>QXEO01001515.1:0-600000 GCA_007115705.1 Dactylis glomerata
TTGTTAGTTTACCCCAAAGGAATTTGAGAGAACAATTTGCTTATCTGAAGGTGAGCTGGATAAGGTCATTGATTTTCGAAAGAATAAACATAGATTGAAAAACCTAGCTGGTACAGTCGCGAGTAGATAATGTTATGAAGAGTTCTCTGGATCCAAATCAATATGAGGTCTTTTCTCTATCCATGTCTCTAGAGCCACAATTTCAACTTGGCTTGGTTTGATGACAATCATCTATTTGGGGAATTATCAATGTTGCCTTTTGTCCAGGTTTATGATGTATTTTCTATCAAGTACATCAAAAGTCCTCGCTAACTATTGTGATCTAGAGTGAACACATTATTCGGCACATTCTCTTTCTATTGATCCTTGTTTGACATTCGATGATGTCCCTTCTTCCACTTTTGAGTATAAAGAACGGTGAACACATTGTTCTCTTTGGAGGAAACCTACTCCTTCCTTCCAAAAAAGAGAACATTTTGTTTCTAAAAGTGTTTTCCTTGGTTGCTATCTTGGTGAGAAGCTTGTCCTTCATTTCTCCTCTGAAGTGGCATCTATAAAGTGATTCTTTTGTTTTGAAAGTGTTTCTTTGCACACAATCCATGTGTTAAGAAACAAGGTCGATAGTTATAGCTTTTTGTAGCGGCTTTGCAAGAATGATATATGGGAGTCGACCTCGAACCTTGGTTCGTGCCCATGAAGTCTGTTTGCAATGCTAGTGAGGATGCCCGAGTGTTAGTGTTGCATGATTCTTATTCTAGTTACAAAGTTAATATCTGGGTGCAGGATGGATTGGCCCCCATACCACTTACCCTTATTATTTCTCTTGTATGCTAGAGTGAGTGAATCATTGGGTGCCTTTTCTATTTTAGTCGAGAGATGACGTTGTGAAGCTTGAATCAGAGATTGTATATTGTTCTACCTGTAGTAGATGCAACCCCTGCAAAGTGTAGGAGAAGCGGTGAGGATAAACCTTCTTTGTGTTATTTTACACATACCCAAATACTCCTTCATGACCACCATGAGAGTTTCTTATAGGTTCCCTTTTTTCCTCTAGTTGTGTTCCAAAGTTGAAGAATGTTGAGAATTATATGGTCTTGTACCATCTTCATTCGTCATGAGGATTCCATTTGTTACCAAGATAGTTGTTTATGACAAAACATCATAGCATTCATGTTTCCAAGTCCTTTGAGATCAATATGGGAGTTACTTATTGATTTCACTTCTTGCACTCAACCTATCTCTTTGAATCTCTATCATTTGTCATGACCATTCAAGAGGAATTGAAGTCATTTGGACATTACGTTAACCAAGTTGTTTATGGCCAAGAAAGGTGCTATTTGGTGAATGCGTGTTGATACTTGCTCTTAATGCGGTAGCTATCAAGAACCAATATCCATTTCCCCGCATCAAGGACATGTTTGATTAGCTAAATGGAGCTAAGGTGTTCTCCAAGATTCAGCTTGTGCACGGGGACTTGATATTGAGAAGACCGTGTTCTCCACCAAGTATGGGCATTGTGAATATGAAGTTTCTTTTGGACAAACCAAGGCTCCTCCATCTTTATGGAGACAATGAGCAGTATGATCCACATGTTCCTTGATAAGTTAGTGGTAGTATTCATTGATGATATCCTCATATATTCAAAAACAGAAGAAGAGCATGACTGCCATTTGAGGCTTGTGCTTGAGACTTTGAGGAAGAACACATTTTATGCAAAGCTAAAGAAATGTGAATTTTGGCTTTCGGAAGTGGCTTTTCTAGGTCATGTTATTAACCAGCAAGGCATCTCTGTCCTAGTATGGTTTCTACAATTATTGACTGGCTGAGACCATCCAATGTTAAGTAAGTGATACGGATCAACGTGATCCGAAGGGGTTTGGCCCAATCTTTCACGGCGATCAAACACAGCAGCAAGATAAATCAGTTGTTGAGCAGAATAGATCTACTCCATGAACTGTAAAACAGATCTTGCGAATCAGCAAGCAAAACCAACGATATTGGTGTCCCCCGACATGGGACCTTTTTCCTGTCTATTCTTAACTCGAAATTCAACTCTCCCCTTTACATTGGTGCGCACCCCTCTGGCTTTATAGTTGCAGCCGACCTCCCTATTACTTGACTTACAAGCAAAAACAAAAATAGGAAATAAAATAAACTCAAGCACACGGGACCCACTATAAAATAAAACAATATACTAAATAAAAAGACTCTTTTGTAGGTGCGCCACCATCTTCAACATGCTGCTAGGTGGTCCCCAACCGGACTCCTTCAAGGACAACATGCTCCACCAATATTGCACTCCAATTGCGTCCCTAACATTTTCCTTGCGTGGTAGAAATAGGAACAAGAACTTTATCTTGATAGTATCAGCAACAACATAACCAGGAATATCATAGTAATCACTATCATGCATGGGAGACGCCACATCGTCCTCCCCTTCTTCAGGCAAAACCGTCCTCGGTTTTGAGTCAGTCAGCAAAACATCAACAGGGACATATTGAGCTGATACTTGAGGACTGGCAACAACAGAAATGGCAGCAGCAGATTCGGCTCTTGTTTCAATATGTTCAAGGTGCTCAGAAAAGGGTATAGCAGCTTCGGCTTCCTTCTTCTTCACCTCTTCGGGCTCCTTGATTTTAATTCAGCCTCCTTATTTCTGTGCTCTTCTTCCTCCTTGAGCTTCTGCAATTTTTCATCTCTCCAAGCCTTGTACTTCATGGTATCCATGGACACCAGAGTGTACATTTTGTTGCCATAGGGAACAACATACTTGGTATAATAATAATGCTCCATGTGATATGTTGCACCTTGATCCGTGCACCATGGCCTTCCCAAAAGGAGATGACATGAAACCATGTGTAGAGGAAGCACATCACACCAAACAGCAAAAGCTAAGTTGCCCAACTTAAATTGAACCAATGTTTGGTGTGTGATGACAAGCTTGATGTCGCCAAGACGCAGATAATATGGCTCTGAAATTGGTTGTACGGGCAATTCTAACTTCTCGACCAACTCACTGCTAACAGCGTTGATTAAAGCAGTCTGGTCGATCGTCAAAGCACATGCACGTTCCTGAACGATCACACGAGTATGGAAAAGTTGCTCAGCGTGCCCTTTCTCTTCTTTCTGAAACCAATGAGATAGAACATCTTGCTCCTCCATAACCGAAAAATTCAAGTGCAGCAGACTATCACAGCAGAAAACAAACTAGCGGTGCCCAAAACTGATCGGAAGTGGCCTCGTGTTACGTATAACAGACAGACTGCGAGATGGTCAAGTAATTGCAACCCAAGTCCAAAAGCTTCACGGAACACCGCCAGCAGATCAGCACGGAGGTAGAGTGTCAGACAGTAGAACTCCACACCTCGAAACCAAGATGAGTCGGCCTGCTGTGGTCCTGCGATCCTCGGTCACAGAGGCGGGTGGGCGAGCGCCGAGCGATGCCACAGGAGAGCGTCTCTGCGTTCCAGCGTGGGCGGCCGTGCCCAGTCGCGATGGCCTCGAGAGGAGCGATGCGACGCGTGCGCACAACCACAGAGGAAGTCTGTGGTCTGGCGATGCGGGCTAGAGCGCCAAGCTGGGCCGGCCCACGAGGGCGGAGCGAGCGAGCAAGCACGATCGAGCGGGGCTCGAGCACGGGCGCGTCGATCCGAGGACGCGGGCGAGGTCTCGCCCAGGGGCAGACAGTCTCTGCGATCAGGCGACGAGCGATCCAGCCTTTTTTTTCTTTCTGTGAACTTTCCGATCGGATCTGGACACTGAATTGGCTGGATTTGCTTCCTAGCGATGGAAAAAAAATTAAAAGAGATCGGATCTGATTATTCCGCTGCCTGGATTGCCCTCGATCGTATCTGCAACTCCTCGTCACAATCCCCACGTGCTGCAGATCGATCGGCTCAAGAAATCCTTGCCGATCTGAAATCTTTAATGAAGAAACAATCTGAAACCAATCTGCAATGAGATCGATCTCAACTTTTTAGCAGATAAATCTCAGCAGAACAAATCAATCTCAACAGCAAATTCCGCCGTGATAAACCCGACGAATCTGATACCAAGATGATACGGATCAACGTGATCCAAAGGGGGTTTGGCCCAATCTTTCACGGCGATCAAACACAGCAGCAAGATAAATCAGTTGTTGAGCATAATAGATCTACTCCACGAACTGTAAAACAGATCCTTGCAAATCAGCAAGCAAAACCAACGATATTGGTGTCCCCCGACATGGGACCTTTTTCCTGTCTATTCTTAACTCGAAAATTCAACTCTCCCCTTTACATTGGTGCGCACCCCTCTAGCTTTATAGTTGCAGCCGACCTCCCTATTACTTGACTTACAAGCAAAAACGAAAATAGGAAATAAAATAAACTCAAGCACACGGACCCACTATAAAATAAAACAATATACTAAAATAAAAAGACTCTTTTGTAGGTGCGCCACCATCTTCAACATGCTGCTAGTTGGTCCCCAACCGGACTCCTTCAAGGACAACATGCTCCACCAATATTGCACTCCAATTGCGTCCCTAACATTTTCCTTGCGTGGTAGAAATAGGAACAAGAACTTTATCTTGATAGTATCAGCAACAACATAACCAGGAATAGCATAGTAATCACTATCATGCATGGGAGACGCCACATCCGTAAGTAAGGAGCTTCTTGGGCTTGGCGGGGTACTATAGGAAGTTCATGAAGGATTTATCTATTATCGCCAAGCCAATGACCAAACTAACAAAAAAGGAGAGGAAATTCCAATGGACTAATGAATGTGAGATTAGCTTCTCTACTCTCAAGAATAGTCTAGTGACTGCTCCTATTCTTACTCTTCCCGAGCTAGGAAAGTGTTTCACAGTCTACTCTGATGCTTCTCTAGTTGGGCTTGGGTGTGTACTCATGCAAGATGGAAAGGTTATTGCTTATGCTTCCAGGCAATTGAAAAAGCATGAGCAAAACTACCCTACCCATGATCTAGAGCTTCCGGTTGTGGTCTTTGCACTCAAAATTTGGAGGATTTATGTCCCACAATCGGAGAATCTTGTGATATTTTTACAGGAGTCAAATACCTCTTCACACAGAAGGAGTTAAACTTGAGGCAAAGACGGTGGCTAGAATTGATCAAGGATTATGACCTCACTATTCTGTACAACCCAGGGAGGGCAAATGTGGTTGCAGATGCTCTTAGTCGCAAGTCTGTACCTCCCACTGCAGATTGGCTAGCTGCTGATTTTGAACGGATGGGTATCTCATACTGTTTTGCTAGTGTAGCAAATGAGGAAACACAACTTATCCTTCAGTCAGCTATTCCATATAGGGTGAGAGCGGCGCAACAAAGTGACCGATTGTTACCACAAGTGCGAGCAAGCATTCTAGAAGGTAGAACCAGAGAATTCATAATAGATGGGACCGGGGCTGTTCAGTTTCATGGATGTCTTTATGTCCCACAAAAGTCTGAGCTGAAGGAGGACATTTTGAGGGAGGCACATCGTACCCCCCTACATCATTCATCCTGGAGAGACGAAGATGTATCAGAACCTGAAAAAGACTTAATAATGGAAAAGAATGAAAGTTGATGTGGCCAAGTAATGTGTCATCTTGTGGCGTTTGTCAACGAGTAAAGGCTGAGCATAAGAGGCCCGCGGGGCTGCTGCAATCTTTGGAGGTTCTAGAATGGCCATGGGATGACATTGCCATAGATTTTGTTGTTGGATTACCTCGTACACAGAGAGGTAAGGATGCAGTTTGGGTGGTCATGGATCGACTTAGCAAGGTTGTCCATTTTATTCCAACCCGCACCACCGACTCGACAAGTGACTTGGCACCCATATACATACGGGAGATTGTGAGGTTGCATGGGTTCCTAAAACCATTACCTCTGATAGAGATGCTAAGTTTGTATTGAAGTTTTGGGAGAGCTTGCAATGTTCCTTGGGTACGCAGTTGAGATTTAGTACGGTGTTTTATCCCCAAACAGATGGCCAATCAGAGCGTACCATCCAAACACTTGAAGATATGTTGAGGTGTTGTGTCCTTTCTTGGCAAGCGAGCTGGGAGGATCACTTGCCACTTGTGGAGTTTGCATATAAGAATAGCTATCAGGCTAGCATACGGATGGCCCCTTATGAGGCTTTGTATGGGAGGAGGTGTAAATCCCCACTATGTTGGGATGTCGTGGGCGATAAGGCAGTTTTAGGACCAGATTGGGTTCAACAAGCCATAGAGAGAGTAGCAGAGATTAGACAACATATGGTTGCAGCACAAAGCAGACAAAAGAGTTATGTTGATTCTAAGCGGTCGAATGTCAAATATCAAGTTGGTGAGGAGGTACTTTTAAGAGTGTCACCCACGAAAGGTGTTATAAGGTTTAACATAAAAGGAAAGCTTAGTCCGTGGTATATTGGATTTTTCATGATTGTGGCACGAGTGGGAAAGCTAGCCTACCGACTTGAGATCCCTGAGTCGATGAAAGGTGTGCATAACGTGTTCCACGTCTCTATGTTGTGGAAGCATTTTCATGATCCGGAGCGACAGATTACCATGGAACCAATTACGATTGAGCAAGATTTAACCTTTGAGGTCCTGTGAGGATTTTGGAAGAGTACAAGCGAGTGACGAGAAATAAGACGTTAAAGTATGTGAATGTCCTTTGGTCGCAACAAACCAAGCGTGAGGCGAGTTGGGAGCTTGAGTCTCAAATGCACGAAAAGTATCTTGTATTGTTCATGGCTGGTATGTGATGCATGGTTATGTTTTTTACATGTTATGATTAGCTTTGCGAGTAGTATAACAAGAAAGAATTCGGGGACGAATTTTGTGTAAGGGGGTAAGAATGTAATATTCCATATTTTTAATACTAACTTTTATTCTTATTAATTAAAAAAATAGGTCTTAATGATGTTTGTTTGTGGTTTGACAATTTGTAGTAGAGAAGAAAAATAAAATAAAAGGTGTAGCAGCAACTTGTTATCTTGGCATAGCAAATAGATTCTCATTTTAGTGTTTGTTAATACACGCTCTTTTTATTCCTTTAACCTGAAGAAAGAATCAGGTGGGCTTCTTTTACCCAAACCGGACTTTTACTGTCTTAGTCGCATAGAAAAGTCAGGCCCAAGCCGCAGTCATCCTTCTGCCCTGTAGTTTCCAACACCAGTGCCCTCCGTCCGCCGCCTCTGCATCCCCTCGTACAGCGCCGTCGCCGTCGGTTCGTCGCCCATGCTGCTGCAAGTATCTGACGCTACTCTCCACGGCTAGGTCCGTCTCTGTGTGAATCCCCACGCGAAGAACTGCAAGACGGTCGAGTACTTGTGACTACCATCTCTTTTCTACTAGCTAGGTCGTTGGCGTTCACTTCTTTTCCTTGGAGTAGGAGCAGCCTTTGTGACTAGTATTTCTTGTGGCTGTTGGCTTGTGTGCATCGATGGTGGTCTTTGGTACAAAAATAAATAGTAAGGACCAATCTGTTTTAGCTGCTAGTATGGTGGGGTTACTATCGAAATTGCAGATGTATTTGTGGATCCCTGGAAATTCCAGATTGTGTTACGTTTCTAATCTGATATAGATCTTCCTCTGCATCTTAGTATATTACGGTATATTCTGCATCGAGTTCTTTGAGGGCTAGTTTAGTGCCCAGAATTCTGTCGTAATGTTAGTATCCTGAGGTGGCCTAATTCTGTAACGTTAAGTTGCATTTAGTTCTAGTACGTAAACTTGTGCAACCTGTCAGCCCTTAGAAATTTTATTTGATATTTTCTATCTTACTAGTCTGTTGCACGGTGAGATAATTACCTATTTACCTTGAGTTTCTGTTGCCCACGAGTTAGCTGCTAGTCAGCTGTTTACTCAACAATTTTGGATATGATGGGTGTGTCTTAAGTAAATTACAGCTAAAGAGAATAAATTGATTCTTATATCTGGTCATAACCAGTAGAGGTTTCTGTGGTTCAGTTTACTTTTTTTCTGGCATTTAAATGTTGTCCCTTGCTTATATTCTTTTGAAGACCAGCGATTGAGTCTTGCTTGTTAGAAGCGATACTGCTTGTATTCCTTTGACGTGATGATATGTATTGAGTGTGGTATATGTTTCTATAACAGGTGCTGGTACGCCCGGGTCAGAATCTTACAATTCACAGTTTGTGCCCCGTGGTAGAGGCAAGTTTATGACGGATAGTGGATTTTGCATATCTCACTTCACTTTGGTTATTTAAAGTGCTTTATTTTATGTCTATGATATACCTTGATGACAATGATAATGATGAAATGTTCATATGATGCATTTATGCATACTCATGATGATAATGATGATGATGTGACCTACTTCGGTGGGCACAATGCGACCTTCATTGATGGGTTGCGACCCACTTTGGAGGCACCCTCCACGAGTTGGAGTGAGTGGATACCGACGGGTGTCCACTCAAGCGATACCGGTGACGAGGGTTAACTCAAGAAATGTCTTAGATGAAGGACTTAGGATCGGGGAGATAGGGCGTCGGATGAACTCGAAGGTAAGGTTAGTCGAAATAAGTGTATATCGAAAGTAAACTTGGGTGTTGAACCTGGCTTGCTTTCAATCTGGCCTACACTGTCCCCTCATGGCCCCTATATATAGGTGGCCAGGTCTCGAGGATCGGGTATGGACAATTTGATGCGTCCAAGACCACCATCATCAAGTGGAACACGACCAGCATGGCCAAGACGGTCACGATCATGTGGCTGTACACGATGAATGTGGCTGTACACGATGAGCACCTGCAGGACGAGCAGCAAACTGTCGTTGTTGTGGTGCATAATCAGCGTCATCGGCAAGTTCTCCTTCATAAGCGGGTGCCACGTGTCGATGATCATGAATGTCAGCAGGGCGGCGTGGAACCACGTCGCGAGGTTGTGCAGCAAGAGGGGGCTGCATGGGTGCACGGGCAGTAGCATCGCCCATTGCATCAATCCGGGTAGCTAGCTGTGCAATTTGTGCGGTCAACGCGGCATGACTCCGCATAATAAAACCACATGTACTATCAAAACCAGCCCGAACATTAGGAGCCAAATCTGCAGCAAAAACCGGTGGAACAAGCTCCTCTTTCTTCTCTCCAGCAGCAACGGAATTCTCTCCGTCAATAGAGTTCACCATTATATCCAAATAGCACAAAACAAATGCAGATCAATTTTACCTATACTTTTCCCTGCAGCTAGTGGTATTGAGCAGTATCTGTCAAAATTGCAGGCAAAACCAGTAAACTGAACTGACAAAAAGCAACAAAGCTGGGGAGCAATCCGGCGCCTGACCATAGAGGCCGTCTGGGGTCGAGCGAGCGCGAGCGATCAGGGCGAGCACGAGCGATCTGGGCGACGCGAGCGAGCAGGCCGTCTGACGCGCTCCGTCCTGGGGCGAGCGAATCGAGGGCGAGCGTGGACGCGCAGGCTCCTGGCTGGCGAGCGCAAAGGTGGGCCGGCCCAATTGGCAAAGAGAGCCGGCGCTGGGTACAAGCGGGGCGAGCGAGGCGCGGGCGCAGGGATCGAGCGGGCGCAGCGATCGAGCGAGGCGCGGGCGCAGCGATCGATGCCAGATGTGCGCGATGCCTGAGCGATTGCGAGCCAGCTCGTTTTCTTCTTCTTTTTTTTTGCAGATCGGATCGGGAGCAGCTGTAGATCTGAAAACGTGTATCGCCTGGACTCCTGGCTGAATCAAAATCGATCGAAAAGCTCGTAAAGAACGAACTGATCTGAAAACTGAACCAGCAACACAGCGATCCTGCTAGTCCTCCGCAGCAGATAAATCTCAGCAGAACAAATCGATCTCAACAGCAAATTCCGCCGTGATAAACCCGACGAATCTGATACCAAGATGATATGGATCAACGTGATCCGAAAGGGGTTTGGCCCAATCTTTCACGGCGATCAAACGAACAGCAAGATAGCGGAAGAGAACTCAATCTGAAATAGATCAAACTGATCTCTCTTTAATTCCTCGCGCTGAAACTGACCGAAATCAACTCCCACGCATGGCATAATATCAGATCTTGAAGATCAGCAATCAAACACACCGATATGTGCTCCCAAACATTGGGACTTTTCTGGTCTCTTTCTTAGCTCGAAAATAACAGGTCTGATCGATACAAGGCGGCTGCCATAACCCTATATGGGTGACTCTGAATGCTACCTTGGCTGGGCTAGGCCCCAAACCAAACTAAAAGCCCAAATGGCCAAAACACACTTGATTTTGGACAGGCCCAAAACCATCACACACAAATAAAACCAAACTGAAATAAAAACATGATGCGAACTTAATTAAAATAGAACAACTAAATATCCTTCGCTGCAGCGCCTCGGCGAACATGAAACTCCATTGGAGGTGTACGAAAGTTGGGCTTCACATCATCTTGTGGAGGCACTTCAAAGCAGAATTGTCCAAGCTTCAGAACATAAGGAGGTGGTAAAATAGTAGGAGTAGTAGCTATGCTCCCCTTATCATCCCCCCCAACTTGAAAGGAAACCGTCCTCGGTTTCGCCTGAATGTGTTGGACCTTTTTCTGAGCAGTAAGCACGTCCACTTTGATATCCTTATCGAGCATAGGCTGCAACACATGACGCTTCCCCTTATGCCACAAGGAATAAACATTGGACCTGCCTTCATGAGTGGAACGCCTATCAAATTGCCACGGGCGTCCTAGCAGCACATGACATGCATCCATAGGCAAAACATCACAGACCACTGTGTCCTCATAATTACCTACTGAAAATTTCAGGCGCACCTTATGTGTGACCTTCAGCTTTCCTGAATTATACAACCACTCAACACAATGTGGCTGCGGGTGCTTCCATGTAGGCAATGATAGAGAATCCACCAAACTCTTGCTAACAATATTTGTGTAGCTGCCACCATCAATAATCAGTTTGCAAGTGGTGTCCTTGACGATGCATTGGGTCTGAAATATATTCCAGCGCTGCCCTTGGTCGTGTATGCGATCTTCTGGTACACGTTGCACCATTAGATTCTTTAAATTTGCAGCAAGTTCATACCCATCCACGGTCACTTCAGGAGTGTCCTCAGATTCCTCACTTGATGACGCATCAGCTTTCTCATCATCACTAGCAGAAACATAGCCATCATGTGTGAGCATCACCCTTTTTCTATTAGGGCAATCACGCTTCATGTGTCCTCGTCCTCCACAAGTAAAACACTCGATGTTTGCTGTGGACTGCGCAGATGCAGTTTTGGACACCCCAGATTTGGGTGCCACGCTATGAGAAACACTATTAGAGCGTGTAGAAGGTGTCGTCTGAACACTAGGACCAGCAGCCTCGGTATGAGAACGAGGCCATGATTTTGTAGGTGTGGTAGCTTGGCGTCGTTTGATTTGTTGCTCCGCACGCTCAGATTGGTGCACAAGATCCTGAAGATCATGATAGTAAACCATCTCCACACGATCACGCACCTCAAAATTCAGTCCATTCAAAAACCGAGACATCGTGGCCTCTGTATCCTCCCTTGTCCCTGTACGTATCATCAACAACTCCATCTCTTTATAATACTCATCCACAGATTTAGTACCTTGAGTGAGCTGCTGCAACTTATTATACATGTCTCTCTTGTAGTGTTCAGGAACAAATCGATGTCGCATAAGATCTTTCATACCTTGCCATGACATTGGGTGAGTACGCATACGCAGAATTTGATTCCACCAAATCAGCACATAACCGGTGAATTCAACAGCAGCCAGTTGAAGTCTCTTCGCCTCAGTGTAATAATGAGTAGCAAAAATCTGATCCATGCGCATCTCCCACTCCAAATAATCGTCAGGTCCGCGGTCACCGGAAAAAGGAGGTATGGACAATTTGATGCGTCCAAGACCACCATCATCAAGTGGAACACGACCAGCATGGCCAAGACGGTCACGATCATGTGGCTGTACACGATGAGCACCTGCAGGACGAGCAGCAAACTGTCGTTGTTGTGGTGCATAATCAGCGTCATCGGCAAGTTCTCCTTCATAAGCGGGTGCCACGTGTCGATGATCATGAATGTTAGCAGGGCGGCGTGGAACCACGTCGCGAGGTTGTGCAGCAAGAGGGGGCTGCATGGGTGCACGGGCAGTAGCATCGCCCATTGCATCAATCCGGGTAGCTAGCTGTGCAATTTGTGCGGTCAACGCGGCATGACTCCGCATAATAAAACCACATGTACTATCAAAACCAGCCCGAACATTAGGAGCCAAATCTGTAGCAAAAACCGGTGGAACAAGCTCCTCTTTCTTCTCTCCAGCAGCAACGGAATTCTCTCCGTCAATAGAGATCACCATTATATCCAAATAGCACAAAACAAATGCAGATCAATTTTACCTATACTTTTCCCTGCAGCTAGTGGTATTGAGCAGTATCTGTCAAAATTGCAGGCAAAACCAGTAAACTGAACTGACAAAAAGCAACAAAGCTGGGGAGCAATCCGGCGCCTGACCACAGAGGCCGTCTGGGGTCGAGCGAGCGTGAGCGATCAGGGCGACGCGAGCGAGCAGGCCGTCTGACGCGCTCCGTCCTGGGGCGAGCGAATCGAGGGCGAGCGTGGGCGCGCAGGCTCCTGGCTGGCGAGCGCAAAGGTGGGCCGGCCCAATTGGCAAAGAGAGCCGGCGGTGGGTACAAGCGGGGCGAGCGAGGCGCGGGCGCAGGGATCGAGCGGGCGCAGCGATCGAGCGAGGCGCGGGCGCAGCGATCGATGCCAGATGTGCGCGATGCCTGAGCGATTGCGAGCCAGCTCGTTTTCTTCTTCTTTTTTTTTTGCAGATCGGATTGGGAGCAGCTGCAGATCTGAAAACGTGTATCGCCTGGACTCCTGGCTGAATCAAAATCGATCGAAAAGCTCGTAAAGAACGAACTGATCTAAAAACTGAACCAGCAACACAGCGATCCTGCTAGTCCTCCGCAGTAGATAAATCTCAGCAGAACAAATCGATCTCAACAGCAAATTCCGCCGTGATAAACCCGACGAATCTGATACCAAGATGATACGGATCAACGTGATCCGAAAGGGGTTTGGCCCAATCTTTCACGGCGATCAAACGAATAGCAAGATAGCGGAAGAGAACTCAATCTGAAATAGATCAAACTGATCTCTCTTCAATTCCTCGCGCTGAAACTGACCGAAATCAACTCCCACGCATGGCATAATATCAGATCTTGAAGATCAGCAATCAAACACACCGATATGTGCCCCCAAACATTGGGACTTTTCTGGTCTCTTTCTTAGCTCGAAAATAACAGGTCTGATCGATACAAGGCGGCTGCCATAACCCTATATGGGTGACTCTGAACGCTACCTTGGCTGGGCTAGGCCCCAAACCAAACTAAAAGCCCAAATGGCCAAAACACACTTGATTTTGGACAGGCCCAAAACCATCACACACAAATAAAACCAAACTGAAATAAAAACATGACGCGAACTTAATTAAAATAGAACAACTAAATATCCTTCGCTGCAGCGCCTCGGCGAACATGAAACTCCATTGGAGGTGTACGAAAGTTGGGCTTCACATCATCTTGTGGAGGCACTTCAAAGCAGAATTGTCCAAGCTTCAGAACATAAGGAGGTGGTAAAATAGTAGGAGTAGTAGCTATGCTCCCCTTATCATCCCCCCCAACTTGAAAGGAAACCGTCCTCGGTTTCGCCTGAATGTGTTGGACCTTTTTCTGAGCAGTAAGCACGTCCACTTTGATATCCTTATCGAGCATAGGCTGCAACACATGACGCTTCCCCTTATGCCACAAGGAATAAACATTGGACCTGCCTTCATGAGTGGAACGCCTATCAAATTGCCACGGGCGTCCTAGCAGCACATGACATGCATCCATAGGCAAAACATCACAGACCACTGTGTCCTCATAATTACCTACTGAAAATTTCAGGCGCACCTTATGTGTGACCTTCAGCTTCCCTGAATTATACAACCACTCAACACAATGTGGCTGCGGGTGCTTCCATGTAGGCAATGATAGAGAATCCACCAAACTCTTGCTAACAATATTTGTGTAGCTGCCACCATCAATAATCAGTTTGCAAGTGGTGTCCTTGACGATGCATTGGGTCTGAAATATATTCCAGCGCTGCCCTTGGTCGTGTATGCGATCTTCTGGTACACGTTGCACCATTAGATTCTTTAAATTTGCAGCAAGTTCATACCCATCCACGGTCACTTCAGGAGTGTCCTCAGATTCCTCACTTGATGACGCATCAGCTTTCTCATCATCACTAGCAGAAACATAGCCATCATGTGTGAGCATCACCCTTTTTCTATTAGGGCAATCACGCTTCATGTGTCCTCGTCCTCCACAAGTAAAACACTCGATGTTTGCTGTGGACTGCGCAGATGCAGTTTTGGACACCCCAGATTTGGGTGCCACGCTATGGGAAACACTATTAGAGCGTGTAGAAGGTGTCGTCTGAACACTAGGACCAGCAGCCTCGGTATGAGAACGAGGCCATGATTTTGTAGGTGTGGCAGCTTGGCGTCGTTTGATTTGTTGCTCCGCACGCTCAGATTGGTGCACAAGATCCTGAAGATCATGATAGTAAACCATCTCCACACGATCACGCACCTCAAAATTCAGTCCATTCAAAAACCGAGACATCGTGGCCTCTGTATCCTCCCTTGTCCCTGTACGTATCATCAACAACTCCATCTCTTTATAATACTCATCCACAGATTTAGTACCTTGAGTGAGCTGCTGCAACTTACTATACATGTCTCTCTTGTAGTGTTCAGGAACAAATCGATGTCGCATAAGATCTTTCATACCTTGCCATGACGTTGGGCGAGTACGCATACGCAGAATTTGATTCCACCAAATCAGCACATAACCGGTGAATTCAACAGCAGCCAGTTGAAGTCTCTTCGCCTCAGTGTAATAATGAGTAGCAAAAATCTGATCCATGCGCATCTCCCACTCCAAATAATCGTCAGGTCCGCGGTCACCGGAAAAAGGAGGTATGGACAATTTGATGCGTCCAAGACCACCATCATCAAGTGGAACACGACCAGCATGGCCAAGACGGTCACGATCATGTGGCTGTACACGATGAGCACCTGCAGGACGAGCAGCAAACTGTCGTTGTTGTGGTGCATAATCAGCGTCATCGGCAAGTTCTCCTTCATAAGCGGGTGCCACGTGTCGATGATCATGAATGTCAGCAGGGCGGCGTGGAACCACGTCGCGAGGTTGTGCAGCAAGAGGGGGCTGCATGGGTGCACGGGCAGTAGCATCGCCCATTGCATCAATCCGGGTAGCTAGCTGTGCAATTTGTGCGGTCAACGCGGCATGACTCCGCATAATAAAACCACATGTACTATCAAAACCAGCCCGAACATTAGGAGCCAAATCTGCAGCAAAAACCGGTGGAACAAGCTCCTCTTTCTTCTCTCCAGCAGCAACGGAATTCTCTCCGTCAATAGAGTTCACCATTATATCCAAATAGCACAAAACAAATGCAGATCAATTTTACCTATACTTTTCCCTGCAGCTAGTGGTATTGAGCAGTATCTGTCAAAATTGCAGGCAAAACCAGTAAACTGAACTGACAAAAAGCAACAAAGCTGGGGAGCAATCCGGCGCCTGACCACAGAGGCCGTCTGGGGTCGAGCGAGCGCGAGCGATCAGGGCGAGCACGAGCGATCAGGGCGACGCGAGCGAGCAGGCCGTCTGACGCGCTCCGTCCTGGGGCGAGCGAATCGAGGGCGAGCGTGGGCGCGCAGGCTCCTGGCTGGCGAGCGCAAAGGTGGGCCGGCCCAATTGGCAAAGAGAGCCGGCGATGGGTACAAGCGGGGCGAGCGAGGCGCGGGCGCAGGGATCGAGCGGGCGTAGCGATCGAGCGAGGCGCGGGCGCAGCGATCGATGCCAGATGTGCGCGATGCCTGAGCGATTGCGAGCCAGCTCAGTTTTCTTCTTCTTTTTTTTTTGCAGATCGGATCGGGCGCAGCTGCAGATCTGAAAACGTGTATCGCCTGGACTCCTGGCTGAATCAAAATCGATCGAAAAGCTCGTAAAGAACGAACTGATCTGAAAACTGAACCAGCAACACAGCGATCCTGCTAGTCCTCCGCAGCAGATAAATCTCAGCAGAACAAATCGATCTCAACAGCAAATTCCGCCGTGATAAACCCGACGAATCTGATACCAAGATGATACGGATCAACGTGATTCGAAAGGGGTTTGGCCCAATCTTTCACGGCGATCAAACGAACAGCAAGATAGCGGAAGAGAACTCAATCTGAAATAGATCAAACTGATCTCTCTTCAATTCCTCGCGCTGAAACTGACCGAAATCAACTCCCACGCATGGCATAATATCAGATCTTGAAGATCAGCAATCAAACACACCGATATGTGCCCCCAAACATTGGGACTTTTCTGGTCTCTTTCTTAGCTCGAAAATAACAGGTCTGATCGATACAAGGCGGCTGCCATAACCCTATATGGGTGACTCTGAACGCTACCTTGGCTGGGCTAGGCCCCAAACCAAACTAAAAGCCCAAATGGCCAAAACACACTTGATTTTGGACAGGCCCAAAACCATCACACACAAATAAAACCAAACTGAAATAAAAACATGACGCGAACTTAATTAAAATAGAACAACTAAATATCCTTCGCTGCAGCGCCTCGGCGAACATGAAACTCCATTGGAGGTGTACGAAAGTTGGGCTTCACATCATCTTGTGGAGGCACTTCAAAGCAGAATTGTCCAAGCTTCAGAACATAAGGAGGTGGTAAAATAGTAGGAGTAGTAGCTATGCTCCCCTTATCATCCCCCCCAACTTGAAAGGAAACCGTCCTCAGTTTCGCCTGAATGTGTTGGACCTTTTTCTGAGCAGTAAGCACGTCCACTTTGATATCCTTATCGAGCATAGGCTGCAACACATGACGCTTCCCCTTATGCCACAAGGAATAAACATTGGACCTGCCTTCATGAGTGGAACGCCTATCAAATTGCCACGGGCGTCCTAGCAGCACATGACATGCATCCATAGGCAAAACATCACAGACCATTGTGTCCTCATAATTACCTACTGAAAATTTCAGGCGCACCTTATGTGTGACCTTCAGCTTCCCTGAATTATACAACCACTCAACACAATGTGGCTGCGGGTGCTTCCATGTAGGCAATGATAGAGAATCCACCAAACTCTTGCTAACAATATTTGTGTAGCTGCCACCATCAATAATCAGTTTGCAAGTGGTGTCCTTGACGATGCATTGGGTCTGAAATATATTCCAGCGCTGCCCTTGGTCGTGTATGCGATCTTCTGGTACACGTTGCACCATTAGATTCTTTAAATTTGTAGCAAGTTCATACCCATCCACGGTCACTTCAGGAGTGTCCTCAGATTCCTCACTTGATGACGCATCAGCTTTCTCATCATCACTAGCAGAAACATAGCCATCATGTGTGAGCATCACCCTTTTTCTATTAGGGCAATCACGCTTCATGTGTCCTCGTCCTCCACAAGTAAAACACTCGATGTTTGCTGTGGACTGCGCAGATGCAGTTTTGGACACCCAAGATTTGGGTGCCACGCTATGGGAAACACTATTAGAGCGTGTAGAAGGTGTCGTCTGAACACTAGGACCAGCAGCCTCGGTATGAGAACGAGGCCATGATTTTGTAGGTGTGGCAGCTTGGCGTCGTTTGATTTGTTGCTCCGCACGCTCAGATTGGTGCACAAGATCCTGAAGATCATGATAGTAAACCATCTCCACACGATCACGCACCTCAAAATTCAGTCCATTCAAAAACCGAGACATCGTGGCCTCTGTATCCTCCCTTGTCCCTGTACGTATCATCAACAACTCCATCTCTTTATAATACTCATCCACAGATTTAGTACCTTGAGTGAGCTGCTGCAACTTACTATACATGTCTCTCTTGTAGTGTTCAGGAACAAATCGATGTCGCATAAGATCTTTCATACCTTGCCATGACGTTGGGCGAGTACGCATACGCAGAATTTGATTCCACCAAATCAGCACATAACCGGTGAATTCAACAGCAGCCAGTTGAAGTCTCTTCGCCTCAGTGTAATAATGAGTAGCAAAAATCTGATCCATGCGCATCTCCCACTCCAAATAATCGTCAGGTCCGCGGTCACCGGAAAAAGGAGGTATGGACAATTTGATGCGTCCAAGACCACCATCATCAAGTGGAACACGACCAGCATGGCCAAGACGGTCACGATCATGTGGCTGTACACGATGAGCACCTGCAGGACGAGCAGCAAACTGTCGTTGTTGTGGTGCATAATCAGCGTCATCGGCAAGTTCTCCTTCATAAGCGGGTGCCACGTGTCGATGATCATGAATGTCAGCAGGGCGGCGTGGAACCACGTCGCGAGGTTGTGCAGCAAGAGGGGGCTGCATGGGTGCACGGGCAGTAGCATCGCCCATTGCATCAATCCGGGTAGCTAGCTGTGCAATTTGTGCGGTCAATGCGGCATGACTCCGCATAATAAAACCACATGTACTATCAAAACCAGCCCGAACATTAGGAGCCAAATCTGCAGCAAAAACCGGTGGAACAAGCTCCTCTTTCTTCTCTCCAGCAGCAACGGAATTCTCTCCGTCAATAGAGTTCACCATTATATCCAAATAGCACAAAACAAATGCAGATCAATTTTACCTATACTTTTCCCTGCAGCTAGTGGTATTGAGCAGTATCTGTCAAAATTGCAGGCAAAACCAGTAAACTGAACTGACAAAAAGCAACAAAGCTGGGGAGCAATCCGGCGCCTGACCACAGAGGCCGTCTGGGGTCGAGCGAGCGCGAGCGATCAGGGCGAGCACGAGCGATCAGGGCGACGCGAGCGAGCAGGCCGTCTGACGCGCTCCGTCCTGGGGCGAGCGAATCGAGGGCAAGCGTGGGCGCGCAGGCTCCTGGCTGGCGAGCGCAAAGGTGGGCCGGCCCAATTGGCAAAGAGAGCCGGCGCTGGGTACAAGCGGGGCGAGCGAGGCGCGGGCGCGGGCGCAGGGATCGAGCGGGCGCAGCGATCGAGCGAGGCGCGGGCGCAGCGATCGATGCCAGATGTGCGCGATGCCTGAGTGATTGCGAGCCAGCTCATTTTCTTCTTCTTTTTTTTTTGCAGGTCGGATCGGGAGCAGCTGCAGATCTGAAAACGTGTATCGCCTGGACTCCTGGCTGAATCAAAATCGATCGAAAAGCTCGTAAAGAACGAACTGATCTGAAAACTGTACCAGCAACACAGCGATCCTGCTAGTCCTCCGCAGCAGATAAATCTCAGCAGAACAAATCGATCTCAACAGCAAATTCCGCCATGATAAACCCGACGAATCTGATACCAAGATGATACGGATCAACGTGATCCGAAAGGGGTTTGGCCCAATCTTTCACGGCGATCAAACGAACAGCAAGATAGCGGAAGAGAACTCAATCTGAAATAGATCAAACTGATCTCTCTTCAATTCCTCGCGCTGAAACTGACCGAAATCAACTCCCACGCATGGCATAATATCAGATCTTGAAGATCAGCAATCAAACACACCGATATGTGCCCCCAAACATTGGGACTTTTCTGGTCTCTTTCTTAGCTCGAAAATAACAGGTCTGATCGATACAAGGCGGCTGCCATAACCCTATATGGGTGACTCTGAACGCTACCTTGGCTGGGCTAGGCCCCAAACCAAACTAAAAGCCCAAATGGCCAAAACACACTTGATTTTGGACAGGCCCAAAACCATCACACACAAATAAAACCAAACTGAAATAAAAACATGACGCGAACTTAATTAAAATAGAACAACTAAATATCCTTCGCTGCAGCGCCTCGGCGAACATGAAACTCCATTGGAGGTGTACGAAAGTTGGGCTTCACATCATCTTGTGGAGGCACTTCAAAGCAGAATTGTCCAAGCTTCAGAACATAAGGAGGTGGTAAAATAGTAGGAGTAGTAGCTATGCTCCCCTTATTAGGGGTACTCAACTAACGGGCTCTATTAGCTATACCCTTGTCAGTAGCCCCTGAGATTCTACCAGAATTGCAGATTCAGGTTGAATCTCTAATCTCTAAATCTTCGACTTGATCAACTCTTCGACTTCTTCATATCTTCAAATCTTTGACTTGGTCTTTCGACTTATTTTCATGATAATATTCGCAAGGGGGTTTGATGAACAAGCCTGACAACTCTGACGGATCAAGAGGTCAGTTAACTGCCGGAACAGATACTTGTCACCTACTTCAAATTCAATCCCCTTGGACTTGAATTCGGGATACCGGTCAAACCCACTCTTTTGCCGCATTTAGGACTTACAAAGAATGAATCCCAGTGATTCTCAGGGTACCCAGTGCGTCCACCAGGATTTTCTTCGCGTCGTAGACACGGATACATACCAGCAGAGCGCATCCATGTGCGTATACCGGGCCACACAGGACGGATCCCGGGGTCTTACCTTCGTGATAAATCACGGCATTCGAGTTTCGTTGCGATAACGTAACTCGAGAATCACATGTCGCAGTCTCTTTTGACTTATGGAATATCACAGAATCTCGAATTAATTTCTCCCAAGTAACTCCCGATGGGAGTAGTCGCTCTATATTTTGTCGACTATGTAGTCGAAGTTTTATGATTGTCGAAATGTTGAGCGGCTCATAACCTTCTTCATCTTTATTGCTGATTGTCTTATTTTCTATCGGGTGCGCGCTCAGAGCTCCCGATGGGAGTAGCCCCCGAGGCTATGGTTGAATACTTGTAGTGAATCATAGGCTCAAATTGACTTCTTCTTCCTGTTTATAAGCCCCCGAGCTGAAGGCGAGGCTGTTTAATGCCTTCTATGATACATTCTTTTCCTTTTTGTTATTATCGCCTGCTATGTGCAGAATTTAACTCCTTTGTAAATATGTTTATGGGCCTTGCTATTACGGAGGCCTGTTAATATGTGCTTATAAATAAAGCACCTTTGGTGAGGGTAAAAACCCTAAACAAATTCCTCCTCCGCCGCATCGTCTTCTTTTCCATCTAGGGTTTCTTTTCTTCCCACCTTTCCACATGGCTGGCGCAGATGGGTCCCGTCTTGACCTTGGTTCTCCGACGGTGCCGCGGGGTCGCGGCCGCCCCCGTGGCAGAAAAAACAAGACAACTCCAGCTGTTGTAGGATCATCGTCGTCCGCTCCGGCGAAGCGTCGTCCTGGTCGCCCGCCTGGTAGTAAGAATAAACCAAAGGTGACTAGCGCCGCCCCAGGTCCAAGCGCTCCTCCTCCTAGTGCTTCTCCTGCTTCTTCCAGGATATTTTCTTTCTTTTGCATCGCCCACGCGCAGTGCCACGAGATTCAGCGCTTGCCGCTGAATTTTACCAAGTTCATGGATGGGCGAGAACTGCGAGAAGCGGTTCTCTGTGAACAATCTGGTGGAGGAACTCCATATGAAGTGGAAGTTTGGTACGACGGCGCCGGCGAGCAATACTTCAAGGGCGGCTGGTCGCAGTTTGCAGAAGACCACGACCTCCACCAAGGCTTCTTCATTTCTTTCGACTTCCATATCGGCACGTCAAAGTTCGACGTGAAAATCTACGACGGCACCCAGTGCCAGAAGGAGTATGAAGCTGAAGTTCACTTCCATTAGAATCTTCTTGCTATAATCTCTTTTTCTAGTTGCCTTTCCGTCGTGCTATCTGTAATGAACACTCGTACTTAGCTTTGATGTTCTTAATAGACCATGGGAACAAATCTTTGTTCCGAGGCATGCTATATATTTATCGGGTTCTTGTGAACCAATTATATTACTGAAAGGACATTTGTCCCTTTCTACTTTTTTGATTTACAATGACATGACTATGTTTTGTGTGAACTAATATTTGAATTATATGCATACAGGTTTAAGTTCACAGGTGAAGGGGTTCTAATGCATAAAACGAAAGATGGTGGAATCGCCTGCCAAAAGTGGCCTAAGTTGGTCTGGCCGGCCCCCAGACCGGACCAGCCCGGCGGGGCCACCGGATTGGTGTTCTGTTTGAGTTTTTGGTGGGGCGCCGGATCCTCCCGGCGGGCCGCCAAACACCCGGCGAGAAATCCGGTCCCTCCGGACTTACCAGCGGGGCGTCCGGCCCAGAGGCCGGCGCCGCCGGACTTATCGCCGGGATTGCTGCTGTGTGCTCCCTCCAACGGCCAGATTCCCACCTACCTATAAATACCCTTTCTCCCAGCTGGGGTAGCGTTAGAACTTCACCAACCATTGTTCATCCTTGAAGCTCTCACCTACCCCCCATTGGAAAAATACCAAATTCCATAGATCTCCCCTTCTAGCTAACCAAAGCTCTTGATCTTTGGAGGATTGAAGGAGGAGGCACCGATCTACATCTTCACCGAAGGAATTTCATTTCCACCCCCATTTGCTTGGAGGATTTGCACCTTGGGGATCTTGTGACCCTAGGTGTTGTAATTGTTTGATTGACTTGTCTTTGTGGTGATTCTTGCCTCCGTGGCTTTCTTGGGAGCCTCCAATTGAGTTGTGGAGTTGTGCCCAAGCTCCGTGTAAGGGATTCGTGGTTCCCCCAATACCACCGCTTAGTGGAAACGAGCTAGCCTCCGTGGCTTGCTCACCGGAGAACAAGGTGAGCCTTTGTGGCGTTGGTAGACTCCGTGTCACCACACCTCTCCAACGTAGACGTACTTCCCCTCAAAAGGAAGGAACTACGGGAATACATCCTTGTGTCTCTGGTCTCCACTCTTCGGTTATTTCTTTCCCTTACTTGTATCTTGCTAGTTACTTATTTACTTGCATGCTTGCCACTTATAGGAAATTCACCTAGTTGCACATCTAGTGAATTTACTTTGTGTCAAGCCTTAAATTTGAAAAAGATTAAAAATTGACTTAGCGCCTATTCACCCCCCCTCTAGTCGCCCGTACCGATCCTTTCAATTGGTATCAGAGCCTAGTGCTCTTTGATTGGGCTTAACCGCCTAAGAGGTTATGGGCGAAGAGGAACCCGCCACTAAGGGGGATCTAAATAATATAATGGCACGTATGGATGCTATGATGGTAGCCATGGAAAGCCAAAAATCTCAACTTGACGCCCTCGTGAGTGGAACGTCTAGTACCACTCCACCGACCCCGGTTGATTCCTCGGGTAAGCCCGTCTTAAACGAGGAGAATCCGGATGAGGATGGGGATGAGGGCGGAGAGGAACCCCCCAAGGTAGATGACACCCCCAACAAAGATGACACCTCTCGGGGGCATAGTCCGGGAATTCCACATCCCACGAGCTATGTCTCCGGAAGACATCTTCAAATGCCACACCTTGCTTCTTGCGGTCCACCGCCACCACTTGATGCTTCTAGCTTTGCCAATTGGCAAGATAACATGCGCTCTCACATAAACTTTGTGTCTATTGAGCTTTGGAGGATCATTGAGCAGGGTTTTCATCCAACTTCCAAGGATTTGACCAACTTGCTACCTTGGGAGAAAATCGACAAGCAACTCAATGCCTCCGCCTTGCATCTCATTCACATGTCGCTTACCGAGAAGGACAAGGCATTCGTCCGCAACATCACCTCCGCCAAAGAAGCTTGGGATATTCTCACCAACCTCTTCATTGGGAATGAGAGTATTCAAGAATCCAAGTTTGATGAAGCCTCCAATGAAGCGGACAACTTTGCCATGCTTGATGGTGAAACTCCCGAAGAACTCCATATGCGTCTCTCGTCACTCCAAGTGAAGCTAACGGATCTTGGCTCCACCCAATGTGATTGGAGATGGATGAAGAGGAAGTTCATTCAAGCTCTCTTGCCCTTCCATAGGGAAACCGTGAACTCCATCAAGGGAAATGCAAATTTCCGGACGATGTCCGCTCATGACATTTTGCAAGAGATGATGGCAAGGAAGATCTCCGAGAAGAATGCGGATGATGCTCTTGCTCGTGCACGTGGTGTGCGTGCTCCCAACCTTGCTTTGAAGGCCAAAGTCACCTATCATGAAGAAGAAAGCTTGTTGGAAGAGGAAGAAGTATTGGGTGGAAGCCCCGAGGACATGAAGTATGCTCATGCCGAGCATATGGCTCTTGCTCAAAGGGCATTCATGAAGAAGTGGAAGTCATTTAGCCCCTCCAAGCCCAAGGCTACAAGTAGAGTGAGGACTTGCTACAATTGTGGTAACACTAACCACTTTATTGCAGAGTGTCCTTATGAAAGAGTTGAAGATCACAATGGAAGGCTTGTCCGCAAGGAAATGAAGTCCAAGTCTTACCCTAGAAACTCCGACAAGAAGAGAGTCCTCCCAACTCACGCTTTGATAACTCAAGAAGAGTACCTCTCCGAGGATGATGCAAGTGATAAGGAGGAAATAGGAAGGGCCGCCATCGCCATTGCCCATCCTACCCCCTCATCATCCCTATTCGCTTCCGCAAATGAATCAAAGCGCTCCAACCACAATGCGACTTGTCTCATGGCTCACGCTACAAAGGTATCACCGCCTCTCACACCCATCATACCTAAAAGCTTATCTTTGATGGATTGTGTTGAACGAGTTGGTGAAAATGATGATCTAAATGAAATGGACATGTTCATGTCAACCTTGCATGGGGAGACCAAAGCTCGCTTTGAGATCCTCCTAGATCAACTTAATGAAGCCATCCAAGTACATGATAAAAATGATGAACGCATTTTTGAACTTGAGGGGCATGCTCATGACTATGCCGACGAAATTGCTTCTCTTACTCAATCTCTTGAGGAAGAGCAAGACATAAGGATGTCACTTGAGACATCCATGTTGGGTCTTGAAGAATCTCACAATTTGGATATTGCCAAACTTAAAAGTGATCGTGATATTGCTCAATCCGTTGCTAATGAACTTAGGTTGCAAAATGAGAAACTAAATCTTATAATTGCTAATGAAGCAACCAAGTCTCTTTCTAGCACTTTTGTTGCAAGTTCATGCTCAACTAACCCCCCTTGTGAGAAAGCCCCCCTAAAGGGAAACGAGATGCTTGATGAGCTTTTGAATGCTCAAAAGCAACATGGTGACAAGACGGGACTTGGATGTACATCCAAGTCCAAGAAGAACAAGAAGAAGAAGAAGAAGAAGAATGTCCCCGCGCCTCCTCCCTCATTAAAGAAGCATGTTCCTAGTGAAATATGCTATGATGAGAATGGTAATGTATTTGAGGAGGAGGTGAGGGAAGTTATTGGGAATGGCAAAAAGGCTATGCCCAACCATAATAACTTTGCGGGAAAATATAATCCTTCCTATGTTCTTTGTCGTGCACAAGATGGACATGTTTATGCTAAATTTGTTGGTTCATCAAATGAATATGTTGCATGGTCTATTTGGGTTCCAAAGACCCTTGTCACTAACAAGAAAGGACCCATTGAGAAATGGGGACCTAAAGTCAAGACTTGATCTCTTGTAGGGCTTTGCTTCCGGTGGTGGTCAATGGATAATTGATAGTGGTGCTACCAATCATATGACCGGGAGCAAAGAAATGGTGAAGGAGCTTCGCACCGGTTCATCCCATGCGGGCTACGTCACCTATGGGGATTCTTCTAGATCAAAGGTATTGGGTCTCGGCAAGGTTGTTGTCTCTCACAATGTTACCGTGGAAGATGTCATGCTTGTTGAGTCCCTTTCATATAATCTTCTTTCCGTTGCTCAACTTGCTAATATGGGCTTTGCAACTTTCTTTGATGTCGGGATTGTAGTTCTTTTGTGGAGCAAGTCTCTTAATGTAGCTCATGTAGGGCATGTCGAAAATGGCTTATATGTGATCGACTTCTCGAAGGAGGTCACTAAATCCGCGACATGCCTCATGGCTAAAGTTGATGTGGGATGGCTTTGGCATCGCCGGCTAGGCCACGTCAATATGAGAACTTTGCAAAGTCTCCACAAAGGCAACCACATCCTAGGACTAACCGATCTAACCTTTTCAAAAGATCGTGTGTGTAGAGCTTGCATTGAAGGAAAGATGCATGAACTTCCTCATCCTAGCAAGACCATCATTTCATCTAAGAGGGTCCTAGAGCTCCTTCACATGGATCTCTTCGGCCCTCCCTCTTATGAAAGTCTTGGAGGAAAGAAGTATTGCTTGGTGATTGTCGATGACTATTCAAGATACACTTGGGTCTTTTTCTTGTCTCACAAGAGTGAGACTCAACAAACCGTCAAAGACTTCACCAATGAAGTGCAACGCCAATATGGTCAAGACATATTGATGATCCGAAGTGACAATGGCACCGAGTTCAAGAACTACACCTTGAATGATTTTCTCAGTGATGAGGGGATTCGCCATCAATACTCATCTCCCTACAGTCCCCAACAAAATGGTGTAGCCGAGCGGAAGAACCGGACTATCATTGATATGGCTAGGACCATGTTAGCGGAATTCAAGTCTCTGTATAACTTTTGGACCGAAGCCATTAATACCGCATGTCATGCGTCGAACCGGTTATATCTCCGCAAGGGCTTGAACAAGACTCCTTATGAGATCCTCATTGGTAAGAAGCCTAATATCAAGTACTTCCGGGTATTCGGTTGTAAGTGCTTCTATCTTAAGAAAGGTGTCCATTTGTCCAAATTTGATTCAAAAGCTCTTGAGGGTACCTTTGTTGGCTATGCCGCCGAGTCTCACGCTTTTAGAATCTTTGACAAACTCTCTGCTCGAGTTGTTGAAGTTTCTAACGTGAGATTCGACGAGAATGACGGCTCCCGTGTGGAGCAACGTGGTGTTTTTGATGTAGGTGACGAAATACCTCCTCTTGCCATAAGAAGAATGGGTGTGGGACATCTCATACCCGTTGAGGGACACCTTTTGGCGGAAGGAGAAGGACTATGCTCTACTCAAGTGGAGCCTTCACCCTCTCAAACACAACAAGCTCCTCAAGGTCCCTTTGATGCTAGCCAAAGACAAGCTCAAGCCCCTCAACCATGTGAGCATGATCAAGATCAAGACCATGAGCATGATGGTGATTTTTCACCAAGTGGTGATCAAGATCAAGTTCAAAACATTGAGCAAGCTCAAGATGTTGAGCATGCTCGGTTTGAAGGTCAAGGCGAGGACCAAAACCGTGGTGATGACCAAGTGGCCTCTCAAGAATCTCTTGAAGAAGCTCAAGCTCGCCGTGCCATGAAGATTGCAACAACTCTCCAAAGAGGTAGCCACACCTTGGAGAATGTGATTGGAAGTGTTAGGAAAGGGGTGTCCACAAGGAGGCAATTGGCAAACTTTAGTAACCACCATGCCTATATCTCTTGTGTGGAACCTCAAAAAGTGTTTGAAGCGCTTGAAGACCCGGATTGGGTAGAAGCCATGCATGAAGAACTCAATAACTTCGAGCGCAACAAAGTTTGGTCATTAGTAGAGAAGCCCAAGGATTGCCGCAATGTCATTGGAACCAAGTGGATCTTCAAGAACAAGCAAGATGCAAATGGAATTGTTGTGAGGAACAAGGCTCGTTTGGTTGCTCAAGGATACTCTCAAATTGAAGGCATCGACTATGGAGAGACTTTTGCACCCGTGGCTCGCCTTGAGTCCATCCGTATCCTTCTTGCTTATGCATCACATCATAATTTTAAGTTGCAACAAATGGATGTGAAGAGTGCTTTCTTAAATGGTCCTTTGCATGAGTTAGTGTTTGTAAAGCAACCCCCGGGTTTTGAGGATCCTAACTTTCCGAACCATGTCTACAAGCTCGATAAGGCACTCTATGGCCTTAAACAAGCCCCACGTGCGTGGTACGAGCATCTTAGAGAGCTTCTTGTAGACCGTGGGTTTGAGATAGGCCTCATTGATCCCACTCTTTTTACTAAGAAAGTAAACGGGGAGCTTTTCATATGCCAACTTTATGTAGATGATATCATTTTTGGTTCGTCTAACAAATCTTTCAATGATGAATTTGCAAGACTAATGACAGATAAATTTGAGATGTCTATGATGGGGGAGTTGAAATTCTTTCTTGGCTTTGAGATAAAGCAATTGAAGGGTGGCACCTTCATCAATCAAGCCAAGTACACCCAAGATATGCTCAAGAAGTTCAAGATGGATACCGGAGTGAAGGGAGCCAAGACTCCCATGCCTACAAAGGTTACTCTTGATCTCAATCCTAATGGTAATGAAGTGGATCAAAAACTTTATCGATCTATGATTGGGTCTTTGCTCTATCTTTGTGCATCTAGACCGGATATCATGCTTAGTGTGGGAATGTGTGCACGATATCAAGCCGCCCCTAAGGAAAGTCATCTAATGGCGGTCAAAAGAGTCTTCCGATATTTGATTGATACCCCAACTTTTGGCCTTTGGTACCCGAAGGGAGCAAGCTTTAAGCTTGTGGGGTACTCGGACTCGGATTGGGCGGGAGACAAAGTGGATAGGAAGTCAACTTCCGGGGCTTCCCAATTTCTTGGTAGGTCTTTGGTTAGTTGGTCTTCCAAGAAGCAAAATTGTGTGTCTCTCTCCACCGCCGAAGCCGAGTATGTGGCGGCCGCAAGTTGTTGTGCTCAACTCCTTTGGATGAGGCAAACCATGGAGGATTATGGTATTCACTTCGACAAGGTGCCACTCTTGTGTGACAATGAGAGTGCCATCAAGATCGCTCATAATCCGGTTCAACATAACTAGACCAAGCACATCGAGATCCGCCACCACTTCATCCGTGACCATGTCAACCGAGGTGAGATTAACCTATCTTATGTAGGTACACAAGACCAACTCGCCGACATTTTCACGAAACCTCTTGATGAAGCAAGATTCCGAGAGTTGAGGCATGAATTGAATATCCTAGACTCTTGCAATGTGGCTTGATCGTGTGCACTCATTCCCATATTATAGTGTGTGGTTCTAGTCTAGATGCGCATAGTTGAGGATAGTCATCGTGTCAACCAATGGCACGATGCATACTCAAGTGTGCGACATCATAAGATCACTAATGTCATTTGAGCCCAAGCATGTCTCTTCGCGGTGTCACGACATTGGTGATCACACATAGGGGGAGAAATCCCCCACCATTGCATGTCTTCAAATCTCGTGTTTTGTTGTTGCTCTTCTTTGGAAGGCATGCAATCTTAAGTTGATTTTTTTGCAAACAAGGTTGATGGCTGTTGATTTCTCTCGCACACCATGTTTTTCTTGTTGATACATGTCACATATCGACAATTATCATACTTTTCTAGTCCAAAAGGTGTTTCGGCGGCCTGCCCGGCGGTCGCCGGACCTGGCGCCGGACTGCCCGGAGGCCCACCAGACTATCTCGGCGGTCCCGCCGAACTGGCATTCAGTATACCAGTTCGGCGAGCTCGCCGGAATGGCCCAGCGGCCCGCCGGACCGCCCGGCGAATGGCCCGGTCCCGCCGGACTTACCGCCGGACTGGCGGCCTATATAAATTCGTGGGGAGGGTTCCCTTAGCAGTTTTCCCCCACTTCCCTCCCTCCCCATGCCCGCCCCCAACTCCATTGCCGCCGCCCCATCAAGCTTCTCCTCCCCCTAGCCTCTCCACCCAACCAATCCCTTCCAAATTTAGATCGGGTGTAGATCGGGGTGTTTTGAAGCTTTCCTCCGAAGATCTTCGCGTTTCGTCAACCGCATTGGGAGATCGGGATTTTTTCCCCATCTTCTTGTGCACCATGTCTTCGGGTAACTCCCTCATTTTCTCTTCTTCCTCTAGCCCTTGCCTCACACTCGTTTTGTTCATGCTCTTGTATGAGTAGATCTAGTGTGTATCTAGGGTTAGATTCATCTTGTCTAGGGATAGATCCTTTTAGGGTTTCGTTCCTTGTTGGGCTAGTGTGTGTTCCTTGGCATCCTTGTACCCTTAAAGTTTGTAGTGACAAGTTGTTGAGTCAAGATTGCGGGTAGTATGACAATCGTGTGTTTCGGCGAAATATCCGGCGGCCGCCGGACCTGGCGCCGGATCACCCGGTGGACCACCGGACCGTTTCGGTGGACCCGCCGAACTGGCATTCAGTATACCAGTTCGGCGAGCTCGCTGGAATGGCCCAGCGGCCCGCCGGACGGTCCGGCCCACTGTCCGGTCCCGCCGGACCTGGCGCCGAACCTCACTGCCATACTACCTCTCCATCGTGCACTTGTCCCTACCCGACTTTGAGTTCCTTTTCCGTGACATGTATCTTTATCTGGTGTTGCTTTGTTTTTGCTTACGTTTTTCAGATTCCGACTCTTATTCGACTGAGGACAGTAACTACCAGATTGACAATGAAGAAGATGCTCGAGCCTTTGAAGTCAAGAAGAGGAAGCTAGATGAGGTTGAGGGATGCCCTCGGCGTCATACTCGTCAATCAGGGAAGACCCCAGCTGAAGGTGGCAGCTCTGCAGCTGCAGGGCAACGGATGAAGTCCAAGTTTGTATACACTCGTGGACCTCATCCGCCCCGGAAGGGAAAGGGGGCTCGTGGCCCGGTGGATGTGGAGAAGGAGCAGGAGATTGAAGGGAACTTGGGTTCAACACTTATCAACACTTGGCGTAAACTTCGCCTTGCGAACCCTTACCGCTTTCATGAGAGGCAGTATACTGGCAATGACAAGAGGTTCTGGACTGATATTCAGCGTCGTATGTGGGATGATTACTATGATGCATCTGAGCACATGAAGAGTGGATTCTATGTGGTGCCTAAATCTCTCAATGTCGCGCACTTTCAGCAGTATGTCTCCAGGGACTTTCGCTACATCAATGAGGCTCTTCTCAAGATGGATGTTTTGGACCTTGTCACCCTCTCCGAGCCTATTCAGCCAATGGTGGTCCGTCAGTTCTGTTGCACTGTGTTCTTCCATAATGACCCAGCGGAGTCCTTCTCTTGGATGACTGGCCAGGATGTGTTCACTGCCACGTTTGCTGATTTCTGTGATGCTCTGGGCTATGGTGGTGGTAGGGCTGGAGGTTTTAAGATTCACTCTGAGGCGCCCTTTTCCGTGGAGAAGATCTCTCGCATTTGCTATCCAGATGAGCCATCTCTTCCTGCTCCTGCTATTTCAGGGATGTACTACTACTACAACGCTCTTGCCAAGATCTTCCGTCAGAATCTGGTGAGTAAGGCTGGAGATGATGCTAGTGTCAGGGGCTATCACAGGAACTTGCTGTACTATTGCCAGCCCGACAAGCTTCGGAAGATAGATGGTTGTGACTTCATTTTTCAGGAGATGAAGAGATCTACTCTCAAGCGCATGACTCCCAACTACTGTCAGTATGTGCAGCGTTTGATCAACAGTCAGCCCCGGACTCAGACTGCTCAGGTGCGTGGACAGATTCTGGAGATGGAGACATTCTCAGTGGGTTTCCAGGGTGGTTTTGAAGAGGCTCCCGGCTTGCACCCTGCTAGGGCTAGAGGTCGCTCCATGGATGCTCCTGATCCTCACCATGCCTCTGGCTCTAGAGCTAGTCACCGTCGTCATCATCGCCATCATAGGTCCTCTCGCAAGAAAGGTGTTGCTGCTTTCTTCAAGAATCTGTGGGATATGTGTCGCAGCACTTATGATGTGGCTCATAGGAGCATGGAGATGAGTCAGGAGACTCGGAGGAGGCAGAATGAGTTCTTGGCAGCTAGAGGCGGTGCAGTTCCTCCTGTTGGAACCGAGTTGGATTCGGTTCCATATGTCAACTATGTCATGCCGCCTCTTGATGATGCCATGTTTGCTAGTGTTGAAGACTTTGGAGACTTTGAGCCACCCTCTGAGCCAGAAGATGCTGATGAAGAAGAAGGTGCTCATGGAGAAGATGATCCGGAGGGTTCTCCTGTCCCCAGTGAAGATTTTTGAGCGCTAGCATCTTCTACTCTCTTGTCCCTTTTTGGTCTTTCGATGCCAAAGGGGGAGAAGAGTGTAGAGTCTCTAGGAATAACGTCGCATGACACAAGCCTCACTTTCATTTTCCTTGGTTCTTAAGTGGCTTGTGTCCATTTGCGTTTTATTTGCCGTTTTATCTCTCAAACTCCGTGGAACCCTATCGTGTGTGGACAAGTGTGTACTTTAATTATGCACTATGCACTTTATGCTTATGTTTGGATATATCTATGCTTGCTATATTATTATCTATCCATGATATTATCTTGTCCATGCCGTGCTTGGTTCCTATTGATGGTGGCGGAGCTCCCTATAATCTAAATCTTGTACTTTGCATTCCAAAAGCAAATTCTACCATGTGCATATGTTATGGGGGAGCACTCTCTCTATTCATTAGATACCATGTTTTGTTTCTCCTATGAGACTCTAACATAGTTTGTCATCGTAAATCAAAAAGGGGGGGATTGAAAGGACATTTGTCCCTTTCTACTTTTTTAATTTACAATGACATGACTATGTTTTGTGTGAACTAATATTTGAATTATATGCATACAGGTTTAAGTTCACAGGTGAAGGGGTTCTAATGCATAAAACGAAAGATGGTGGAATCGCCTGCCAAAAGTGGCCTAAGTTGGTCTGGCCGGCCCCCAGACCGGACCATCCGGCGGCAGACCGGACCAGCCCGGCGGGGCCCCCGGATTGGTGTTCTGTTTGAGTTTTCGGCGGGGCGCCGGATGATAAGGGGTGTCCCGATCTTCTCAGCAAGCGATGGCGATGATGATGATGGTAGATAGATAAACACCGTGTAGCGATGAACTCTCCCGCTCGAACCCTGATGCCAATGCAACAGCTCTCGAACCTTGTAGGATATTCACAACACCACGATCTTGCGCACGTAGCCGTCGACCACGAACGGTAGTTTGCAATCCACTAATTCCCAATGGAACAACAGATCACACTCAATTGTAGCTTGATAAACTCGATCACAAGTAATTTCAGAGGTTCTAAAGAGAAACAACTCCAAAATAGTTTTAACGTGGTCTGCCCTAACTATGGGGTCGTCCCAGGGCTTATATGGGCGGCTGGGGCGGCCAGGACTCGAGATAAAACGTATTCGACTCGAACTAGGATACATTCGTTCGGATCTGGTCCGAGACGGGCCGGACTGTCCGGTTATTTAGGGCAGGACTGTCCTGGGGTGACGCGCGCTACACCACAGAAGGTGTCTGCCCTCGGGCGCACCTGAGGCCGGACTGTCCACTGTTGGAGGGCAGGACTGTCCTGTGTAGGGCAGGACTGTCCGGCGTTGGAGGGTAGGACTGTCCTGTGTTGGAGGGCCGGACTGTCCTGTCTTCTGGAACTGAAACTTGCCCTTCTTGATGATCTCCTTCTCTTCTATCGCGCCTTCCTCCCGCTCCTCCCTCGCGCAGATATTGGCGATCATCTTCTGGTGTTCCTCTTGCTGTGGCTCCTCGCTCCGTGCTACGCATTCCTCTCCAATGTACCTGATCATACAATAAGACAATGACTTAGGCAGTATAAAGTTCTCATTAAGTAACACATCAGGCTCATTAAGAAACAAGTTCACCTGTTGTTCTAGTAACTTAGCACGAGCTCTTGTAATGGGTCCAATTCTAATCTCATTGGACTAAACAGCTGGAACATCTTGTGTAGTAGTTGGTGGAGAAGGTGCAAGTATAGGGATGTCCTCATCATCTCCCCCCTCTTCAAAAGGCGTCGACCTCGACGCTCCAAGGTCTTCTCCATCATATGGTGATAAGTCAGCAACGTTGAAGCTGTTGCTAACTCCACCAAACTCAGCAATAGGTATATCAATCGAGTAGGCATTATCATTTATTTTGGCTAACACCTTGTAAGGACCAGCACCACGAGGTTTTAATTTGGATTTCCTCAGCTTGGGAAACCTGTCTTTGCGCAAATGCACCCAAACCATGTCACCAGGCTGAAACAAAACCTTCTTCCTTGCTTGATTCCTTGTAGCAGCAACTTTCTGGCCTTTCTTCTCAATAGCCTCTCGAGTCTTCTCATGGAGTTTCTTCACATAATCAGCACGTTTTGATGCCTCCATATCAACTCTCTCATGTAAAGGTAGAGGCAGCAAATCAAGTGGAGTCAATGGCTTGAAGCCATACACCACCTCAAAAGGACAAAGCTGAGTAGTGGAATGTACAGCCCCTTTATCCAGCAAAGCTTGCACTTGTTGCTGTATCTCCTTTGTTTCTTCGGGGTTGGTTCCGTAGGGTGCACGATTTGGTAATGTTGCACCAGGAATCAAGTCTATTTGATGCTCAATGCCACGCAATGGAGGCAATCCCGCTGGTACATCGTCAGGAAAGACATCACCAAAATCCTGCAAAACATTAGACACACCAAGAGAAATAGGGGTCATATCGTTAGAAACTAAAACCTCACCCTTGTACATGAGCACAAGAGGCATGGCTGTAGGATCCTCACTAAATTCTCTCATATCTTCTTTGGTGGCTAAAATCAGTAGGTTATTCACTCCCTCACATTTCGTTATATCATTCTTTTGTCGCTCATTTACATCACTCACAGCTACAAAACTCTCGCGCCTATCATGATGGGCATCCTTCAAGTTCACCTCAATTTTTTGACGAGATTCATTGACAATCTGCTGTGGGGACATAGACTGCAAGTTAATTTTCTTGCCCTTGAACTCCAAATGATATGTATTAGCTCGACCATTGTGCTGCACATGGCGATCATATAACCATGGTCGACCCAACAATAAGTGGCAAACAGTCATAGGAACCACATCAAAATCAATAGAATCCTTGTATGGTCCTATCTCAAAATTTACACGCACCATATGGTTTACCTTCATCTCACCATTGTCACTCAGCCACTGTATATAATATGGTTTAGGATGAGGTAAATATGTCAAATTCAGCTTGGCACATAACTCCTTGCTTGCAAGATTTCTGCAACTACCTCCATCAATGATGACTTTGCAAGCTTTGTTTGGGCCAACTAGTGCTTTTGTTTGAAACAGATTGCAGCGCTGTGATTCAGAATTGGGCTGCACACTAAGAGCACGTGGAGTAACCACAATGGTAGGCGCATGGGTAGGATAAGCATCCAACTCTTCCTCACTAGCATCACCATTGTCTTCAGGACTATAGGGATCAATTTCATCTCCACTCTCATATTCACCATTGTCATTGACAAACATGACCTTGTTGTTGGGACACTTATTCTTAAAATGTCCTCTTCCTCCACAAGTAAAGCACTCTTTATCACGAGCACGAGCTGTAGACATGATGGAACCCGAACTAGCAGCCGGCTTGTTTGCTGTAGAACTAGAGGAGGGTGTTGGTGCAGGCTTGGAGGCCGAAGTAGAGGCTTGAGGCCGGACTGTCCGGTGTTGGAGGGCCGGACTGTCCGCCGGTGCTGCCGGTGGCATCGCTGATGGTGGTAGCGAGGATCTTGCAGAAAACCGGCTTGTCGACGAATATCGAGCCCGCTCCCAAGCTTCTTCAGCTAGTTGTGCTTCGGTCTCTCGTGCATGATGCAACAACTCGGTCATAGTAGCATATGTGTGATGGCGCACAATGTTCTTAATAGGCAACTTCAAATTGTTGAGAAAACGCTGCAGAGTCATCTCAACTGATTCACGAACTCGGGCACGCTGCATAAGCATCTCCATCTCCATGTAGTACTCATCAACTGTCTTGCTACCTTGTGTTAACTTGGTGAGCTGGTTAAACACTTAGCGCAAATAGTTAGTGGGCACAAAACGTTGCCTCATAATTTCCTTCATCTCCCGCCATGAGAGCACAGGAACCTCATTATCGTCGCGTCTGTTTTGTATAATAGCATCCCACCAACGCAATGCATAGCCATCAAATTCGGAAGCAGCAAGTTTAACCTTCTTATCTTCGGTATAGTCGTGCAAACGCCACAACTTCTCAATCTTCAACTCCCATGAAAGGTAATCTTCAGGATCAAGTGAGCCATCAAACTTGGGAATTGAGAATTTTGGTTTGCTCAAGATATCATCATTTACTTGTGGGATTACACGCTGAGCACGTCCCACAGGAGCAAAACCACGGCCAACACCAGGGGGATTGGCACGTCCCCTACCTCGGCCATTGTCCGGCTGTTGTTGGACCTCATCATTAACACTTCCATTATCTGCGTCTGCATGTTCAGCAGCATCATCAAATTGTTGTTGCCGCTGTTGCTCAAAGGCATCGCGCAAAGCATCAATGGATAGCTGTAACGCGTTGACATTTGTATTGATTGTAGTCACTTGTGTTTGAATGTTGTTGATAGCTTTCTCAGTTTCGCCCAACTGGATTTGTACTCCCTGTACATCCTTTTCTAAAGAATCCGTGGTGCGAGTGAAAACTCCTGTCAAATGATCCCGTAAGGCTTCATATTCCCTCCAAGTGACTATAGCAGTTTCTGCCTTTTTCTGCATCACAACATCATCACTAGCAGACATGATTAGTAGATTAGTGCAAAACCCAAAATCGATATGGTGGCAAACTCTCTGCTCGCACAAAGCTGACAAGAAAGGAGATCTTACCGCTCCAAAGCGAATAGTAGTGCTTACCAATTCGAAGCAAACGACTGATGCACTGATGTGATGAAGTGAATATCAAAGGTATAGAGGCGATCACAAGGCACACAGGTTATTAAAGGTGGAGCTGTAGGTATGGAGTCCTAACTACACCGCAAACCAATCCTAGTGCTGATCGTGAGACAATAACCCAAGGAAAACACACACGTGGAGATAAACGTGGCAAAGCAATTATAAAAACAAGAATATTGCAATGCACAAGAGAGACGCTAGTAATAGCTCAAAATAGACAGGCACAAGATTGCTCAACTACAAGTGCTATATAGAACCAGGCCTCAACAATCACCACAAAGATATTGCTCTTTTTCTTCTTGTATCTCTTTTTCTTTTCTCTTTTGATTTTTTTTTCTCAACTATATGTCTCAACAGTAAAATAACTGAAACGATACTGGAGCAAAAATTCTGCAAGGGCCGGACTGTCTTGTGTGATATGGCAGGACTGTCCGGTCTGAATTCGGCCGAAAAATTGCACCTCGAAAACCTAAAGAGCAGCCTGTCAGAGCACAGCAACTAGTCTCGTATGGGTACGTTCCTAGGCACGGATGCTGTAGAAAGGCTGTAGCTAAGTTTTGCAACAAGGGTACGCTATGTGGACTCGGTAAATTGATAAAAACTGGCGGAAACGATGATGAACGACTCAAGAACGAAGAACAAAAACGAAATTGACAAAGGGAACCTAGACACTACGACTTTACCAGAAGAGATCGGATCAAAGACACGACTACGACCAGCAACTAAGACTAGCAAACGATGCAATCTAGGCTATGGCAAAACTAAACCCTAATATTTTTTTGGCTTTTTCTGGATAGGACGAAAAACACTCAAATAATGGATGGATCTGTGGATGCTCACCGAGTAAAACTGGAAATCTGATACCAAGATGATAAGGGGTGTCCCGATCTTCTCAGCAAGCGATGGCGATGATGATGATGGTAGATAGATAAACACCGTGTAGCGATGAACTCTCCCGCTCGAACCCTGATGCCAATGCAACAGCTCTCGAACCTTGTAGGATATTCACAACACCACGATCTTGCGCATGTAGCCGTCGACCACGAACGGTAGTTTGCAATCCACTAATTCCCAATGGAACAATAGATCACACTCAATTGTAGCTTGATAAACTCGGTCACAAGTAATTTCAGAGGTTCTAAAGAGAAACAACTCCAAAATAGTTTTAACGTGGTCTGCCCTAACTATGGGGTCGTCCCAGGGCTTATATGGGCGGCTGGGGCGGCCAGGACTCGAGATAAAACGTATTCGACTCGAACTAGGATACATCCGTTCGGATCTGGTCCGAGACGGGCCGGACTGTCCGGTTATTTAGGGCCGGACTGTCCTGGGGTGACGCGCGCTACACCACAGAAGGTGTCTGCCCTCGGGCGCACCTGAGGCCGGACTGTCCACTATTGGAGGGCAGGACTGTCCTGTGTATGGCAGGACTGTCCGGCGTTGGTGGGCAGGACTGTCCTGTGTTGGAGGGCCGGACTGTCCTGTCTTCTGGAACTGAAACTTGCCCTTCTTGATGATCTCCTTCTCTTCTATCGCGCCTTCCTCCCGCTCCTCCCTCGCGCAGATATTGGCGATCATCTTCTGGTGTTCCTCTTGCTGTGGCTCCTCGCTCCGTGCTACGCATTCCTCTCCAATGTACCTGATCATACAATAAGACAATGACTTAGGCAGTATAAAGTTCTCATTAAGTAACACATCAGGCTCATTAAGAAACAAGTTCACCTGTTGTTCTAGTAACTTAGCACGAGCTCTTGTAATGGGTCCAATTCTAAACTCATTGGACTGAACAGCTGGAACATCTTGTGTAGTAGTTGGTGGAGAAGGTGCAAGTATAGGGATGTCCTCATCACCGGATCCTCCCGGCGGGCCGCCGGACACCCGGCGAGAAATCCGGTCCCACCGGACTTACCACCGGGGCGTCCGGCCCAGAGGCCGGCGCCGCCGGACTTATCGCCGGGATTGCTGCTGTGTGCTCCCTCCAACGGCCAGATTCCCACCTACCTATAAATACCCTTTCTCCCAGCTAGGGTAGCGTTAGAACTTCACCAACCATTGTTCATCCTTGAAGCTCTCACCTACCCCCCATTGGAAAAACACCAAATTCCATAGATCTCCCCTTCTAGCCAACCAAAGCTCTTGATCTTTGGAGGATTGAAGGAGGAGGCACCGATCTACATCTTCACCGAAGGAATTTCATTTCCACCTCCATTTGCTTGGAGGATTTGCACCTTGGGGATCTTGTGACCCTAGGTGTTGTAATTGTTTGATTGACTTGTCTTTGTGTTGATTCTTGCCTCCGTGGCTTTCTTGGGAGCCTCCAATTGAGTTGTGGAGTTGTGCCCCAAGCTCCGTGTAAGGGATTCGTGGTTCCCCCAATACCACCGCTTAGTGGAAACGAGCTAGCCTCCGTGGCTTGCTCACCGGAGAACAAGGTGAGCCTTTGTGGCATTGGTAGACTCCGTGTCACCACACCTCTCCAACGTAGACGTACTTCCCCTCAAAAGGAAGGATCTATGGGAATACATCCTTGTGTCTCCGGTCTCCACTCTTCGGTTATTTCTTTCCCTTACTTGTATCTTGCTAGTTACTTGTTTACTTGCATGCTTGCCACTTATAGGAAATTCACCTAGTTGCACATCTAGTGAATTTACTTTGTGTCAAGCCTTAAATTTGAAAAAGATTAAATATTGACTTAGCGCCTATTCACCCCCCCTCTAGTCGCCCGTACCGATCCTTTCAATTACTTCGAAGAATATCGGGTTGTCTGCACAACCTAGTAGTGTAAAAGATCTCCACATCGTGATAAAAAACTTTCTTTCGTATGACCCGAGGGTTGAAGCCCCCGAGCGGAAAATGTAAAATATTTGTACACTTTGTCGAGTTCAACCCAAGGAACCCGACCTATGGCCTCGTGTTCTGGGTTCAGAGGGTTAACACGAGTTTGCTGATACCACTAGATTTATTCTATGCGTAAAAACGCCGTAGCTGCTCCGCATTCCATGGGTTGCTCTCGTCTTTTCCTGTCTTCTTGTCTTGTAGTCGATAAGCTCCTCCTGGTATCACTTCTGTGACGATGTAAGGTCCCACCCAAGGGGACTCTAGTTTGCCGTGGCTGTCCTGCCTGAGTCGTAAGACTAGATCTCCCACCACAAAGGATCGTGGTAGAACTCGACTACTATGGTAGTTCCGCAGGCTCTGTTGATACTGCGTAGCTCTTTCTAATGCTTTATCTCTTGCTTCATCTAGTGCATCGACGTTGTCCTGTAACGCTTCTGTTGATGTTACTTCGTCGTATGCCGTCACTCTTAGAGCTTCGTGTGTAACTTCAACTGGAAGCACGGCTTCTGCGCCATGGACCAGAAAGAAAGGAGTTTCTTGAGTAGCTGCGTTAGGCGTGGTTCTTAAACTCCAGAGAACGGAGGGTAATTCATCTACCCAAGCGCTCTTGGCTTTCTCGAGAGGTGCTAAGAGCCTCTTTTTTATCCCATTGCATATTAGGCCATTGGCTTTTTCGACTTGCCCATTTGTCTTCGGGTGTGCTACAGAGGCGAATTTGAGCTTGATTCCCAATCCTTCGCAGTAACTCTTGAATTCCTTTGAAGTGAAGTTTGTCCCGTTGTCCATGATGATGCTATATGGTACACCGAAGCGGAATACTATTGACTTGATAAAATTGATTGCTGCTGTCGAATCTTGAGTTGTTACCGGGGCTGCTTCCACCCATTTGGTAAATTTGTCGACTGCTACTAGCATGTAAACGTGCCCTCTTGGCCAGGATTTGTGCAGCTTCCCTACCATATCGAGGCCCCATTGTGCAAAGGGCCAGGATAATGGTATTGGTTGTAACTCTGCTGCTGGCGCGTGCGGTCGAGATGCAAATCTTTGACATGCTTCACACTTTCGAACTATATCTTTCGCGTCTTCAATGGCTGTTAACCAATAGAATCCTGCTCAGAATGCTTTTGCCGCTATAGCCCTGCTGCTAGCATGATGGCCACATACTCCGGCGTGTATATCTTTTAATATTACTTGTCCTTCTTGAGGTGTTACGCAACGCTGCAAAACGCTAGTTATGCTCTTTTTGTATAATTTCCCCTGCAACACAACAAATGCCTTCGATCGTCGAGTTATTCTCTTGGCTTCCACTGCATCTTCTGGTAACTGTTTATTTATCATGTACGCGAGATATGGCTGCATCCAGGTTTCTTCTATCATCATGACTTCTTCGGGTTCTGGCGCAGCCCCCGAGCCTGCTGCAGTAGTCGAACTTTTGACGCTTTTATCGACCTTTCCATTATTTCTTCCCAAAAGACTCCAGATGGCACGGGCAAACACTGTGACCCGATATTTGCTAAATTGTCGGCTTCCTCATTGCTGGTTCTGCTGATGTGCGAGACTTCGCATCCATCGAATGTTCCTTCTAGATAGTGATATAGGTTCTTGTAGGCCATCATATTATCATTGATTGTGTCGCACCTGTTCATAACTTGTTGGACGACAAGGTTTGAATCTCCGAATATTTTTAGACGAGTTGCTCCACATGCTTTGGCCATCTTCATTCCATGCAACAAAGCCTCGTACTCTGCTTCATTATTGGAGGCCTGCGGAAAACTCATCCTTAAAACGTACTTCAATTTGTCGCCATGCGGCGATATCAATACTACTCCTGCGCCTGCGCCTTGGACTCTCTTAGAGCCGTCGAAGTACATTGTCTAGACACTCGATAAATCTGGGGGTCCTGTGCTCTGCAGCTCCAGCCACTCTGCTGTGAAATCTGGCAAGATTTGCGACTTGATCGCCTTCCTTTTTTTGTACGTGATGTCCATGGGAGATAATTCGATTCCCCACAAAGAGACACGTCCTGTTGCCGAAGGATTGTTCAATATATTCGATAGTGGCGCTTCATTAACCTCTATGATTGGGTGCACCGCAAAGTACTGTCGCAATTTCGGTGCTGTTGTGAAGACACTATATGCTAGCTTTTGATAATGCGGGTACCTCTGTTTTGTCGGAGATAATACTTCACTGATGAAATATACCGGCCTCTGGACGCCGTGGGCTTTTCCTTCTTCACTTCTTTCGACTACTAATACTGTACTCACCACCTGATGGGTCGCAGCGATGTAGAGTAGTAGTGGCTCTTTTTCTTTTGGTGCGACCAGCACTGGTGGCGTGGAGAGCACTTTTTTTAGGTTCGCAAAAGCTGCGTCTGCTTCTTCTGTCCATTCAAATTTATCATCTGACTTCTTCATAAGTGCATAGAAAGGAAGCGCCTTTTCTCCCAATCGAACAACAAAGCGATTTAGAGCCGCGACGCGTCCTGCGAGTTTCTGTACATCGTGTAGTTTCGTGGGTTTCCCCATTGTCAAAATTGCTTGGATCTTCTCTGGATTCGCCTCTATTCCTCGTGCTGACACCAGGAACCCTAGGAGTTGTCCTGCCGATACGCCAAAGGAACACTTTGTCGGGTTAAGCTTAAGCTTGTACCTGCTCAGGTTGTCGAAGGTTTCTGCCAAGTCGCTGATTATGGATTCCTCCTCTCTTGTGGTGATGACTACATCGTCAATGTAGACTTGGATGTTGTGTCCTATTTGGCTCCCGAGGCAATTTTGCATCATCCGTTGATAAGTTGCTCCTGCATTTTTCAGGCCGAATGGCATTACTTGATAGCAAAATACCCCATATGGTGTGATGAAGGCTGTCTTTTCTTCTTCTTCTTCTTTCAACTTGATCTGGTTGTAATCAAAATATGCGTCCAAAAAGGAAAGCCTTGCGCATCCCGCCGTCGAGTCAATTATCTGGTCGATGCGGGGTAGAGGGAAGGGATCCTTTGGACAATGCTTATTGAGAGATGTGTAATCGACACACACTCTTTGTACGTCTGTGTTCTTCTTGGGTACAATGACTGGGTTGGATACCCAACTCGAGGTTTTTATTTCTCTGATAAATCTGGCATTTTCTAGTCTGTGCAATTCTGATGCTATCGCCTTCCTTTTGGGTTCATCAAATCGTCGCAATGGTTGCTTGACTGGCTTTGCCTTAGGATCTACATTTAACGCGTGCTTGACGAGTTCCCTAGGAACCCCTGGCATGTCTGAAGGACACCAGGCGAAGATTTCCCAGTGCTCACAGAGGAACTCGACGAGCGCGCTTTCCTATGCGGGATCCAGGTTTACCGCAATCGATGTTGTCTTGCTTGGGTCCATAGGGTGGACCTGGATCTTCTTCGAATCTTGAGTTGTGTCGAAAGCCTGATCTGGCAGGGATCATCCAACGTCAGGTAGCACATTATGGTCGGTTTCCCCTTTCAGCCTCTCATATTCTGCTGTCATGCCAAAGGTTTGCGCCATTCTATTGAATTCTCTGTCGCAAGTGTTGGCTACTTCGAAGTTCCCTTGCACTGTAATTGTTCCTTTGGGTCCTGGAATTTTCAACGTTAGATACGCGTAGTGAGGTACTGCCATGAACTTTGCAAATGCTGGGCGCCCTAGGATTGCGTGGTACTGTGATGGCCAGTCCATGACTTTGAATTCCAACTTCTCCCTGCGATAGTTGCTGCTATTGCCGAAGCAGACGTCGAGTTCTATTTTCCCCAGGGGTAATTTGCAGCTCCTGGTACTATTCCATGGAAAGAACAATCTGTTGGCTTCAGGCTTGTTAGTGATATACACATTGCCTTCAGGGTTCTAGCATATATTAGGTTTATGCCACTTCCTGCATCCATAAACACTCTCCCGATGTCGTATCCTCCTATTTGCGCCTTTAACACCATTGGCGAGTGGCCCGGCCTAGGAACTTTCCTTGGGTGGTCTGCTCTGCTGAACTTAACTGGTTGGTCTAACCACCGCAGGTATTCAGTGGTGGCTGGTGGCGATGATATTGCTAGGTTTACTTGCCTAGATATGCTCTTTCGCTCTTTCTTTGACTTAGGCACCGGTTGAATCATTGCTGATATGTAAACTTTCGACTCTAGGTGCCTCGCTAGCCTTTGTACCTGATATCCTTGACTTGTGTTTTCTCCTTGCCATCCCCCTTGGTCTGAGCCCATGGCGCTTTATAGCCTCAGGAACGTTCTACAATCCTTCATCTGGTGATTTGAGACTCTTTTTCCATCAAGATATGCGTAGTGGATTCGACAAGGTCCGTATAGCATGTCCTCGGCCGAAGGACCGGAGTATCTCGGTTTTTCTGCTCCTTTTGCCTGAAACCTCCTGTTTTCATATCCTTCCTCTTCTCCTACTCCGTAAACCGTGGCTACCTGATTTCGCCTTCCTTGGTTATCCCTGCTGCGGTGTCGTCTCCTCTGTCTACTTGTTCTGTCGACTTCTGGTGAACGTCCTCTTTTGTTATTATATGCGTCCTCTCTGTCAGCGAATTTGTTGGCTTCTTCCATTAGCTCAGCTACTGTCATTGGTCTTGTTCTTCCTATCTCTTCCACGAGATCTGAGCGACGAAGTCCGGCCGAAAAAGCGTCTATTGCTCGTTCGTCGGAGACATCCTCTGCTGATTTTTTGATTACACTCCATCGTTGTATATAAGAACGTAGAGTTTCGCCTTTCCTTTGCACACACGCTTTGACTTCCTCCAGTGATGCTGGGCGCTTGTATGTTGAACGGAAATTTCTTGTGAATTGGCTTTCGAGTTCTCCCCAACTTCCAATGGATTCATTGGGTAGGGTATTCAACCAGGACCGTGCTGCGCCGGTGAGGTGTAGTTGCAAACTTTGCATTGCAGTCGCTTTTGTTCCCCCTAATATCTGTACTGCTTGTAGATAATCCGATAACCATAGGATAGGCTCTTGCGACCCATCATATTTTTGCTGGTCATGTGGTAACTTGAATCCTTTGGGTACCCGCGTTTTGCGAACCCTGCGGGTAAAGCACAACGTGCCCATCTCTTTTTCATCGTCTTCATAATTTTCCTCCCTCCAGGCGTGGCGTGATTTATTTACTTGAGCCTGTGCTATTATATTTCTTGCGTCCTCTCTCCTTTTTCGTCGCCTTTCTTCTTCTGATGACTCGCTAGACTCGTTTCATGTGATATTGTGTTTGAACTTCTCCTTTCGCCTTCCCTTGTAGCTTGTCGACTTTGTCTCTGGACCTTTTCCCCTGATCTTGTCTTCTACTATCCCGAGGCTTCGTATTGCGGCTTGGTGCATGTCTTCCCGCGGATCTCCGGGTTCAGGCCGCGTGGTTAGTAAATATGCCTGTGCTGCTATCAGCGCTGCTTCCAGTGTTTCTTGCACGAAGTCTTCTTCCTCCTCCTCTGGTTGTGGAGTAATACTCCTCGAATATCTTTCCTCTCTACTTTGCGCTGCTGCCCCTCTGTTGTGCTTTGGGTCTCCACGCCTTTCCCTGCTGTATTCTGAATCCTCGCTATAATTATCCCAATACTCTCCTTTTGACATACTGTTGTTATCTTGAAAGAACATGTCTCATTCCTCTCTTAGTTTCTTCTTATGCTGGTGCAATGCGTACTGATATCCCATTAGAACTTCTCTTCTCAATCCTTCGGGTACTTCTGTGCCATGATTTATAGCTGACATGATGATCCTCCACTCTCCAGCTGAGACATGAACCTTCTCCTTCTCCTTTTTCTTGCACTCCTTTACCTTGTCGACTTGTTTGTCGACCCCTTCGTTGTTGTTTTCTTCCTCTGCTTCAGTGATGATGACGCATAACTGGTGTACTCTTTTGGAGACGCCACTACTTCCAGCGGCGAAGTCCCTTGTACTGTTGTGCGTTTTACGCGTTGTCTCTTCCAAGTCGAGTTTTTCCCGAATATTGTCGCCTTCTGTGGCTTTTGCTTCTCCTAGGCTGACCGGCGAGTTTACCTCGCTGGAAGAGCCTTCCGATGATTCCAGCATTACTACTGTTTCGGGCTCTCTTTCCGATGGGTCTGGTTTTGTCGAATCCGAGAGGCGGGTCGAACCCGAATGTCCAATTAAGATGCTAAAACTTCCGATCGTCAGCTCCGTCTCCTGATTTTCGTCGACTTCTGTGCTGCTGTTGGCTAAAAGCAAAAAAGCCGTCGAATTCATGATTCCAACGCACAGAATCCCCACGGTCGGCGCCAATTGACGAGGGTTAACTCGACAAATGTCCTAGATGAAGGACTTAGGATCGGGGAGATAGGGCGTCGGATGAACTCGAAGGTAAGGTTAGTCGAAATAAGTGTATATCGAAAGTAAACTTGGGTGTTGAACCTGGCTTGCTTTCAATCTGGCCTACACCGTCCCCTCCTGGCCCCTATATATAGGTGCCAGGTCTCGAGGATTGGGTAGGGTCTGATACAGATTACAATATCGACATACGGTAAGGACTCGTATCTCGACTATCATTACAATTGGGCCTAGCTTAACGGGCCTCAGGGGTACTCAACTAACGGGCTCTATTAGCTATACCCTTGTCAACCGGTATTCGCGATGAGATGAGATGAGCATATAGGCATGTAGGACATAATATTATGTTCTAATGGATGTATGATGTTTAATGATGTCTTAGTGTTTTGATTTTCATGAGCTTGATGAGTCTTTGTACTCACCCTTGTTGCTTTCATGTTTTTAGGTAAACCTTGATGTCGCCATGCATGGGGAATTTGGGAGTAGAGACACCACCTTCTTCACATCACGACCTCACATTTATCTTGGAACTTTTTTATCTAAATAATAAGATTACTTAGTCTGGTTCAGTTTTGAAGTCTGTTGAAGTGTTCCTTAAATTAGTGTTGCTGTTTGCGTGTGGATGATAAAACGTTGTTTTCCTTGTGGCTTAGAGTTTTGGTATATTATTTGGGCACCGCACCTTTGTTATGTGTTGTTATATCCTGGCATATTGGTATTATTATATTCTGCCTTTCGTGGCTGTCCTTATAAACAGAGGAGACTTTGCTAATTTTTTCTAAAAAGTTATTAGTTGTTTTCTTTATGTAGCATATGTGGTAACATCTCAAGTTTGTTGGCTTGGGGTGTTACAGATCCTCCTCACGTCTACTGGCAGGTAGGACGAAGTGATTCACGCCCGAATCGAGCATATTCATCGCCGTGACATCTCGACTGTCCTCGCTGCCGTGAATCATCATCGACCTTTCCGTGCCCCATAAAACTGCCCAGAGCTCCGTCTTGAAACCCTAGCTCGTCTCTCACTTCTCAACCCCTCCCTATCCATCTCTGGTTCTCCTAATGCACCGACGGATCTCGCCAGAGTTTCTTTTTCATGTCGTCGATGGAGGCCACCCGAGGACCCGCCATGTAGCCCCAGAGCTCCGCCTCAATGAGTGGTGCATCCCCAACAAAGGAATCGAACTACCTCGTCCCTAATCGCTGCCGGCAAGCCATTCCCTTGCGCCAGGCCTCACTGGCATTCATGGTCATGCAGGCGTCTCCGTTCCCAATCGGCTTCACATAGCATCAAATCAACCTCACGGTGAGCCTACGCATCTCTGGAGACCAATGTCTTGTTCTAGACCCCCTTGTAGGCTGCGTTTGCGAGTTGGCCGGAGTTCGCCGCAGCAGAAGAGTTCGCCAGACTCACTCCGTTGACCATTTCCTGGCTGCACTGCCACAGTTAGGTATCTCGTCATGTACTCACTCGATCACTGTAACTAGATCATCCCTAGAGCAACTGAAACACTGTCTTCGGCGATCGCCAGCGTCGAGCCGTGCACAGTTAGTAGGTTTGACTGAGTCAACCGTTGCGTGGCAGCTGACTAGGCGCAGGACCCATCAGTCATTGTCATAGGCTAGAGTACCTCTCGGTATAAATAGTTTTTCCTGTATAAATTAAAATTCTTGAAAAATGCTGAAAACTTAGAAAATCCATAACTACTTCATTTTTAATCAGAAAAATGCAAATAATATATCAAAATGATCAGAAAAATAAGATCTAATTGTTTGTGCTATAATACTTTGTGCTTATATAAAATATAATTGCATGAAATTATAAAACATGTGTAAGTAAGAATTTCAAATATGAAATTGAACCAAATTTGAAAATCAAATATTGCTTCCAAATAGCAAATAAATGATTGGGTACTCAAACAACCTTGTTGTAATTACTACTTTACTATTTTGGAATCTTAAATTCAACTTTGTTAATAATACTTTAAAATTGTGAAACTATTTTTTCCTAAATAATTTTAAAGAGTTAAAACTAAGAAAAATAAATCATATATAGTTATTAAATTGTGTTTTGAATCAATTCTTAACTCTAAAGCATTATTCACAATTGATTTATTAAATTTAATTTAAAACTTTTAAGTCAATTTTAAAACATTTAAAATCTAACTTAAACCCCTAACACCATTTATCTTTTATACAAGAATTTAGGAAAAATCTTAAATATGCATTAACTTGTATTTAGAATCTTTTGAACTATCATCCATTAATTGATAATTATCTTAGAAGTGTCTAAATCAATTTAGGAAACCATTTAAACTTGTGATTCAAACCCTAGCACCTAAACATAGTGTTTTCTTAACTACTCCAATGCACCTAGAAAGTAAATAACCCTGAAGGAAATTTTGTACTAAATATCCATTAAGATATGTGTTCTTCAAAAGTTATTCTTTTAAGATACCTTAAAGGTAAACATCAAACTACTTCCTTTCAACCAATAAAGTAAAACCTTAATTTCTATTAAGATTGTTATCAACCCGAAAACTATTGGATGCTGTTATATGATAGGCTTTACTTTCACTTTGCATATCTGTGTTCAACTAGTTGATTGCTAATTGTAAGATGCAACTTAAAACTGTTACTTCCATGTCTTCACCTTTATCAACTATTCTTCGTAATAGCCAGGAGTTATGGTCAACACTACAATAGTAACCATGCTTTAATCTTTACTCTTTCATCTAAAAGAATAGTAACTTAACCTAAAATCCTTAACAACCTTGTGTGTGTAATTTAACTTAAAAGTGCAACACATCACAAAGAAGCCACCACAACTCAATCCTAACAAATCATCGGGGTTAGGTTGCGCTTAGAGCGTTGCATCGCATCTATTATGCATATCATGTTGCAATCTTCTAACATCATCCCTACCAGATGATGATGCTATTTCAGAATTGGGATTACTTACGTATCGAAGATCTTGACTTGCATAATCTTGCAGTCAAAAAGGCAAGTTCACTCTTGCTCATACCTCTTTTGAGTATTTTTATCAAATTACTTGCAAAGCTATATATATCATATCACTACTACATTTAAAACAAAAGTTCAGCTTTCTTAATCAAGTTGATTAGTGGTTAGCAACCATGGTGGTTGTTGCCATAGGATGGTGGGCAGTGGGACCATGGTATGAGTAAGGGTGGAGGTCCCATTGTACTGGAAAGATCACTTAGGATTAATAACAAATGTTGCCAGTGATTCTAACACTGTAAACAACGGTCAACCATGAGATCTGGAATGGGACGGAGAAGTCATCTGTACCGACTTCCTCTCACATATCAACGGATGTACCTTACCGTAGCCTATGAGCAGCTTGCGAGGGCTATAGGAGGCTGAAACCCCCAAATGTTCCACGGTATTAGTGATCTATGATGGATTGTGGTAAGGCTAGCCCTAGTCAGGCGTCACATGGTACGCGTCTAGAATAGTCAGGAGTCAATGGGTACGCGGCTATAGTGTGGTCAGGCGTCACTTGGAACATGGCCCGGTCAGGCATCACTTGGTACGTGACCGAAGAGCTAGGCCTTGGTATGCTGGGTCGCGGAGAAGGACAATGATTGGCTTGGGTCTTAGACTGGGCCCCATACGAAAGAAGTGTGGACGAGCTCATGACTTGGATGTGCAACGTGGCTAAGATCTTTTATGGGTACAAGTGACCACCTCTGCAGAGTGTAAGAAAGTATCTGGATACTCCCTGTTCCGGGAAGGAGCTATGAACGCGGCAGGAAAGGAGCTCATCGAAGCTCTAATCAACCTGTGAAGGCTGACGGACATAGTTCATGAGAATAAAAGCAACCTCTTAAAGAAATATTTATGAAAACCTGCATTGTCGAACGACTCTTTGGTCTAGGGCTGTAGATAGTGCATCAAACACCTTATTCCCTTTATGAACTTGCTGGATAACGCTCGTTACTCACACTAGTCCCTCTTAACCCTTGCTTAGATTGGAGGCAACAAAAGGAGCCAATCTCAAGACACTAACGATGAAGATGAAACCCTCTATCAATGTTAGAACTATTAATGAAATCAACGACTACGCCAAGATTGCTAGAAAAGTAGAATAGGTTTAGAAGGGAACCAATTCTCTAATCCTAGAACCTATGTAGTTAGGTTAGTTCTGTAGCTTTAGTAGCAAGCCAGTTACATTAGTTGTAGCTCTAGCTAGTCTTCTAGTTGCTCTTTCCCGATTGTAGTCGCCAGAACTAAACCTCTACCTGTTGAGGAGGTTCTGAAGCTCTTATGTATGATGAAATTGTAATCCTATAGACATACCTTGGATCTGTGATGTTTCTGTTGTACCACTCTGATCGATGTAATACTAGTGTGACAGTGTTTCATTGGTGTTATATCAACGACTTGCATACTGCACATGCAGTGGTATGCTGAGTCACCACACCCTGATCCATCAAACTTCTCTAACTTCATATCCAGCCACTTTGTCAGGGTCATGTCTGGACGACGACGTCCATCACTATTCCCCGATTGGCTCACCTCGTCATCTTCATGATGACTCTGCTCAGCCTCTAACTCCTCTGCATGACCATTTCGGCCAGTACGCCCACTATGGCCAGCACGGCCATGAGCCCGACCTCTATGTCTCGGCGACATAACTATACAACACATAACCAATAATCATCAACCAAAATCGAATAAGATCAATTCATCTTCATCCTTACTCAAAAGGATTAGTTAAGGTAGCAAAACAAAAATCAGCAGAAACGTAAATGAGATGCATGACCCAAAAACCCATCCTATAGTGCACAAGTGTGTCAAAATTTTATTGCTTGTTCCCAAGTCAAGTTTTACTTATTAAAGCAACCTACAAGATAAAGTTTTCAAAATTTTAGTTCTTTATCCTATCTAGATAAAAAAGAATTTTTTTCCTACTCCAGAGATCTATAACCTGAGGCTCTGATACAACCTATAACATCCCAAGTTTCTGTCTACCTGGCAGCTACCTGGCAATGTTACCACACTATCCAAATTATTTACAAAAAACCAAAGACCAAGCATAAATTTTACATCACCTCCTTTGTTTATAAGGACATCCAAGACAAGCACAACACAACATGATATAGATGCAAAATTGATAACATCAATAGGCATCCACACAATCATGTAACAACTCCATGACACAAACATTTATAATTTAGAGCGACCAAAGGCTCACAAAAGATGTAAAAGACTCCAAATACTAATATAAAGATCTAATGATGATCTAAGAATTAAGTGGTATAAGTGTTTATAAGATGTAGTGCCGATATGTGTATCCAAGTGATGGTGAAACTACTCCCACCCATGCATGCCGCTACGATGAGTACCTGAAAATCCAAATAATAACCAAGGAAGAACAAACAAGGGTGAGTAAAGAATACTCAGCCAAGTACAATACAAAACCGAAAAGTGGACAAACATTTACATTAAGATACAAACTGAACTGAATACGGAAATGCAAGTTAACGATGCATTGCTGAACTAAAATTTCTAGAATAGACACCCGCGTCATTCTCTCACCGGACTAGACATATTTGACATTTCTCATTGGTCAATTCTGGAATAGTCAACCTATGCCTTAAATGAGTGATGTATGATTGAGTAGAAAACCATGAGAACACCAAACAAAGAATAAAGATGGCAGTCATAAATAAGAAATTCCATCTCGCACTTGCCTTAGGATGAACGTTCAAGCCGAAAGACCACTTCTGGCATCCGAAACTCCAAAACATGTACGTAAAATGGTTTCAGAAGCTATTCTCAAAGAAACAGCCTAAACTCAAGTGTGCGGTCAATAGTCCTAATTCTATCATGGAGCTACCAAACATAAGTGAACCCATCGGTGGTAATTGTCTGGAGCTTGTTCTGAACCTGATCAGTTAATTTCTTAGTGTCCAACAACTAACAATAGTCTTCATGTACTCCCTCCGTTTCAAAATATAAGATGTTTTAGAATTGTGAAGTAAGTGTATCTAGACACATTTTAGTGTGTCTATTCGAGTGAACCTATACACTAACAAATATCTAGATACATTTGCTTCACAAAGCTAAAACATCTTATATTTTGAAACGGAGGGAGTATCAATCTACAAAGTAGCAGCAGTACATGTAATAGTCTGAATATTTCCACTAAATAAGCACTTGTCTTGCAGTCATACGTGAGATGGTCAAACCAACCAAATCAGAGCATCAGTGCACGCACTAGTATTGACTAGCGATTGGAAACAGCTAGCGCTCAAACCGGCAGGAGTGACTACCTACAAGGCCGATGCCACCAGGCGATTGGATTTGTGCGACCAGACTACAAATCAAACCACAACACAGTAGATTCCTAGGGCGGACAGATTGAGTACAACAGGGCGACGGCGACAGACGAGAGTGCCAACCCGATGCAGGTGACGACGACCCGGCACCCTGCACTGGAGCAGCTACCGGCGGCGGACTGGACGAAATCCGAGTCGATGGCTTTGGCGGCGGTGAGTTCAGGTATTGGGGAGGATTAGGTTCACGGTGAGGCCGGGACAGGTGCGTGGGGATATTTATGTTCCCCTTTTTTTTAACCCGAAACCAAACAGAAAACATATTCCCAAATACCTCTAATAGTATATTTTTAACAAAACTCTAAATGTTATTTTAAACTCAGATTTGTAGGAACTTATACAAATTTTCGATCAAGTCGATGATACGCATCCAACTATGGTTATAGATTTTCCATACAGCTTATGGATAAAAAACAACTTTTATGTTTCTGGTACAAAAGTTCCTATATCAATGGGAAATGCCCTACCTTTGAGTGCGGTTTGAACTATTGATTTACGTAATTGGAAGTAACCAATTAGGTTTACGACGAAACCTAGAAATCGATCACTGATCCAATTTGACTACCTCTACGGGATAGACCTCAACAGAAAACTGTTGAGTAACGACAGCAAGTGATTGAGTTCAGTAGTTCCTCATAGAAAATTATTGACTCTAGAGATATGGTAATATGGAGAAGACAAAATTGTTTGAAGCACGCACAGAATCGGAAGCGCCCCTTGTTTCAAAGAAAGGAGGACGGGTTATTCACATTTAATTTGATGGTCAGAGAACTATGTTAAAATTAGCCTTTAGAAATTCTAGGGCATTACAACAATTGACGAGGGTTAACTCGATAAATATCCTAGATAAAGGACTTAGGATCGGGGGAATAGGGCGTCAGATGAACTTGAAGGTAAAGATTAGTCAAACAAGGCGAGGTTATGCGTGTATCAAGAATAAGCGTGATACTCAATTGGCTCAATCTCAATCTGTCCCTGGCCGGCCTCTCCTGGCCCCTATATATAGGTGGCCAGGTCTCAAGGATCCGGTCGGGTTCAATACAAATTACAGTGTCCGTATACGATATCAACTCGTATTTCTACTATGTCTATGATTGGGCCTATCTTAACGGGCCTCAGGAGTACAAAGATAATGGGCTCTATTAGCTATACCCTTGTCAGTAGCCCCCGAGATTCTACCAGAATTGTAGATTCGGGTTGAATCTCAAATCTTCATATCTTCAACACGATCAATCTTTGACATCTTCTTTTTTGTATTATCTTAATCAATTTATATTGTTCTATTTTTTAAGGGGATTTTGGTAAAAAAGCCTAGCATCTCTGTCGGATAAGGAAATTAGTTAACTGCCGGAACAGAAAGTTGCTACCTACTTCAGACTCAAGCCCCTGGTCTTGAGTCTGGTGCCTGGTCCAACCCAGTCTGTCACCGCATTTAGGACTTATAAAGAAAGAGTTCCAGTATTTCTCAGGGTACCCAGTAGGTAGCAAGTTTACTTCGCATTTAGGACTTATAAAGAAAGAGTTCCAGTATTTTTCTTCGCATCGTAGATACGGAAAATTACTAGCAGAGCGCATTCAGGTGCGTATACTAGGCCACACAGGACGGATCCTGGGGTCTTATCTTCATGATATGATATAATCACAACATTCAAGTTTTGCCACGATGATGCAACTCGAGAATCACAACTTTAATTATTTCAGCCTTGTTTGACTGTTTCAATGTCAAAAATCGTCGAGTTGTTGTTTCAACTAGTCGCAAATCTCTCCCGATGGGAGCGAAATGTCGAGTTTATTTTCTGGTGCTTGACACCGACAATGGACTCAAATTTTTCTTCCTCGCTCTCGAAGTAAGTCTTCATCGGGTGCGCGACCAGCGCTCCCGTTGGGAGTAGCCCCCGAGGCTATAGTCAAAAGTTTTTCGAGTATAGGCTCAAGCATACTGTCATCTCATCTTCTCAGCTCCATTATTCTTGTGTTAATTTCATCGGGTGCGCGACCAGCGCTCCCGATGGTAGTATCCCTGAGGCTATAAGGGGGTGCTTGCAGCCTGTTATAGACTCAAATATCTCTTCCATACAACTTTTTCTTTTTGTAATTTATTGAATCCTTCTCCTTCCTTTATTTCCTATTACTTTTGACGGAATACTTGAGGCCCATGATCTTGTTAGACCTTCAGTTTGCAAAGGCCCACTAAGGGTAACTTATAAGTAAGGTCCCTTTGTTTTACCAAGGAAATCCCTAATTCCCGTACCACAGATTACCTCCGCCCTATCGTCTTCACCCCCCAAATCTTGCTTAGGGTTTCTTCCGCTCTTGCATCGCCAATCTATCAGCGGATATTCTGATGGCAGACGCTGGTGTTATCGACCTGGACACCGGCGTCACTGTGGAGAAGCGTGGGCATGGTCGCCCTCGCGGCAGCAAGAACAAGCCCAAGGATGTTTCCATGGTGGCTTCGTCATCTGCTGCGCCGATGAAGCGACGCCTCGGCCGTCCATTAGGGAGTAAGAATAAACCAAAGTCTTCGTATTCCCTTGCTCGACAGTCTATGGACGCACCTGCTACACGACACAATGCTTCTCCCCCTCCTCCTGTCAATCTCTTCTCTTTCTTTGTTATCGCTGGTGCTCAATGTCGTGAGCAGCAGCGTGTTCCTTTGAAGTTTACTCGATTCATGGACGGGCGCGAGCTTTGTGAAGCTATTCTCCATGAAGAATCTGGTGGAGGAACTCCATATGAAGTTGAGGTGTACTATGATGGTGATGTCTATGCACGCGTCTGTTCTTGTAGACAGTGTTGGGCCTCCAAGTGCAGAGGTTTGTAGAGCAGCAGTAAGTTTCCCTTAAGTGGATCACCCAAGGTTTATCGAACTCAAGGAGGAAGAGGTCAAAGCTATCCCTCTCAAGCAACTCTGCAATTATGATATAGAAAGTCCCTTGTGTCCCCAACACACCCAATACACTTGTCAGATGTATAGGTGCACTAGTTCGGCGAAGAGATAGTGAAATACAAGTAGTAGTGATGATTATAAGTAGCAAATGTGATCTGAAATAAATATCGCTGCGAGCAAACATGTAACAAAACAGTAAGTAAACGGTGTGCAATGCTTGGAAACAAGGCCTAGGGATCATACTTTCACTAGTGGACACACTCCCAACAAATATAACATAATTGAACAAATAAATAACTTCTCTTCACTATGCTACTCTGAATTACTCTCCTATTGAATAACACTAATCATTGCGTAGTGGCTACAAAAGCACCCCTTAAAGTTCATCAAGTACTTGACAAACACCACTCATAGAGATATCCAAATCAAATCACAACTCAAGATAAATATTATTGCAACTTAGACCAAGTACTAACATGGTGCACACACTGTCAACATTACACCATGAAAGGAGGAATAGATCACTTCAATACTATCATAGTGATAATTATTCTCATAATCCATAAGAGATCACAATCGTAGCCTAGACCAAGTACCACCATGATGCACACACTGTCACCGTTACACTATGGCAGGAGGAATAGATTACTTTAATAACACCACTAGAGTACACATAATGATGAAGAGTCGCATCTACTTATTCAACATGATACAAAGCTCACGATCACATAAAGATCACATCATGGGAGAGAGAGGTGAACCACATAGCTACCGGTAGAGCCCTCAGCCCCGGGGGAGAACTACTCCCTCCTCATCATAGGAGGCAGCAAGGTTGATGGAGATGGCGGTGAGGTCGATGGAGACGGCGGAGACAGCGATGGAGACCAATGGAGATGGCTCCGGGGGCACTTCCCCGTCCCGGCAGGGTGCCGGAACAGAGACTTCTATCCCCCGAAATTCGTCGGCGGTGGCGGCGAAGCTACGGAACTCTTTCTGGAAAATTGCCGACTCCCCTAGGGTTTTCCGTCCCGAGGCTTTATATAGGTGAAGGGGCATCGCCAGGGGGCTGCCAGGGTGCTCTCACACATAGGGGGCGCGGCCAGGGGCTGGGCCGCACCGCCCTGGTGTGAGGCTGGCCCCTGGCCCCCCTCCGGCTCTCTTTCGGTCCTTGTCCTTCGTCCGGGAAAAATAGGAGTTCTGGAACTTGTTTCGTCCAATTCCGAGAATATTTCCTATGTAGCTTTTCTGAAACACAAAAACAGCAGAAAATAGGGAACTGGCACTGTGGCATCTTGTCAATAGGTTAGTTCTGGAAATCGCATAAAAACGCCACGAAGTGTAACGAAACACAAGGCAAATGGTGTAAAAACAAGCATGGAGCATCAAAAATTATAGATACATTTGAGACGTATCAGATGGCCATGGCAAGATGTACTTCAGGGGCGGCTAGCCTCGATTTGTAGAGGACCACGAACTCCATCAAGGTTTTTTCATGCTCTTCAACTACCATTGTGGTACGTCGAAGTTTGACGTGAAGATCTTCGACGGGACTCAGTGCTAGAGGAAGTATGAAGCCGAAGTGCGCTTCTAGTAGATGTTGTCTGTTTCTCTAATGTAACCCTTTTGCCGTGCATTGTAGTCACCTCTATGTAATAAATATTTCATGCGAACAATGTTATTGTACTTGTCGAAAGACCAAAGGAAACGACATTGTTCCAAGGTGTTTTACTCGAGTATCGATGTGCTTTTTATGTATCTGACAGTTGTGATTTCTTTGTAGACTTTTCTATCCATTTTACTTTCGTGGATTACTCGTGAGAAGACATTATATCATGATCTCAATAATACTCATACTGTTTATAACGACTCAAGGGTCAAAACCCCTGAGCGGAAAATGTTGACATACTTTTACATATCATCAAAATCGACCCAAGAAACCCGACCTATGGCCTCATGTTCTGGGTTTAGAGGGTAATAACTCAAAGTTTTTCATGCTTGACGACGTAGATTTTGCTAGTGATGCTTTCTATGCGTAAAAATGCCAAAGTTGCTCTGCGTTCCACGGGTTGCTTTCGTCTTTTCCTGTCTTCTTATCTTGCAATTGATACGCTCCTCCTGGTATGACTTCTGTGACTATGTATGGTCCCACCCATGGTGATTATAACTTGCCAAGGTTGTCTTGCTTGAGTTGTAAGACTAGATCTCCCACTACGAAAGAGCAGGGTCGAACTCGAGTACTATAATAATTTCGCAGACTTTGCTGATATTGTGTAGCTCTGGCCAATGCTACATCTCTTGCTTCATCAAGTGTGTCGACGTCGTCTTGAAGTGCCTCATTAGAAGTTGTTTCATCGTAAGCCGCAATTTTGGGGACTTCGTGAGTAATTTCAACTAGAAGAATGGCTTCTGCGCCATGGACCAAAAAGAAAGGTGTCTCTTGAGTAGCTGCATTAGGCGTAGTTCTCAGACTCCAAAGCACGGAGGGTAACTCATCTACCCAAGCATGCTTGGCTTTCTCTAGTGGTGCTAGTAACCTCTTTTTTATTCCATTGCATATTAAGCCATTTGCTTTTTCGACTTGCTCGTTTGTCTTTGGATGTGCAACAGAAGAAAACTTCAATTTGATCCCCATGCTATCACAATAATTTTTGAATTCCTTTGACGTGAAGTTCATGCCATTGTCTGTGATGATGTTGTGCAGCACTCCAAAGCGAAATACTATTGACTTGATGAAGTTGATTGCTGTTGTAGAATCTTGAGTTGATGCTAGGGCTGCCTCTACCCATTTGGTAAATTTATCGACTGCTGCCAGCATATAGACATGCCCTCCTGGCCATGACTTGTGCAATTTCCCTACCATGTCCGAACCCCATTGTGCAAAGGGCCACGACAGTGGTATTGGCTGAAGCTCTGCTGCGGGTGTGTGTGGTCGGGATGCAAATTTTTCGCAAGCCTCACACCTTCGGACGATCTCTTTTGCGTCTTCGATTGCTGTTAACCAGTAGAACCCTGCGCGAAAAGCTTTGGCTGCTATGGCTCTGCTAGTGGCATGATGGCCGCGGACTCCTGCGTGGATGTCTATTAATATGACTTGCCCTTCCTGAGGGGTGACGCATCGCTGTAATACGCCGGTTATGCTTTTCTTGTACAATTTTCCCTGTAATACGACGAAAGCTTTGGATCATCGTATTATCCTATGTGCTTCGACTGTATCTTCGGGTAGTGTTTTGTTCACCATGTATGCTAAGTATGGCTGCATCCAAGTTTCTTCAATCATCATGACCTCCTCTGGTTCGGATGTGCTCTCTGTTCCTGATTTGCTAACCCCCAAGCCTTCTCTCGGACTTGCAGTTTTGCTGCCTTTTATTGATCTCTCCATGATTTCTTCCCAAAATACTCCTAGTGGTACGGGCAAGCATTGGGACCCGATGTTTGCTAGATTGTCGGCTTCCTTGTTGCTGGCTCTACTGATATGTGAGACTTCGCATCCGTCAAACGCTGTCATGTTATCGCTAATGGCGTCACATCGGTTCATCACTTGCTGGACCACGAGATTCGAGTCCCCAAATATTTTTAGTCGAGTTGCTCCACATGCTTTGGCCATCTTCATACCATGAAGCAGGGCCTCGTACTCGGCTTCGTTATTGGAAGCTTGTGGGAAACTCATCCTTAGCACATATTTTAGCTTGTCTCCTTGTGGAGACATTAAGACTACTCCTGCTCCTTGAACCCTTTTTCATCCGTCAAAGTACATTGTCTAAACACTTGACAGGTCGGGTGGTCCTATGTTTTATAGTTCTAACCACTCTGTTGTGAAGTCTGGCAGCACCTGGGATTTGATGGCTTTTCTTTTCTCGTACGTGATATCCAGAGCAGAGAGTTCGATTCCCCATAAGGAGACACGTCATGTTTCTTTGGGGTTGTTCAGTATGTTTGATAGTGGAGCTTCGTTAACCACTATGATTGGATGCACCGCGAAATACTGTTGTAGCTTCCTTGTTGTTGCGAACACACTGTATGCTAACTTTTGGTAATGTGGATAACGTTGTTTAGATGGTGATAAGACTTTGCTGAGGAAGTACACTGGTCGCTGAACTCCGTGCACCTTCCCTTCCTCACTTCTTTCGACTACTAAGACCGTGCTCACCACCTAATGTGTAGCGGCGACGTATAGTAGTAATGGCTCTCTTTCCTTCGGTGCGACGAGCACTGGTGGTGTGGAAAGCACTTTTTTTAGATGTGAAGATGTTGCGTCTGCCTCTTCTGTCCACTCGAATTTTTTAGCTGACTTTTTCATGAGTGCGTAAAAAGGGAGGGCCTTTTCTCCTAGCCGTGCGACGAATCGACTTAGCGCTGCTATGCATCCTGCGAGTTGTTGTACTTCATGGATCTTAGCTGGTTTTCCCATTGTTAGTATCGCCTGAATTTTTTCTGGGTTTGCCTCTATTCCTCTTGCCGATACCAGGAACCCCAGAAGTTGTCCCGCGGAAACACCAAAAGAACACTTTGTTGGGTTGAGCTTTAGCTTGTACCTATCGAGGTTGTTGAAAGTTTCCTTCAGGTCATTGATTAAAGCCTCTTCTTTCCTTGTAGTGATAACCACGTTATCGATGTAGACTTGGATGTTGCGGCCTATTTGGCTTCCGAGGCAGCTTTGCATCATCCTTTGATAAGTTGCTCCTGCATTCTTGAGGCCGAAAGGCATGACTTGGTAACAAAAGACGTCGTATGGTGTAATGAAAGTTGTTTTTCCTTCATCTTATTTTTTTAGTTTGATCTGATTGTAGCCTGAATATGCGTCCAGAAAGGAAAGCCTTGCACACCTCGCTGTTGCGTCAATTATTTGATCTATGCGAGGTAGTGGAAAGGGATCCTTGGGACAATGCTTGTTGAGGGATGTGTAGTCGACACATAGCCGTCTCACCACCGTATTCTTCTTTGGGACAATTACTGGGTTAGACACCCACGTTGATGCCTTGATTTCTCTGATGAAGCCTGCATTTTCTAGCTTGTGCAGCTTGGCTGCTATTGCTTTTCTTTTGGGTTCATCAAACCGCCGTAGAGGTTGCTTGACTGGCCTTGCTTTTGGATCCACATTGAGTGCATGCTCGACGAGTTCCCTGGGAACCCCTGGCATGTCAGAAGGACACCAGGCGAAGATTTCCTGGCGCTCACAGAGGAACTCGACGAGCGCGCTTTCCTATGCGAGATCTAGGTTTATTGCGATGGAGGTGGTCTTGTTTGGGTCCGTGGGATGAACCCGAACTTTCTTAGAATCTTGTGTTGCGTCGAAAGCCTGATCTGGCAGGGATTGACCAACGTCGGGTAGTACATTGTGATCAGTTTTGCCTTTGAGTCTTGCATATTCAGCTGTCATGCCGAAGGTTTGCGCCATCCTGTTGAATTCTTTGTCGTAGGTGTTTGATACTTCAAAGCTTCCCTGTACTGTGATGACCCCCCTATGTCCTGGAATTTTGAATGCCAGGTATGCATAGTGAGGAACTGCCATGAACTTTGCTGATGAGGACATCCCTACTACACAACCATCTCCACCTACTGTTGATGATCCTATTGTTGCTGATCAAGATAAGTCCAATGATGAGATTCGGATTGGACCAATTACTCGAGCCCGTGCTAAGTTGTTACAACAGCAGGTGAACTCACTCCTTGCTGAATCTGATATTTATTGTAACGAGAATTTTATACTGCCTAAGTCTTTGTTCATATGTATGATCAGGTTCATTGGAGAAGAAGGGGTTCGAGGGAGCGAGGAGATGCAACACATGGAGCACGACGTGGTGATCAAGCAAGAGAGCGCGAGGGAGGAGAGGGAGGCCGGCGCCACAAGCATGGAGAACTTCACCACGTGAAGAAGATCAAGTCTGGATGAGCACGAGCACGTGATGGCGCACTAGGACTGCCTACGACACGATGTCTACACGTCTAAGGCGCGCTACACACATGGCCTGCGTGCTAAAATTAGGCCGAACCCATATATGGGTCGGTATGTACCCGTTTCAGTCGAACCGAGTCAGTTTGGGCCCAAACCGGACATGTTTTGGGCCAGGTCTTTGCTGAGGTCGCCCGGCCACCTATAAGTAGCCCTGGGCGCCCCCTCAATTAGGGTTTGACCACATTTAGACTAAAGATTACTTCGTTGAACTGCTGTAAGCATTCATCTGAATTCCTCCGCACCAATTCATCTGGATTTGGTGTTATACTGCTGCAAGTTTAGTGTGATCTGTTGTTCCATTGGGAATCAGTAGATTGCAAACTACCGTTTCGTGGTCGACGGCTACGTGCGCAAGTGTGTGGAGTCGTGAATATCCTATAGGGTTTGAGAGCTGTTGCATTGGCATCAGGGTTCAAGCGAGGACAGTTCATCGGTGACACCAAGTTATCCCCGACAATCATCCGCTGCTATCATCACCATCGTTTCGCTCACGAGAAGATCGGGCCACCCCATATCATCTTGGTATCAGATTTCCACGGTTTACTCGGTGAGCATCCACAAATTCATCCCTGCAATTCGTTTTTGTTTTTAGTCCTATCCAGAAAAAGCCGAAAAAAAAATTAGGGTTCTTAGTTTCTGCCATAGCCTAGATTGCACCGTTCTTGAGTTTTAGTCGCTGATCGTGTTTTGCGTATCTTTTCTTCCAATCCGTAGGAGTCTAGCTTTAGCAATCTTTTCTGCATCTTAGTTTCGAGTTTCGATCTCGTTTGGTCCCAGATTGATCGTCATCTTCTTCATTGTTTTGTGCTGCTGTTTCTTCACGTACAGCATACATACGCAGATCCGATTCGTGCCAGTCAAAAACAAAAAAAAAACAAAAAAGGCAAAACGCAGCTCGCTCAGATCCGATCCTGACTCCAATCGCTAGCTTCAAAAAAAAACAAAAGAAACCAGCGCCGCCTCGCTCGCCTGCACGCCTGTGCGCGGAGGACGTCTGGGGTCCCGCGCGCCTGCCGCCCCGCTCCTGTCGCGCTCAAGCGCGGAGACTGTCTGCTCTCCGGCGCCCGATCGGGCCACGTCTTTTAGGCCCAAAATTTTCGTACAGTAAAAAAAAATAGAAAAATAGAAAAAAGGGGACGTGTACTGCACACACGCCGCACCTATATTAAAAAAAAAGACAAACTACTTTGTCCGTTTCGCGTCGCCGTCGCGCTGCCGTGTGTTTCCGGCGTTGTACATCTCTGCCATTGACATATTTTTTGTCGATTTCTCTTCAGCGACAGCGTGTTACCACTGTGTCCACATAGCGTCCTTTCTACACGATTTTGATCGCTTTAGCTACAGCCTATCTACAGCATCGTGTTAGGAGCTTACCCATACGAGACTAGCTACTTCGTGCTCATCAGGCTGCTGCTGTGTGCGCAATCTTGTGCCTGTTCATCGAGCCAGTGCTAGCGTCTCTCTTGTGCATTGCAACACGAGCTATTGTGCGTTGTCACTTATATCTTTTGAGCTCTTTTTCAGAGTTGCTTTGCCTCGTTTATCTCCACCGTGTGTGTTTCGTGGGTCTTGTCATACGATCAGCACTAGGACTTTTTGCGGTGTACTTAGGATACCATACCTACAGCTCCACCATATATTCCTGGTTTGTCGTGTGATCGCTCTTATACCCTCGGTATTCACTTCGTCACATCCGTGCACGAGCTTGATACTTCGTTCTGGTACGCACTACTATTCACTTTGGAACGGTGAGATTACCTTTTCTTGTCAGATTTTGAGTGAGTTGTGAGCGGCACCACACGTTTTTGATTTCGTGCACTAATCTACTAATCATGTCTACTAGTGGTTATGATGTGATGCAGGAAAAAGATGGGGATACACCTGTGGTTTGGACAGACTTTGTTGGATTGCGCACTCATCTGGAGGCGGTGTTGGATCATTCTACGGCCGACGCTGTGACTGCACATCAGCAACTCCAGTTCAAAGTGCAAGGCACCGCAGATACTGTTCAAGCTATGCAAGCTCAGTTCACTACTTTCCAGCACAGCATTGATCAGTTGAACCAATCCCTAGCGGAGCTGCGTCGGCCCATTGTACCACCGGCTGTGCAGCCTGCTGCTAACTTTGCTGATGATGACAGTGTCCATGACAATGCCAATCTACTAGGCCCCAATGCTCGTGGGCGTGGTCTTGGACAACATGGTCGGCCACCACATGGCCTCGGTGCCCGACGTGTAATACCTGCTGAGGATGATTTTCTAGGAAAGCCAAAGTTCTCGGATTGGTGCGGCGCCCTGCTAGAGAACCTCCCAGAACTAGGATATCTTGCCTTGATTTGAGCCTCTTCAGCTAGCTGCGATTCAGCCTCCCGTGCATGATGCAAAAGCTCGTTCATAGTGTTGTAGGAATGATGCCTAACAATGCCTTTTATGTTGTACTTCAGCCCATGAAGAAATCGCTGCATGGTCATCTCAATAGACTCTCGAACACGTGCACGCTGCAGCAACATCTCCATCTCCATGTAATAAGCATCAACGGTCATGGTTCCTTGCTTCAACTGTGTCAATTTATCATAAACAGTACGCAGGTAATTAGTGGGAACAAAACGAGCTCGCATGATCTCCTTCATATTGCGCCATGTAAGAACAGGAAGCTCGTTGTTATCTCTTCTTTCCGTCACAATGCTATCCCACCAACGCAAGGCATAACCATCAAATTCTGAAGAAGCAAGCTTGATCTTCCTATCTTCAGTGTAATCATGCAAACGCCATAATTTTTCAATCTTGAGCTCCCAAGTAAGATACTCCTCCGCATCAGTGGAGCCTTCAAATCTGGGAATCGTGAACTTGGGCTTGCCCAAGCCATCATCCTCCTGAAATGGCACACGCCGAGCACCAAGTGGTGGTGGTGGCCGACCCTGTCCTGGAAAGCCACGCCCACGGCCATTGTTGCCCATCATGTGTTCATTATCTCCATGGACACTATCAACATCGCCATGGTCCTCATGGTGGCGTTGCTCAACAGTTACACGCAGCCCATTGACGGAAGTTGTCAATTGTTGTATGCTTGTCTGGAGAGCAGTGACTTGCGCTTGCATAGCATTGACTGTAGTTTCAGTTGCATCCACTTTCATTTGCACAGCTTGAATATCAGCGTCAATGTTTTCAGTGGATCTAGTAATAACCCCTTGCAAATGATCACGGAGAGCTTCATATTCCCTCCATGTAACAGTAGCATCATCAGCCTTTTTCTGCATCACATCATCAACACCACTAACAGACATGATTAGTAGGTTAGTGCACGAAATCAAAAATCGTTTTGGTGGCACACTCACAACTCACTCAAAACTGACAAGAAAAGGAAATCTTACCGTTCCAAAGTGAATAGAAAATGCGTACCCGTTTGGATAGATGACTAATGCACGGATGTGATGAAGTGAATACCAGGGTATAAGAGCAATCACACGACAAAGCAGGAGTATAAGGTGGAGCTGTAGGTATGGTATCCTAAATACACCGAAGACAAGTCCTAGTGCTGATCGTGTGAAGAAAACACCCAAGGGAAACACACACGTGGAGATAAACGTGGCAAAGCAACTATAAAACAGGATATGTTGCAATGCACAAGAGAGACACTAGCAAGGCTCAATGTAAACAGGCACAAGATTGCTCAATCTACTAGTGCATCAAATTAGATAGATGCTTCGGCCTCTGAATGAAGTGAAACTCCTCTTCTCACTTTTCTGTTTTTGATTCGTCTCTCTTTTCTCTTTTTTTTTCTTTTTGACTCTCTTTATAAAACCAATTCACGGAGTACTGTAGCTACACGATGCACTTGAAAACCCTAAACAGAGCAGCCCGTGGAGCAAAAATATGCTAGTCTCGTAGGAAAGGTACCTACACGATGTTGTCGAAAGGCTGTGGCTATGGCTTTCAAAAGATGCAGAAAGGTACGCTATGTGGACTCTGTTTTGAAAGAAAACGAGAAAGAACTCGAATTTGTACCGCGGCAGGAGAACGCACGAAACGCGTGCCGCGGCAGGGCGAGAACGACGAAGGCCAACGCGCTGGAGCAGACAAACGTCAAGCAATGTCTGATCGGGAGCGTTCGGTACTGAAACACGGATAGCGCGGAGAGTGCAAACAGCGATCGGTCAGCACTTGCTTTCTTGCTTTTCTAGGGTTTATCTACTGACTCGGATCAGAACAAAGGCGGCGGAAACAACTCGAGATGAAAGTGGACTCGGTGGAAAACACAACTCGGATCCAAAACCTAAAACCGACTAGAACCTAGACTCCTACGGAACAAGAAACAGATCGGATCAAAGAAGGAAAACGACCAGCAACTAAAACCAATCTACGATGCAATCTAGGCGATGGCAATACTATGAACCCTAATTTTTTTTTGGCTTTTCTGGATAGGACGAAAATCACAACTAAACTACGGATGATCTGGTGGATGCTTACCGAGGAAACACTGGAAATCTGATACCAAGATGATATGGGGTGGCCCGATCTTCTCAGTAAGCTTGCGGTAATGATGATGATGATAGATAACTTGGTGTCGCCGATGATCTCTCCTCGCTAGATCCCTGATGCCAATGCAACAGCTCTCTACCCTTCGGATATTCACGACTTCACACACTTGCGCAACGTAGCCGTCGACCACGAAACGGTATAATTGCAATTCACTAATTCCCAATGGAACAGCAGATCACACTTAACTTGCAGTATATAATCTCCAGATCGAAACGAATTGGAGACAAGAATTCCAGATGAATGCTTAGAGCAGTCTCAAGAACTAGGGTTTTGTCTAAAACGTGGTCTAACCTCTCTATGGCGCATAGGCACTCAATATATGGGGGGGGGGGCGGCTGGCCAAAGGCAGCCGACCTGACCTGGTCCTCTAATCGTGGTTCGACTCAACCTTATTTGATACAAACTGACCCAATGGTTGGGTGCAGTCAACTAGGCGCGCAGGCCTTAGGTGTATGGCGCACAAGCACTTGGTGGTGCGCCATATGTAGCCTCCTGTGTGATGTCCTCCTCCTCCTCATGCTGGTCGCCGGCCTCCCTCTCCTCCCTCGCGTCCATGGGCATGATCATCACGTCTTGCTCCAGCTGCTTCAACTCCTCGCTCCCTCATGCTATGCCTTCTTCTCCCATGAACCTGAGTATGCAAACACACAAAGACTTAGGCAGTAAACAATTCTCATTAAAAAAATAATCAGATTCTATTAGGAGCAAATTCACCTGTTGTTCTATTAACTTTGCACGAGCTCTTGTGATAGGTCCAATTCTGATTTCATCATTGGACTTCTTCTTTGCAGCAAATTGCTTGTCATCATCACGAAGTGGAGATGGAACAATAGTAGGGATGTCCTCATCACGGTATTTGCCAAATTATCGTCTTCCTTGTTACTTGCCCTGTTGACATGTGATACTTCGCACCCGTCGAAAGTTCCTTCTAAATAGTAGTATAGGTTTCGGTATGCACTCATGTTGTCATTGATAGCATCGCAATGATTCATCACTTGTTGAACCACAAGATTCGAATCTCTAAATATTTTTAATTGAGTTGCGCCACATGCTTTAGCCATCTTCATTCTGTGTAGCAGAGCTTCGTATTCGGCTTCATTGTTGGAAGCTTGTGGAAAACTCATCCTTAGCACATATTTTAACTTATCTCCTTGTGGTGATATTAATACTACCCCTGCTCTGGCTCCTTGGACTCTTTTTGACCTGTCAAAATACATTGTCCAAGCGCTTGACAAGTCAGGTGGTCCTATGTCCTGTCAAAACCTAGGATTTGATGGCCTTCCACTTCTCATACGTGATGTCCAGTGATGAGGGATGACCCCTTGGGTGTGGCCCGATCTTCACGGATTCAGGAGATTTATGGCGGGGAAGAGGATGAACATGAAGAACATGACAAACACTATGAACACAACACACAAATCGAAGGCAAACACACACACACAAGATACACACCAGTTGTCCTCGTTGGCCTGATTCACCAACTCAATAGAATCACAAGGAAGAGACTCCAAGAGTAGAATTCCTTATGAGAGATTGACTTGCAAGGGATAGAATTCCAAGAGGGGAAGAGACCAATCAATTGGATAGAATTACACACTCTTGTATGCAAGAGATCCAAATCAAGGTAGAATTCCCAAAATAGAAGAGATCCCAAACAAAGAGGGTGATTTCTAGATGTAGATCTAGTTGGGTTCCCACAAGGGAGGGGGCATCATGCCAATTCTTATCTTAATTCATCTGATAAGGATCACGCCGGTGATCCTTGGAGTTTTGTCCCGATCTTTCACAGCGAGTCTACTCGGATAAATAATCTTCCAATAACGCGAAGAACGTCACCTGAAGACGAGGAAGAATCCAGCAAGCAACGTGATGATGAACACCACGCCTCAAACCAAAGCACGACAATCCTTGATGAACACAAGAACCTCCGCAGCAACTTTATTAGATAACACGGCAGCGCTGTTTCCCCGGAGGTATGATACACGGTGGAGCACACGATGGTTTTCAACTAAACAACTGAACTCCCTAAACCCTAAACTGCTGGCCTCCTTATATAGATGGCCAGAAAACTGTTGGGCTTGGACAGGCCCAAACCCAAAACACACAATAAAACCTAGGTGGCCCACAACTAGACCTAGCTACGAAATAACATAGGCATGAATATAAATTGCTGACACAACCTTAGACTAATTATTACATATCGTAGGTCATCCTGGCGTGCCAATATGCAACGAGCTTCCCTCATCTTGGTGGAGTCCTGAAATTGGGCTTCACCTCCTCCGTCGTGCCCATATCATCCTCCCCCCTTCAAAAAGCGTTGTCCCCAACGCGTGAGGGTCTGCTCGAAAGGGTAGCGGAATATCAATAGCACCATGCATATTCACCGTCTTCAAGTCTTGCTTGCCTACCGCACCACATCCTCCCTCTTGGCCTGCTCGACTTGATACAGCCCTGGGTGGCTGCACCTCTTTTCTTCGCCAAATGAACTTGTACTTAGGCGCCTCCACCTTCTTCTTCTTCTCAACTCTTGATGGAGCTTTGTGCTGCTGAACATGAACCTTCTGTGCACGACCCTGCAAAGTAGTAATGTCTGGGCCACACAACTGACGAACACGTCCATCCTTGCCTTTGTGCACACGCACTGCTGCTCCAACAAAATGTTTCTGAGATGTTCTCACAAAACTGTGGCTAACTACCCGCGGCACCATATGCACCGGAACACAATCAGCACCACCGTCATTGGTCTGAACACCCATGTCAACACGAACTGGAAGTGGAACACATGGAATACATGCTGACATATCCTTCCCTTCAGCAATAAGAGGCTTGACTTCAACCGGCTTGTCACTAACAAGAACAACTGGCTTGTCATCTACAGGCTTGGCTGAAACAATATCACCACTGATGCTGTTTGCATCATGCTCCTCATGCTGCGGCATAGCTAGCCCAGATTTTGGCTTAGCCTTGCGCAACTTCGCCTTGTGTACCACCAGCTCAACATCAGACTGTATTTGATCATCCTGCATAGGTTTCAAAGTCCACTGTTTGCCATCATGCACAAAAGAATATGTATTTGCTCTCCCAGCATGCATAGCATTGCGATCATATTGCCATGGACGTCCAAGTAACAGCCCACATACCTCCAATGGCAACACATCGCATTCCATCTCATCAACATAGTCATCAACTATAAATGGCACACGCACCTTGTGAGTAATCTTCAGCATACCGCAGCTATTCAACCACTCAACATGCTTAGGTTCAGGAATACGCCATGTCGACAAACCCAACATTGCCACCACAGCCCTACTGATGCCATTACAGTAACTACCGCTGTCAATAATCAGTTTGCATGCCTTCTCCTTGATGGTGCACTGTGTTTGAAAAAGGCTGCATCGCTGATTCCTCCTTACCGCCTCATCACCATTGGACAATTTGTGAAGCTGTATACTCATACCTCGCAATGGTGTGTCATCTCCATCAACCTTGGCTTGTACCTTTGGGAAAACCGCCTTGTCTGATTCCACAGTCTTGTGCAAAAATCGAGTACGCAGAAATTGCTTAAAAACCTCCCAACAAGATGTTTCAAGTGTGATGCCCTTTGCGTGCCGTTCTTCACGCCACCAACCAGCCACCTGCGTATCCACACGCCGATGGGCAAGTACAAATTCAGTAAAACCGCCAAACTTGCTGTCACGGGCACGACATTGTGCAAAGCCACGCTCCATGTGAGATTCCCAAGACTCATACTCTGCAAACTTTGCAGGACTGTTCAAACTCCACGTGATTTTAGTTGCATCATACCGAAAACCAGCCAAGATCTCTAAATAGTCACTGTAGATATCGTCCGCTTTGTCAGTCAAACGGACAGGCCTTGATGAACCCATACCTGAAAACTTCTGGTATGCACTTGTCCTTCACTGATTTCTCAATATAAAACAATTTCACCGGTGCTTTTCCTGGAAGCTATGGATATTAATTAGTATCTGTCGAAATTGGAGTGAAAACCAGCAGACTGAACTGACAAAGAGAACCAAAACTGAAGAGCAATCTGGGCGCCTGAACACAGAGCTTGTCTGGGGTTATGCGCAGCCAGCAGTCCTAAAGGCAGGAGATAGCGATGCGTGTCCAATGGCAGCTGACGCACGGGCGAGTGCGAGGATCCAAGCCAATGGGCCGGCCCAGGAGACAATGTCAGGGGGCGCAGCTGCCTCGATCCCAGGCACTCAAGCGGGGACGCTCGAGGGCAGAGCACATCTGCCCTTTGGCGAGAGCACGGGCGAAACGTTATCTCCCCGTTTTTTTTTCTTTCTCGCTAGGATCGATCGGATCTGGCAGCAGGTACTCGATAGCGATCGGCCAGGGCAGAGTCAACCCACCAATCGGCAAAAACACGGCAGAAGCACGGGGCGAGCGCGCGAAGCAATGGGCCGGCCCATAGCTGAGCGAGGCGAGCGCGCAAACGAGCGCGCTCGACCCCAGACGCTCTCCGCGCTGGGGCGAGGCCAGCCGCCGCTGCTTCTGTTTTTTTTTTTTGCTTTTCGATCGGATCTGAGTAACTAGCCTCGATCGGATCTTGTATCGTCGGAATTGCAAAATCTCGTCAATTCCCTGGACTCTCCCGATCTGATCTGCAAAAGTATGCACCACCTAGCTCGTTCCCGGTGATCTGCTGCCAACGAAGAAGACAATTCAATCTGAATACTTCGCCGTCGGAAAGAGAGATCGCTGCACGAAACCAAATCGACGGAAGCTTCAACGAAGAACCACCAGAACAGAACACGATCCAATCTGAAACTCCACTTCCGATCTGAAAACTGCTTCAGGGAAAAGAACAATCCGTAGAACAATCAATCTACAATACTCGCAGTGATAAATCCAGTAATCTGATACCACATGATAAGGATCACGCCGGTGATCCTTGGAGTTTTGTCCCGATCTTTCACAGCGAGTCTACTCGGATAAATAATCTTCCAATAACGCGAAGAACGTCACCTGAAGACGAGGAAGAATCCAGCAAGCAATGTGATGATGAACACCACACCTCAAACCAAAGCACGAAGCAACTTTATTAGATAACACGGCAGCGCCGTTTCCCCGGAGGGATGATACACGGTGGAGCACACGATGGTTTTCAACTAAACAACTGAACTCCCTAAACCCTAAACTGCTGGCCTCCTTATATAGATGGCCAGAAAACTGTTGGGCTTGGACAGGCCCAAACCCAAAACACACAATAAAACCTAGGTGGCCCACAACTAGACCTAGCTACGAAATAACATAGGCATGAATATAAATTGCTGACACAACCTTAGACTAATTATTACATATCGTAGGTCATCCTGGCGTGCCAATATGCAACGAGCTTCCCTCATCTTGGTGGAGTCCTGAAATTGGGCTTCACCTCCTCCGTCGTGCCCATATCATCATCTCTATCCCATCTCTAGGGGAGGGAGAGCCATATATATAGGCAGCCACAAGCTAGGGGTAGTTTGGTCACTAGGGAGATAGATAACATAGGTGGCTTCAAGGCTAAGACATAGCTGACTCGGGTAGACCGGCTATAGCCGGTGTCCAGTCCGGCTTTAGACGGTGGGGCTGGCTTTAGTCGGTGTGGGACTGGCTTTAGCCGGTCCAGCTTCAGCTGCCGCCTCTTGCGGCGCTTCCAAGCTTCTTTCTAGTGGTTCTTATTCTTCCTTCTCTTCCATGCCTCGATTATGTCAGACTTGATTGTTGACGCACATGATGTGGTGGAGTCCGAAAGCCACCCCGCATCATCTCCCCCCGCTTCAAAGAACATCGTCCTCGATGTTGACTCAACATCATCATGTAGGGGAGGTAGATGTAGGCGATTGTACTTGGAGTGCGCCATGTGGTCGTACTTGCGAAGATTGGTTTGGCAACTCGTCCATGTTCCTTCACCTTCCATGAGGCCTACAAAGGTCACAAGCAAAGCAAAACAACACTCAACGAGTAGCCAATTCTTGGAGTTTATGGCATGAGTTCATGAGTAGAAGGAGTTCACCTTACAAATTTGTTGATGTGCTCTCGTTGGAGAAGTTGTTGATTGAAACCACTCACGGGAGCGCATCCACCAATAGAATCCATGTGTACCTACGCACAATAAAGACCAAGCAAAGTATGTGTGTGCGTGATAGGGGACCATATCATCAAGGACATGTCCATTCTTGTTCACAACACCATTAGCACAACACAAGTATAATAAAGGGAATGCATATGCAAGGTCTAATTGTAAGCAAATTGTTTGAACATCTTCCAAATGTGGGAACACAAAAACTCCATCAAAATTTGAGAATACCATGGTGTCCATCTCATGTTGAAAGATATGCATATTATTGCACTCAAGGCTTTGGAAAGAGCAAGTAGTCAACATCCTTGAAGCAATAAGGGGATAGTTTGGCAAAAACACATACGGCAGGATGTCAAAATCATCATCAACATGTGTGCAAACATACCATAAGAAAGAACAAGTTTTCATCATATTTGTTGCAACACAAATCATATTCATCCAGAAGTAGAAGAAGATATTGTTATCACACATGGTTATGCATCCCAACCAAAAGAAAGAGCAATTTGTCAACTTGTTGGATGCAACACCAATGAACTCAAAGCGGGAACACATGTGACAAGTCATAACCAATATGGCAATGTGGTTGCACACAAAACAAAAGGAAAAGAAATCGTTCCACATGTATGTTGCAACACATAAAGCATCAATGTTCAATATCATGGGAGCGTGAATGTCACAAGTGTCACAAAAATCATCAACATGCTTGCAAAGAAACCATATGGAAGAATAAGTTCTCAACATGTTTGATGCATAGCATGTGAAGGGTATGCGAGCGGAGTATGAGTTTGAACTCACAAGTATTATGCTCTCAAGAGCTCTTTTTGCCAACTCGTTCTCAATCAAGGTTGACGTTGTTATCCGCATACCTACACACACAAAAGATAGCCAAAACAATGTGTGTGCATGGTAGATGAATACATCATCCATCATGATGCATCACTTTATTAGCACATCACGATTAGCATCAAGCAAGATATCATAATATTCATGGTGATTATGCAATGTATATTTGGGAACATGCTTATCATGTGCAAATACAAAATCTTTATTAGTTGAGAGAGCTATGGGGGCCTTCTCATTGTCAAACATAATAACATGTGGTCCAATGCAGGGAGCTGCCCTTCTACGTACTACATGTGGAACCCCAAACTATGTTGCCCCAGAGGTATATCATCTGAATAACATGGATTTTGTTCTTCTAGTTAGGCATCACTATACCTGTTCACTGCAAGGAAGGGGCAGATCAAAGATTTACTTACCATTTTAATACTTTATTTTTGTTGGTAGTATTTGGATATCAAATTGTATCAGGTTCTTAGGGTGAAGTCCTTTTATCATGGATTTGGTGTGTTCTTTTTTCAAGAGTTCAAATCTTCATATATTGATAGATAGGAAAAAAATATTTACGAGCGTACAAGTAGCATGCGCCCCACCCTGAGCGCTAAGCTCTGCGGTAGTGACTCCTGGAGGCTATCTGCCCTGTTCTAGCTCACAAGCCTGCCTCTGCTTGGATGGTGTTGAGCAGTAAACTTGTGTTGGGCCTCTCATTGTTGAAGATGGTAGCGTTTCTCTGCTTTCAAGTCCACCACAATGTCAACATTATGAACGAGGAGAAGCCCTTAGTGAGGATGAAAGGAAGTCAACGGCTGACTGTCACCAGTCGATAAAATTTTGTCACCAGTGATGAATTTGCTGAGTTAATCTGAAAACTAAAACAATCAACTATAGAATGCAAACTTCAAGATTTTACTGTCAGGCCGGTTGATTAATGCCATTCTATCATGTGACCTCGGTGATTGTTACTCCCTCCGTCCCCATTTAGGTGGCACACACGTTTTTCGTGCTTTGCGTTTGACCATAAATTTAGCCAACAAAATATGAATTATATGTCAGAAAAATTATACCATTGCGTTCGGATTGGAATGAACTTTTAAATGGTATAATTTTTATAAGTTGTTACCCATATATTATTACTCGCTCCGACCACTATTACCTGTCTCTAGTATGGATGTATCTAGATACTAAAATGTGTCTAAATACATCCACATTAGCGATAGGTAATAGTGGTTGGAGGGAGTTGTAAGATTAGTGGTCAAAACTGGGACACGGAAAATGAGAGGGCCACTTCTATGGGACGTAGGGAGTATATTATAAGATAATGCTTCGTTGTTCAATTTTTATTTTAGGGTAGAGAGTTTATACCATCGCACATCTATCTAGTTTATATTTAAGTTCATAACTCGCAAATGGTAGGGCTGCTGCTCTTATAGAAAAATGCAACCAGCAGTTATTGATTATTTTCTCTGTCAAATCATTCTTCTTATTCTTTGTCAGGTATATAGCTACTGGTGTGTTTTACATGTCACACATTTGTTAACTGTGATGCAGAATTTTTATGAAACAGGTCCTCAGTCATAAAGGATATGATGGGGCACTTGCTGATACATGGTCATGTGGAGTTATTCTATATGTCCTATTGGCAGGTTATCTTCCATTCGATGAAGTTGATTTGACTACACTTTATGGCAAGGTCTGTTTCTTATAAGCTTATGACCACTCTAGTGCAAGTCAACCTCCCTCCCCGTGGTATCTAAATATTGGTCGTTCTGGGATCTGTGTGGTCAACCATTTGAAACTTTGATTGTTAAAAATGCAAAATTATAATATGTGACTACATAAGAGTAATGTCATGTGTTTTATCTTGCAAATTGTGTGATCCAGCTACTACAAAACATCCAAACATACTACTTGAGCTGTTGATAATAAAAAGACCAACAGGGGGAGAACCCATGTGGCTTTGTTATTAAGAGAGAGCCCACATTGGTGAGATTCCATAATTCTGCTCCTGACGTGAGTTGAACCCTTGTCAGCAGGGCTGCCAGTGCAACCCTTAACACTGGGTTATTGCCCAGTTCTTGGGCTGTTGATAATTAAAGTCAACGTAAGCACTATGTATGCTGGTAGGCTAGTTTGCCCGCAGACAAACATGCTAGAAATATAATTACCTAGAAGCTACTTCCCCGAGAACATATCCAGCACTCCCATCCATTGAGGACTGCAGGTGTACCCTGCATTATTTACCTATTCAAAAGTTCCAAAATCTTATGAAATAAATTCATGATACTAATATTGTATCAATATCTATATGCTACACAATTTCAGATCCAAACTTAATGCGTAGCTTGATAAACAAAAAAGATAAATTTAGCTTTCATAGTGTTAATGGGCCAAATTCTTAGTCAATGTTGAATTAGCTACTATTTCATATGTATTTTTGAATTTTTATGAAATGATAGATGCATGCTTTTTTTTGGAATTTTCGATGACATCTGTGATGTGGTTTTTGAATTTGGGAATACAGGAGTAAGTGGACAATATACCAAATAGTGAAAAACATAGGTGAAATAAATGAGCTTCAACAACCTTAAGGACAAACTACAGAACTGTAAAATTAATAGAGGATGTAACATTTGGTAGGGGAGAGGCAGGAGATGCACAACTACAACAGGGCAGGCTGCAGACATGACCTAGTAACCTCAATGATTTGTTAGTTGCAATAGAAGTACATCATTTTGGATCTAGTAGTGATGCCACAAACGTAGCTGTTTGTATTTAGATCATTTTCTATCACCTGTGGGGGTCCTGTGGCGTGAGGCTGAGCTGTACATAGCTGTTAATCACATTCGATTTTTGTAGTGATCAGTCAATGGCATATGTGTTCTTGGTGTCCAGAACATTTTTTTCTCAGGCACAACATTTTGTGGAAAGTGTAATTTCTATAACTTGGTCTTTTCTCCTTAATGCAGATTGAGAGCGCAGAATATTCATTCCCAGCTGTGTTTCCAAGCGGTGCTAAGTCACTGATTCGTAGAATTCTTGATCCTAACCCGGATACCGTAAGAGAAGTTCTACAATTATTTAGCTCAAACATTGTCATGATTTCTTAGCTTGTTTGTATTTCGTTTTAAGATTTAATCCAGCAGCACCTCATATTCATCTTTTATGTTTGTAACTGGAATTGCATGAGGTACGAATAATCCAAAATATGAGAAATCTAGTCTAAGATACTACTACATACTGCTACAACCCATAGTTCATTGTTTAGGGCTTAGGATTTTTTAGATAGTAGGGCTTAGGATTTTACTTGGTGAATGATATGATTCTGTCTTTGTGACAATAGTCATAATCAGTAGATCGGTCTGACAGATGTGTTTGAAAGCAAACAGGGTGGGTTTCTGAAAGGACGAGATGTCGCCTAGAGGGGGGGGTTGAATAGGCGTTTTAAAAACAATTACGGAATTGGCTTGAAGGAATGCGGAATTAAACTAACGTTTATTTTCTTCAAGCACAAAACCTAAATATGCTAGGCTCAACTAAGTGCACCAACAACAACTAAATAAAAGCAAGATAGCACAAGATATATTTCACAAGTGATAAACAAGATATAAGTACTTCAAGCACGATGGCTATCACAAGGAAATAAACTCGGGTATAGAGATAACCGAGGCACGCGGAGACGAAGATGTATCCCGATGTTCACTTACATAAAGTAAGCTAATCACCGTTGGAGAGATGCGGGTAACCACGAAGGCCCCCGAATGCCACGAAGGCTCACCTTCTTCTCCGAGTCCCCCCACGAAGCTAGGGACCCCTTCTTATGGTTAGCTTTTCCTCCACTCCGGAGATGGCAAGCTCCACAACCACTTCACAACTCCCACGAAGGGGAAGCTCGGGCCTCTTCGCAATCTTCCACGAAGAGGTCACCGAGGAACCAACCGCCAAGCCAACTAGGAGGTCACCCTCCAAGAGTAACAAGCTCACGGTCTCTCACTCGAACAAATTGTAATGGAGAGATCAACACTATGCAAGGATGCAAAGCAAGAACACAAGGGGAAGTGCTCAAATCCTTCTCTCTCAAATCCCACCAAGGCAACAAATGCTATGGAGGAGTTAGAGAGGAAGAACAAGGGTGGAGGTCAACCAATGACTCCAAGATCTTGATTCAAAGGATTCCCTTCACTTAGAGGAGGAATGAATTGGTGGACATTGTAGATCAAGATCTCCTCTCTCAAATCCCTCAAAAATATGCAAGAATCATTGGAGGGAAGAGGGAGGAAGAAAGCTCAAGAGGTTCAACAATGGAGGTGAGAGAAATGCTCAAGAACACACTAGGAACCCTAGAAAACCATTGGGGAAGAAGCCCCTTTTATATGGAAAGCCAAATATGGCCGTTGGGGTCATTTCCCACTTGTTCGGGTGATTTCCGGTCCAAAACTCGGTCCAACCGGACCCAAAACCGAAAATACAAGAAAACAGTTCTGCAACTTTTCGGTTGATTTCCGGTTGAATTTCCGGTTCAAACCGAGCTCGGAACCGGCAGAAAATATCATCACGAAAAATGCGATAACTTTTACATCCGGACTCCGATTTTAGCAAACTTGGGCTTTTTGAAAAGCTAAGAAAAATATCTATCCAATGGAGACCATAAAACCCAAGAATGAGTAAGAGGGAAAAAATCAAATAAGGAGAGATGAGAACCTCCCATAGGAAAGAACCGGTAAAACCTCCAAACTCGAAAACACGATAAAAGATGCATACGGATTCCGTTTTCGATGAACTTGGACTTGTTGGAAAGCTAGCAACAAGCACAAGAACCTCACATGGAGAAACACCAAGAAGCAACAAATTAGGAGGATGCAAAGTATGCAAAGGTTTGAGCTCCCTAAGACGATGTGATCAAGTTACCCGACCGAAAGCCCCTCTTGATAGAATGGCTATCTATCCTATAACCCGGTCTCCCAACAAACACCTTGAGACCGGTAAAAGGAAAACCTAGCAAGGACAAACCTTTTCCTTGCACATCCCGCTTGATCTTGATGACGATGCTTCATGCTTCCGTCAAACCGGAATGCTTCACTTGATCATTGTTGCTTCGTGAAGACTTCCAATATGCTCCCCCATACACCACTATGGGATACCTTCACTAAGGCATGTCTTCACAATTTCATTATCACCAAATGGATGACAAGCTTCAAGCATATGATCTTCTCGAGATGCTTATCTTGAAACTTGCACTTCTCAACCTTGATGACAACCACCACTTGATGTCATCCTTTCATGGTCTATATGAAATCTCACTAGTGATGCATATCCATGACACAATACCTAACCCACATAGACAACACAAACACACATATGTAATGGGTTAGTTCACAAAGCATAATTGACAAACCATACCATACCACAAGACCGATTGGTCCCATGTGGCACATTCCTTATGCTTCATGTGTTGACCAATCTAGAATCCAATCTTTGATCTTTGCCTTGGTCAACCTTGAATCTTCTCATGCTCTATCACAATATCTTGAGCCACATAAAGAATTCTTCATTTGATTGCATGCTCTAGGTATTAGTCAATCATATCTCAACTCATGAGACCATCATGACCTCGACATAGAGCCATATCTTGAATTCTTCTCTTGTAGCCAAACTCTCAAGATCTTGAAACTCCTTGGCTTAACACATAAGCTAGAGCATGGATTACATCAGTTCTGCACAAGAACTACATCTTTATTTCTTCTTCTTGATCATAAAGAATTCATCTCTTCTATTCAATGATCTTGATGCCAATACTTAAGATACATCTTTATCTTCATGGCATCCAAGCCTTGAATCCAACACATGGACTTCAAGCAATTCCTATGAACAATTCCTTCACAAAAATCTCAATGAAAACATTAGTCCATAGAGATTGTCATTAATTACCAAAAACACACTTAGGGGAAATTACCCTTACAGTTACAAGATTCAATAAAGACAGAGAACTGGGTGGGTTTCCCCAGTCACCTTGACTTTTTAATTATCACAGCTACTACAAGATTCAATAAAGACAGAGAACTGGGTGGGTTTCCCCAGTCACCTTGACTTTGTTAATTATCCTAGTTTCCTTCTGCATTTTTTATTGAATGTTGTAGTAGCTCTGATGAGGCTTATGGAGATCCAATATAATTTTAGATAATATTACTTATCATATTCCGTGGATAAAACGCATGGATGTTATATATGTGATTAGTTGCTATCGTCATTAGTGTTTTCTTGACTTGCTATGTTTCTGAACTGGAACAGCGAATCAGGATAGAAGAGATCAGAAATGATGAATGGTTTAAGAAGAACTATGAACCTATCAGAGAAGTAGAAAATGAAGAAGTCAACCTCGATGACGTTAATGCATCTTTTGATCATCCCGAGGTATGTAGTTATATTTACCATTTTTCAAAAGTTCATTTGGAATGAAGACATTGTATATATATTGTTTAAAGTGTGCTACAAGGCTCAACACTTGATTTCTAGTACGTCTTTCGCAAAAACTAATCCAGTAATGTGACCTTAAGTCTTAAGGAATAAGGCCAATTTATGGCTGCAATTCCACAGTTGTAGAAAAATGTTCTGGTGTTGTGGATATTTGAAATTTCTTTTGCTTTGGTCACCTGTGATTTCGATGAGTTTTTCTACATAGTTACTGTACCCCTGGTCTGAAAAGCTTACTCTTTCTACATCGACATGCTCAAAGTTATTGATACTTCAGTTTCTTTGGCAACCTAATAATCATACTCCCTCAATCCCAAAAAGGATGCCACGGATTTGTCAAAAGCTAGATATATCTAATCATGATTTAGTGTATAAATACATTCAAATTTAGATAAATCTTCGACATCCTCTTTGGGACGGAGGGAGTACTTTATGTTGTCTTCCACAGATATTGAGATGTAGGCCAATAAAACCATAAAGTTTCCTCTGTTTGACCTAACATGACAATATTGATCATGTTAGAAAGTAAACAAATAACCTTCAGTTTGGGTTTTTGGATTGTAATTGGAGGAACTTATTTTAAGACAGTTGAGCATTCTGACTTGCACATGTTGCTTTGCTCAATCTTAGATAAGTAACTAAGCAACCAGAAAACCACTTAAATTCACCATTATTCATAAGTACTAGCATGTTATATTTTTTTCTGATAAGTACTAGCATTTATATCCTGGTGATAAGTATTAGGTACCCTATTAATTTGTTGATATGTTTTTTCCATGGAAATTCTCAGGGTTTCCACCTGTATATGTTATTCTTGGGTTAGTAAATGTTAGAGATATGTAAAGTTTCCATATATGCAAAATAGCCTGCTACCACCGGTGGTAGCTGCCCACCCTAACGCCGTTCCATATGTCTGTTACAGTCGATCCTCCCACCTAATCTCATCTCCCGTGCGCGCTCACATCCACAGCGCCCGAGCTCCTCATGTGGTCACCGCCGTTGACCACTCCACCGCACACGCCGCCCTGCCACACATCTGTCGTGCGCCCGGTCATCTGCGGCCTGCTAGTCCCCGCCATCTCGTCTCCGCCATCCATGCTATCGGGGAAAAAGGCCGTCGCGCTGGGAAGCTGAGGAGCGGCCTGATCCGGTCGATTCCTGCTGGTGGAGCGCAGAAGCACGACCGTGGGGCACCCTCAGTATGCAGGAGAAGGGCAAGGACGCCGCCATTCGAGCTTCCCTGCCGGTTGAGCTGCACGGGCATCCGAGGCGGCCAGCGCGGTGGTGCAGGGGCGCCGTGGATCCGGCCAGTGCGAGGCTTGACAAGGTTGCCCCCGTGCTGCCCACCAGCACCTTCCCACGCGGTGGCCAAACAACCACCACCGCCTCCCCCTTCCGAGCGAGCGACCCGCTGACCTCCTCTCGAGCGCCGCCCTGCCCGGCCCTCACCCAGCCCCACACCATGTTTACTCATCAGCATCCACCATACCACTCATCAGCATCCATGGCACAAAAAAAGAAATGGCAAATAAAGAGATGAAATCCGCAGGTCCCAACGCAATTCATGGGCGACGACGACACTGTTTCTTCCCGGATGCGACCGAGCAAACTCCTCTGTTTCTTCCGGCAGCAACCAAGAGCTCGACCACGACTCCACAAGCTCCTCCGCCCCATCCAATGGATCCGCCGGGTAGCTCGCCGGTGCGGTGGATGCTCCTCCGCCCCCGTCCCCATCGGCATCGACCACGAGATGCCCCACACCCGACGGCGACCCCTTCATCCAGTGGACACCTCGTCTCCCTAGTCCTTTTCTCTGTCCCGACCAGCTCGCGAAGCCCCCTGGTCACCCAAATCGAGATCTCCCAAGGGGAGGTGGCTCGTGCAGGGCAGGGGAGCGCCGGCTGACGCCGGTCGCAGGCGCGCTTGGTGGAGGTTGGCTCAGGGGTTGGTAGTGGGGCGTTGTTGATGGGAGAGAGAGGCGGGTTCCTGCTGGGGAACGGTGAAAAAAATTGGGGGAGGAGGAGGTGTGCGGATGGCCTGCGCCGATCAGCTACTCGTCGTACTCGAGCTCCCGCTGCCGGTTCTACTTCCCAATACGCCCAAATTGGGCAGCGCCGGAGTCAACGCATGCCGGTGAAGCACGGTGCGGCGCTGGACAGGGAGGGACTGCCGCCCACGGCTATGGGGGGCGGGCGGCAGCGCATCACAACGAGGAACCAAGGAGGAGCTGTGCTGCTGGCAACGTGGGCTTGCCGGCGGGAGGGAGGCGGCCGGTGTTGTGGATTGATGCAGGGAGAGAGAGTAGTTTGGGACAGATGGAGAGAAGGTGGGTGACTGGGTCGGTGGGCTAGCTCCAACTCACACTCGCGCCGTTGTCATCTGTTAAGTTCAGATTTGGTCCATTGAACTGATCCAACGGTTGAAATGCCTTATAGGACCGATCCAATGGTTGGCTATGGGTGCGTAGCTACCACCGGTGGTAGCAAATCCGCATTGTTCCATATATTATTTGTATAATATCCGCACTGCATAAGGGCTTACTACATATTTACGACTCCTCTGCGTGTATATATAGTTATATACTGGACTATGTTCTCATGGAAATGCAAGCTTCCTTCATCATAACTTGTTATCAAGATCTATAAAGAAAACTTGTTATCAAGAGCTGAGGTCTAGCGTCAATTTTTTTCCATTCTTTGAATCTTTTCTCGACCAAGCAAATTTTGTGTTGATCCTATCACTTGATGCTTTATGAAACTTTATTCTTTTAATATATTGAGAATCCCCCATCCAACAACCTTTTATAGTGTTCTTGTTCTATAGGAAAAAAATTCCTCGCTTATTTCTGTTGAATTTTGATAAACTCTGGTGTACTTTGTAATTGCAATTCTTCCAAGTTTTTTTGTCCTCATATTTATGATTTCAGGAGGAAAATGAACATACTTTTGACGTTGAAGCAGGCCCTTTGACGCTCAATGCATTCGATTTAATTATTCTATCACAAGGATTGAACCTTGCAGCCCTATTTGATCGCCGACAGGTATTTATGCAAGCTACTTGTGATGCAGAATGTTTTCACGAAGAAATCATCTGAATTGCAAAATGTACTTTTTTTTATCAAAATTGAAATGGAATTGTGATAGCTAATCATCAGTAAACGTGGATACTGAGTTTTGGTATGCGAAGAGTGAATAGTTGACTTCTTCTTTAGAGGCCGAGTGAAGTTTTGATGTACTGCTGTGGTTTGTAAGTTTTAACCTACCCATATTCCCGGCATTGTACAATTTATGCCCACCTGCTTTAAATTACCTTTAACTGTAGAACAAAATGTGTTAGCAAATCCCATTTGATGAAGAAAAAGAAACAGGAGTTTAATATTCGCTTGAAGTTATAGGTCACCCACTCTAGGACTGGCTGTTATGTTAAGGGACACCTTCATAATAGCAGGTATAAGAAAATCATAATGAAATTTGTAGGCCCACTTCAATAGCATCCAGAGTTTCCAATCAGTAGTCTTTTACCATTCCGCTAATTCGTACTAACCTGGGCATCAGTTATTCCCATTTTGTCTCCATAGACCACTAGTACAGTGCCTTATTCTCAATGTCGATGACCGAAATCGTCATGCAGTAAGGGGTGTCCCAGGTTGAGGGGTGAGCCTCTCCGGGTGACACCTTGATATGGGAATGGGGATGCTCCTTTCGGGCCTAGGAGCCTGGTTTCGCTCCTTCATGGCTCGGCATAGCGAAGATCTTCGCAAGTTTTATTGAAAATGGATCCTGGCCCAGGGGCGGAGCTAGGTGACCTACCTTCCCGGGACGGCCATCCTTGCTATTAGTCGGGCCTAGAGCGGGCGAGCGGCACCTGGGAGCTACGGCAGCCGGCTTTTAGCCCTGGTGCGTATTGGGGCATACCGGAGCAAAGGTTGGCAATCATGGGACGAGGAGCCCTAGTTGCGGCTAGGCAGGTGAATCCGTGGGCGCAAAGCCGCAAACCGTGATGTTGGCGATTTAGATGTTGGTTTGGTCGTTCGACCACCGCAGCTGGGTTATATCTCCCAGGCACGAGGGTATCTCCTCCGGGTGTGCTGTTACCTAGCTACTGATTGATTTGTTCTACTAGAAAAGGAAAAATGAAAGAGAGCGAGATAGCGTGGGGGGAGGCTCTGATAAATTTCGGTGTATGCTAGTTTTACCCAGAGGATAGTTTTGTCTTTTCAAGTACCTGGTTTCTGGAGAAACCAATAGAATAAAGAAACAGAAGTTTCTGTCAGGGCCTTTCCTCGAGGCTTTTCCCTAATAAATGTGTCAGAACAGAACTTTGCAGCCTTTCAATGGCATACAAAAAAAAACGGTGTTGTTTAGGTGTGACCGAACCAAAATTTCCTGTACCTACTCATGAAATATCTGAAAAAAGTAAGAAATTCTCCAACTATATATCATCAACAAAGAAAAAAAGAAACCATCGTAGATGATGAATATTTTCTGACAGTTTGGTAAAAAATGCCATGCGGTTCAATCCTGTATCACTCACTATCACGAGATCCCATTAACTGAAATACCGTCAATAATGTGCAACATATTGTGTAGAATAGGGCGTAACTACATGCTCACAGTTACTATATGCAGTGATATTCAAACATCTTGTACCTTATGGACCCTAGTAGTGTTTGTAGTTTTACTAGAAGAAACAATAAATAAGCAAGAAATTTGTCCGGATAAAGGAAATTGAGTGAGACAATAGTACGGTAGTACTAATAGTAGTCGGCAAATATGTTCATACCTTATTAAAGTTTCGATAGTTGCAAGAACGATATTATTGCTGCCGAAGCGGAGATAATTCATATTATGCTACTCCCTCTGTTTTTATTTACCTTGCGTTCTGGGTTTAGTCAAAGTCAAATTTTGTAAAGTTTGACGAACAATATTAGAAAAATATTACCATTTATTATACCAAATGCATATGATATGAAATATTCTTTATAATGATTTTAATAATACAATAGAGTTTATATTGTAGATGTTGATATTTGTTTCTACATATTCGGTCAAACTTCACAAAGTCTGACTTTGGCTAAACCCAGAATGCGAGGTAATTGTGAACGGAGGGAGTATTCGGATAGAATTTTTGCTATATATTTGGGCAACACGTATTGTCGAGCAATCTTGTCTGTTGGAATCATTATCAATACGGCCATGGTTCTGTTATTTGGGAATTTTATATATTAATAAATATTTCTCAGACCTAATAACTGTTTAATATGCAGGACAATGGCAAGCTTCAAAATAGATTTTTGTCACGCAAACCGGCAAATGTTATATTGTCAAGCATGGAGGTTGTTGCTCAATCCATGGGGTTTAAAACGCATATTCGCAACTATAAGGTAAATTATGCTTAATCTGTCATAGGACACTACAAACCTTCTAACTTGAGATCATAACAGACAAATGGATTTTGTTATCCCTTTTATAATGGTTAGCATATACTTTCTCTGCAAATATAAAGCGCATTTTGACTCTTCAATTTTGACCTTTGATAATAAATTCTTCCAATAATGTTCCATTACTAGTTATAGAGGTTCCTTTGAATACGAATCATTAATAGTTACAAAGGTTCCTTCGAATATGAATGCAATGGTATATATGTCATAGTTCACATATTCTTGGATCGATTATTAGTCAATGCATGAAGTTGGACAGTCAAAATATGTCTGATATTTTGAATCAGAGGAACTTTTTGTACAGACTTGGATCTTTCTATTTCATCACGAAATGCCTGTTGTCTTTGTTAGACCTACTGTTATTGTTTGTATTTAAATTTGAGTAAAGAGTTCTTAATTCCTAATCGTTCAAACACTGAGTTAAAGTAGTATTGAATTGTGTTGTCAGTGATGAGTGAGACAATTCTTTGGTTTGTTGTTTGATTTATTGTGTTGTAAGATTTTTGCATAATGTTCACTTACATAATGCAAATTGTTGAATCTGATCTTAATTTTATCCACTCTATTTATTTGGTACTTCCTCTGTTCCATAATATAAGCCTTCTTAGCAACCTGTTTTAGCTTGTTAAAAAGGCTTATATTGTGGAACAGAGGGAGTTGTACTTTTTTGCGGATTTGTAATATACAAATACTATTTTTTACTGCTTATGAGTTTTCCATTACTGTTGGCATATTTTTATTATTGCTTGTAAATAGTTTCAATTTTAACATACACAGATGAGGGTGGAGGGTCCAAATGCGAACAAGACTAGTCATCTCACAGTTATGCTTCAAGTGAGTCTTGCTCTCTCTGTACTCTCATGTATATCTCTTGTTCTAGCTTTATAGATATCACTCCTCCTTAATTTTACTTCTGATTTTTCTCTGGTTTCAGATTTTTGAAGTTGCACCATCAATCTTCATGGTGGAGCTACAGAGATCTGCTGGGGATACTTTAGAGTATAATAAGGTTAGAGCTGTTTGCTCACACATGTACTATTCTTTTCTGGATATACCTTAACTGGTACACTATATGCCACGCCGCATGCAACTAGCTATATTAATTATGTAGCCATCAGTGCAATAGTTCCAGAGTTGTGCAGGATGACTCGATGCAACTGGTCGTTCAGGCTGTCTTTTGTCATAATGTAAGAAAACAATTTAGAATGTGGTAACCACAAAAAATATTCAGGGGGTGTAAATTTTGTTCAGAACCAAGGTGATATGATGGATTGATTATTAGGTGCTGTTTTTCTTCCAAATTTATGCATGTGTTCACAGCTTGAAGATGAGGCAATATTCTAGATGAAGATTTTAACACACAGTATTTAATTAGGATAAATTCACTATTTTTTTTGACACAAATACAGTAGGGAAAAACTCCCTACTGTGCCAATTTTTTTATATATATAAGATGGAAATGTACAGGGATGAATGTTCAATTACAAATACAGAAGTTCATAATGTATCAAGCCAAGATTGCATTCCCTCTCGAAGACTAGGCTTAGCCCTATGAATGTTGAGTGAGAAGAAGTTTTTGAATTTAATCGTACATCTTCTGAGCTCTGGTATTTTTTTGTTGAATATAGCATCATTCCTCTGATCCCATAAGGATAAATTCACTATGATAGCAATGCTTGTAGTTGTTGCAGTAGCTGCTTGTTTGGCAGGTTGTCTTTTTTCAAAATTGTAAAACTGTCATCCTATTTTTTTTTTGTAAAACTGTAGAATATAATATTTTATATTCAATTGCTTTTGGTTGTAACAGGGCATGCACCGATGCACGACTAACTGTGGAAATCATTGTTTTATTTTGCAGTTTGTAAATAACTACTGCTGCAAATTGGATGATATCATTTGGAAATTTCCTGCTGAGAAGGGCAAATCGAGGATGCCTCGGCCATCGAAGCGCTAATTTTTCTGCAGTGTTTATTTATTGTATGATGCTATCGCGATCTAGTTTCTAAACTTTCATGGCCAGAATTTAGCTCCTAACAGTCGTTTGTATCATTTATCTGTAACCACATCCGTTTGTTGCAGGTACCATGCGTAATGCTGTGTGGTTTGAATTAAGTACATCATGGGCTTGATTAGTGCATGTACGTAATTCATCTGTGTTGTTTTAGATATATAGTGGGTAAATCTTTGTTTAGTATCATGACTGTATACTACGAGTCAGCTTGTACAAATAGGTCCACCTAGTAGTGGTTTTGACATCTCGTATATTTGTACAGAATTTCCAGCGATATGTCAAACCCATTGTAGCTCACATATGTCCTAGCTTGTGGGGGCAGAGTTCTGATTCATAGCAACTCTAGCAGATTTTGTTTCCGTGCTCGTTTTGAAAGTTCCTCTTAACAATTACTTGCAGTTTTTGTACTCTCTCCGACCCATATTATCTTTCGCAAATATGGATGTATCTAGCACTAAAATGTGTCTAGATACATCCATATTTGCGAAAGGTAATATGGATTGGAGGGAGTATTAAAAAAACACTTGCAGTTTCTGAAATTGTGGGCAAAGTCAGAGCCTTAAACTGGGCTTGTATATTTCAGCCTTTTTTGCATTTTGGAATGATAATACAAGCGCCATTTGACACCCGAAAAACTCGTTTAAAAAAAATACTTGCAGTTTCTGAAATTGTGTGCAAAGTCAGAGCCTTAAACTGGGCTTGTATATTTCAGCCTTTTTGGCATTTTGGAATGATAATACAAGTGCCATTTGACACCCGAATGAAACTCGAATATTTCAAAATATAAGATGTTTTAGCCTTTTTCTAATACTATGTATGTAGATATCTGATAATGTGTAGGTTGTCGGAGCAAAATGAGTGAAAGACATCTAGAAATACATGTATGTTAGAAAAAGACTAAAATATCTTTTTTTAAAAACCTCGGACAAACTATCAATAACGGACAGCATTGTCGGAAGAGTTCATGATACAAACATCAAATGGATACAATCAATTGCGAGATAGCAGCCCATATCTCTTGCAAACAAAGCTGATATTGTGTGAGAGAGAGACATTCCTATCTAGCAATGTCAAATTCATAGGTCATGTGAGCATATGTGAAGGGTAGTCGATAACAAAGGGTCTTGGCGACTTGACCCCTCCTTAAGCATGTATTTTTCCTTCATTCTGCTACAAGCTCCGCCCCTGTCAGTGAGGCAATAATTTCAAGGAGGTACTCAACTCCATAGTAGCAACGCCAAATACATAGGACCTAATATGGCATTGCCTTGATCCTACTATCTAAAACAACATGATAGGTGACTACCTGAAATGGAAGAGCTAAGAGCATCTCCAACAGGCGCGGCTCGGCGCTGCGAATGTCGCTTGCAGCCAGGGACGAAGCTTGAAACAAATTGCAATGAGGTCATCACTATAATCTGTCTCTTACACTTGTGTCATTTTCTATTAATCAAAACTAGCTAGTACTAATTAATGAAGGTTTTTTATTTTTCATTGGGGTCAGCTAACACCACTGGCCTCAAGGGAGCTCCGTCCCTGCTTGCAGCATTCTATAAATGTTTATCGTGTGTTGAGCCAAAGTATCCTCCACCGGAGGTGCTATTTTGCAGCGCGCCCGATCCGCTCAAAAACCGTCCCAGCAGGTACGCTATTTTGCAGCGCCAGAAATATATTTGTTAGCAATAGATTAATTGCAAAGATCTAAAAATTACACTAAAAATAGATAGCGTCTAGTTCGAGCGATAGAAACTTAAACTAAAAAAAATAGTCTACTCATCGTTGGAGGTGATCGCGGTAGGTTCTCTCGGCAAAGTAGTTCATCCGGTGTCCGAAGACCCTGTTCCATGCTATTGTAAACCGGCCAGGCTAAGAAAGTCTAAACTTCGTTTTGCCAGTTAAACGGCTACCACGTTCCCTGCTATTGTAATTCAGGCAGGACGCAGGCTACAGAAGCCTGAACTTCGTTTTGCCATAGTTAAACGCCTTCTGCTACCACTGTCCAACGATGATCAAGAACTTGTCATCATCGCCGATAATCTCATGCAGATCATTATTCTCCGACGACGAGTAGTACTCAAAATAGGCCATAAAATTATCATTGTAGTGCTCACTCATTTATATGAATATTTATAACAGTTGTCAACACATTCATATTAAAGTCTCCCCATGAAAAAAGAGAAATATAAACCTTCGGGCAACTCGTGGAACACTCGGCAGGGTCGACGTTCACATTGGCGGGAAGGCTACGAGAAGATGATGTGAAGGAAAGCGGAGTGTTGAAGTCTATAAGTGGATTGCACTAGCTCTTTTTATCAGTTTAGACTTTTGGTTGCGTTGGCTAGTGCATTAAGCTTAACATGATATCAGAGCCTAGGGTCTCAAGTTTGAGTCTCTGAGTCACCGGACCACGTACAAGGCCTCTTGTGCCTACCTCGCGTTGACCTGTCCTCTCTGTCATACGTAAGTGGGAGGTATTGAAGTGTATAAGTGGATTGTACTAGCTCTTTTCATCAGTTCAAAATTTTAATTACATTGGCTAGAGCATGAAAAGCTCAACATGGAGCACACCAGAGAAGGGGCTGTGCGCCGGGCGGTCCGGCACAGAGGCCGGCGGCGCCGACTTTGCACCGGCTGGGCACAGGATCTCTGTTTCAAACGGCTCTTTCTCTCCCCGGACTATAAATACCCCTTCACCTACCTTGGAGTGGATAAGGTTGCCATTCAAATTATATCTTTGCCTTCTCTCTCTCTCCTCCATTAAAGAGCACTCAAAGCTTGAGGATCTCCCATTCTACCCACTCAAATCCAAATCCCTTTGGTAGAAAGTTTGAGGAGACCCCGATCTACGTTTCCACCAAGCCAAATTTTATTCCCCCTTGTGTTCATCGAGTATTGCTGGTTACTCTTGGGTTTGTGGGAACCCCTAGGCGGCTAGGGTCGCCCGGAGGCATTCGGCTTGTGATTCGCCCCGTGGAAAGTTTGTGAGGGTTTGGAGACCACCCTAAGGTCTACCACGAGTGATTGGGCTCCTACTTCATGGAGGAGGCTCAAGGAGAAGAAGGTGAGCCTTCGTGGCGCTTGAGTACCCTTTGTGGGAATTCATACCTCTCCAACGGTGACTAGCTCTCCCCCAAGAGAGTGAACATCGGGATACATCTTCATCTCCACGTGCCTCGGTTATTTCTATCCGAGCCCCCTTTACTTGTGTTTTACCTTTGTGATAGCCTTCGTGCTTGAAGTACTTTGCATAGCATCATATAGGTTGCTCACTTAGTTGTTAGGCTCACACTTATATTCCGCAAAGCCTAAAACTAGTGAAAAGAGAAGTAAAATTTGTAGAAACCTATTCACCCCCCTCTAGGTTAGACCATCCATCCTTTCAATTGGTATCAGAGCAAGGACTCTTTTTAAGGGCTTAACCGCCTTGAGAGTAAGATGGTCTCACCTACGGATGAGGGTGAAGACAAAGTCTTCACGGCCGTTGAGGTCCAAGCGATGCTTGATAAGCAATGCAACGAACTCAACGAACGTTTTGCCGTGTTGGAAGCGAGATTCTCGGCTTTGGATGCAAAGAGTGCCCATCCCGAGGTTGTTGAGGTTGTTCCGATGGAAAACCCAAACCCGGAGAAGGCTAAGGTGGATACTCCACCTAAGCCCGATGGACCCTCTCTTCATGCAAAGTCATATGAATATCCCCTCGAACGCGTGCCTATGCCTCACATGAACCCTTCTTCCGGTGCACCTCCCATGCTTGATGAATTTAACTATTCCTATTGGAAGTCTTGCATGCGTTCCCATCTTAGGTGTGTTTGTGTGGAGTTTTGGGGCGTTGTCGAGAATGGGTTCACTCCCGTTGATGAGAAGCACATGACGCCCAAAGAGAGGATTGATTGTCAACTCAACTCCACCGCCCTTGACAAGATACGTCAAAGCTTGAAGCGTGAAGTGTATGATCAAGTCTCAAGCATTGAGTCCGCCAAGGACTTGGGAGAAGCTCGGTCAAGTTTGATGGGACGTCAGCAATGCAAAAGACCAAGTATGAAGCCGCCAAACAAGACATGAACTTGTTTTGCATGAATGATGGAGAGTCGGTCTCAAGTGCCCACTCAAGACTCCAAGCCCTCAAGGAGAAGATCATTCTTCTTGGAGGAAACACCATTGATGATGGCTTTCACTTGAATGATAGCTTTGTGAAGAACAAGTTCATCGAGATTGTGTCTTGCGAATACAAGGAGTTGGCCTTCAATGTCACTGACGAGGGGTTAACTCGACAAATGTCCTAGATGAAGGGACTTAGGATCGGGGAGATAAGGCGTTAGATGAACTCGAAGGTAAAATCAGTCAAACAAGGTGGCTATCAAAAGTAAACATGGGTGTAAACCTGGCTTGCTTTCAATCTGTCCCACACCGTCCCCTCCTGGCCCCTATATATAGGTGGCCAGGTCTTGAGGATCGGGTGGGATCCAATACAGATTACAATACCAATATATGACATGAACTCATATTTCGACTAGTATTACAATTGGGCCTAGCTAAACGGGCCTCAGGGGTACTCAACTGACGGGCTCTATTATCTATACCCTTGTCAGTAGCCCCCGAGATTCTACTAGAATTAAGATTCAGGTTTAATCTCAGACCTTCAAATCTTCGACTTGATCAACTCTTTGACTCCTTCTTATCATCAAATCTTTGACTTGGTCTTTTGACTTAACTTTATAATAATATCTTGCAAGGGGTTTTGATGAGCAAGCCTGACAACTCTGACGGATCAAGAGGCCAGTTAACTGCCAGAACAGATACTCGTCACCTACTTCAAATTCAATCCCCTTTGGACTTGAATTTGGGAAACCGGTCAAACCCATTCTTTTGCCGCATTTAGGCCTTACAAAGAATGAATCCCAGTGGTTCTTAAGGTACCCAGTGCGTCCACCAGGATTTTCTTTGCGTTGTAGACACGGATAAGTTCCAGCAGACGCATCCATGTGCGTATACCGGGCCACACATGACGGATCCCGGGGTCTTACCTTCATGATATATTTCAACCACGACATTCAAGTTTTGTCGCGATGACGTAACTCGAGAATTATATTTCGCAGCCTTGTTTGACTGATTCAATATACAAACTTTTTCGAGTTTATCCTTTTTAACTTTCATGAATAACTCCCGATGGGAGTAATCGATGTTCATTTTGTCGACAATGTAGCCGAAGTTCCTTGCTGACGAGATGCAACCAATTATGTCTAAACCTCATGTCTATCAACTTGTTCTTTATCACCAGCTTCGATTCCTCTCCTTCCTTTTGTCGACTTCTGTCTATCGGGTGCGCGATAGCACTCCCGATGGGAGTAGCCCCCGAGGCTATAGCTGAAATTTCTGGGTATAGGCTCAAGAAAATAGATAGATCTGTTCCATATATTTCTTCTCACGACATTTGTCGACTTTATTTGCCTTTTCAAATGTTCTCTCCTTCTTATGACGCAAGCCCCCGAGTCAAGGACGAGGTGAACTTGTGCTTTTTTATAGATATTTTCTTATCCCCTGCTCTCTCTTCTTTTCTCTTTTTTTGTACGCATCTTTTTCCTTGATATGTTGATTCTTCTGTATTACCTGCACTTTAAATACCCAGAAGTGTATTTTGGGCCTTGCCTCCCAGAGGCCCATTAGTACGTGCTTATAAATAAAGCAGATTTGCCTAGGGTAAAAACCCTAAGTCTTTCATTAGCTCCTTTCTCCGCCGCATTGTCTTCTTCATGCTTATCCCATCTAGGGTTTTTCTCTCCCAACGTTTGTCTTCATGGCCGATGCAAGTGGATCACGCTTAAGCATCGACGCCCCGGTGGAGAAACGGGGCCGCGGCCGCCCTCGCGGTAGCAAGAACAAGGCTACCGCCACAGCTCTGGTGGCATCATCGTCTGCTCCGGTGAAGCGGCGCCCCGGCCGTCCGTCCGGGAGTAAAAATAAGATCAAGGTGCCATCCACTACACTAGGTCCGAGTGCTCCTTCTGCTAATGCTTCTCCTCCCAGAATCTACTCCTTTTTATGCATTTCTGGCGTGCAGTGCCGTGAGATTCAGCGCTTACCGCTGAAATTCACCAAGTTCATGGACGGGCAAGAACTGCGAGAAGCGGTTCTTTGTGAACACTCCGGGGGAGGAACCCCCTATGAAGTGGAGGTTTGGTACGACGGCGCCGGTGAGCAGTACTTCAAGGGCGGCTGGTCGCAGTTTGCGGAGGATCACGACCTCCATCAAGGCTTTTTCATGACTTTTGACTTCCACATTGGCACGTCAAAGTTTGATGTGAGAATCTATGACGGCACCCAGTGCCAGAAGGAGTATGAAGCCGAAGTGCATTTTCATTAGTTTCCTCTCTATGTAACCTCCTTCCCTAGTTGTATTTCCTTGTGTTATCTGTAATAAGTAATCATACCTGGATTATGTGTTTACTTTATTAATAGACCATGGGAACAAATCGTGGTTCCGAGGTGTGCGCATTAATATTTTATCGGGTTCCTTTGAACCATTTATGTCGCTGCCGAAATATTGGGTTGCAATCAACCTTGTAGTATGCCTCAGATAATCACAAAATCTCGATAACTCGCTAATATTATTTCGTAGGACTCGAGGGTCTTTGCCCCCGAGTGGAAAGTAAAGTATTTACACAGATTTTCGAATTGACCCAAGGAACCCGACCTATGGCCTCATGTTCTGGGCTCGGAGGGTCATAACTTGAAAAACTATTTGTCACCTTATATTGCCTATGCGTAGAACCATCGTAATTGCTCTGCATTCCACGGGTTACTCTTGTCTTTCCCTATTTTCTTGTCTTGTAATCGATAAGCTCCTCCTGGTATTACTTCTGTCATGATGTAAGGTCCCACCCATGGGGACTCAAGTTTTCCATGGCTATCTTGCTTGAGTCGTAGAACTAGATCTCCCACCACGAAAGATCGTGGACGAACTCAACTACTGTGGTAGTTTCACAGATTTTGCTGATATTCAGTAGCTCTGGCTAGTGCTACGTCTCTTGCTTCGTCGAGTGCATCAACATCATCCTGGAGTGCTTCTTTGGAAGTTGTCTCATCATATGCGGCGATTCTTGGAGCTTCATGGGTGATCTCAACTGGAAGAACGGCTTCTGCACCATGGACCAGGAAAAAAGGCGTCTCTTGAGTAGCTGCATTGGGTGTAGTTTGGAGACTCCAAAGTATGGAGGGCAGCTCATCTACCCAGGCGTGCTTGGCTTTTTCGAGGGGTGCTAACAGCCTTTTATTTATCCCATTGCATATCAAGCCATTGGCTTTCTCGACTTGCCCGTTTGTCTTTGGATGTGCCACAGATGCAAATTTCAATTTTATTCCCAAACTCTCGCAGTAATTCTTGAACTCCTTTGATGTGAAGTTTGTCCCATTGTCTGTGATGATGCTGTGTGGTACTCCAAAGAGAAAAACTATTGACTTGATAAAATTGATTGCCGCTGTAGAGTCTTGGGTTGTTACGGGGGCTGCCTCTACCCACTTAGTGAATTTGTCGACTGCTACTAGCATATAAACATGCCCTCCTGGCCAAGATTTGTGCAATTTTCCCACCATGTCAAGACCCCATTGTGCGAAGGGCCAAGATAATGGTATTGGTTGCAACTCCGCTGCTGGTGCATGTGGTCGATATGCAAAACGTTGACAAGCTTCGCACTTCCTCACTATATCTTTCGCGTCTTCAATGGGTGTGAGCCAATAATATCCTGCACGAAAGGCTTTGGCTGCAATGGCCCTGCTGCTGGCGTGATGTCCACATGCCCTTGCGTGGATGTCCTTTAAGATTTCTTGTCCCTCTTGAGGAGCAATGCACCGTTGCAAAATGCCTGTTATACTTCTCTTGTATAGTTTTCCTTGTAACACGACGAAAGCCTTGGATCGTCGTATTATTCTTTTCGCTTGCACTGTATCTTCGGGTAGTGTTTTGTTTACCATATACGCCAAGTATGGTTGCATCCAAGTTTCCTCGATCATCATGACTTCTTCGGGTTTAGCTGTCCCGCGATTATCAGCCCCCGAGCCATTTATTTGGTTCTGGACTTGTTCTCCTTGATACGTCTCCGACGTATCCATAATTTTTGATGCTCCATGCTTGTTTTTACACCATTTACCCGATGTTTCGTTACACTTCGTGGCACTTTTATGCATTTTCCGGAACTAACCTATTAACAAGTCGCCACAGTGCCAGTTCCCTGTTTTCTGCTGTTTGTGTTTCAGAAAAGCTACACAGGAAATATTCTCGAAATTGGACGAAACAAGTTCCAGAAGTCTTATTTTCCCCGGAAGCTTCCCAAAGACCGAAAGAGAGTCGGAGGGGGGCCAGAGGCCGCCCTCACACATAGGTGGCGCGGCGCAGGCCCTGGCCGCGCCACCCTGGTGTGAGGAGCCCCTGGCTGCCCCCTGACGACGCCCCTTCGCCTATAAGAAGCCTCGGGATGGAAAACCCTAAAGGAGTCGGCGAAATTTCCAGAACAGTTCCGCAGCGCCGCCGCCGTCGAAGCCAAATTTCGGGGGACAGAAGTCTCTGTTCCGGCACCCTGCCGGGACGGGGAAGTGCCCCCGGAGCCATCTCCATCGGTCTCCATCGCCGTCTCCGCCGTCTCCATCGACCTCACCGCCATCTCCATCAACCTTGCTGTCTCCTATGATGAGGAAGGAGTAGTTCATCCCCGGGGCTGAGGGCTCTACCGGTAGCTATGTGGTTCACCTCTCTCTCCCATGATGTGATCTTTATGTGATCGTGAGCTTTGTATCATGTTGAACAAGTAGATGTTATTATTCAGATATTATGTGTACTCTAGTGATGTTATTAAAGTAATCTATTCCTCCTACCATGGTGTAACGGTGATAGTGCGTGCATCGTGGTGGTACTTGGTCTAGGCTACGATTGTGATCTCTTAAGGATTATGAGAATAATTATTACTATGATAGTATTGAAGTGATCTATTCCTCCTTTCATGGTGTAATGTTGACAGTGTGTGCACCGTGTTAGTACTTGGTCTAAGTTGCAATAATATCTATCTTGAATTGTGATCTAATTTGGATATCTCTATGAGTGGTGTTTGTCAAGTACTTGATGAACTTTGAGGAGTGCTTCGTAGCCCTACGCAAGGATTAGTGTTATTCAATAGGAGAGTAATTCAGAGTACCATAGTGAAGAGAAGTTGTTTATTTGTTCAATCATGTTATATTTGTTGGGAGTGTGTCCACTGGTGAAAGTATGATCCCTAGGCCTTGTTTCCAAGCATTGCACACCGTTTACTTCCTGTTTTGTTACATGTTTGCTCGCAGCGATACTTATTTCATATCACAGTTACTACTTATAATCATCACTACCGCTTGTATTTCACTATCTCTTCGCCGAACTAGTGCACCTATACATCTGACAAGTGTATTGGGTGTGTTGGGGACACAAGAGACTTTCTGTATCGTAATTGCAGGGTTGCTTGAGAGGGGTATCTTTGACCTCTTCCTCCCTGAGTTCGATAAACCTTGGGTGATCCACTTAAGGGAAACTTGCTGCTGTTCTACAAACCTCTGCACTTGGAGGCCCAACACTGTCTACAAGAACAGACGCGTGCGTAGACATCAAGCTCTTTTCTGGCGCCATTGCCGGGGAGGTAAGGTAAAAGGTACTCGCATCCTCCTGTGTGAGTGCTCGGAGCTATTTCCTTTAGATTCTGCAATTACATCTTTTTGTTTCTTGTTTTTATTTTCACTAGTTAGGCTTAATGGAAAACAAAGAGTTCTTTAGTCTTTTTCCTGATTTTAGATTTGAAGAGAAAATTGAAAATCCTTTGGAGCTTATTTCGCATAGCAATGTTATTAGTACGAATGCTTTGAATACCATTAATGCTAATGCTATAGAAAAGTCTAAGCTTGGGGAAGCTGGTTTTGTTAAGTATGATATTTTTAGTCCCCCAGCTTTAGTGGAGAAGGTCTGTTCTGATAATATTTTATCTCCCATATGTGATGTTTCTAGTGATGCTTGTGCTCCTCATCCTTTTAAAATACCTACGAAGATTGTTGAATGTGTTAAGAATAACTGCTATTTAGGAGATGGAACTGTCCATCCTGGTGATCATTTGCTCTTTATACATGAATTATGCGAGTTGTTCCAGTGTGCAGGTATTTCAATGAACCAAGTTAAGAAGAAGCTATTCTCTTTTTCGCTGAAAGGCAAAGCTGAGGAATGGTATAAAACATTGAAGGATGGCCGATCTATTGATTGGGAGGAAATTGAACCTCTCTTTTATTCTAAATTCTATCCTTCTAGTCAGGTTTATAAAGATAGGAATTACATTTATAATTTTCATCCGCATGAGGGAGAAAGCATTGCCCAAGCGTGGGGAAGATTGAAGTTACTAATGCATAAATGCCCTATTCATGATCTTCCCCGTAATATTGTTATTAATAATTTTTATGCAAGGCTTTCAGGATATTACAAGGACTATCTAGATGCATGCTTTGATGGGTCTTTCACAAGCAAGGATGCTGACACCAAGTGGGATCTGCTTGAAACAATTCAAAACAATATTGAAGGTTGGGATAGCGACAAAGATAAAGGATCAGGTATGAATTACGAGTTTGATTGCATTAAGTCTTTCGCTGAAACTGCTAATTTTCAAGAGCTTAGTGCTAAATATGGTCTTGATCCTCAAATTATGGTTGATTGCTTTAAAGCCTTTGCTTCCCATATGAATGTTCCTAAAGGAAATGGGGACGTGTATCATGAACCTTTTAAGGACACTTGCATAGAAAGTGATATTGTTATTGATGATTGCAATAAACATGCTCAAACTTCTAAAAGTCCTATTTCTTATAAGCATGTTAATTTTTGTGGAGTACATAGACCTTGTGAATAGAGTTACAAGGAAGATTATTGCATCACCCACGCAAATGAAGAAACCAGTATGTGGCTCAAGGATCTAGATGTGCTTGGTGAAAGGGTTTGTGAGCTTTATCCTTTTCTTTGTGAATTTTGTGGTGAAAAGGGTCACTTTAATTTTCAATGACCAATTAATCGAACGAGTACCGCAAATTTGTATTGTGATGATAAGATTACTCTCAATCAGCATGATGAGCTTACCTTGTTTTTGAATTGTGAAGAGATATCTAGAAAGATTTCTTTGGTTGATATGAGAGATGCTGATATTAATAGTACCCTTTGTGGTTGTCGTCTCTATTGTGCTAAAGATTGCCTCACAAATACTTACTTACAAGATCTTATTAATAGAGAGGAGGAATCCTCCAAAGTTTCTTCTGTTGTTCCTGTCAGGAAACCAGATTATGTGGAGAAGATGCCTTTCCCTCCTAGAGAATATGTGGAGAAGATGCCCTTCAAGTCTCTCCCTCCTAAAGGAGAGAGTAAGAAGAGTATGAAGAAGAAGAAGAAGAGGAGTAAGAGGCAAGAGGACACGGTATCTTCCCCTAAGCGTTATGATCCTGCTATAGATTATGATAATTCTGATTGGGATGATGTTCCTATGCCTATTACTTATGTTAGTGATCATGATTGGGAAAAACACTCTACTTTTGATATTGAAAATCTTTTTGGTACCAATTCTAAGGTTAATAATTGTTGTACCATTAGTGTTATCCATGTTCCTTCTTATGATGATATGTTTGATGAATATGCTTTGCGACATAGTAGTTCTCTATCTCTTGATGATACTAAGCCTCTAGTTTATGATGATGAGTATAATGTTTTCAGTTCACCTACTTTTGAGGAGAAAATTAGTTATGATTACAATATGCCTCCTGTCTTTGATGATTATGGTGATGAGAATAATTATTCTGTTGAATCTGCTCCTACTACTATTGTTCATGTGGGGAGTATTAATCCTTTTATGCATGTGGCTCATGATAGAGATGCTTTACGTGATAGTTATATGATTAATTCTATTCATGATGCTACTGAAAGTTATTATGAGAGAGGGAAACATAGTTTGATGGATCTCAACAATATTGAGTTTCCCCTCTTTATGTTGCAATTCTTGAAGTTGTACTTGTTTTGCCTTCCTATGTTTTTTGCTTTGCGCTTTTATGACTTGTCTCTTTACAAGACTATTTTTCATAGGAAGTGGTTTAGATTTAAATGTGTTCCACATTTGCTTTTTGATGCTCTCTATTGCTTTAAGTTCCTATATGGCGCCTTTGCCTCAAGCTCTTATATGGCGCCCACATGAGCATCTTTGCAAATTACTGCGCCTAGCTCAAAGGCGTCAAAGAAAAGCACTCTTGGGAGATAACCCATTATTTATTTTCAGTACTTTTTATTTTATTTGAGTCTTGGAAGTCATTACTACTGTAATGACCGCTCCTTATCCTTTTTATTTTATTGTTGTGCCAAGAGAAGCCTCTAATTTGAGTGAGGTAAGATTTGGGGATGTTGCTGTCCTGAAACTGTTTTCGGTGCTGCACCGTAAAAATTCGTGAAAATTCTCTGTATATCTTTTGGACCTGATATTTCTTGTGCATATGCCCCAGGTTATATCCAAACTTTCATTGGTTGAGCACTTTTTGATTTGAGCAACAGAAAGCCCCTTAAAAAATCGGCCTTTATCAGCTGTTCTGTTTTGACAGATTTCTGCCAATATTTGTGTTTGCCGCTTTATCGCTTTCTTTTTTAGTTCTTTTGATCACGGAACTTTTGGGGAAGTTGCTACAGTAGTATTTGCTATATATGTGGTGGTTTTAGGTTGAAACCTGAAGCAAAAAGGATTGATTCAATGTTATGCTTACACTAATGTTGCTAATAGAATTGTGTTTAGTTTTGTATGAAGGAAGTTTTCAAGTGTAGGGATTGGAGAATGATGAGATGAGATGAAGAATGGACAAAAGCTCAAGCTTGGGGATGCCCCTGCATCACCCCAAGAAATATCCAAGAAGTACAAGCGTCAAAGCTTGGGGATGCCCCCGAGGCACCCCCTTCTTCATCGGCAAAAATCAGGTCACCTTTCAAGACACTATATTTTTATTGCTTCATGCACTATGTGTTTTTCTTGGAGCGTCAGTTGTTTTAGTTTTCTTAGTTAGTTTAGTTTTGTTTGCTGCAATAAATGGTTAGATCACATCATGTTTCTTTTGGAGGAGATGAACTCACTTTTCATTTGCCAAGAACACTCTAGTTTTCACTCTTATCGTTCAACGAGTGTTCTCTTTTTCTGCTACTGCGTTTAGCTTGCATTTTTCGCCTTGATTTTCGTTTAGACCTTGTCATATCTCTTCATCAAGGTGTATTTTTGCCTCTGATCTTTATTGGTTTTCATCAAAAGAGGTGTCTTTAAAAATTTCAAATGGTGTTGGAAAAGAGAAAAAGCTTTATGCAAAAAAGTGGTACAAGAAGGAGCTTGTGTAGACTGTGGCTTAGGCTTTTTCATGTCATGCTTGATTTCTTTTTGATAGTATGCTTAGTGGTTTTGCTGTAGCATGACTTGTCTCAAATAACTGAGATTGCTTAATGAGCCTTTGAAAAAATCATGCGTTGTTTTTATTGTTTGGAAGCATTATTTTGGTTTTCTCCTTGATGCTTTATTTGGGTTGACTTGGCGCATGCTCACACATGTTAGACTCATACAACGTTGCCAATAGCCTCTATGATCATTTAGTTTTTGACTTTTGATGCCATCTTATGCTTCTTTTAATGTTGCTTTGTCGCTATGCATGATTATGACCGTTATTGCTCTCTTAGTTGGTCGCTCCCAGTCTTTTGCTAGCCCTCATTTTGTACTGAGTATGAGCTCTACTCGTGCATCCAACTCCCAAAAACCAAGTTTGCCATTGTGTCCACTATAAATTCCTATGCATGGTATTTGTAAGCCATTCAAAGTAAATTTTCATGTGCTACCTTTCAAAAACCTTCAAAACACTTCTCGTTTTGTGACACTGTTTTCAGCTCATGGGGACGTAGTGGTCGGATTTGCTATCTTCCATATTGCTTATTCCAAAAAGAAAAAAAAGGAAAAAAAAGAAAAGAAAAAAGGCACTCCTCCATGGAATGTGAATGTTGGTGGGCACCCGATGGAATCGGTTAGCCATGGTTTGTGAAAGAAAAAGGGTGGGGAGGAGTGCCAAGCTTTATAAAAGAGCACAAAAGTGCCAATCTCTCTCTCAAAAACTTGCTTCATTTTTGTATGGAAGATAGTAAGAACCCCATTGCCAGTCGTTGACAAAGACAACCACCTCTCAAAACCAATTTTTATCTCTCTGTTTTACAAATGAAAAGCTCTAGCACATGTTTAATCACTGCTTCCCTCTGCGAAGGGCCTTTCTTTTACCTTTATGTTGAGTCACCACCTTCTATCTTTATGCACCATTAAGAGAGCATAGTTGTCATTCTTAGTATAATGTGCATTGTCCCAAAGTTTTCATTGATTGATTCATATTGTTGGTTTCACTTGTTCTCAAATTATTTGTATCTAGTCGCCCTCTTAAACTTGAAGGTGTCCTATGCATTTATGTTTTGCTCTCTTTGAAGGACAAGCTGAAAACCATTTGCTATGTTTTCCATATGATTTGAACGCACGTTTGACTTTCATTGTTTCATTTTCATGATCTTTTGTTTGTGTTTATTTGCATGTTTACAACATGGTTGCTAAGTTTCTATTGTCAAGATTATATCTTCATGCCCATGTTTTAAGTTCTTATGATCTCAGCACTCAATGCTTTACCTATATGATCAAGATTGTGTAGGTGCATGTCACCTCAAAAATTATTTCTTTTGTTATCACTTACCTACTCGAGGACGAGCAGGAGTTAAGCTTGGGGATGCTGATATGTCTCCGACGTATCCATAATTTTTGATGCTCCATGCTTGTTTTTACACCATTTACCCAATGTTTTGTTACACTTCGTGGCACTTTTATGCATTTTCCAGAACTAACCTATTAACAAGTCGCCACAGTGCCAGTTCCCTGTTTTCTGCTGTTTTTGTGTTTCAGAAAAGCTACATAGGAAATATTCTCGGAATTGGACGAAACAAGTTCCAGAAGTCTTATTTTCCCCGGAAGCTTCCCGAAGACCGAAAGAGAGTCGGAGGGGGGCCAGAGGCCGCCCTCACACATAGGTGGCGCGGCCCATGCCTTGGCCGCGCCACCCTAGTGTGAGGAGCCCCTGGCTGCCCCCTGACGACGCCCCTTTGCCTATAAGAAGCCTCGGGACAGGAAAACCCTAAAGGAGTCGGCGAAATTTCCAGAACAGTTCCGCAGCACCGCCGCCGTCGAAGCCAAATTTCGGGGGACAGAAGTCTCTGTTCTGGCACCCTGCCGGGACGGGGAAATGCCCCCGGAGCCATCTCCATCGGTCTCCATCGCCATCTCCGTCGTCTCCATCGACCTCACCGCCATCTCCATCAACCTTGCTGTCTCCTATGATGAGGAGGGAGTAGTTCATCCCCGGGGCTGAGGGCTCTACCGGTAGCTATGTGGTTCACCTCTCTCTCCCATGATGTGATCTTTATGTGATCGTGAGCTTTGTATCATGTTGAACAAGTAGATGTTATTATTTAGATATTATGTGTACTCTAGTGATGTTATTAAAGTAATCTATAATTATTACTATGATAGTATTGAAGTGATATATTCCTCCTTTCATGGTGTAATGTTGACAGTGTGTGCACCGTGTTAGTACTTGGTCTAAGTTGCAATAATATCTATCTTGAATTGTGATCTGATTTGGATATCTCTATGAGTGGTGTTTGTCAAGTACTTGATGAACTTTGAGGAGTGCTTCGTAGCCCTACGCAATGATTAGTGTTATTCAATAGGAGAGTAATTCAGAGTACCATAGTGAAGAGAAGTTGTTTATTTGTTCAATCATGTTATATTTGTTGGGAGTGTGTCCACTGGTGAAAGTATGATCCCTAGGCCTTGTTTCCAAGCATTGCACACCGTTTACTTCCTGTTTTGTTACATGTTTGCTCGCAGCGATACTTATTTCATATCACAGTTACTACTTATAATCATCACTACCGCTTGTATTTCACTATCTCTTCGCCGAACTAGTGCACCTATACATCTGACAAGTGTATTGGGTGTGTTGGGGACACAAGAGACTTTATGTATCGTAATTGCAGGGTTGCTTGAGAGGGGTAGCTTTGACCTCTTCCTCCCTGAGTTCGATAAACCTTGGGTGATCCACTTAAGGGAAACTTGCTGCTGTTGATATGGGCACGAAGGAGGAGGTGAAGCCCAATTTCAGGACTCCACCAAGATGAGGGAAGCTCGTTGCTGATTGGCACGCCAGGACGACCTACGATATGAAATAATTTAGTCTAAGGTTGTGTCAGCAATTTAGATATCTGCTTATGTTATTCCGTGTGCTAGGTCATGTTATGGGCCACTTAGGTTTATTTGTGTTTTGGGTTTGGGCCTGTCCAAGCCCAACAGTTTTCTGGCCATCTATATAAGGAGGCCAGCAGTCTAGGGTTTAGGGGGTTCAGAATTTTAGACAAAATATTGAGTTGTGTGCTGCGTGTAGCATCCCTCCGGAGACGGCGCTGCCGTCATCTATCTTATCAAATATATTGCTGTGAAGGTTCTTGTGTTCATCAAGGATTATCAGGCTCAGGTTTGAGGCGTGTTGATTCTCTTCACGTTGCTTGCTGGATTCGTTCCTCTTCTCCAGGTTGCGTTCATCGTGTGATTGGAAGATTATCTATCTGGTTGACTCGCTGTGAAAGATCGGGACAAAACTCAAGGATCGCCGGCGTGATCCTTATCAGCTGTTCTACAAACCTCTGCACTTGGAGGCCCAACACTGTCTACAAGAACAGACGCGTGCATAGACATCACTCCTACAGTTGAAACTTTGCTGCTTTTTATTGATCTTTCTACGATTTCTTCCCAAAAGACTCCTTGTGGTATGGGTAAGCACTGGGACCCGATGTTTGCTAAAGTGTCAGCCTCCTCGTTGCTAGCTCTACTGACATGCGAAACTTTGCATCTGTCGAATGTTCCCTCTAGGTAATAATATAAGTTTCTGTATGCTGTCATATTGTCGCTGATGGCGTCGCACTTATTCATCACTTGTTGGACGATGAGATTTGAATCTCCAAATATTTTCAGTCGAGTTGCTCCACAAGCTTTGGCCATTTTCATCCCATGGAGCAGCGCCTCGTATTAAGCTTCATTGTTGGAAGCTTGAGGAAAACTCATCCTTAGCACATATTTCAACTTGTCGCCTTGTGGTGATATCATGACTACCCCTGCTCCTGCGCCTTGGATTCTTTTTGATCCGTCAAAGTACATTGTCCACACACTCAATAAATCTGGTGGCCCTATGTTTTGTAACTCTAGCCACTCTGCTGTGAAATCTGGTAGAATTTGGGACTTGATCGCCTTTCGCTTTTCATACGTGATGTCCAGGGGCGATAGCTCGATTCCCCATAAAAAGACATGTCCTGTTGCTGAAGGATTGTTCCATATATTGGATAGTGGTGCTTTGTTGACCACTATGATTGGATGGACCGCAAAATATTGCCGTAGTTTTCGTGCTGTTATGAATACGCTATATGCGAGTTTCTGATAGTGTGGGTACCTTTGTTTCGTCGGAGATAGTACCTCGCTGACAAAATATACTGGTCGTTGGACTCCATGAGCTTTTCCTTCTTCGCTTCTTTCGACTACTAATACTGTGCTCACCACTTGATGTGTGGCTGCAATATATAGTAGTAATGGCTCCTTTTCTTTTGGTGCGACCAACACCGGTGGTGTGGAAAGCACTTTTTTCAGCTGTGCGAAGGCTATGTCCGCTTCTTCTGTCCACTCAAATTTGTTTGATTTTTTCATCAATGCATAGAAAGGGAGCGCTTTTTCTCCTAGTCTTGCAACGAATCGACTTAGTGCCGTGACGCGTCCTGCTAGCTTCTGTACATCGTGCAGCTTTGTGGGCTTACCCATCGTTAATATCGCTTGGATCTTCTCTGGGTTTGCCTCTATTCCTCTTGCAGATACTAGGAATCCCAAGAGTTGCCCTGCAGATACCCCAAAAGAACATTTTGTCGGGTTAAGCTTGAGCTTGTACCTGTTTAAGTTGTCGAAGGTCTCTGCTAAATCACTGATTAGTGACTCTTCTTTTCTTGTTGTAATGACCACGTCGTCGATGTAGACTTGAATGTTTCGTCCTATTTGACTTCCGAGGCAATTTTGCATCATCCTTTGGTAAGTTGCTCCTGCGTTTTTTAGGCCGAAAGCAAAACACGCCATAAGGTGTTATGAAAGCTGTTTTTTCCTCATCCTCTTTCTTCAGCTTAATCTGGTTGTAACCAGAGTATGCATCCAGGAAGGAAAGCCTTGTGCACCCTGCTGTCGAGTCAATTATCTGATCGATGCGAGGTAGAGGGAAGGGATCCTTTGGACAGTGCTTGTTGAGAGACGTATAGTCGACACACAATCTTTGCACATCAGTGTTTTTCTTGGGTACTATGACTAGATTGGATACCCAAGTCGATGTTTTGATTTCTCAGATGAACCCTGCATTTTCGAGTCTGTGTAGCTCGGATGCTATTGCTTTCCTTTTGGGTTCGTCGAATCTTCTCAATGGTTGTTTGACTGGCTTTGCTTTGGGATCGATGTTTAATGCGTGCTCGACGAGTTCCCTGGGAACCCCTGGCATATCTGAAGGACACCAGGCGAAGATTTCCCAGTGCTCACGGAGGAACTCGATGAGCGCGCTTTCCTATGCGGGATCCAGATTTACTGCTATAGAGGTAGTCTTGTTTGGGTCCGTGGGGTGGACCATGATTTTCTTCGAGTCTTGAGTTACATCGAAAGCCTGGTCTGGCAGGGATCGCCCGACGTCGGGTAGTACGTTGTGGTCGTTTCACCTTTCAGCCTTGCGTATTCTGCTGTCATGCTGAAGGTTTACGCCAACCTATTGAATTCCTTGTCACAAGTGTTAGATACTTCGAAGCTGCCCTGAACTGTGATTGTTCCTTTAGGACCTGGAATTTTTAGCGTAAGATACGTGTAGTGGGGTACTGCCATGAATTTTGCAAATGCTGGATGCCCCAGGATTGCATGATATTGTGAAGGCCAGTCCATGACTTCGAATTCCAGCTTCTCTTTGCGATAATTGCTGCTATTACCGAAGCAAACGTCGAGCTCTATTTTCCCGAGAGGGTAATTTGCTGATAGGGCAAAGGTGTCCGATCTTTCGATGGGATCTTGATACGTCGATTTGGTGGGTGGAGTTTGTGCTTGACGATCCGACTACACGTGCGAAGCTCGTGCGCCAATGCAATCGCTAGGACAATCTCCGGGAGTTACTGATCTTGCAGATGCACGATCAGCCTGACCAGCGAGGGTCTTAATTCCTACCTGAAATCGAGAACAAGTAAGAACTAATACAGCAATCAAGATATTGCGGATGAAAGATGTATGCTTTATTCAAAAGGTGGGATTCCGAATAGGCGGTCTTCTTCTGGGCGATTGGCCTCAAAAGTCGAGCTCGTAGTTGCAGCAATGGCTAACTTTTAGTCTAATCAAAATCCGAGTTCTAATGACGGCTACGGGGGGTATTTGAGGAGGAAAAGGTAGGGGTGCGACCAGCCATGGGTTGGGTGGTCGAACGGACCCCTAACAGGCCTTTTCTCCTCAAATTCGGACTCCTAAAAGTGGCTGTCTTATTTGCTGCGAAATTTACATGGGCCTGGCCCAAAAATAGAAGTGACGCAGCACCATATGTATCTATGGACGAAATTATGAAGTAGCTCTTTGTATATTTCGTCCAAGTCTTCATCCTTCATTATGGTGGCTTCAAAGTTCTGAAATCTCCACTCGTGGCGTCTTCTTCAATCCTCAAACGCATGCTGCCATCTCCATGCACGATCATGCTCCAATGCTTGTCCCTCTCATCCATGCTAGGTCCATCATTCCTAAGAGAAACAAACATATCTGATTTAGGCAGCATCATATTCTCATGTATGTGAGAAAGAGTTCCAAGAAACGAAAGTACCTGATAGTTAAGTTGCTTGGCACGAGCTCGAGTGATGGGTCCTTGTATGTGTTCCGCTGTAGGTACAGCGGGTGTACCAATAGATGGGATGTCCTCATCATGCTCCCCTTCTTGAATTGAAGTCGTCCTCGACGCAACCCCATCTTCTTCACCGAAGTAAGGTTTTAAATCTGCAATGTTAAATGTAGGACTTACCGTACCAAAATCTGCAGGAAGCTCCAGTTTATATGCATTATCATTGATTTTCTCTATCACCTTAAAAGGACCATCAGCACGTGGCATTAACTTAGACTTGCGCAAATCAGGAAAACGATCTTTGCGCAAATGCAACCAAACAAGATCACCAACCTCAAACACAACATGCTTTCGTCCTCTATCCCCAGCAACTTTATACTTAACATTCATGCGTTCTATGTTGTCTTTAGTAGTTGCATGCAATTTTAAAATCAATTCAGCACGCTGTGTAGCATCGAAATTATTTTGCACTGAAGATGGTAAAGGCAACAAATCAATAGGTGCACGTGGAACAAAACCATAGACAATCTGAAAAGGGCTCATCTTTGTGGTAGAATGCAGCGAACGATTATAAGCAAACTCAATATGAGGCAAACATTCCTCCCACAATTTTAAGTTCTTCTTTAAAACAGCCCGCAGCATGGTAGATAAAGTTCTATTAACTACTTCAGTTTGTCCATCAGTTTGGGGATGACATGTAGTACTAAACAGCAATTTAGTCCCCAACTTAGCCCATAAACATCTCCAAAAGTGGCTAAGAAATTTAGTATCACGATCAGAAACAATAGTATTTGGCACACCATGCAAACGAACGATATCACGAAAAAATAATTCAGCAATGTGCGCAGCATCATCGGTCTTGTGACAAGGAATAAAGTGTGCCATCTTAGAAAACCGATCCACAACAACAAAAATACTATCCCTCCCCTTCTGTGTACGAGGTAATCCCAAAACAAAGTCCATCGAAATATCCTCCCAAGGAACACTAGGAACAGGAAGAGGCATATATAAACCATGTGGATTAAGGCGAGACTTAGCTTTTTGACAAGTAGTGCAGCGTGCCACGAATCTCTCAACATCTCGCTGCATGCGTGGCCAAAAGAAGTGTGCAGCAAGAACATCCTCCGTCTTCTTGACACCAAAGTGTCCCATTAATCCTCCTCCATGCGCCTCCTGTAACAACAAAAGACGAACGGAACCATCTGGGATGCCTAGTTTGTTAGCACGGAACACAAATCCATCATTAAGGATGAATTTGTTCCATGTCCTACCATCTTTACAATTTTGCAACACATCTTTAAATTCAGCATCATGCAAGTATTGTTCCTTTATAGTTTCCAACCCAAAAATTTTGAAGTCAAGCTGAGATAACATAGTATAACGGCGTGACAAAGCATCAGCAATAATATTATCTTTACCCTTTTTGTGTTTGATAACATAAGGAAAAGATTCAATAAATTCAACCCACTTGGCATGGCGACGATTCAGTTTTGCTTGACTACGAATATGCTTCAAAGATTCATGATCAGAATGTATAACAAATTCTTTAGGCCATAAATAATGTTGCCAAGTTTCTAATGTCCGAACCAGCGCATATAATTCTTTATCATAAGTAGAATAGTTCAGACTAGGCCCACTCAATTTTTCACTAAAATATGCTACAGGTTTGCCCTCTTGTAATAACACACCTCCCAAACCAATGCCACTAGCATCACATTCAAGTTCAAACGTCTTATTAAAATCAGGAAGTTGGAGTAATGGAGCATGTGTTAACTTATCTTTCAGTATCATGAAGGCCTCTTGTTGTGCATCGCCCCAAACAAAGGGCACATCCTTCTTTGTGAGCTCATTCAATGGCGCAGCAATAGAACCAAAATCTTTGACAAAGCGCCTATAAAACCCAGCAAGACCAAGAAAACTCCTTACTTGTGTGACCATCTTGGGCTGTGGCCAATTATCAATAGCTTCAATCTTGGCTGGATCAACTTCAATTCCCTGTTCTGTAACAACATAACCAAGAAAAGCAAATCTATTTGTGCAGAAGGTGCACTTCTCAAGATTACCATACAAACGTGCATCACGTAAAGCATTGAAAACAGCACGTAAATGATCCAAATGGTCCTCTAAAGATTTGCTATATATGAGAATGTCATCAAAATATACCACCACAAAACGACCAATAAAAGCACGTAAAACTTCGTTCATCAGTCTCATAAAGGTACTAGGTGCATTAGTTAAACCAAACAGCATTACTAACCACTCATATAAACCGAACTTAGTTTTAAAAGCTGTTTTCCATTCATCTCCTAATTGCATACGAATTTGGTGGTAACCACTACGCAAATCAACTTTAGAGAACATAATAGAACCACTCAACTCATCTAGCATGTCATCCAAACGAGGTATAGGGTGACGATATCGAATGGTAATATTATTAATAGCACGACAATCAGTACACATGCGCGAAGAACCATCTTTCTTAGGTACTAAAATAATAGGAACAGCGCATGGACTAAGAGACTCACGAATATAACCTTTGTCCAATAAACTCTGGATCTGTCGTTGTATCTCTTTTGTTTCTTCAGGATTGGTGCGATATGGCGCACGGTTGGGCAGCGAAGCTCCTGGAATCAAATCAATTTGGTGTTCTATTCCACGAATAGGTGGAAGTCCAGGTGGAACATCTTGTGGAAAAACATCCATGTATTCCTGCAAAAGGTTAGCAACCGCAGGTGGCAAAGAAGGAGGCATATCCTCAAATGAAAACAGTACTTCTTTGCAAATAATAGCATAGCATGGAGTAATATTGACATCAATTTCAGCAAGATCAGATTTGCTAGCAAGTAAACAAGGATTCTTCAAACGAATTTCAGTAGCATGGTTAGAATCAGATTTAGAAGAATGCTTAGGTGGTACAAAATCTGCAGCAATAATCTGATTCTCACTCTTATGTTTGTCCTCATTTTTTAATCTACTAGCTCTAGCAAGATCATCTTTCAAAATTTGTTCCGGAGTCATGGGTTTAAGTCCAATTTTCTTGCCAGCATGTGTAAGAGAATACTGATTTTTTTTACCATTATGTACAGATTCTCTATCAAATTGCCATGGTCTACCAAGTAACAAAGAACAAGCTTGCATAGGTACAACATCACAATCAACAAAATCTGAATAAGTACCAATAGTAAAATGCACGCGTGCAGTTCTTGTTACCTTGAGCTTACGGGAGCTCTCAAACCATTGAATGTAATATGGATGAGGTCGTTGTCGTGTGGGCAGAGCAAGCTTCTCCACCATGTCAATACTAGCCAGATTGTTACAACTCCCTCCATCAATGATGATCCGGATAGCTCTCTCCTTAACAACGCCTCTTGTTTGAAACAAGTTGTGGCGTTGATCATGCTCAGCCTTGCTCAATTGCACACTCAAGACACGTTGTGCAACTAAGCTCTTGTATTGATCAGCAGTTTCAGCTCCCATTACCTCCATCTCCTTGTCAGAATCAGAATTGGCACCATCACGTGCAGCAATAAGTGCCAATGTATCATCATCAAAATCACTTGCAGAGTCATATTCGCCATCTTCAAGTACCACCATCACACGTTTGGTTCTGCATTCTTTTTCAATGTGACCAAACCCAAAACACTTGCGACATTGAATATCGCGAGTCTTCCCCGTGGAGGCCATGGAAGAAGAACTCCGTGTCGGACCAGCAGATGGTGATGGAGCAGGAGCAGGAGCAGGTGGCGTTCTTGACGTCGGCGTGGTATACCTGGAGGTGGAAGGACCTGGTGCATCCCCACGAGAAGGTGGAGCTGATTGGCGCACAGACCATGAAGAAGTACGACCTGCAGAATTATTAGCTCTTCTCCACGATGGTTGACGATCCTGCACTTCAAGTTCAGCTTTGCAAGCAAGGTGAAATAAACGAGTAATAGTGTTGTACTCCTTATAGTCTAAAATATGCTGAATCTCCTTATTTAAACCACCAAAGAAACGTGCAAGCATAGCTTCATTATCCTCTACAATACCACAACGAATCATGCCTGTTTGTAACTCTTGATAATACTCTTGTACCGAATTTTTGCCTTATTCTAAACGAGTTAATTTCTTAAGCAAGTCCCGTTGATAATGTGGAGGTACAAAACGAGTACGCATGGCATGTTTTAGACCAAGCCAAGTAGCAGGAATATTAGCATGATTGACTCGACAATATTCAGACCACCAGATAGAAGCAAAATCAGTAAATTCACATGTAGCAGCACTAACACGCAAATGCTCAGGGTAGCATAAACATGCAAAACGTTGCTCTACCTCTAATTCCCAAGTGAGATATGCATCAGGATTATATCGACCCTCAAATGGCGGAATATTTAATTTTAGCTTAGCCACATGGTCATCATCACGTACCGGACGCGGAGGTGGACGAGCGTTGCGGTTGTATTGCCGCGGACGGCCAGGTGCAGGTTGTTGGACCTCGTCCTCGTCGAGCTCGTTTTCATCTTCGAACTCGTTTTCCCCCTCGTCAGCAGCATATCCGTCCTGGGTGGCCGCCTCCGTAGCGGCCGCAGCAGCTGCCGCAGCTGTAAGAGGAACTCGGCGAGCACGTGGTACAGGAACGGCCGGCCGTGGCAATGGTGGTAAACGGGCCAGGACTTCCTGGAACCGGGCGTCGAGCTTGGTGTTGAAGGATGCCTCAAGACCAGCCATCTTGTCCATCGCATCAGAAAGCTTGGAATCAACATCACCCAAGCGTGTGTCCATATCTTGTGCACGCCCCACCAACAGCCGTGTGAAGTGGGCATGCAACTCTGCACTAGTCATCTTCTCGGGATCAACATCATCCTTCGGGGTTCCTGTCATGGTTAGCGTGGAAGCAAGCACAAATATATATACCTATGCACTACGGAATATGGTGGGATCACGCGTAATCCGTCAAGCGGTATACAAAGCTCTTACAAGTTCTTACCCAACAGGAGGAAGGTGATATGCAACCAGCATAGAACAGCGACTCCCAAAATTGCACAAGCGATTACCAGGTGTCGATACAAAGCACGTGCAGAAATATGTGGAGCTGTAGGATGGCTTATATGGTAGCAAAAACAACAGCAAGTATCAAAACAGCAATGCAAAGCTGAAAGAATGCTCAACCGCAGTACTGTGCTGGTCCTAGGCTACACCGAGCTAGAGACGCGAGCCGAGAACACTAAGAAAGTCACGGCGTGGCCCAACAAGCAGAAAGGAACAGCTCCCAAGCAAAAAATAAGTGAAGATCTGCAGGAATTGGCAGGTCTGAAACTTCGGAGGGCAAAAACTCGGCCTTCCCGGCCTTTTTTGGGAGTTCTGAGTGTCGCACAACTACATAGTAGTTGTGGTCACGTAGATCTTTTCGCTACGAACATTTTGAGTACTCGGACGTCGAAAACGGAGTTCGTATGCAAAAGTTATGGCCAGTTGAAATTTGCTGTCGAAAACCGTCAAAAACTGACGAAACTGTCCAATTCGGACTGAAATCGGACTGCACTAGTAGGAACGGGTCAACCCGACTTGGATGCGGAGTTGACTTTTTTTTTTTTTTTTTTTGCTCTTCTTCCTCCTCTTGACTGGCGACCGAAACCTAACTCACGGACTCTGAAAAAGGTACGGATGAAATTGGGAAGAACGAACAAGAACTTATGTGAAGGCGGTGGCGGAAATATATGGCGTGGTGATGGAAGGATATGGCGGAGCAGTGGTGCAAGCGTGCGGCGGCGGCGGCACTAAGGTGAATCGAACTCGAAACTCTAAAGGAACAGACACTAAGACCAGCAACTCGACACGCGGATGCAGACACAAATTCAACGATGCAAACTGAAAAGACAATGCAAAGGCTCGGATGGTTTATGGGACGAGATGATCTAAACCCTAACTGTATTTTTGGCTTTTTCGTGGTTTATTAGGTATGAACACAGATGCAATCTAAACTATGAAAACAGTAAATCTCACCGAGCAACCTGAAATCTGATACCACTTGATAGGGCAAAGGTGTCCGATCTTTCGATGGGATCTTGATACGTCGATTTGGTGGGTGGAGTTTGTGCTTGACGATCCGACTACACGTGCGAAGCTCGTGCGCCAATGCAATCGCTAGGACAATCTCCGGGAGTTACTGATCTTGCAGATGCACGATCAGCCTGACCAGCGAGGGTCTTAATTCCTACCTGAAATCGAGAACAAGTAAGAACTAATACAGCAATCAAGATATTGCGGATGAAAGATGTATGCTTTATTCAAAAGGTGGGATTCCGAATAGGCGGTCTTCTTCTGGGCGATTGGCCTCAAAAGTCGAGCTCGTAGTTGCAGCAATGGCTAACTTTTAGTCTAATCAAAATCCGAGTTCTAATGACGGCTACGGGGGGTATTTGAGGAGGAAAAGGTAGGGGTGCGACCAGCCATGGGTTGGGTGGTCGAACGGACCCCTAACAGGCCTTTTCTCCTCAAATTCGGACTCCTAAAAGTGGCTGTCTTATTTGCTGCGAAATTTACATGGGCCTGGCCCAAAAATAGAAGTGACGCAGCACCATATGTATCTATGGACGAAATTATGAAGTAGCTCTTTGTATATTTCGTCCAAGTCTTCATCCTTCATTATGGTGGCTTCAAAGTTCTGAAATCTCCACTCGTGGCGTCTTCTTCAATCCTCAAACGCATGCTGCCATCTCCATGCACGATCATGCTCCAATGCTTGTCCCTCTCATCCATGCTAGGTCCATCATTCCTAAGAGAAACAAACATATCTGATTTAGGCAGCATCATATTCTCATGTATGTGAGAAAGAGTTCCAAGAAACGAAAGTACCTGATAGTTAAGTTGCTTGGCACGAGCTCGAGTGATGGGTCCTTGTATGTGTTCCGCTGTAGGTACAGCGGGTGTATCAATAGATGGGATGTCCTCATCATTTGCACTCCCTGGTACTATCACGTGGAAAGAACAATCTGTGGGCTTTTAGACTATCCAATGAGATGCACATTGCCCTCAGAGTTCTTGCATATATTAGGTTTATGCCGCTTCCTGCATCCATGAATACTCTCTCGATGTCGTATCCCCCTATTTGCGCCTTTAGTACCATTGGGGCGTGCCCTGGCCTGGGAACTTTCCTCGGGTGGTCCACTCTCCTAAATCTTACTGGTTGATCAGACCACTGCAAGTACTCTATAGTAGCTGGTGGAGACGATATTGCCAAGTTGACCTGTCGAGATATGCTCTTTCTTTCTTTCTTTGACTTTGGTACTGGTTGAATCATTGCTGATATATATACCTTTGACTCCAGCTGTTTTGCGAGTCGCTGCATTTGATATCCTTGAGCCGTTCCTTTTCCTCCCTGTCGTGTTCCTTGGCTTGAATCCATGGCATTTTGCAACCTTAGGAAGGTTCTACAATCTTTCATCTGGTGGTTGGAAACTCTTTTCCCGTCCAGGTATGCATAATGAACGCGACAAGGACCATATAGCATATCTTCTGCCGAGGGACCCGAGTACCTTGGTTTCTCCTTACCCCTGTTATCTTTTGCTTGAAACTCTTTGCTTTCGTAGCCTTCCTTGTTCCTTCCGTCGTATGCCGCAGCTATCTGATTTCACCTTCCGTGATTGTCGCCGTTGTGGTATCGTCGCCTTTGCCTGCTTGTTTTATCGACTTCCGGTGAACGTCCCCTTTTGTTGTTGTACGCATCTTCTCCATCGGCGAAGCTGTTGGCTATTTCCATTAGTTCTTAAACTGTTCTTGGCTTTATTCTTCCTATCTCTTCAATGAGGTCTGAACGACGAAGTCTGGCTGAAAAGGTGTCTATTGCTCTTTCGTCGGAGATGTCCTCTGCAAAATTTTTAATGACACTCCAGCGTTGTATATAAGAGCGCAGAGTTTCGTATCTCCTCTGCATGCATGACTTAAATTCTTCCAATGACGCTGGTCATTTGTACGTTGAGCGGAAATTTCTTGCGAATTGGCTCTCTAGTTCTCCCCAACTTCCGATGGAATCGTTGGGTAGAGTATTTAACCAGGACCGCGCCGCGCCAGTGAGGTGTAACTGTAAACTTTGCATTGCCGTTGCTCTCATTCCCCTGAGTATTTGTACTGCTTGTAGGTAGTCTGACAACCATAGAGTTGGTTCTTGCGACCCATCATATTTTTCTTGATCATGTGGCAATTTGAATCCTTTGGGTACTCGCGTTTTGCGAACCCTGCGGGTAAAGCATAACGCGCCCATCTCTTTCTCGTTGTCCTCATAGTTTTCTTCCCTCCACGCATAACGCGAGTTGTTTACTCTTGCTTGTGCTATTATGTTCCTTGCATCCTCCTTCCTCTTTTGGCGTTTCTCGTCTTCTGATGAGTCGCTAGTTTCATTCCATGAAGACTTGCGCTTGACCTCTTCTTTTTTGCTTTTCCTTATGGTGAGTCGAATTTTTCTCTGGAAAATTTCCCCTTAGTTTATCTTCCACCAACCCGAGGCTTCGTATCGCGGCTTGGTGCATGTGTTCCCGCGGGTCTCCAGGCTTAGGTTGCGTGGTTAGTAGGTATGCATGTGCTGCTACCAATGCTGCTTCCGGTGTTTCTTGCACGAATTCTTCTTCCTCCTCTGGTTGATTCGTGCTTGGGCTTTTTATATAGCTTTCTTCTACTGTCCGTGCTGTTGTCCTTCTGCTATGCTTCGGGTCTCTGTGCCTCTCCATGCTAGACTCTGATGAATCGCTATATTCACCCCAATATCCTCCACTTGATGTGCTGTTGTAATCTGGGCTTCTCATAATCATTTCTCTTTCCTGCTTTAACTTCTTTCTCCGTTGGTGCAGCGCGTATTGATATCCCATTATAACTTCTCTTCTGGAATCTGCGGGTACATCAGTCCCGTGGTTGATAGCTGACATGATCATCCTCCACTCTCTGGCGGAAACATGGACTTTCTCCTTCTCTTTCTTGCCATTGCTCCTTAATTTGTCGACTTGCATGTCGATCTCCTCATTGCCTGCGTGATTGTTTTCCTCTTCTGTTGCTTCAGTGATGATGACGCATAATTGGTGTACGCTTCTGGAGACGCCGCTGCTTCCGCTGGCGAAATCCCTTGACTTGTCGCATGGCTTGTCCATTGCTGCTTTCGCGATGATTTTTTGCCCAATTTCGTCGGGTTCCTCGAATTTGTCCTGTAGATTTTCTATTGCTGTTAGGCTGACTAGCGAGTTTGCCTCACTAGAAGAGCCTAAAAATGATCCAGATTTGGCAACTATTTTAGTTTTACTTGTCGACGGACCCGATTTCGCCGGATTCGAAAGACAAGTTGAACCCGAAGGCCCAATATGGAAGCTCAAACTTCCGAATGTCAACTCCATCTTTTTGTTTTCATCGACTTCTGGACTGCTATTGGCTAAAAGTGAAAAAAGTCGTCGAATTCACAATTCCGACACCCAGAGTCCCCACGGTCGGCGCCAATTGACGAGAGGTTAACTCGACAAATGTCCTAGATGAAGGACTTAGGATCGGGGAGATAAGGCGTCGGATGAACTTGAAGGTAAAATCAGTCAAACAAGGTGGCTATCGAAAGTAAACGTGGGTGTAAACCTGGCTTGCTTTCAATCTGTCCCACACCATCCCCTCCTGGCCCCTATATATAGGTGGCCAGATCTCGAGGATCGGGTGGGATCCGATACAGATTACAATACCGATATACGACATGAACTCGTATTTTAACTAGTATTACAATTGGGCCTAGCTAAACGGGCCTCAGGGGTACTCAACTGACGGGCTCTATTATCTATACCCTTGTCAGTCACCTTCTTGGAACCTTGCCGCAAGATGACCACGGATGAGCTTGTTGGATACTTTGTTGCTCATGATGACATAATTGCCAAGGCAAATAGGACCAAGGAGATTGTCCGTGCCATGAACAAGAACCCATCTCTTGCTTTGAAGGCCAATGTCACCCATTCAAGGGCACATGAAGCAAGCAAGGAAGAGAGAGTTGAAGAAGATCTTGAAGAAGAAGAGATGACTTCAACAAGTGAGTTAGATACTGATCTAGCATTCTTCGCCAAGAAGTATGGCAAGCATTCCATGAAGAGAGGAAGCTTTGTTCCCAAGGAGAAGAGAAGATCTTGCTACAATTGTGATGAGCCGAGGCACTTCACCGATACTTGCCCCTATGAGAAGAGACAAGACAAGCCGAAGTACATAAAGGGTGCCAAGCCAAGATTGAAGCCTAATCCAATCAACTTGAGGAACAAGAACAAGCTCAAAGACGTCAAGGCTCTTGTGGGTGTTGAATACACCTTCGATGTTGATGAAGAAGATAGTGACGAGGAGGACATTGTTGGAGTGGCCGGTTTGACTCTTGCCAAGCCCGGGTCACTATTCAAGTATGACTACACCAAGGACTATGAGAGCTCCACCAAGAACACTCCTCATAAATGCCTTATGACAAAGGAGGCTAAGGTTATATCTTTGTCCCAACATTCTTGTCCCATTAATGATGATATGGATGAGGAGACTATTCTTGTCACTCTTTACAAGACTATGTGTTCTCTCCGTGGTGATGCTCGTGATCATTTCGAATACTTGATGGACACTATTGCTCAACGCAATGAGTCCCTTGAGGAAGCGAGATCCCATGTTGAAGATGGGGAACGGAGATTCAATCTCCTTGTTCAAGAGCTAACCGAGGAGAAGAACACTAGTTGCTTCTTTCTCATCAAATTGAAACATATCAACTTGATAAAACTAAGGACTTGGATACTATGGATAAAACTTTGCTAATGGCACAAGAACTTGATGCTTCCAAAAAGGAACTTGAAGTTGCTCATGCTTCTCTTACTAAGGATCTTGAGCACCATGAAAGGGCTAACAAGCTAGTCAAGGATGAGCTCAATAGACTTAGCAAGAAATATGAGGAACTTCAAGCTCTTCATAATGAAGTTCAAGGTTCATCAAGTGTGCCCATAATTGTTGAGAATATTGCTTGTGCTACTAACTTTTCTCTAGATCAAGCAATCCTCATTGAGGAGAATGCTAAGTTGAAGGCTCAACTTGAGAAAGAGCGTCTCTCATCTCCACAACTAGGGAAACCCCCTCATGAGCTCTTTGCTCAACAAAAGGAGAGGCCTCGTGGTCAAGGCCTTGGTTATATCCCAAGGAACAACAACAACTACTATGTTCCTCCACCCAAGAAGATCAACTTTGTGAAGGAAGGGTACAATGGGAATGGTAATGGTAAGAAAGTGCCTATGGGAGGGAATGCCAATAGGGGCAATCCTAACCATAGCTTTGCCGAAAAGACCAACCCATCGTACGTGTTGTGTAAGGACACGAATGGGAATGTTTGTGCTAGATATGTTGGTCCTCGCGATGGCTATGCTTATAGATGGTACTCTATTTGGGTACCTAAATCTCTTGTTGCTAATGCTAGGGGTCCCATTTCACAATGGGCTCCTAAACCCAAAAATTGATTTTGTAGGGCTATTCCTTCGGTGGGCCAAAATGGTTGTTTGATAGTGGGTGCACTAATCATATGACCAGAGGAAGAGAGGTGCTTGAGCAATTTGTTGAAGATGTTAACTCAACTCAATGCATCCTCTTTGGAGATAACTCAAAAGGAAAGGTATTGGGTCGAGGCAAGTTGGCAATCTCAAAGGACTTGTCTCTTGAGAATGTCATGCTTGTCGACACCCTTGGCTATAATCTTCTTTCAATACGTCATCTTGCAAGCATTGGTTACGATTGCTATTTTACCTATAATCATGTGAAAGTCCTTAGGAGTGATAATCTCAAATTGGTTTGTGTTAGACATGTTGAGGACAACCTTTACGTGGTTGATTTCTCGAACGAGAGCATTTTCTCCTCAACATGCCTCATTGCCAAGGTTGTCGAGGGTTGGCTATGGCATCGCCGGCTAGGCCACGTGATGTGGGGTGGCCTTCGGACACCTCCGCCTCAAGACCGCCAAGTTCCCCACAAGGGCCAATGACAAGAGCTCGAGCTAAAGCCCTCCATGATAAGGTGAATTTGCTCCTAAACACTCTTGATCTTGAGCATACGGTGAATGGTTCGCTACCTCATGGCAACATCATTTGTGCAGTCCGTTACGAACCATATGGAGAGACGACCAAGGACGAGGAACACGAAGAGGAAGCATGGAAACGCCGGAAGAAGAAGTCGGAGCAAGCGACGGACCGGCTAAAGCCGGCCCTGACACCGGCTTTAGCCGGCCCCAACACCGGCTATAGCCGGCCAGACCGGCTAAAGCCGGACTTAACACCGGCTAAAGCCGGCCTGGCTGAGTCAACGCGCCTTTGGCCTGGAAGCCACCCTTGTAATCTTCCCTAAATTACCAAGTTGCCCCCAGGACGTGGCTGCCTATTTATATGGCTCTCTCTTCCCCTTTCTAGCTTAGACAAGAATTAAGATAAAACATGGCTTCATGCCCTTTCCCTTAGGGAACTTGCTACTAGATCTCAAATCTAGAGTAAATCATCATCCCTCTTTGTTTGGGGTCTCTTCTATTTGGGGAATTCTACCTTGTAGTGGATCTCTTGCATACTTTTGTGTGTAATTCTATCCATTGATTTGGTCTCTTCCCCAAGTGGAATTCTACTCCTAGCAAATCAATCTCTCACAAGGAATTCTACTCTTGGAGTCTCTTCCTTGTGATTCTATTGAGTTGGTGAATCGGGCCAACGAGGACAACCGGTGTGTATCTTGTGTGTGTGTGTTTGCCTTCGATTTGCTCATCATGTTCTTCGTGTTCATCCTCGTTCCCCGCCACAAATCTCGTGAATCCGTGAAGATCGGGCCACCCCAAGAGGCCACCCCTCATCGTACACTTGACCCCGAATTGTGAGAGTGTGTGTTTATATCTAGCACTACCAAGTTTTGAAGTGGACCAAGAGAAAGAGAAAAGAGATACTCCCAATCAAACAAAAACACAAAGAGAGAAAGAAAGAGAAATCACACATAGTGTGTGTGTGTGCCATCCATAGTCCACAAATACAAAAGAGTCCACAAGCTTGTAGCCAAAAGAGAGAGTGAGAAGAGAGGCAAGTGTGCGAATCTTGTTGCTTCTCCTTTTTGCAACCAAGCCACGGTCTCTCGAGTGTTAGTGCGACATTGAGCGTAGTCATCGTTAGGACCATTTTTGTTGTGCTCGTTTTTGTCCGTCGCACTAACCCCATCCATCTCCACGTGTGTGTTCTTTTTGATCGCCCTTTTGACATTTGAAATTGTTGCATCACCTCCACATTTGACAATACACTTTTCTTTTGATCATTTTCGTTTGGCATTGCCACTTTTCCTTCCCATCCAATAGATAGCCTTTTGATGTGTTCTAACTTGTGCACAACGGTTGTCCTTGGGTGTTTTCATCAATTCAATAGTTTTTACGGGACGTGTTTCAAGTGTATTTTCCTCTAACCAACTCACCTTTCCACCAATTTCTTCCTCTTTGTGACCATGCCTAGGCAAGACAAAACTCATGACGCCCCGGAGCAAGTTGAGGAGTCTTGGGCCGAGAGACTCGACGACTTCCAAGCTACAAGTGACTCAAAGTTTGGCGACATCAATGCCACGCTCCGACGACTTGACGATCGCATGCTCGCGAATGAGAACGATCTACTCACCACCAATGAGCACCTACAAGCCTCCGACAAGCGGAACTCCGCCAACAAGATCTCCATCGACCAACGGTTCGACGACGTCACCGCAATGTTAGGCCATCTCCTACAACATCAACATCACCGATCAAGGTCGCGTTCGTCAAGATCATCTTCTTCCCGCTCCGCCCATGTGGATGACCATGCGTGTCACCAACAACCTCGGCCTCAACCTCACAAGCATGGTGCTCATGGTCCACAACGCCACGACGGCGACAAACAAGGCCATCATGAACATCTTCATCAAGCTACACAACATGATGCACCATGTGTAGTGAATCAAGAGCGTCACCAAGCGGACCACCCACCCCAAGGCCAAGCACACCAAGGTGTTCCACCCTTGGTCAATCAAGATCGCCCACAAGCGGAGCACACTACTCAAGGTCAAGCCCACCATGACGCCCCGCCGATTATCAATCATGAACGACAACTTCTCCACGTGGACCAACCACATCATCCCCAAGCCACCGGGCACGTCAACCGACCTCCACAACAAGATGGACGGCGCCATCTCCCACATGACCATGATGGTCATCGTCCCATTCTCCATGATCAAGATGGCCGCCGGCACCATGACCACCACCGCCGCCATGAGGTTGACCATCAACATGATCACCATGGGGCGTTAAGTGCAGATAGTGTGCAACCTCACCGACACCGTCCACGCCATGATGAGGAACCACGGCTCCACCCACACAATCGACATCGTGACCAAGATCTACAAGCTAATGCAAGACCTCCGCGTCGAGAATTTGATGAGGATGCACAACCGCCCCCCACCAACATGATGATGATACAAGACCTCCTCGCCGCCCACATGATGCGGACGACAAGTTTGGCAAACTCAAGTTCACCATACCCAAGTTCACGGGTGACGATGATGCCGACGCCTATCTATCATGGGTCATCAAAGTTGACAAGATCTTCCGGATGCACAACTACTCCAAAGAAAAGAAAGTTGCCATGGCTTCCCTTGAGTTTGAAGGCTATGCCAATATTTGGTGGGAACAAGTGACGTCCGTACGTGAAGAAAACCTTCGAGAACCAATTGCAACTTGGGAGGAGATGAAGCTTGAAATGCACACCCGCTTCGTACCGGACCATTACACCCGTGATCTTTTCAACAAGCTTCAAAAGCTAACACAAGGCACCAAGTCCGTGGAAGAATACTTCAAGGAAATGGAATTAACTATGATGCGCCTCAAGTTGGAGGAGAAAGAAGAACAAACAATGGCACGTTTCTTCAATGGATTGAAATATCCCATCAAGCGCATTGTGGAGTTCCTACCTTACTCTACCTTGTGGGACCTTGTACACAAAGCGACTCGCGCCGAACACCAACTCCAAGAAGAGGCAAAGTATGAGCGCACTAAGGGCTTTTTCGCCTCACGTACCTCTTCGGCAAGCACTACACCAACACTCAAGCCCTCATTTGCATCTTCGTCCAAGCCTTTCTCCAAACCACCACAATCAACAACTCAAGTTCCCGCACCTTCTACAACAACATCCTCCAAAGCATCATCGGCACCACCCAAAGTAACTTGTTTCAAGTGTGGCGTTCAAGGACACAAGTCATTTGAGTGCAAGAACACTAGGGTGATGATCACCAAAGACAATGGAACCATTGACTACTATGATGAAGATGAGTATGAAGCCTTTGTCCAAGCGGCCGTTGCCATGGAAGCGGATGACATGGGTGATGAAGAGGAACATGTGCTATGTACTCATGACACTAGCCCATCACTTGTCGTCACAAAGGTGTTGACTACTCAATCCCAAGCCTTAGAAGACCAACGATGCAACATCTTCCAAACAAAAGCCGGCATTCATGGAAAGTCAATCAAGGTGATCATTGATGGAGGAAGTTGCCACAACCTTGCAAGCACCGAGTTATGTTCCAAGCTCAATCTCCAACTCCGCAAGCATGCTCACCCATACCATGTGCAATGGTTAAGCGACAACGGCAATGTCAAGATTGAACACACCGTCTCCGTTACATTCAAGATTGGAGCTTATGAAGACACTGTGGAGTGTGATGTTGTTCCCATGACGGTGTGTCACGTACTTCTTGGCCGCCCTTGGCAATTTGACAAGAAGGCTATACACAATGGATATACAAATGCTTACACCTTCAAGGAAGACGACAAGACCTTCACGCTTTGCCCGATGACTCCTAGCCAAATCATTGCGGACAATGCAAAGGCTTTAGCGAGGGTCCAACAAGTTGCCATTCCAAGTGAGTTGAGTGATGAGCGACTTAGCCACAACAAAGAAAGTGAGCGCCACAAGCCATACATGAGCGATAGAAACACCCACGCCTTGATTGCCACCAAAAGTGAGATGAGGGATTTACACCACAACCCATCCACCTTGCACTTTGTGCTCATTTGCAAGGGCACCATTCTAACTACTAATGATCATTCCTCTATTCCTTCTCCTTTGTTGTCTCTTTTGAAGGAATTTCAAGATGTTTTCCCGGACGAACTTCCTCATGGACTACCACCTCTACGCGGCATCGAACATCGGATCGACCTCATTCCGGGCGCCCCCCTTCCAAACCGCGCTGCGTACCGCACAAATCCGGAAGAGACAAAGGAGATCGAATGTCAAATTCATGACCTTCTACAAAAAGGGTATGTTTGTGAAAGCCTATCTCCTTGTGCCGTCCCGGTAATTCTTGTCCCCAAGAGTGATGACACACTTCGAATGTGTATGGATTGTCGTCCCATCAATGCCATTACCGTTCGTTATCGCCATCCTATTCCTCGCTTAGACAACATGCTTGATGAGCTTGCGGGTTCCACTATATTTTCTAAAATAGATCTTCGTAGTGGATACCATCAAATACGCATGGCCATAGGCGATGAATGGAAGACGGCATTCAAGACCAAACTTGGTCTCTATGAATGGCTTGTCATGCCTTTTGGTTTGTCTAATGCTCCGTCGACTTTTATGCGTCTTATGAACCACGTTTTGCAATCTTTCATTGGCAAATTTGTTGTGGTTTATTTTGACGACATCCTCATTTATAGCAAGTCATTTTCGAACCATGTTTCCCATGTTGAGCAAGTTTTGCACGTTCTTCGCAAAGAAAAGCTTTATGCAAACCTTCCAAAGTGTAACTTTGCTCAAAACAAGTTGGTTTTTCTTGGATTCGTTATCTCTCACAATGGCATTGAAGTAGACACTTCCAAAATTGAGGCCATACGGAATTGGCCAACACCAACAACGGTTGGCCAAGTGAGAAGTTTTCATGGCCTAGCTGGATTTTACCGTCGCTTTGTTAAAGATTTTAGCACCATTGCTTGCCCTCTAAATGAGCTTACGAAGAAAAATGTACCTTTCGTTTGGGGCAAAGCTCAACAACATGCTTTCGATGAACTAAAGAAACGCCTTATGGAGGCACCATTGCTTGTTTTACCCGATTTCCAACAAACATTTGAAATTGAATGTGATGCTAGTGGAATTGGCATAGGTGGTGTTCTCATGCAAAATGGACGCCCCGTTGCTTATCATAGTGAAAAGTTGGATGGTGCACGCCTCAACTATTCAATTTATGACAAAGAACTCTTTGCTCTTGTTCGTGTTTTGGAAGTTTGGCAACATTATCTTTGGCCAAAAGAATTTGTCATCCATTCAGACCACGAATCCTTGAAGTTTTTGAAAAGCCAAGCAAATTTGAACAAGCGTCATGCCAAGTGGGTTGAGTTCATTGAATCTTTCCCTTATGTCATCAAGTACAAAAAGGGCAAAGAAAATGTGGTCGCGGATGCTTTATCTCGCAAAAATACCAACCTTCTCACTCCCATTGACACACATATTTTGGGTTTGGATGAGCTACCGCATTTGTATCCTTTCGATTCTTTCTTTGGAACCATATTTGAACAATGCTCGACCTCCCGAAGGGTAGATGATTTCTATTTGCATGACGGTTTCCTTTTTAAGGCTAACAAGTTATGCATTCCCGAGTCCTCTCTTCGTATGTTGTTATTGCAAGAGGCACATGGTGGAGGACTAATGGGACATTTCAGACGTGAGAAGACTTATGCAATGCTTTCAACACACTACTTTTGGCCAAGAATGTACCGAGACGTCGAGAGGCACGTCCAACGATGCGCTACATGCATACAAGCTAAGTCCAAAACTAATTCCTTTGGTCTCTACATGCCTTTACCTATTCCACATGCACCTTGGTCGGACATTAGCATGGATTTTGTTTTGGGTTTGCCTCGTACACGCAATGGACATGATTCAATATTTGTGGTAGTTGACCGTTTTTCCAAAATGGCACATTTCATCCCTTGTCACAAGACCGACGATGCTTCACATATTGCTACTTTGTTTTTCAGGGATATCATTCGACTTCATGGGTTTCCAACAAGCATCGTCTCGGATCGCGACGTCAAGTTCATGAGCTACTTATGGAAGACCCTAATGGCCAAGCTAGGGATCAAGCTCCTCTTTTCTTCATCATCACATCCACAAACGGATGGGCAAACCGAAGTGGTGAACCAGAGTCTTGGGAACCTACTCCGTGTGTTGATCAAGAAGAACCCCAAGTCATGGGAGGAATGCATTCCTCATGCGGAGTTCGCCTACAACCGCGCCGAACATAGAATCACAAAGCGAAGCCCCTTCGAGATTGTCTATGGGTTCAACCCACCAACGGCACTCGACCTTCTTCCACTCCCGCTTCACGAGCGCGTCAACATGGACATCACCAAGCGCGCCGACATCATGAAGAACTTGCACGAGAGCACAAGGAAGACAATTGAAGACCATGTCAATCGCCATACCGCCATGATCAACAAGAACAAGACTCCACGCATCTTCGAGGAGGGCGACCTTGTTTGGATTCATTTGAGCAAGGATCGGTTTCCACATGAACGCAATTCAAAACTCAAGCCACAAAGTGATGGCCCCTTCAAGGTTCTCAAGCGCATCAACGACAACGCTTACGTCATCGACATTCCAACTTCCAAGTACCTCGTGAGCAACACCTTCAACATCAAGGACCTATCCCCCTTTCATGGTGAGATGGTCGATGAAGAGTCGAGGTCGACTCTTTCCCAAGGGGGGGGGAGATGATGTGGGGTGGCCTTCGGACACCTCCGCCTCAAGACCGCCAAGTTCCCCACAAGGGCCAATGACAAGAGCTCGAGCTAAAGCCCTCCATGATAAGGAGAATTTGCTCCTAAACACTCTTGATCTTGAGCATACGGTGAATGGTTCGCTACCTCATGGCAACATCATTTGTGCAGTCCATTACGAACCATATGGAGAGACGACCAAGGACGAGGAACACGAAGAGGAAGCATGGAAATGCCGAAAGAAGAAGTCGGAGCAAGCGACGGACCGGCTAAAGCCGGCCCTGACACCGGCTTTAGCCGGCCACTGGCTTTAGCCGGTGATGAGGACATCCCTACTATTGTTCCATCTCCACTTCGTGATGATGACAAGCAAGTTGCTGCAAAGAAGAAGTCCAATGATGAAATCAGAATTGGACCTATCACAAGAGCTCGTGCAAAGTTAATAGAACAACAGGTGAATTTGCTCCTAATAGAATCTGATTATTTTGTTAATGAGAATTGTTTACTGCCTAAGTCTTTGTGTGTTTGCATACTCAGGTTCATGGGAGAAGAAGGCATAGCACGAGGGAGCGAGGAGTTGAAGCAGCTGGAGCAAGACGTGATGATCATGCCCATGGACGCGAGGGAGGAGAGGGAGGCTGGCGACCAGCATGAGGAGGAGGAGGACATCACGTAGGAGGCTGCATATGGCGCACCACCAAGTGCTTGTGCGCCATACACCTAAGGCCTGCGCGCCTAGTTGGCTGCACCCAACCATTGGGTCAGTTTGTATCACTTAAGGTTGAGTCGAACCACGTTAGAGGACCAGGTCAGGTCGGCTGCCTTTGGCCAGCCGCACCCCCATATATTAAGTGCCTATGCGCCATAGAGAGGTTAGACCACGTTTAGAACAAAACCCTAGTTCTTGAGACTGCTGTAAGCATTCATCTTGAATTCTTGTCTCCAATTCGTTTCGATCTGGAGATTACATACTGCAAGTTAAGTGTGATCTGCTGTTCCATTGGGAATAAGTGAATTGCAATTATACCGTTTCGTGGTCGACGGCTACGTTGCGCAAGTGTGTGAAGTCGTGAATATCCGAAGGGTAGAGAGCTGTTGCATTGGCATCAGGGATCTAGCGAGGAGAGATCATCGGCGACACCAAGTTATCTATCATCATCATCATCACTACCGCAAGCTTACTGAGAAGATCGGGCCACCCCATATCATCTTGGTATTAGATTTCCAGTGTTTCCTCGGTAAGCATCCACCAGATCATCCGTAGATTAGTTGTGATTTGCGTCCTATCCAGAAAAGCCAAAAAAAATTAGGGTTCATAGTATTGCCATAGCCTAGATTGCATCATAGATTGGTTTTAGTTGCTGGTCGTTTTTCCTTCTTTGATCCGATCTCTTTCTTGTTCCGTAGGAGTCTAGGTTCTAGTCGGTTCCTTCCACCAATTCCGATCGGATCTACGTCAAAAAACCAAAAAAACAAACGATGCCAAACTGATCGTTTCCGATCAGACTACGAGCGCCTGGTGTCTGGTCGATCGCGTTTACCGATCGCTCCTCACCAGACAAAGGGGCACATTTGTCTGGTCCAGCGCGTGAGTCGCCATCGAGGCTTTGCCCCTGCCGCAGTTCTGCCGCGGCACAGATTTCATCAGTTCTGAGTCTTTCTCGTTTTCCTTCAAAACCGAGTCCACATAGCGTACCTTTCTGCATCTTTGGAAAGCCATAGCCACAGCCTTTTGACAACATCGTGTAGGTACCTTTCCTACGAGACTGGCATATTTTTGTTGCTCCACGGGCTGCTCTGTTTAGGGTTTTCGAGTGCATCTTTTTGTTGCTCCACAGTACTCCGTGAATTGGTTTTATAAAGAGAGTCAAAAAAAAAAAGAGAAAAGAGCGAAGAATCAAAAACAGAAAAGTGAGAAGCGGAGTTTCACTTCATTCAGAGGAAGAAGCATATATCTAATTTTGTGCACTAGTAGATTGAGCAATCTTGTGCCTGTTTACATTGAGCAGTGCTAGTGTCTCTCTTGTGCATTGCAACATATCCTGTTTTATAGTTGCTTTGCCACGTTTATCTCCACGTGTGTGTTTCCTTTGGGTGTTTTGTTCACACGATCAGCACTAGGACTTGTCTTCGGTGTAGTTAGGATACCATACCTACAGCTCCACCATATACTCCTGCTTTGTCGTGTGATTGCTCTTATACCCTGGTATTCACTTCATCACATCCGTGCATTAGTCATCTATCCGAACGGGTACGCATTTGCTATTCACTTTGGAACGGTAAGATTTCCTTTTCTTGTCAGTTTTGAGTGAGTTGTGAGTGTGCCACCAAAAAGATTTTTGATTTCGTGCACTAACCTACTAATCATGTCTGTTAGTGGTGTTGATGATGTGATGCAGAAAAAGGCCGCTGATGCTAGTGTTACATGGAGGGAATATGAAGCTCTCTGTGATCATTTGCAAGGGGTTATTACTAGATCCACTGAAAACATTGACGCTGATATTCAAGCTGTGCAAATGAAAGTGGATGCAACTGAAACTACAGTCAATGCTATGCAAGCGCAAGTCACTGCTCTCCAGACAAGCATACAGCAATTGACAACTTCCGTCAATGGGCTGCGTGTAACTGTTGAGCAACGCCACCATGAGGACCATGGCGATGTTGATAGTGTCCATGGAGATAATGAAAACATGATGGGCAACAATGGTTGTGGGCGTGGCTTTCCAGGACAGGGTCGGCCACCACCACCACTTGGTGCTCGGCGTGTGCCATTTCAGGAGGATGATGGCTTGGGCAAGCCCAAGTTCACGATTCCCAGATTTGAAGGCTCCACTGATGCGGAGGAGTACCTTACTTGGGAGCTCAAGATTGAAAAATTATGGCGTTTGCATGATTATACTGAAGATAGGAAGATCAAGCTTGCTTCTTCAGAATTTGATGGGTATGCCTTGCGTTGGTGGGATAGCATTGTGAGGGAAAGAAGAGATGACAACGAGCTTCCTGTTCTTACATGGCACAATATGAAGGAGATCATGTGAGCTCGTTTTGTTCCCACTAATTACCTGCGTACTGTTTATGATAAATTGACACAATTGAAGCAAGGAACCATGACCGTTGATGCTTATTACATGGAGATGGAGATGTTGCTGCAGCGTGCACGTGTTCGAGAGTCTATTGAGATGACAATGCAGCGATTTCTTCATGGGCTGAAGTACAACATAAAAGGTATTGTTAGGCATCATTCCTACAACAATATGAACGAGCTTTTGCATCATGCAAGGGAGGCTGAATCGCAGCTAGCTGAAGAGGCTCAAATCAAGGCACGATATACTCCTTCTGGGAGGTTCTCTAGCAGGGCGCCGCACCAATCTGCAGCGCCTATGGAGGGTGCCACCAGAGGCGCCTCTTCTTCCCACTCTCACCCAGCCTCCAATGCTTCTACTGCAAAGAAACCAGCAGCTCCTGCGCCTAGCTCTGGTTCCAACATGTCTACAGCTCGTAATAAAGATATGCAATGCCATACATGTGGTGGCAAGGGGCACTTCAAGCGAGAGTGTCCAAACAGAAAGGTGATGATTGTTAATGATGATAATGAGTATGAGACTGGAGATGACGCTGATCCGTATGATTCCAATGATGATGGTTACACAAGTGAGGGTGGCATGGATGCCTTTGCTTCTCCAGCGCCTACCATTGTTGTCTCGCAGCGTGCATTGAGTGTCACGCCACATGCTGATTCCCAGCGCTGCAATCTGTTCCAAACAAAAGCACTAGTTGGCCCAAACAAAGCTTGCAAAGTAATCATTGATGGAGGTAGCTGCCGCAATCTAGCAAGCAAGGAGCTTTGTGCCAAGCTAAATCTGAAATATTTACCTCATCCAAATCCCTACTACATCCAATGGTTGAGTGATAATGGAGAGATGAAGGTAAATCATATGGTGCGTGTGAATTTTGAGATAGGACCATACAAGGATTCCATTGAGTTTGATGTGGTTCCTATGACTGTTTGTCACCTACTACTAGGTCGGCCATGGCTGTATGATCGCCATGTGCAACACAATGGCCGAGCCAATACCTATCACTTGGAGTTCAAGGGCAAGAAAATTAATCTATAGCCGATGTCACCGCAGCAAATTGTCAATGAGTCTCGTCAGAAAACAGAAGTGAAGCTCGAACAGCCACCTACACGAGAAAATAATGTAATAGCTGTGAGTGAAAATATAACGAAAAGTGAGAGACTGCCTAGTTTGCTTATATTAGCCACCAAAGAAGACATGGTAGAATTTAGAGAGGATCCTACAGCCATGCCACTTGTGCTTATGTACAAAGGCGAGGTGTTAGTTTCTAATGATATGCAACCTGTTTCTCTTGGTGTTTCTAATGTATTGCAGGAGTACGACGATGTGTTTCCGGAGGAGGTGCCCGCAGGACTGCCACCATTGCGTGGAATTGAGCATCAAATTGATTTGATTCCTGGTGCCACTCTTCCAAACCGTGCGCTGTACAGGACCAACCCCGACGAGACAAAGGAAATACAGCAACAAGTACAAGCGCTTCTGGACAAGGGGTATATTCATGTTTCTCTTAGCCCTTGTGCTGTTCCTGTTATTTTGGTGCCTAAGAAAGATGGTACATGGCGCATGTGCGTAGATTGTAGAGCTATTAATAACATCACTATTCGATATCGTCATCCTATTCCACGCTTAGAGGATATGCTAGATGAATTGAGTGGTGCTGCTATTTTCTCTAAGATTGATTTGCGTGGTGGATACCATCAAATTAGGATGAAAGAAGGGGATGAATGGAAAACTGCTTTCAAAACTAAATTTGGTTTATATGAGTGGCTAGTTATGCCTTTTGGTCTTACTAATGCACCTAGCACATTCATGCGCTTAATGAATCATGTTTTGCGAGAGTTTATTGGTCGTTTTGTGGTTGTATATTTTGATGATATACTTATTTATAGCTGCACTGAATCTGAACATTGTGAGCATATTAGACAAGTTTTGCAAGTGTTGCGTGATGCTAAATTGTATGCTAACCTTGAGAAGTGCACATTTGCAAAAGATAAAGTGATATTTCTGGGATATGTTGTATCTATGCATGGGGTAGAGGTAGATTCATCTAAAATTGAAGCAATTCAAAATTGGCCTACTCCCATGAATGTTAGTCAAGTACGAAGTTTTCACGGTCTTGCTAGTTTCTATCGGCGTTTTGTGAAAGACTTTAGTACTATTGCTGCACCATTGAATGAATTAACTAAGAAAGGAGTGCCTTTTGTATGGGGCGCTGCTCAAGATCATGCATTTGATGAGCTGAAACGTTTGCTTACTTCTGCACCATTGCTTGCACTACCAGATTTTTCTAAGCAATTTGAAGTTGAATGTGATGCTAGTGGTATAGGAATTGGTGGTGTGTTGATGCAAGAAGGTAGACCTATTGCTTATTTCAGCGAGAAACTTTCTGGTGCTAGATTGAATTATCCTGTTTATGATAAAGAATTGTATGCGCTTGTTCGAGTTCTTGAGGTTTGGCAACATTATTTGTGGCCAAAACAATTTATCATACATTCTGATCATGAAGCTTTAAAATATCTGAAAGCTCAATCTAACTTGCATAGGCGCCTAGCTAAGTGGGTTGAGTTCATTGAGTCATTTCCCTACATAATCAAGTATAAGAAAGGGAAAGAAAATGTTGTTGCTGATGCTCTATCTAGGAAGAACATGTTATTGACGCATCTTGATGTTAAAATTCCTGGTTTAGAGAGCTTGTGTGATTTGTATGCCACTGATCATGATTTTGCTGAACCATATCGTTTGTGTATGCTTAGAAATGCATGGGACAAGTACCACATACATGATAGATTTTTGTTTCGTGCTAACAAACTATGTGTTCCAGAATCGTCGGTACGTTTGCTATTGTTGCAGGAATCACATGCTGGCGGATTGATGGGTCACTTTGGGCGTGAGAAGACGCTTCTCATGCTCGCTGATCATTTTTATTGGCCCAAGATGAGGCGTGACGTGGACAGATTTGTTAGGCGCTGCATTGTATGCAACACGTCCAAGTCCAAGCTGAAGCCTCACGGTTTGTATACTCCACTACCTGCGCCTACCACACCATGGGAAGATATAAGTATGGATTTTGTGTTAGGTTTGCCACGCACTAAAAGAGGTCATGATAGTATATTTGTGGTAGTGGATAGATTCTCTAAGATGGCTCATTTTATTGCATGCCACAAAAGCGACGATGCGTCGCACATGAGAAATCTCAAACGACTCCTAAAGGGTGAACATGTTGTTGGATTAACCAATGTAACATTTGAAAAAGATCATGTGTGTAGTGCTTGTGTTGCCGGAAAGCAACTTGGGAAGAATCATCCGGCCAAGAGCGTGATCTCAACGACAAGGCCTTTGGAGCTCCTTCATTTGGATCTCTTTGGGCCATCCTCCTATGACACCCTTGGAGGTAGAAGATATGGTCTTGTCATCGTGGATGATTATTCAAGATATACATGGGTGTTCCTCCTTAAGTCTAAGGATGAGACCCACAAGTTCTTCACCAAGTTCACCAAGCAAGCGGAACATACATTTGAAGAAGTGATCAAGACCATAAGGACCGACAATGGGTCGGAATTCAAGAACTACGCCATGGAAGACTTCATGGGTGAGGAGGGGATCAAGCATGAATTCTCTGCTCCGTACACTCCTCAACAAAATGGCGTGGTGGAGAGGAAGAACCAGACGATCATTGAGATGGCAAGAACCATGTTGGATGAGTTCAAGTCTCCAACCGTCTCTTCCTCCACCCGGTGTACAACAAGATGCCTTATGAGCGCCTCACCAGGAACAAGCCAAATGTCTCCTACTTCCGCATCTTCGGATGCAAGTGCTTCGTCAAGAACAAAAAGGAAAGACTTGGTAAATTTGAGACTAGAAAAATCGAGGGTATTTTCATTGGCTATGCGGACGATTCCCACGCCTATAGATACTACAACATATCCTCCGGATGTGTTGAAGTATCTTGTGACGTGGTATTCAAGGAATTTAATGGCTCCCAAGCGAAGCAAGTTGTTCCAAGTGATGTCGGTTATGAAGAATCTTCTCAAGTCATCAAGTCTATGGGAGTTGGTCACATCTTGCCTAGTGAAGATCAAGTTCTTCCAAACCAAGACCTTCCTCATGAAGAAAATTCAAGGTCAACTCAAGTGGAGCCTAGCTCAACTCAAGTAGAACCTTCATCACCATCTCAAGAGGAACAAGATTCTCAAGAGGAGACGCAAGCCCAAGAACAATCACCAAGCCCTCAACCTCATGAGCAAGATCAAGGAGATGATCAAGATCCCCACTCCTCTCAAGATCAAGCTCAAGAAGATGGTCATGACCAAGACAAGCCCCAAGAAGAATTTGTTGGTCATGATGGTTTGAAGAGGCGCATCAAGGCCGCCACCAAGGCTAGTGATCTTCAAGTCGACAAGATACTTGGTGACATTTCTAAGGGAGTTTCAACTTGTAGACAACTTGCTTTACTTGCCACCTTTTGTGGCCATCATGCTTTTCTGTCTAGTTTTGAACCTCAAAAGGTACATGAAGCCTTGGGAAATCCGGATTGGGTGAATGCCATGCAAGAAGAGTTGGAATGCTTCACCCGCAACAAGGTGTGGTCTCTCGTTGAGAGGACCAAGGACAATAGGATCAATGTGATTGGCACCAAGTGGGTGTTCAAGAACAAGCAAGACGAGAATGGAGTCGTCACTCGAAACAAGGCAAGGTTAGTGGCGCAAGGGTTTGCTCAAATAGAAGGTATGGATTATGAGGACACCTTTGCGCCCGTTGCTCGCCTTGAAGCTATTTGTCTATTGCTTGCTTATGCTTCTTACCATGATTTCAAGCTTTATCAAATGGATGTTAAAAGTGCTTTTCTAAATGGTCCCTTGATAGAGGAGGCATATGTTGCTCAATGCCCGGGTTTCGAAAATCCCAATTTCCCGAATCGTGTGTACAAACTCCATAAGGCGCTCTGTGGTCTCAAGCAAGCTCCACGTGCTTGGTATGAGCATCTTAGGGATTTTCTACTCACGGACGGTTTTGAAATTGGGAAGGTAGATTCCACCCTTTTCACCAAGCAGGTTAAAGAGGGTGGTTTGTTCATATGCCAAATCTATGTTGATGATATTATTTTTGGTTGGGCTAACGAAAAACATAACAAAGCTTTTGAGAAGTTGATGACACAGAGATTCGAGATGTCCATGATGGGGGATTTGAAGTTCTTTCTAGGTTTTCAAGTGAGGCAACTTGAAGGAGGAACCTTCATCTCTCAAGAGAAGTACGTGAAGGACATGCTCGCTCATTTCGAGATGACCAAGGCCAAGAGTGCAAAAACCCCCATGCCAACCAAAATGCAACTTGATCTTGGTGAAGGTGAGAAACCGGTGGATCAAAAGGAATATCGCTCCATGATTGGATCCCTTCTCTACCTTTGTGCTTCTAGGCCGGACATAATGCTAAGTCTTGGGTTGTGTGCTCATTTTCAATCCGCTCCTAAGGAGTGCCACTTTGTGGCGGTCAAACGGATTTTAAGATATCTTGTTCATACTCCTACTCTCGGGCTTTGGTATCCAAAGGGGTCAACCTTTGATCTTGTGAGCTACTCGGATTCCGATTGGGCCGGTGACAAGGTTGACTGATACGTCCAAAATGTATCTACTTTCCCGAACACTTTTGCTGTTGTTTCTCCTCTAATTTGTGTGTTTTGAATGCAACTAACACGGACTAACGCTGTTTTCAGCAGAATTGCTCTGGTGTCTCATTTTTGTGCAGAAATCTAACTTTCAGTAAAAATCCGGGAAAATATTGCAAAAATCCTATTTCACTGGAAGACCCACGGAGCCAGAAGACGAGACGGAGAGGGGCTGGGAGGCCGCCACACAACCGGGGGTGCAGCCCAGGCCTGACCGCGCCCACCTGTTGTGAGGCCGCCTCGGCCATCGCCTCGACCCCTCCTTCTGCCTACATATACCCTCTGACCTGAAAGGAGCAGGGGTTGGGCGTTTTTCCCAGATAGACTTTCGCTGCGCCGCCACCATTAGAAACCGCGATTCGGGACCAGAAACTCCGTTCTGGCACCCTGCCGGGATGGGGATTTGGAGGAGATCTTCATCACCATCATCACCGACGTCTCTCCATCAACCATCCATGACTCCCCCATCCATGTGTGAGTAATTCCCGCTGTAGGCGAAGGGGATGGTAGGGATTGGATGAGATCATTCATGTAATTTGCTATGAGATTGTTAGGGCATAGTGCCTAGTGTCTTTTATTAGTGCTTATGATATTGTTGCAACTTGTTGTGCTTAATACTTGTCACTTTGGGCCCGAGTGCCATGATTTCAGAACTGAACTTGTTATTGTTTTATGATGATACTTGTTATTTATGATCTTACCTACAAGTTGTATACACATATTGTTGTCCGGAACTCGAGGCCCCAAAGTGACAGAAATTGGGATAACCGGAGGGGATGGCTATGATGTGAGGATCACATGTGTTCACCGAGTGTTAATGCTTTCCTCCGGTACATTATTAAAAGGAGTACCTTAACTACCAGTAGTTTCCCTTGAGGCCCAGCTGCAACAGGCTGGTAGGACAAAAAATGTCGTGCAAGTTTCTCATTGCGAGCACGTATGACTATATACGGAACACATGCCTATGATTGTTAGTACTAGGATGATTTATCATTATTTATCTGTAATTGCCCATGTCTTACTAATTTCATGAATTATCTTATCCATGCAACGCCCGTACATCCATCCCTATGCCTACAGTATTTGATCCTACTGTTTACTATTGCTACTATTACCGCTTTTATTTTACTACTGCTATTACTGTTTCACTACTACTATAAAACTGTTGCTACTGATAAACCGCTGCGAGCATGTCTGTTTCCAGGTGCAGCTGAATTGACAACTCAGCTGTTAAGGCTTATAAATATCCTTTGGCTCCCCTTGTGTCGAATCAATAAATTTGGGTGTTACTTCCCTCGAAGACTATTGCGATCCCCTATACTCTTGGGTCATCATTGACCGGAAGTCGACCTCCGGGGCTTGCCAATTTATTGGCCGGTCGTTGGTGAGTTGGTCGTCCAAGAAACAAAACTCCATCTCCCTATCCACCGCCGAAGCCGAATACATCTCCGCGGCATCTTGTTGCACTCAATTGTTGTGGATGAAGCAAACCTTGAAAGACTATGGTGTGTCTCTTGGTACAGTGCTTCTTCTATGCGACAATGAAAGTGTAATAAAGATCGCCAACAACCCCGTCCAACACTCCCGCACCAAACATATCGACATTCGCCACCACTTCCTACGTGACCATGTCGCAAGGGGTGATATTGCTCTCTCTCATGTGAGCACCAATCACCAATTGGCGGATATTTTCACGAAACCTTTGGATGAAGCACAGTTTGTTGAGTTAGGGAATGAACTTGGTATTCTTGATCCTAAAAACTTGGATTGATTTACTTCCTGTGAACCGGGTAGCCCAGCGCGTGTACCGGGGCTGCACCGGAACCCTGGCCAGAACAGGATTCCGGTATAGGCTCGGCGTGCACCGGCTGCCTCACCGAGCAGCCCGGCACAGTGCCCGGTGCGACCGGCCCTCAACCGGCCGGCCGGCTCACAGCCCGGCGCCGCCAGCTTTCAACCGGGATCCCAGATCTGGGTATAAAAAGGAGGACGAGGGGAACCCTAATCTCAGCAGTTTCTTTCTCCCTCTCCTCCCTATCCTCCATGGCCGCCTCCCCCATGTGCTCCTCCAAGTTCTAGTAGATTCCACCAATAAATTCTCTCCAAACTTCGCTCGTTGATAGATCGGGCCTCTTGGAAGATTTCTACCGAAGGGTTTGTTGATTCTCGTTTGTTTCTTGGAGATCTTGGGAATCTACCCGCTAAGAGACCTCCATAGAAGTTCCTCTCCGCCAAGTTAGGGCAAGAGGAGCGATGGCTTCGGGTAATTTGTCTATCTCTCTCTCAAATTCTTTCTTTTCCTTGTTCATCTTTTGTGGATTTGAGAATTAGGCTTAGATCCTTTGCAATTGGAGGTCACACTTTGCTCTTCATGGCCTCTACTTCTATTGTAACTAGTTGGCACACAAGTTAGCATGAGTAGCATAGTCGATTTAGTGAAAGTTTTTGCGAAAATTACACATGAACTTGCCCGCCGGCGCAACCTAGGTCTGTACCGGGCTTGGCACCGGCCTGGCCGGCGCATAGCCTGGTTTCGCCGGACTCCCACCGACCGCCCGGTGCCAGCGCCGGTACAGGTCCGGTTGTACCGGCCATCCAGTTCCTGTATAATTTTTCTTTCTTTCCCTTGATCTACTATGTCCACTTGTATGCTATGCTAGTTCATTCTTGGCTTCGTGTCTAATTTGTGCATTGGTTTCATTATTTCTCTTTGCATTTGATGTCTTTTTCAGATGATGATTTTGTGGTTGGAGATGAGTTGCTCGACAAGAGGCCCCGTACAGAGAGGCCAGAAGGAGCTCGCACAAGTGCAAGGACTGTTGTGCCCAGGAGGTCAGACAATCCGCCAGTGATCAGGAAGTCAACTGGATCCAAGAAGAGACCTCCCAATCCTGAAGAGCCGGAGGAGATTCCGGAAGGCAACTTTGGCACCATGCATGCTGAGAAGTGGAGGGAGTTTCGTCTCCGTGATCCTTACCGATTCAAGAAGAGGACCTATACTGGAGCTGACAAGTTGTTCTGGACTGAAGGTCAGAAGCAGATGTGGGATGATCACTATAATGACAAGGCTCACTTCAAGAGAGGTTGGGTTGTGCATCAGCATGCACTCCACATGACACACTACAACAATCACATTCAGGATGATCTTCGTTTTGTTGATGAGTGTGTGAAGAAGCTTGGTGTTCTCGACATTGCAGCTTTCAAGTATGACTACTATCCCGATGTCATTCGCCAGTTCCACTGCACAGTTTATTTCGAAGAAGACCGCAATATGACCTGGATGACTAGCTCTGAGCAGTGCTATGGCACCTATGCTGATTTCTGTGAGGCTCTTGGTTATGATGCAGCAGATCAGTCTGGATACAAAGTTCTCTCTGAGTCAGCCAAGGCGGTGAGCGCCATCTCTTTCTGCTACCCTACTTCAGACCATGTGGCTGAGCCTCCCGCTCTTTCTGGCATGTACTACTCATTCAATGCTTTGGCCAAGTTCTTCCGTGAGAATCTGGTTTGCAAGAAGGGAGATGCTTCTGACATTCGTGGCCATCATATCAACCTTCTCTACTGGTGCAAGCCTGGTCATCAGAGGAAGATTGATGTGTGTGATTTCATTTTCTATGAGCTGAAGAGGTCGGTGCTTTCCCGCATGACTCCGGGGTTTTGTCCTTTTGTTCAGAAGTTCATTGACTCCAGGGTGAACGGCAAGTTTGCACATTTCGGCGAGCGCTGCAAGCATGCCCTTTTGACTCTTGGGATCAGTGAAGGCTGGGTGGAGCATCCTAATATTCATCGTCCCTCGGCCCATTCCTTTGGTTCTCCCGGGGCCTCTAGTTCTCGCCATTCTTCTGCTCCTCGCAAGAAAAGTGGAGCTGCCAAGTTCTTTAAGAATCTGTGGGATATGTGCAAGAACACCAATGATGTGGCACATCAAGCCTTAGTGATGTCTCAGGACACAAGGATTCACCAAAACGAGTTCTTTGCTTCCAAGAACTATGATTATCCTCCTCCCGGTCCAGAGTTGAACCCCGTGCCCATGGTGAACTATGTGATGCCTCCTCTTGATGATGAGATGTTCCAAGGGTACTCTATGCCTCTCCCTAGTTCTCATCCCTCACGGACTAGGACTTTTGCTGATGATGAGATCCAAGAAGATGAAGATGAAGATGAAGGTGAAGATGAAGGCCAGGAAGACGAAGATGCTGGAGATGCCGAGTCTCCACCTCCACCATTTGTCTAGTTGCTTTCAGTTGCCACTCTCTTGCTCCTCCCTTTTTGGTTTCCGGTGCCAAGGGGGAGAAGTGAGTAGAGTTCTCTTTGCACAAGCCATTGTTCTTTGATGCTTTCCTCTTGGCTTGTGCTTGCTATTTAGTTGGCTTTTTGAACATTTGGTCTTTGTGTGGATCTTAAGTGGTGAACCATGTGAAAGTCCCATACGTCTGGGCAAGTGTGCTTAATTATTGTATGCGACTAAGTTGTCTATGCGTCTTATCTATCTTGTTTAATCCTATGCATGGATAGTTTAGCTTGTTTTATTCACTTGTCATATTATCTTGTTGTTCCTATCTATATTAGAGAAGCTTCCCGTACTCTACATATATGTTGCACATTGCATTCCAACGCAACTCAATCATGTGCAAATATTATGGGGGAGCTGCTCTAATATATGTAGAAACTTGTGCTTACATGCTTATTACTTTTTATGAACTCTAGCTCGGTTTGTCATCTTTAACCAAAAAGGGGGAGATTGTAAGGGTATTTTACCCTTAACCTTTATTTTGATTTACGATGACACATGATGATGAGGACATCACATCTATTGATACAACCGCTGCACCTACAGCGGAACACATACAAGGACCCATCACTCGAGCTCGTGCCAAGCAACTTAACTATCAGGTACTTTCGTTTCTTGGAACTCTTTCTCACATACATGAGAATATGATGCTGCCTAAATCAGAGATGTTTGTTACTCTTAGGAATGATGGACCTAGCATGGATGAGAGGGACAAGCATTGGAGCATGATCACGCATGGAGATGGCAGCAAGCGTTTGAGGATTGAAGAAGATGCCACGAGTGGAGATTTCAGAACTTTGAAGCCACCGTAATGAAGGATGAAGACTTGGACGAAATATACAAAGAACTACTTCATAAATTCGTCCTTAGATAGATATGGTGCTGCGTCACTTTTATTTTTGGGCCAGGCCCATGTAATTTTCGCAGCAAATAAGACAGCCACTTTTAGGAGTCCGAATTTGAGGAGAAAAGGCCTGTTAGGGATCCGTTCGACCACCATACCCATGGCTGGTCGCACCCCTACCTTTTCCTCCTCAAATACCCCCCGTAGCCGTCATTAGAACTCAGATTTTGATTAGACTAAAGTTAGTCATTGCTGCAACTACGAGCTCGACTTTTGAGGCCAATCGCCCAGAAGAAGACCGCCTATTCGGAATCCCACCTTTTGAATAAAGCATACATCTTTCATCCGCAATATCTTGATTGCTGTATTAGTTCTTACTTGTTCTCGATTTCAGGTAGGAATTAAGACCCTCGCTGGTCAGGCTGATCGTGCATCCGCAAGATCAGTAACTCCCGGAGATTGTCCTAGAGATTGCATTGGCGCACGAGCTTCGCACGTGTAGTCGGATCGTCAAGCACGAACTCCACCCACCAAATCGACATATCAAGATCTCATCGAAAGATCGGACACCTTTGCCCTATCAAGTGGTATTAGAGCTCAGGTTGCTCGGTGAGATTTAGTGTTGATATGGGCACGACGGAGGAGGTGAAGCCCAATTTCAGGACTCCACCAAGCTGAGGGAAGCTCGTTGCATATTGGCACGCCAGGACGACCTATGATATGTAATAATTAGTCTAAGGTTGTGTCAGCAATTTATATTCATGCCTATGTTATTTCGTAGCTAGGTCTAGTTGTGGGCCACTTAGATTTATTTGTGTTTTGGGTTTGGGCCTGTCCAAGCCCAACAGTTTTCTGGCCATCTATATAAGGAGGCCAGCAGTCTAGGGTTTAGGGAGTATAGTTGTTTAGTTGAAAACTATCGTGTGCTCCACCGTGTATCATCCCTCCGAGGAAACGGCGCTGCCGTGTTTCTAATAAAGATTGCTGCCCAACAGTTTTCTGGCCATCTATATAAGGAGGCCAGTAGTCTAGGGTTTAGGGAGTTCAGTTGTTTTAGTTTACAAACTATCGCGTTGTGTTTCTTGGTGAAGCATCCCTCCGGGGACGGCGATGCCGTTTATCGAATAAAGTTGCTGCGGAGGTTCTTGTGTTCATCAAGGATTGTCGTGCTTTGGTTTGAGGCGTGGTGTTCATCATCACGTTGCTTGCTGGATTCGTCCTCGTCTTCAGGTGACGTTCTTTGCGTTGTTGGAAGATATTTATCCGGGTTGACTCGCTGTGAAAGATCGGGACAAAACTCCGAGGATCACCGGCGTGATCTTTATCATGTGGTATCAGATTACTGGGTTGCTCACGGCGAGATTGATCTGCTGATTGTTCATCATACGAGCAGTTGTCAGATCGACGAGATTGGAGCAGATTGGCTGCAATTTGTAGATCGGATTCTGCCAGTCTGCGCGTGGTAAATTGTTATTTTGAAGTTGTTGATTGCTTGATCTACATCAGATCTGTTTATCGGAATTCCTGCCAGAGTCCTACCCGTAAACTCTTCAGATCCGATCGGTGGAGAAAAAATCTGATCGCTAGTTGTTTGCACGTGGCGTGTACCTGCTCGGATCGGCAACAAGTCAAAAAAAAACAAAGGAAGCAGCGCCGGCTCGCCTCGCCCCAGCACGGAGGGCGTCTGGGGTCGAGCGCGGCTCGTTGCCCGAGCCTCGAGCGCGTTTCCCCAGCGACGAGCGCTGCGCTCGCTAGTTCCAGGCGCCAAGCCGGCCAATGATTGCTGGCCCATGATTGCTGGCCCAATTTGATTGCATCGGATCGCCCCTGGCCGCTCGCGCTCGCTAGGTCTGCGGCAGCTCGCGTGCTCGCTCGACCACAGACGATCTCTGTGGTCAGGCGCCCAGACTGCTCCCCAGTTTTGGTCTTTTTGTCAATTCAGTTTGCTGGTTTTCACTCCAATTTCGATAGATACTACTTCATATCAATAGCTTCAAGCAAAAGCATCGGTGAAATTGTTTTGTATTGCAAAATCAGTGAAGGCTGGGATAAAATAGTACTACAATGGACTCTTTTCCGGATGATTATTACGGCTATAAGTGTCGCCGTGGCAAGAAATCTAGCGATATTTTTAATGATTATCTTGACCTGCTGGATGGTGTTTTAGCATATGATGCATATGAGATCAATTGGCAACTGACCTATGATGCAACAGCTGAAGAGTATGAGTCATGGGAACGTCATATGCTACAGGGTTTCTACAGGTGTGCTACCTATGATCACAACATGAATGATTCTAACCGTTTGGCTCTTGCAGACCGACGCGTGGATGCCAGGCTATACAGTTGGTGGCATAAAGCGTTGCAGGAGAAGAGCATTACCTCTGCAACTTGGGCGAATTTCAGAAACTTTCTGCGAGAGTGCTTTATACCTTCTAGCAACGTGGTTCCTTCTCGAAAGCCCATGGTACCCGTAGAAGTAATTAAGCAGCCACCCAAGGTTGTGCATCGGATAGAGGATGTTGGCAAGAGCATAGCTCCTATACCGAAGGTCGCGACAGCTGTGACTACTCATGAGAAGTTGACAGTTGTTCCATTGCCGACAGTTAGCAAGGTGGCAGCCACGGATTCTGAATTGTCAGCGGTTGATGTTGTCAAGGCTGATGTTGTCAAGGATATCGTGGAGGAGGTTGTACCATTGAGTGGGCTGAATATGCAACTCAAAAGAGTACATGATGAGACTTGCATGACAGCGGATAGAGGCCAGCGATGGAATTTATTTCAGGCGCAGTGCATAATCAAAGGCCAAGCATGCAAGTTGATGATTGACAGTGGTAGTTACTGTAATGGCATTAGCAAGGCGGTTGTGGAGGCTTTGGGTTTATCCACATGGCGTATTCCAGAACCGAGGCATGTTGAGTGGGTTAATAGCTGCGGTATGCTGAAGATTACTCACAAGGTGCGTGTGCCATTTACAGTTGATGACTATGTTGATGAGGTGGAATGTGATGTGTTGCCATTGGAGGTGTGTGGACTGTTACTTGGCCGTCCATGGCAGTATGATCACAATGCTATGCATGCTGGGAGAGCAAATACATATTCTTTCGTGCATGATGGCAAACAGCGGACTTTGAAGCCTATGAGAGATGATCAAATCAAGTCCGATGTTGTGTTGGTGGTTCGCAAGGAGAAGTTGCATAAAGCTAAGCCACAACCAGGGCTAGCTCAGGTGCAGCATGAGGAGCATGATGCGAAGAGCGTCAGTGGTGATATTGTTTCAGCCAAGCCTGTAGATGACAAGCCAGTTGTTCTTGTTAGTGACAAGCCGGTTGAAGTCAAGCCTCTTATTGATGAAGGGAAGGATATGTCAGCATGTGTTCCATGTGTTCCACTTCCAGTTCGTGTTGACATGGGTGTTCAGACCGATGACGGTGGTGCTGATCGTGTTCCGGTGCATATGGTGCCGCGGATAGTCAGCCACAGTTTTGTTAGAACACCTCGGAAATGTTTTGTTGGAGCAGCAGTACGTGTGCACAAAGGCAAGGATGGATGTGTTCGTCAGTTGTGTGGCCCAGGCATTACTACTTTGCAGGGTCGTGCACAGAAGATTCATGTTCAGCAGCACAAAGCTCCATCAAGAGTTGAGAAGAAGAAGAAGGTGGAGGCACCTAAGTACAAGTTCATTTGGAGAAGAAAAGAGGTGCAGCCACCCAGGGCTGTATCAAGTCGAGCAGGCCAAGAGGGAGGATGTGGTGAGGAAGGCAAGCAAGACTTGAAGACGGCGAATATGCGTGGTGCTATTGATATTCCGCCACCCTTTCGAGCAGACCCTCACGCGTTGGGGACAACGCTTTTTGAAGGGGGGAGGATGATATGGGCACGACGGAGGAGGTGAAGCCCAATTTCAGGACTCCACCAAGCTGAGGGAAGCTCGTTGCATATTGGCACGCCAGGACGACCTATGATATGTAATAATTAGTCAAAGGTTGTGTCAGCAATTTATATTCATGCCTATGTTATTTCGTAGCTAGGTCTAGTTGTGGGCCACTTAGATTTATTTGTGTTTTGGGTTTGGGCCTGTCCAAGCCCAACAGTTTTCTGGCCATCTATATAAGGAGGCCAGCAGTCTAGGGTTTAGGGAGTTCAGTTGTTTTAGTTTACAAACTATCGCGTTGTGTTTCTTGGTGAAGCATCCCTCCGGGGACGGTGATGCCGTTTATCGAATAAAGTTGCTGCGGAGGTTCTTGTGTTCATCAAGGATTGTCGTGCTTTGGTTTGAGGCGTGGTGTTCATCATCACGTTGCTTGCTGGATTCGTCCTCGTCTTCAGGTGACGTTCTTTGCGTTGTTGGAAGATATTTATCCGGGTTGACTCGCTGTGAAAGATCGGGACAAAACTCCGAGGATCACCGGCGTGATCCTTATCAACTGTTTTCGTAGTTTAGATTGCATCTGTGTTCATACCTATCCGAGCCTTTGCATTGTCTTTTCAGTTTGCATCGTTGAATTTGTGTCTGCATCCGCGTGTCAAGTTGCTGGTCTTAGTGTCTGTTCCTTTAGAGTTTCGAGTTCGAATCACCATAGTCCCGCCGCCGCCGCACGTTTGCACCACTGCTCCACCATATCCTTCCGCCACCACGCCATATACTTCCGCCTTTACATAAGTTTTTGTTCTTTCCTCCCAATTTCATCCGTGCCTTTTTCAGGGTCCGTGAGTTAGGTTTCGGTCGCCAGTCAAGAGGAAGAAGAAGAGCAAAAAAAAAAAGTCAACTCCGCATCGAAGTCGGGTTGACCCGTTCCTACTAGTCCAGTCCAATTTCAGTCCGAATTGGACAGTTTCGTCAGTTTTTGACGGTTTCCGACAGTAAATTTCAACTGGCCATAACTTTTGCATACAAACTCCGTTTTCGACGTGCGACCACTCAAAATGCTCAGCACGAAAAGATCTACATGGCCACGACACTCAGAACTCCCAAAAAAGGCCGGGAAGGCCGAGTTTTTGCCCTCTGAAGTTTCGGAACCGAAAATTCCTGCAGATCTTCACTTATATCTTGCTTTGGAGCTGTTCCTTTCTGCTTATTGTGCCACGCCGTGACTTTCTTAGTGTTCTCGGCTCGCGTCTCTAGCACGGTATAGCCTAGGACCAGCACAGTACAGTGGTTGAGCATTCTTTCAACGTTGCATTGCTGTTTTGACATTTGCTGTTTTTGCTACCATATAAGCCTTCCTACAACTCCACATATTTCTGCACGTGCTTTGTATCGACACCTGGTAATCGCTTTGTGCAATCTTGGGAGTCGCTGCTTTTTGCTGGTTGCATATCACCTTCCTCCTGTTTGGTAAGAACTTGTAAGAGCTTTGTATACCGCTTGACGGATTACGCGTGATTCCACCATATTCCGTAGTGCGTAGGTATATCTATTTGTGCTTGCTTCTACGCTAACCATGACAGGAACCACGAAGGATGATGTTGATCCGGAGAAGATGACTAATGCAGAGTTGCATGCCCACTTCACTCGGCTGTTGGTGGGGCGTGCACAAGATGTGGACACACGTTTGGGTGATGTTGATTCCAAGCTTTCTGATGCGATGGACAAGATTGCTGGTCTTGAGGCATCCTTCAACACCAAGCTCGACACCCGGTTCCAGGAAGTCCTGGCCCGTTTACCACCACTGCCACAAACAGGCATCCCTGTACCACGTGCTCGCCGCGTTCCTCTCATACCGCCATCTGTGGGTACCGTTGCAGCCGCGGCAGCTGCTGCGGCCGCTACGGAGGCGGCCACCCAGGACGGATATGATGCTGACGAGGGGGCAAACGAGTTCGAAGATGAAAACGAGCTCGACGAGGATGAGGTCCAACAACCTGCACCTGGCCGTCCGCGGCAATACAACCGCAACGCTCGTCCACCTCCGCGTCAGGTACGTGATGATGAACATGTGGCCAAGCTGAAATTAAATATTCCGCCATTTGAGGGTAGATATAATCCTGATGCATATCTCACTTGGGAGTTAGAAGTAGAGCAACGTTTTGCATGTTTACGCTACCCTGAGCATTTGCGTGTTAGTGCTGCTACATGTGAATTTACAGATTTTGCTTCTATCTGGTGGTCTGAACATTGTCGTGTCAATCATGCTAATATTCCTGCTACTTGGCTTGGTCTAAAACATGCCATGCGCACTCGTTTTGTACCTCCACATTATCAACGGGACTTGCTTAAAAAATTAACTCGTTTAGAACAAGGCAAAAATTCTGTACAAGAGTATTATCAAGAGTTACAAACAGGCATGATTCGTTGTGGTATTGTAGAGGATAATGAAGCTATGCTTGCACGTTTCTTTGGTGGTTTAAATAAGGAGATTCAGCATATTTTAGACTATAAGGAGTACAACACTATTACTCGTTTATTTCACCTTGCTTGCAAAGGTGAACTTGAAGTGCAGGATCGTCAACCATCATGGAGAAGAGCTAATAATTCTGCAGGTCGTACTTCTTCCTGGTCTGCGCGCCAATCAGCTCCACCTTCTCGTGGGGATGCACCAGGTCCTTCCACCTCCAGGTATACCACGCCGACGTCAAGAACGCCTCCTGCTCCTGCTCCATCACCATCTGCTGGTCCGACACGGAGTTCTTCTTCCATGGCCTCCACGGGGAAGACTCGCGACATTCAATGTCGCAAATGTTTTGGGTTTGGTCACATCGAAAAAGAATGCAGAACCAAACGTGTGATGGTGGTGCTTGAAGATGGCGAATATGACTCTGCGAGTGATTTTGATGATGATACATTGGCACTTATTGCTGCACGTGATGGTGCCAATTCTGATTCTGACAAGGAGATGGAGATAATGGGAGCTGAAACTGCTGATCAATACAAGAGTTTAGTTGCACAACGTGTCTTGAGTGTGCAATTGAGCAAAGCTGAGCATGATCAACGCCACAATTTGTTTCAAACAAGAGGCGTTGTTAAGGAGAGAGCTATCTGGATCATCATTGATGGAGGGAGTTGTAACAATCTGGCTAGTATTGACATGGTGGAGAAGCTTGCTCTACCCACACGACAACGACCTCATCCCTATTACATTCAATGGTTTGAGAGCTCCCGTAAGCTCAAGGTAACAAGAACTGCACGCGTGCATTTTACTATTGGTACTTATTCAGATTTTGTTGATTGTGATGTTGTACCTATGCAAGCTTGTTCTTTGTTACTTGGTAGACCATGGCAATTTGATAGAGAATCTGTACATAATGGTAAAACAAATCAGTATTCTCTTACACATGCTGGCAAGAAAATTGGACTTAAACCCATGACTCCGGAACAAATTTTGAAAGATGATCTTGCTAGAGCTAGTAGATTAAAAAACGAGGACAAACATAAGAGTGAGAATCAGATTATTGCTGCAGATTTTGTACCCCCTAAGCATTCTTCTAAATCTGATTCTAACCATGCTACTGAAATTCGTTTGAAGAATCCTTGTTTACTTGCTAGCAAATCTGATCTTGCTGAAATTGATGTCAATATTACTCCCTGCTATGCCATTGTTTGCAAAGAAGTTCTGTTTTCATTTGAGGATATGCCTCCTTCTTTGCCACCTGCGGTTGCTAACCTTTTGCAGGAATACATGGACATTTTTCCACAAGATGTTCCACCTGGACTTCCACCTATTCGTGGGATAGAACACCAGATTGATTTGATTCCAGGAGCCTCGTTGCCCAACCGTGCGCCATATCGCACCAATCCTGAAGAAACAAAAGAGATCCAACGACAAATCCAGAGTTTATTGGACAAAGGTTATATTCGTGAGTCTCTTAGTCCATGCGCTGTTCCTATTATTTTAGTTCCTAAGAAAGATGGTTCTTCGCGCATGTGTACTGATTGTCGAGCTATTAATAATATTACCATTCGATATCGTCACCCTATATCTCGTTTGGATGACATGCTAGATGAGTTGAGTGGTTCTATTATGTTCTCTAAAGTTGATTTGCGTAGTGGTTACCACCAAATTCGTATGCAATTAGGAGATGAATGGAAAACAGCTTTTAAAACTAAGTTCGGTTTATATGAGTGGTTAGTAATGCCGTTTGGTTTAACTAATGCACCTAGTACCTTTATGAGACTGATGAACGAAGTTTTACGTGCTTTTATTGGTCATTTTGTGGTGGTATATTTTGATGACATTCTCATATATAGCAAATCTTTAGAGGACCATTTGGATCATTTACGTGCTATTTTCAATGCTTTACGTGATGCACGTTTGTATGGTAATCTTGAGAAGTGCACTTTTTGCACAAATAGAGTTGCTTTTCTTGGTTATGTTGTTACAGAACAGGGAATTGAAGTTGATCCAGCCAAGATTGAAGCTATTGAGAATTGGCCGCAGCCAAAGACGGTCACACAAGTGAGGAGTTTTCTTGGTCTCGCTGGGTTTTATAGGCGCTTTGTCAAAGATTTTGGTTCTATTGCTGCGCCATTGAATGAGCTCACGAAGAAGGATGTGCCCTTTGTTTGGGGCGATGCACAATAAGAGGCCTTCATGATACTGAAAGATAAGTTAACACATGCTCCATTACTCCAACTTCCTGATTTTAATAAGACATTTGAACTTGAATGTGATGCTAGTGGAATTGGTTTGGGAGGTGTGTTATTACAAGAGGGCAAACCTGTAGCATATTTTAGTGAAAAATTGAGTGGGCCTAGTCTGAACTATTCTACTTATGATAAAGAATTATATGCGCTGGTTCGGACATTAGAAACTTGGCAACATTATTTATGGCCTAAAGAATTTGTTATACATTCTGATCATGAATCTTTGAAGCATATTCGTAGTCAAGCAAAACTGAATCGTCGCCATGCAAAGTGGGTTGAATTTATTGAATCTTTTCCTTATGTTATCAAACACAAAAAGGGTAAAGATAATATTATTGCTGATGCTTTGTCGCGCCGTTATACTATGTTATCTCAGCTTGACTTCAAAATTTTTGGGTTAGAAACTATAAAGGAACAATACTTGCATGATGCTGAATTTAAAGATGTGTTGCAGAATTGTAGAGATGGTAGAACATGGAACAAATTCATCCTTAATGATGGATTTGTGTTCCGTGCTAACAAACTATGCATCCCAGATGGTTCCGTTCGTCTTTTGTTGTTACAGGAGGCGCATGGAGGAGGATTAATGGGACACTTTGGTGTCAAGAAAACGGAGGATGTTCTTGCTGCACACTTCTTTTGGCCACGCATGCGGCGAGATGTTGAGAGATTCGTGGCACGCTGCACTACTTGTCAAAAAGCTAAGTCTCGCCTTAATCCACATGGTTTATATATGCCTCTTCCTGTTCCTAGTGTTCCTTGGGAGGATATTTCGATGGACTTTGTTTTGGGATTACCTCGTACACAGAAGGGGAGGGATAGTATTTTTGTTGTTGTGGATCGGTTTTCTAAGATGGCACACTTTATTCCTTGTCACAAGACCGATGATGCTGCGCACATTGCTGATTTGTTTTTTCGTGATATCGTTCGTTTGCATGGTGTGCCAAATACTATTGTTTCTGACCGTGATACTAAATTTCTTAGCCACTTTTGGAGATGTTTATGGGCTAAGTTGGGGACTAAATTGCTGTTTAGTACTACATGTCATCCCCAAACTGATGGACAAACTGAAGTAGTTAATAGAACTTTATCTACCATGTTGCGGGCTGTTTTAAAGAAGAACTTAAAAATGTGGGAAGAGTGTTTGCCTCATATTGAATTTGCTTATAATCGTTCGCTGCATTCTACCACAAAGATGAGCCCTTTTCAGATTGTCTATGGTTTTGTTCCACGTGCACCTATTGATTTGTTGCCTTTACCATCTTCAGTGCAAAATAATTTCGATGCTACACAATGTGCTGAATTGATTTTAAAATTGCATGCAACTACTAAAGACAACATAGAACGCATGAATGTTAAGTATAAAGTTGCTGGGGATAGGGGACGAAAGCATGTTGTGTTTGAGGTTGGTGATCTTGTTTGGTTGCATTTGCGCAAAGATCGTTTTCCTGATTTGCGCAAGTCTAAGTTAATGCCACGTGCTGATGGTCCTTTTAAGGTGACAGAGAAAATCAATGATAATGCATATAAAATTGAGCTTCCTGCAGATTTTGGAACGGTAAGTCCTACATTTAACATTGCAGATTTAAAACCTTACTTCGGTGAAGAAGACGAGGTTGCGTCGAGGACGACTTCAATTCAAGAAGGGGAGCATGATGAGGACATCACATCTATTGATACAACCGCTGCACCTACAGCGGAACACATACAAGGACCCATCACTCGAGCTCGTGCCAAGCAACTTAACTATTAGGTACTTTCGTTTCTTGGAACTCTTTCTCACATACATGAGAATATGATGCTGCCTAAATCAGAGATGTTTGTTACTCTTAGGAATGATGGACCTAGCATGGATGAGAGGGACAAGCATTGGAGCATGATCACGCATGGAGATGGCAGCAAGCGTTTGAGGATTGAAGAAGATGCCACGAGTGGAGATTTCAGAACTTTGAAGCCACCGTAATGAAGGATGAAGACTTGGACGAAATATACAAAGAACTACTTCATAAATTCGTCCTTAGATAGATATGGTGCTGCGTCACTTTTATTTTTGGGCCAGGCCCATGTAATTTTCGCAGCAAATAAGACAGCCACTTTTAGGAGTCCGAATTTGAGGAGAAAAGGCCTGTTAGGGATCCGTTCGACCACCATACCCATGGCTGGTCGCACCCCTACCTTTTCCTCCTCAAATACCCCCCGTAGCCGTCATTAGAACTCGGATTTTGATTAGACTAAAGTTAGCCATTGCTGCAACTACGAGCTCGACTTTTGAGGCCAATCGCCCAGAAGAAGACCGCCTATTCGGAATCCCACCTTTTGAATAAAGCATACATCTTTCATCCGCAATATCTTGATTGCTGTATTAGTTCTTACTTGTTCTCGATTTCAGGTAGGAATTAAGACCCTCGCTGGTCGGGCTGATCGTGCATCCGCAAGATCAGTAACTCCCGGAGATTGTCCTAGCGATTGCATTGGCGCACGAGCTTCGCACGTGTAGTCAGATCGTCAAGCACGAACTCCACCCACCAAATCGACATATCAAGATCTCATCGAAAGATCGGACACCTTTGCCCTATCACATGAGCTAGTGACGATCTAATATGTCTTGCTAGCCTTATTTGCAGGTTTTAGTTCGTCATGCTTGATGGAAGGAGTTGTGAGACCCCCCAATTGTTTTGAAGAGACGGTAGTTCCCTTGTTGCTTATTTTACCTTTTTGAGTATAGGAACTCCACACTATTAAGAGGGGTAATCTCGATGAACTCAGTGGGAAGGTGGCCTATTTTCTTTTTCATATCCTACCACCCATAATTGCCAAACACTTCGCAAAAGTTCGCAGGAAGAAAGGTCTGATTCGAAAAAGTTTTCCTGAGCCGGTATTAGTGGTCGGCTGCGCCGGACCCTGCGCCGGCTAGCCTGGTACAGCCACCGGGCCCCAACCGGAATCCTTCTCTGGTGGGGGTTCCGGTTATGGTCTGGCGTAAAATTCGACCACCCCGACATGGGCCCCGGTGTGCCGGGTGCTATTACCGGCCGGTCCGATATAGGCACCGGGCCCCAACCGATCTGGTTCTCTGGTGGGGGTTCCGGTCCTGGCCCGGCGTAAAAGCCGGCCTGCCCAGTGTGCGCTCCGGTGCTACCCTCGCGTCTACCAGTCTGCTAGGTGCACGGCCAGTGTCGCCGGGCTGTGCGCCGGATGGATCGGTGCTGGCCCAGTTTTGCCGGGTTGTGCATCGACCGGTCCGGCACAGAGGCCGGCAGCGCCGACTTTGCACCGGCTAGGCGCAGGATCTTTGTTTCAAACGGCTCTTTCTCCCCCCGGACTATAAATACCCCTTCACCTACCTTAGAGAGGATAAGGTTGCCATTCAAATCATAGCTTTGCCTTCTGTCTCTCCTCCATTAAAGAGCACTCAAAGCTTGAGGATCTCCCATTCTACTGATACGTCTCAAACGTATCTATAATTTTTGATGCTCCATGCTTGTTTTTACACCATTTGCTTAGTGTTTTGTTACACTTTGTGGCGTTTTTATGCATTTTCCGGAACTAACCTATTAACAAGATGCAAGAGTGCCAGTTCCCTATTTTCTGCTGTTTTTATGTTTCAGAAAAGTTACACAGGAAATATTCTCAGAATTGGACGAAACAAAAGCCGAACATCCAGATATTTAATGAAGCTTTCAGATGACCGAAGAGGAGACGGAGACGAGCCACGGGCTAGCCACACAACAGGGCGGCGCGGCCCAGCCCCTGGCCACGCCCCCTATGTGTGAGACCGCCCTGGTCCACTTCTGCGCTGTCCCTTCACCTATTGACGAGGGTTAACTCGACAAATGTCCTAGATGAAGGACTTAGGCTCGGGGAGATAGGGCGTCGGATGAACTCGAAGGTAAAGTTAGTCGAAATAGGTGTGTATCGAAAGTAAACTTGGGTGTTCAACTTGGCTTGCTTTCAATCTGCCCTACACCGTCCCCTCCTGGCCCCTATATATAGGTGGCCAGGTCTCGAGGATCGGGTAGGGTCCGACACAGATTACAAACATCGACATACGGTAATAACTCGTATTCGACTATCATTACAATTGGGCCTAGCACAACGGGCCTCAGGGGTACTCAACTAACGGGCTCTATTAGCTATACCCTTGTCAGTAGCCCCTGAGATTCTACCAGAATTGTAGATTCAGGTTGAATCTCTAATCTTCAAATTTTCGACTTGATTAATTTCTTCATATCTTCAAATCTTCGACTTGGTCTTTTGACTTATACTTCATGATAATAATCTGCTCGCAAGGGGTTTTGATGATCAAGCCTGACAACTCTGACGGATCAAGAGGTCAGTTAACTGCCGGAACAGATACTTGCCACCTACTTCAAATTCAATCCCCTTGGACTTGAATTCGGGATACCGGTCAAATCCATTCTTTTGCCGCATTTAGGACTTACAAAGAATGAATCCCAGTGGTTCTCAGGGTACCCAGTGCGTCCACCAGGATTTTCTTCGCGTCGTAGACACGGATACATACCAGCAGAGCGCATCCATGTGCGTATACCAGGCCACACAGGACAGATCCTGGGGTCTTACCTTCGTGACAAGTCACGGCATTCGAGTTTCGTTGCGATAACGCAACTTGAGAATCTTACGTCGCAGTCAAATTTTGACTGAAAATATTCGGGTTTCTACAACCATAAAACTCGCTCCCGATGGGAGTAACACTTCTCCAATCTCGAATGCTTTACCAATGAATATCGTCGGGTGCGCGCTCAGCGCTCCCGATGGGAGTAGCCCCCGAGGCTATAGTCGAAAAAAGGATTTTTTCGAGTATAGGCTCAAGACATAATGTAGCTCGTCATACTTTAACTTGAAACACTTCAACTTCGAAGTTCTTCAACTCGAGATACTTTCAAGAACACCTTGTCGTCGAGTATTAGTCCACCATTTTAATGAAGAGTTGTATTCGACTGGTTTGAAAGTAACAGCCCCCAATGCTATAACCAAAAATCCTTCATAGATGATCCTTTCCATAAATTCAGCATTTGTCGGCGCCATCCTTTTACCTTTATATACTTACTTTATCGTGTCAATGATGACGTAGCTCTTCATCACTGCGAACCGTTTTATGGGTAACACTGTAACTTCCGCGATTTTATGACCGTTTAACGGGCTGCACGATTTTTGACCGTTGGTGGGCTGCCGTTTCCGATCTTTGCGCCACGTCTCAACCCACGATCCTTCTCCCAGAAGATATATAAATGGCATAGTGGTGAATTGTACTGTTTACCAGCTCGTTACCTCCGCTGCCTCCATTGCCGATCTCCTCTGCCTCTTCCTCTCTTGCGGAGCCCCCAAGCGCGCTTTTGTGCTGAATGCGCGTGAAGCATCTGGCCACCAAGAGCGATATGGCCAAGTCCTCTGTCACTAACTGGGTTCGCTCCACCATCACCAAAAAGGAGGTGGAGAAAGCCACGGCGGACGGTCTCATCGCCTGCCCAGGACTCTATCAAGTTCCCAGTACTGAACGGATCCCGAAGCCCCCCGAGCGGTTATCGGGTAATGTTCCTTGCTTTCCTTCTTCGCGGCTTCTCCCTTCCTGCCCATGAGTTTCTCCGTGGGCTTTTATTTGTTTACGGTGTGCAGCTTCATCAGCTTACACCAAATTCCCTTCTGCATATTGCTTGCTTCGTGACTCTTTACGAGTCATTTTTGGGCATTGAGCCTCACTTTGCTCTCTGGAGATCGATCTTTCAACTCCGCCCCAATGTTTCTCTGGCAAGGAAACCCGAACTGGGCGGAGCCGTCGTTTCTGTGCGCCCTGAGGCGCAATATCTTGAATTTTCTATGGCCGCATCTGTCCAAGGGTGGAGGACAAAGTGGTTCTATATCCAGGATCGCAAATCCTCTCCTGAAGATGAATTCGGCCTTCCTCCCTTTGACGCTTCTCAGGAAGTGAAAAAATTGAAGTCATGGGACTCTCTTCCCTCAGATTCAGAAGTTGCACAAATTCTTCCTCTTCTATCCCGCATTCAAACTCTGAAAACAGGCCTAGGAGGTGCTTTATCGGGTATCCAACTCATGGCGTTTTTCATACAACGTCGAGTTCAACCCCTACAACACCGCCTCACCAAGCTTTGGACTTACTCTGGCTTGGAAGATCCTACTCGCGTATCTGAAGATCTGATGTCGAAAGAAGATGTCGACAAACGAGTCAGGAATCTTACCAAGCTCACCAAGGAACATTCAGTTGCTGACTTGAAGGCAGATTTCTTCGACTCCGTGCACCCTATTCCTGAGGTATGCATTGCTGCATCCACTTTTTGCCAAACTTTTCTTAATTTCGACTTGCATTATTCTTTGCCTCTGCACTCTACTGATTTATTAATATGCAGGGTCACGAATTTATTGTTTCTCGTCCTCCTCTTCCGGAGGCAGGGCCCCTTCCTGCTGATCTAGCATCTCCTGCATCTGAAGCCCCCGAGGCTGACGAAAGTCAGGACGGAGATGATGTCGAAGAATCAGAAGATGAGACTAGCTCGTCGACGTCTTCTCCTCCTGCTATTGCTGAAGATGTTGGTGTCGACAAAAAATGGAAACGTGTCGACGAAATTGCTTCATCGAGTTCTGCAGCGGCTGGAAAAACCCCCGCTCTTGCAGAAGATATGGAGTACTTTGACATGCTTGCATCGTAAGTATTGTAGTCGAACTTTTCAATTGCTTTGTTCTTCCCTCTTGCTTATAACTTGTACTTTTCATGCAGTGACGATGATGAACCACCAACATGTGCGACGGTTGCTCCACCACCTTCTCCTGTGGCGATTGATGAGCCTGTCGAACCATATGTTGCTCCGAGGACTACCAGGGCCTCTGTAAAGAAGGTTTCTCAAACTCAATCCCGAAACCTCAAACGCGCGAAGAAGACCAAAGAAGCTGAGGTTTCTCTGGAGGCCCATGTTTCTACAGTTTCTTCTGATGATGTGAGCGATTCTTTTTTCCCTTCTTTCCTTTCATGCACTTCTACTCTTACACTCTTCTTTTATCAGGCTTTGGTGAAGAGATTTATCGCCCTGGGCACGGAGTGTGCGGGGTACCTAAAGGTTGCAAAATCTTCCGAAGGTACGATTTTGATATTCAATCATTACTTTTCTTCTGCCCTTTGTCTTTTGCTGTTTATCTGACTTCCTTTTGTCTGTTTTCACAGCTGCTTTAGCGACAGCCAATGCTCGCATTGCGTCGCTGGAAGCGGAGCTCAAAGCTTCGCAAAAAGCTTATGATGCTGCGACCGCTGCTAAGGCAGTTGCTGAGAAGTCGCAGAAATCTGCGCTTGCCAAGGCGAAGAAGGCTGAGAGGGCGTTAGCAGATGCCAACAAAGAGCATGCTCAACGGGAGCAAGCCGTGGCAGAGCGTCTTCACACCATGTCTACTGCTGCCGAAAGTAAGTTCTTCGACTTGTCTTCTGTTTTCGTCCCCTGTTGCACTGGTGTATTTGTTGACACTTGCCTCTTCTCTTCTTTTCTATTGCTTAGAATTCTCAGGGGTATCTCCGTCGTCCCTGCAAACGGACGATGATCCTCTTATGGATGCGGTTAACCTACTCGAAGAAAACTGGATATCTATCCAGGAAACTTTTGAGTTGGTTGGCCGCGTTCTGTCACGGCTATTTGCCGGGTTGTGGCCGAAGAAAAAGATGGCAATCCCGAAGGGCAACCTGACTGAACTCGCCAAGACTTTTGACAGCGATGAAGACCCTACTCTCCATCTGAAGGGGCTGTCCATTAAGCGCGGCGCCGAAGGTGCCATTGCCCTTTCTCTTGCGCATGGTACAGACTTTGACTGGGAGAAAGTTAACTCCCCTCATGGCTACACCCGTGACGAGATGAAGGTGTTTTTCGAGAAGGCGAAGAAGTTAGCGCCTGCACTGATGTCAACGATTTCTCCTTCGGCGGCCTCTGCTGTGCCTGCTGCACCACCTCCAGCACCGAAAGCACCAGTGCCGCCGTCGACTTCTAGCGAGGAACCGGCCGCGCCCCCTTCTACCACGGATCAGAATGTTGAGGTGGCATAGACTCAGCTTCTTTGTAGCTTTTTAGTTTTCTCCTTTTGATTGTAAAGTGCAACCCGAGAACTTTAGCCATAGGGTTGTACTCTTATGTAAATATATACTCTTCGTATGAAGTTTTCATGCTTCCTCTCTGAAATTGTTTCTTTTTTCTTTTTCTATTGTAGTCGATGCGCGTTCATGATCCTTTGACTCATGATCCTGCTCCTTCTTCTGCTCGTGGGTTCGATCCCCAGATTTCTTCGACTACTAGTCGATGCATTCAATGCTTGGAATACTCTTCCAGGATTTCCGACCTTGAAACTCGCCTATCCTTGGTTAAACACCAAGCACAGATGGCTATTAAGAAGGCTAGCCAGGCCAGTGGCTATATGAAGAAGATCTCTTCCCTTGAAGAAAAGGTCTCCAGCTTTACGGCGAAGGTTGTTCATAATGAAGAGTGCGAGTCTTTCATTCTTGGCATTGTCGAGTCTGCTTGCGAGCTGTTGCGATGTGAGTTTTCTTTCGACTCCTTCTTTACCTTCTTGTGCATTGCTGCTTTTGTGATATAGTTGCTGTCGCAGGTACTTGTTTGGATTTTGCTGCTGAGGAGCGTCGAGTTGCTGAGCGAAATGCTGCTTTGGAGAAGATGTCGACTGGTTACGAGACTTTGTGGTCTGATTCTCGACGCCGAAGCGCTATTGTACTGCTCCAAGATCGTGCCAAGCACATTGGCGAGTCAGTTGATGGTTGCCGACGAGCTCTCACAACTATGCACTCCATCATGCTTCCTCGTAATCCTTTGCCTGCAACTTTCCCCCTTCTTCTTGATGCTTTCAGATCAAGTCATCGTATTCATAGGTTGATAGAGCTGAACTTAGTGGCAGGTGCCAATTTTGCTCTCGGGTGGATACGTAAGTGGCACCCGAGGTTGAATTACAGCACTATGTCCCTGAGTTTGGCTCCGGGTGGAGCTAGCCTTCGAGTTCATATGGAGAACACGCTGCAACCTGCTCGAAGACTCGTAGCTAGGCTTCTGGAAGCGGACGCTGCGTTTTTTCGCGAGTACCATTATTTGGACCCTTTAGGCGTAGATGACTCCGACAACCCGTTGTTGTAATGTTTTGTATATATGGAACGCGAGAGTGTCTTCTTTTGCGACTATTGTGTCGAAAAGTTTATTCTCAAAGCGTTGTTTGTGTAAGTCGTGCGTTTGCCGCATTTTTCCTTTGAAAAAAGGACTCGTAAACTCGAATATGAGGAACGATTTATCTTTATTTATACTTGTAATACAAGATACATGGGGTGACCCAAGAGATCCGGCCTATGACCTGTGTTCTAGATCTAGAGGGCATTGCCCCTGGTATAACTCGTGGCTTTTTTAGCCATTGTGTCCTGCTCTTCTCTATGTCTGTGACGTCGCAGTTTTCCCTTCTTCTTCTGCGCTTTTGCTTTCCCCTGGTGTTCCTACTCGTGGTTTCTTTGCCTCGAGCTCCGCAACGCGTCCTTTGAGTAGCTTGATGCCTTCTGTAGTCGTGCTTTTCACTTTTTCTGCATAGTTGGCTATCATGCCAAAGTTTTGCGCCATCTTGTGGAACTCCCTGTCGCAAAGATCTGAGACTTCAAAACTTCCCTTGACTGTAATTATCCCTCTTGGTCCTGGCATTTTAAGTACCAAATATGTATAGTGAGGTACTGCCATGAATCGCGAAAATGCGGGTCGTCCGAGGATCGCGTGATACTGTGATGGCCAATCCATGACTTCGAAGTCCAGTTTTTCTCTTCTATAATTTTGTCGGTTGCCGAAGCAAACATTGAGTGCTATTCGACCCAGCGGGTAATTGGCACTTCCTGGTACGATTCCATGGAAGGAACAGTCTGTTGGCTTCAGAAACTCTAGTGATATATGCATTGCTCGGAGTGTTTTCGCGTATATCAAGTTAATTCCACTTCCTGCATCCATGAATATTCTGTCGACATCGTACGCGCCGATTTGAGCTTTGAGTACCAAAGGCGCGTTTCCTGGCCGAGGTACTGTTATAGGGTGATCTTCTCTGTTGAACTCAATTGGTTGCTCTAACCAATGCAGATATTCTGTTGTAGCTGGAGGCGACAGGACTGCTAGATTAACTTGTCGAGTTATACTCTTTTCTTCTTTGTTCGACTTGGGCACAGGTTGTATCATTGCTGTGATGTGTCCTTTTGATGGGACATACCCTTCGTCGTCGTCGTCGTGTCCCTTGTTTTGCTGGTCTTGCCCTTGAGGAGCTCCGTTGTTTCCTTGCTGGCTTGTCGGAGGGTTGTTACTCCCTTCGAATCCTTGTCGCCTTGCTTCGGTTTGTTTGTTGATTGCTGCTTCTTGTAGCTTTAAGAATGTTGTGCAGTCTTTCATTGCGTGCCTTGATACTCGCTTTCCGTCGACAAACGCTGAGTGTATATGACAAGGCCCGTTGAGCATATCTTCTGGTGATGGGTTGTACTCTCTGGATTCTCTTGGTGGGAACTTCTTGTAGTCCTCTCTTCCGTAGCTGCGATATCCCGAGCTTCTGCGATCGTTTCCTTGATAATTGTTGTCTTTATATCCTGCGGCGACTTGGCTATGAGAGCCATAGGTGTCGTAGTTTCGGGATCGTCTCCTTTGGCTTCCATATCTGTTTCTTCTGTCGTCCTCTGGAGATCGTGTCCGTTTGTTGTTGCACGCATCTTCTCCATCTGCAAATCTGTTTGTTGTGTCCATGAGATCTGACACCGTTTTAGGCTTGATTCTACCCATCTCTTCGACTAGGTCTCTTCGCCTTAGTCCAATGATGAACGCGTCTATTGCTCTTTCGTCTGAAACTTTGACTGCTGAATTTTTTATGAGGCTCCATCTTTGGATGTATGCCCGTAGTGTTTCGTCGCGTTGCTGCACGCATGCCTTGACTTCTTCTATTGATGCTGGTCGTTTGTATGTCGACCTGAAGTTACTTGTAAATTGCTTTGTGAGATCTTCCCAACTTCCAATGGATTCTTTCTCTAGTTTGCTCAACCATAACCTTGCTGCGCCGGTGAGGTGTAGTTGCAAACTTTGCATTGCTGTTTCTTTGGTTCCTCCTAGTATTTGAACTGCTTGTAAGTAGTCTGCGAGCCATGATTGTGGTTCCTGTGATCCGTCGTATTTTTGCTGATCATGAGGTAGCTTGAATCCCTTAGGAACTGGAGTGGTGCGAACCCTACGGGTAAAGCACGATGCCCCCATCTCTTTTTCGTCGTCTTCATAGTCGCGCCTTTCATTTGGGGATCGCGATCTTCGAGTTCCATCGTGCTGTTTTGGTGATGGCGATCGAGATCGGTGTTTGCTGCTTCTATGCCGAGGACTATTGTGACGGCGAGGTGACCTTGCTTTGTGTGCTTCCTTGTGATGATGTGCTTCTTCTCCTTTTGCTGATAGCTTGTGGCCCACCATATTGAGTCCGTTCAATGCTTCTCTGTGCATGTGCTCCCTAGGATCTCCTGGACTTGGTCGAGTTGTGAGCAGATATGCCTGCGCTGCTACTAATGCTGCTTCAGGTGTTTTTGGTAGGATGTTCCCCTGCTCGTCGACCGATAGGAAGGACGAGTCTAGGTTTTTCGAGATACTTTGCCTGTCGGAGTACTCGAGATTGTCATACCTTGAGCCATGTCGACGATTTTTCCTCGCGTTGCTGTATGATGCGTCGCTTCGTGCTTTGCGAGCAGCTTCGCTAGCTGCAATGGCTGAATTTTTCCTTCTTTGTATCTCTGACTTTTCCTTTGCTAACTGCTTTGCTTGCTGCCTTAGGGCGTAATGATACCCAAAAAGCATGTCTTTGCTGGAATTGGATGGTATTGGTGTGCCGTGTTCTACGGCTTCTCTTATTATTTTCCACTCGTCGACTAATAGTCGAATTTTTTCCCTGGCTGCGAGGGATTCCACTGTTTGTCCTTCTGCTAAGTGATTTGCTCCTCTGTCGATGTTCGCTGGGTTTATCACTGGGTTGTTATTTTCATCGAATTCTTCTGAGTTGTCGCCCACAATGGCGAGTACCTGGCATTGCTTGCCGATGTTGCTAGTAAAGCTTGAGAAGATCGAGTCGCCATCTTCAGAAAGCTCTAACCCTGTCTTCCATGTATCTGTTGAGTTGTCTGAGATGTCTTTGAGGCAGATCATGAGATCGTCGAGTTGGATTTCTGCATTGAAGTTATCCTTTGCTTTGTTGTCTTCTGCAATTTTCCCTATTTGCACTTCTTCTAGGCTGACCGGCGAGTTTACCTCGCTGGATGAGCCGTCGGAATACTCCATTATTGCTGTTGCTTCAGACTCGTTTGCCGACGGATCTTGTTTCGTCGGATCCGAAAGGCGAGATGAACCCGACGGCCCGATGTAGATGCTCAAACTTCCAATGGTTAGTTCTACTTCTTGACTTCCGTCGACTTCTGAACTGCTATTGGCTAAAAGCGAAAAAGCCGTCGAATTCATGATTCCAACGCCCAAAGTCCCCACGGTCGGCGCCAATTGACGAGGGTTCACTCGACAAATGTCCTAGATGAAGGACTTAGGATCGGGGAGATAGGGCGTCGAATGAACTCGAAGGTAAAGTTAGTCGAAATAGGTGTGTATCGAAAGTAAACTTGGGTGTTCAACTTGGCTTGCTTTCAATCTGCCCTACACCGTCCCCTCCTGGCCCCTATATATAGGTGGCCAGGTCTCGAGGATCGGGTAGGGTCCGACACAGATTACAAACATCGACATACGGTAATAACTCGTATTCGACTATCATTACAATTGGGCCTAGCACAACGGGCCTCAGGGGTACTCAACTAACGGGCTCTATTAGCTATACCCTTGTCACCTATAAAGACCCCCCGACGGGAAAAACCTAAAACCCGATCACTTTTCTAGAAACACATCGCGATCCGCCGTCGTCGACCTGAGATTGGGAGGGTCCAGAAGCTCTTCCCGGCACCCTGCTGGAGAGGGGAATCGCCACCGGAGGTCTTCTTCATCGCCATGCTTTCCTCCGGCGTGATGAGTGAGTAGTCTACCTTGGACTATGGGTCCATAGCAGTAGCTAGTTGGTTGTCTTCTCCACCATGTGCTTCATGTTTAGCTCTCGTGAGCTGCCTTACATGATCGAGATCACCGTTATGTAATTCTACATGTTGTGTTTGTTGGGATCCGATGAATATTGGTGTTATGATTGAGTTGATATGCTAAATATTATCTTATGTTATCTCTATGTTGTTTATGATCTTGCATGCTCTCTGTTGTTAGTAGCTATCTTGGCCGAGTAGATACTAGTGACTCCAAGAGGGGGTATTTATGCTCGATAGTTGGGTTCATGCCTCTATTCAATCTGGGGGAGTGACAGAAACCTCTAAGGTTGTAGATGTGTTGTTGCCACTAGGGAGAAAACAACATTCTTATGTCCTTGGGACATATGCTTTCTTTACATTACACACTTTGCTTAATGCAGTTATCTGTTGTTCGCAACTTAATATTCACGGGGTCCTCGGATGATTCCCCGTGGGTGGATTATTAGTCATAGATGCGGTTGGATGGCGGTCTATGTATCTTGTTGTAATGCCCATAGTAAATCTCATGGTGATCCTCTTGACATATGCACGTTATCTTTATTCTATCAATTGCCCAACTGTAATTTGTTTACCCAACATGTGTTATTTATCTTATGGAGAGACACCACTAGTGAACTGTGGACCCCGGTCCAATTTCCTTTATATTGCTATGACCTATTTACTTTAGTCGCACTGTTTACTTTCTTGCATACTACTATTTTCCACTCGATACGCTCATTCCTTTGTTTACAGCAAACCGGTGAGATTGACAACCTCATCGTAAATTGGGAGCAAAGTACTTGGTTGTGTTGTGTGCAGGTTCCACGTTGCTACTAGTTGAAGACACCCTAACAACTATCGTTAACAGCGCCCTTGTTGGAGTGTCACTAGGCTAGCAAGCATCACCTTCTTGAGTTTGCCTTTTTCCTACTGGATTGATAACCTTGGTTTCGTAACTGAGGGAAAACTTGCTGCTATATTCATCAAACCTTCTCTTGGGGTTTCCAACTAGCCGGTCATTTACATCATCAACTACATGCCAACAAGTTTTCTGGCACCATTCAACACCGCGCATCAATAAGTTTTCTAGCGTCGTTGCCGGGGAAAAAGAAGACTTCTGCAAGGGGAGTTTCGCACGCACATCCTTTACTTTGTTTTTAGTTTTGCTTTACTTTATTTTTACTTGCATTGTTTTATCAAAAACACAAAAAAATTAGTTTTCTTATAGTTGTTATTTTTACTTGTTTGCTTTTGGTTTGCTAGAATGGCTACTCCTGAAAACACCAAGTTGTGTGATTTTACTAGCACTAATAATAGTGATTGTATCTGCACTCCTATTGCGCCACCTGCTCCTGCTGCAAATTTTTATGAGATTAAGCCTCTTTGTTGAACCTTGTTATGAAAGAGCAATTTTCTGGTGCTAGTACTAATGATGCTGCAGCTCATCTCAACAATTTTGTTGAGCTATGTGAGATGCAGAAATATAAGGATGTAGAGAGTGATATTATTAAGCTTAAGTTGTTTCCTTTTTCTTTGAGAGGAAAAGCTAAGGATTGGTTGCTATCTTTGCCTAAAAATAGTATTGATTCATGGGCTAAGTGTAAGGATGCTTTTATTGGAAGATACTATCCTCCTGCTAAGATTATAGCTTTGCGTAGCAATATTATGAAGTTTAGCAGTTTGATAATGAACATGTTGCTCAGGCTTGGGAAAGAATGAAATCTATGATAAAGAATTGCCCTACTCATGGACTGACTACTTGGATGATTATCCAAACTTTTTATGCAGGACTGAATTTTTCTTCAAGGCACCTATTAGATTCAGCTGCTAGAGGCACTTTTATGTCCCTTACCTTGGGCACCGCAACAAAGCTTCTCGACAATATGATGGTAAATTATTCTGAATGGCACACCGAGAGAGCTCCACAAGGTAAGAAGGTAAATTCTGTTGAGGAAACCTCTTCCTTGAGTGATAAGATTGATGCTATAATGCTTATGCTTTCTAATGATAAAGCTCATGTTGATCCTAATAATGTTCCTTTGGCCTCTTTGGTTGCTCAAGAAGAGCATGTTGATGTAAACTTCATTAGAAATAATAATTTTAACAACAATGCTTATAGGAACAATTTTGCTAGTAACAATTATAGGACGTATCCTTCTACTGGTAATGGTTATGGTAACTCTTATGGTAATTCCTCCAACAACACTAGGGTTGCGCCCTCTGAGCTTGAAGTCATGCTCAAGGACTTCATCCATAAGCAAACTGCTTTTAACAAGTCTGTTGAGGAAAAGTTAGGCAAAATTGATATTCTTGCTTCTAAAGTTGATAGCCTTGCTCATGATGTTGAACTTCTGAAATTAAAAGTGTTGCCTAATGATGTGGAGGAGCAATCAGCTCTGTTGAGGACTATTAGTCATCAACTTGAAATTTTAAACAAGGCTATTCCTGAGTTGCAAGCTAAGGTTTCCAAAGCTGAAACCAATATTTCATCTTTGTCTAATGCCCAATCTTCTCTGATTANCCCTGGTTGTGGCTTAGCTTTATGCAACTTCTCCTTGCGAACCACCAACACAACATCGGACTTGATTTGATCATCTCTCATAGGCTTCAAAGTCCGCTGTTTGCCATCATGCACGAAAGAATATGTATTTGCTCTCCCAGCATGCATAGCATTGTGATCATACTGCCATGGACGGCCAAGTAACAGTCCACACACCTCCAATGGCAACACATCACATTCCACCTCATCAACATAGTCATCAACTGTAAATGGCACACGCACCTTGTGAGTAATCTTCAGCATACCGCAGCTATTAACCCACTCAACATGCCTCGGTTCTGGAATACGCCATGTGGATAAACCCAAAGCCTCCACAACCGCCTTGCTAATGCCATTACAGTAACTACCACTGTCAATCATCAACTTGCATGCTTGGCCTTTGATTATGCACTGCGCCTGAAATAAATTCCATCGCTGGCCTCTATCCGCTGTCATGCAAGTCTCATCATGTACTCTTTTGAGTTGCATATTCAGCCCACTCAATGGTACAACCTCCTCCACGATATCCTTGACAACATCAGCCTTGACAACATCAACCGCTGACAATTCAGAATCCGTGGCTGCCACCTTGCTAACTGTCGGCAATGGAACAACTGTCAACTTCTCATGAGTAGTCACAGCTGTCGCGACCTTCGGTATAGGAGCTATGCTCTTGCCAACATCCTCTATCCGATGCACAACCTTGGGTGGCTGCTTAATTACTTCTACGGGTACCATGGGCTTTCGAGAAGGAACCACGTTGCTAGAAGGTATAAAGCACTCTCGCAGAAAGTTTCTGAAATTCGCCCAAGTTGCAGAGGTAATGCTCTTCTCCTGCAACGCTTTATGCCACCAACTGTATAGCCTGGCATCCACGCGTCGGTCTGCAAGAGCCAAACGGTTAGAATCATTCATGTTGTGATCATAGGTAGCACACCTGTAGAAACCCTGTAGCATATGACGTTCCCATGACTCATACTCTTCAGCTGTTGCATCATAGGTCAGTTGCCAATTGATCTCATATGCATCATATGCTAAAACACCATCCAGCAGGTCAAGATAATCATTAAAAATATCGCTAGATTTCTTGCCACGGCGACACTTATAGCCGTAATAATCATCCGGAAAAGAGTCCATTGTAGTACTATTTTATCCCAGCCTTCACTGATTTTGCAATACAAAACAATTTCACCGATGCTTTTGCTTGAAGCTATTGATATGAAGTAGTATCTATCGAAATTGGAGTGAAAACCAGCAAACTGAATTGACAAAAAGACCAAAACTGGGGAGCAGTCTGGGCGCCTGACCACAGAGATCGTCTGTGGTCGAGCGAGCACGCGAGCTGCCGCAGACCTAGCGAGCGCGAGCGGCCAGGGGCGATCCGATGCAATCAAATTGGGCCAGCAATCATGGGCCAGCAATCATTGGCCGGCTTGGCGCCTGGAACTAGCGAGCGCAGCGCTCGTCGCTGGGGAAACGCGCTCGAGGCTCGGGCAACGAGCCGCGCTCGACCCCAGACGCCCTCCGTGCTGGGGCGAGGCGAGCCGGCGCTGCTTCCTTTGTTTTTTTTTGACTTGTTGCCGATCCGAGCAGGTACACGCCACGTGCAAACAACTAGCGATCAGATTTTTTCTCCACCGATCGGATCTGAAGAGTTTACGGGTAGGACTCTGGCAGGAATTCCGATAAACAGATCTGATGTAGATCAAGCAATCAACAACTTCAAAATAACAATTTACCACGCGCAGACTGGCAGAATCCGATCTACAAATTGCAGCCAATCTGCTCCAATCTCGTCGATCTGACAACTGCTCGTATGATGAACAATCAGCAGATCAATCTCGCCGTGAGCAACCCAGTAATCTGATACCACATGATAAAGATCACGCCGGTGATCCTCGGAGTTTTGTCCCGATCTTTCACAGCGAGTCAACCCGGATAAATATCTTCCAACAACGCAAAGAACGTCACCTGAAGACGAGGACGAATCCAGCAAGCAACGTGATGATGAACACCACGCCTCAAACCAAAGCACGACAATCCTTGATGAACACAAGAACCTCCGCAGCAACTTTATTCGATAAACGGCATCGCCGTCCCCGGAGGGATGCTTCACCAAGAAACACAACGCGATAGTTTGTAAACTAAAACAACTGAACTCCCTAAACCCTAGACTACTGGCCTCCTTATATAGATGGCCAGAAAACTGTTGGGCAGCAATCTTTATTAGAAACACGGCAGCGCCGTTTCCCGGAGGGATGATACACGGTGGAGCACACGATAGTTTTCAACTAAACAACTATACTCCCTAAACCCTAGACTGCTGGCCTCCTTATATAGATGGCCAGAAAACTGTTGGGCTTGGACAGGCCCAAACCCAAAACACAAATAAATCTAAGTGGCCCACAACTAGACCTAGCTACGAAATAACATAGGCATGAATATAAATTGCTGACACAACCTTAGACTAATTATTACATATCATAGGTCGTCCTGGCGTGCCAATATGCAACGAGCTTCCCTCAGCTTGGTGGAGTCCTGAAATTGGGCTTCACCTCCTCCGTCGTGCCCATATCAACACTAAATCTCACCGAGCAACCTGAGCTCTGATACCACTTGATAGGGCAAAGGTGTCCGATCTTTCGATGAGATCTTGATATGTCGATTTGGTGGGTGGAGTTCGTGCTTGACGATCCGACTACACGTGCGAAGCTCGTGCGCCAATGCAATCTCTAGGACAATCTCCGGGAGTTACTGATCTTGCGGATGCACGATCAGCCTGACCAGCGAGGGTCTTAATTCCTACCTGAAATCGAGAACAAGTAAGAACTAATACAGCAATCAAGATATTGCGGATGAAAGATGTATGCTTTATTCAAAAGGTGGGATTCCGAATAGGCGGTCTTCTTCTGGGCGATTGGCCTCAAAAGTCGAGCTCGTAGTTGCAGCAATGCTAACTTTAGTCTAATCAAAATCTGAGTTCTAATGACGGCTACGGGGGGTATTTGAGGAGGAAAAGGTAGGGGTGCGACCAGCCATGGGTATGGTGGTCGAACGGATCCCTAACAGGCCTTTTCTCCTCAAATTCGGACTCCTAAAAGTGGCTGTCTTATTTGCTGCGAAAATTACATGGGCCTGGCCCAAAAATAAAAGTGACGCAGCACCATATCTATCTAAGGACGAATTTATGAAGTAGTTCTTTGTATATTTCGTCCAAGTCTTCATCCTTCATTACGGTGGCTTCAAAGTTCTGAAATCTCCACTCGTGGCATCTTCTTCAATCCTCAAACGCTTGCTGCCATCTCCATGCGTGATCATGCTCCAATGCTTGTCCCTCTCATCCATGCTAGGTCCATCATTCCTAAGAGTAACAAACATCTCTGATTTAGGCAGCATCATATTCTCATGTATGTGAGAAAGAGTTCCAAGAAACGAAAGTACCTGATAGTTAAGTTGCTTGGCACGAGCTCGAGTGATGGGTCCTTGTATGTGTTCCGCTGTAGGTGCAGCGGTTGTATCAATAGATGTGATGTCCTCATCATCATGTGTCATCGTAAATCAAAATAAAGGTTAAGGGTAAAATACCCTTACAATCTCCCCCTTTTTGGTTAAAGATGACAAACCGAGCTAGAGTTCATAAAAAGTAATAAGCATGTAAGCACAAGTTTCTACATATATTAGAGCAGCTCCCCCATAATATTTGCACATGATTGAGTTGCGTTGGAATGCAATGTGCAACATATATGTAGAGTACGGGAAGCTTCTCTAATATAGATAGGAACAACAAGATAATATGACAAGTGAATAAAACAAGCTAAACTATCCATGCATAGGATTAAACAAGATAGATAAGACGCATAGACAACTTAGTCGCATACAATAATTAAGCACACTTGCCCAGACGTATGGGACTTTCACATGGTTCACCACTTAAGATCCACACAAAGACCAAATGTTCAAAAAGCCAACTAAATAGCAAGCACAAGCCAAGAGGAAAGCATCAAAGAACAATGGCTTGTGCAAAGAGAACTCTACTCACTTCTCCCCCTTGGCACCGGAAACCAAAAAGGGAGGAGCAAGAGAGTGGCAACTGAAAGCAACTAGACAAATGGTGGAGGTGGAGACTCGGCATCTCCAGCATCTTCGTCTTCCTGGCCTTCATCTTCACCTTCATCTTCATCTTCATCTTCTTGGATCTCATCATCAGCAAAAGTCCTAGTCCGTGAGGGATGAGAACTAGGGAGAGGCATAGAGTACCCTTGGAACATCTCATCATCAAGAGGAGGCATCACATAGTTCACCATGGGCACGGGGTTCAACTCTGGACCGGGAGGAGGATAATCATAGTTCTTGGAAGCAAAGAACTCGTTTTGGTGAATCCTTGTGTCCTGAGACATCACTAAGGCTTGATGTGCCACATCATTGGTGTTCTTGCACATATCCCACAGATTCTTGAAGAACTTGGCAGCTCCACTTTTCTTGCGAGGAGCAGAAGAATGGCGAGAACTAGAGGCCCCGGGAGAACCAAAGGAATGGGCCGAGGGACGATGAATATTAGGATGCTCCACCCAGCCTTCACTGATCCCAAGAGTCAAAAGGGCATGCTTGCAGCGCTCGCCGAAATGTGCAAACTTGTCGTTCACCCTGGAGTCAATGAACTTCTGAACAAAAGGACAAAACCCCGGAGTCATGCGGGAAAGCACCGACCTCTTCAGCTCATAGAAAATGAAATCACACACATCAATCTTCCTCTGATGACCAGGCTTGCACCAGTAGAGAAGGTTGATATGATGGCCACGAATGTCAGAAGCATCTCCCTTCTTGCAAACCAGATTCTCACGGAAGAACTTGGCCAAAGCATTGAATGAGTAGTACATGCCAGAAAGAGCGGGAGGCTCAGCCACATGGTCTGAAGTAGGGTAGCAGAAAGAGATGGCGCTCACCGCCTTGGCTGACTCAGAGAGAACTTTGTATCCAGACTGATCTGCTGCATCATAACCAAGAGCCTCACAGAAATCAGCATAGGTGCCATAGCACTGCTCAGAGCTAGTCATCCAGGTCATATTGCGGTCTTCTTCGAAATAAACTGTGCAGTGGAACTGGCGAATGACATCGGGATAGTAGTCATACTTGAAAGCTGCAATGTCGAGAACACCAAGCTTCTTCACACACTCATCAACAAAACGAAGATCATCCTGAATGTGATTGTTGTAGTGTGTCATGTGGAGTGCATGCTGATGCACAACCCAACCTCTCTTGAAGTGAGCCTTGTCATTATAGTGATCATCCCACATCTGCTTCTGACCTTCAGTCCAGAACAACTTGTCAGCTCCAGTATAGGTCCTCTTCTTGAATCGGTAAGGATCACGGAGACGAAACTCCCTCCACTTCTCAGCATGCATGGTGCCAAAGTTGCCTTCCGGAATCTCCTCCGGCTCTTCAGGATTGGGAGGTCTCTTCTTGGATCCAGTTGACTTCCTGATCACTGGCGGATTGTCTGACCTCCTGGGCACAACAGTCCTTGCACTTGTGCGAGCTCCTTCTGGCCTCTCTGTACGGGGCCTCTTGTCGAGCAACTCATCTCCAACCACAAAATCATCATCTGAAAAAGACATCAAATGCAAAGAGAAATAATGAAACCAATGCACAAATTAGACACGAAGCCAAGAATGAACTAGCATAGCATACAAGTGGACATAGTAGATCAAGGGAAAGAAAGAAAAATTATACAGGAACTGGATGGCCGGTACAACCGGACCTGTACCGGCGCTGGCACCGGGCGGTCGGTGGGAGTCCGGCGAAACCAGGCTATGCGCCTGGCCAGGCCGGTGCCAAGCCCGGTACAGACCTAGGTTGCGCCGGCGGGCAAGTTCATGTGTAATTTTCGCAAAAACTTTCACTAAATCGACTATGCTACTCATGCTAACTTGTGTGCCAACTAGTTACAATAGAAGTAGAGGCCATGAAGAGCAAAGTGTGACCTCCAATTGCAAAGGATCTAAGCCTAATTCTCAAATCCACAAAAGATGAACAAGGAAAAGAAAGAATTTGAGAGAGAGATAGACAAATTACCCGAAGCCATCGCTCCTCTTGCCCTAACTTGGCGGAGAGGAACTTCTATGGAGGTCTCTTAGCGGGTAGATTCCCAAGATCTCCAAGAAACAAACGAGAATCAACAAACCCTTCGGTAGAAATCTTCCAAGAGGCCCGATCTATCAACGAGCGAAGTTTGGAGAGAATTTATTGGTGGAATCTACTAGAACTTGGAGGAGCACATGGGGGAGGCGGCCATGGAGGATAGGGAGGAGAGGGAGAAAGAAACTGCTGAGATTAGGGTTCCCCTCGTCCTCCTTTTTATACCCAGATCTGGGATCCCGGTTGAAAGCTGGCGGCGCCGGGCTGTGAGCCGGCCGGCCGGTTGAGGGCCGGTCGCACCGGGCACTGTGCCGGGCTGCTCGGTGAGGCAGCCGGTGCACGCCGAGCCTATACCGGAATCCTGTTCTGGCCAGGGTTCCGGTGCAGCCCCGGTACACGCGCTGGGCTACCCGGTTCACAGGAAGTAAATCAATCCAAGTTTTTAGGATCAAGAATACCAAGTTCATTCCCTAACTCAACAAACTGTGCTTCATCCAAAGGTTTCGTGAAAATATCCGCCAATTGGTGATTGGTGCTCACATGAGAGAGAGCAATATCACCCCTTGCGACATGGTCACGTAGGAAGTGGTGGCGAATGTCGATATGTTTGGTGCGGGAGTGTTGGACGGGGTTGTTGGCGATCTTTATTACACTTTCATTGTCGCATAGAAGAAGCACTGTACCAAGAGACACACCATAGTCTTTCAAGGTTTGCTTCATCCACAACAATTGAGTGCAACAAGATGCCGCGGAGATGTATTCGGCTTCGGCGGTGGATAGGGAGATGGAGTTTTGTTTCTTGGACGACCAACTCACCAACGACCGGCCAATAAATTGGCAAGCCCCGGAGGTCGACTTCCGGTCAATGATGACCCAAGAGTATAGGGGATCGCAATAGTCTTCGAGGGAAGTAACACCCAAATTTATTGATTCGACACAAGGGGAGCCAAAGGATATTTATAAGCCTTAACAGCTGAGTTGTCAATTCAGCTGCACCTGGAAACAGACATGCTCGCAGCGGTTTATCAGTAGCAACAGTTTTATAGTAGTAGTGAAACAGTAATAGCAGTAGTAAAATAAAAGCGGTAATAGTAGCAATAGTAAACAGTAGGATCAAATACTGTAGGCATAGGGATGGATGTACGGGCGTTGCATGGATAAGATAATTCATGAAATTAGTAAGACATGGGCAATTACAGATAAATAATGATAAATCATCCTAGTACTAACAATCATAGGCATGTGTTCCGTATATAGTCATACGTGCTCGCAATGAGAAACTTGCACGACATCTTTTGTCCTACCAGCCTGTTGCAGCAGGGCCTCAAGGGAAACTACTGGTAGTTAAGGTACTCCTTTTAATAATGTACCGGAGCAAAGCATTAACACTCGGTGAACACATGTGATCCTCACATCATAGCCATCCCCTCCGGTTATCCCAATTTCTGTCACTTTGGGGCCTCGAGTTCCGGACAACAATATGTGTATACAACTTGTAGGTGAGATCATAAATAACAAGTATCATCATAAAACAATAACAAGTTCAGTTCTGAAATCATGGCACCCAGGCCCAAAGTGACAAGCATTAAGCACAACAAGTTGCAACAATGTCATAAGCACTAATAAAAGATACTAGGCAGTATGCCCTAACAATCTCATAGCAAATTACATGAATGATCTCATCCAATCCCTACCATCCCCTTCGCCTACAGCGGGAATTACTCACACATGGATGGGGGAGTCATGGATGGTTGATGGAGAGACGTCGGTGATGATGGTGATGAAGATCTCCTCCAAATCCCCATCCCGGCAGGGTGCCAGAATGGAGTTTCTGGTCCCGAATTGCGGCTTCTGATGGTGGCGGCGCAGCGAAAGTCTATCTGGGAAAAACGCCCAACCCCTGCTCCTTTCAGGTCAGAGGGTATATGTAGGTGGAAGGAGGGGTCGAGGCGATGGCCGAGGTAGCCTCACAACAGGTGGGCGCGGTCAGGCCTGGGCCGCGCCCCCTGGTTGTGTGGCGGCCTCCCAGCCCCTCTCCGTCTCGTCTTCTGGCTCCGTGGGTCTTCCAGTGAAATAGGATTTTTGCAATATTTTCCCGGATTTTTACTGAAAGTTAGATTTCTGCACAAAAATGAGACACCAGAGCAATTCTGCTGAAAACAGCGTTAGTCCGTGTTAGTTGCATTCAAAACACACAAATTAGAGGAGAAACAACAGCAAAAGTGTTCGGGAAAGTAGATACGTTTTGGACGTATCAACTCCCCCCAAGATTAGCTTATTGCTTGTCCTCAAGCAATTCAGTTAACAACTGAGTGCGATAATAGAAACTTTCACGAACACATTTGCTTCATAATATGTAAATATTCCCACTATATGATCGAATGCTTAAACAATTCATAGTAAGAAATATGCAGCTAATGTTATCTCATAGTCATGCAAGCTATGAAAGAGTGCCAATATACTAATAACTAGTAACATGAAACATAAGAAGCTACAAGATTGTAATGCCCATAAATGATATGAAAGCATGGTATCCCACTTGCCTTTATTTGTGGAGAAAAACATAAATGTTGATGCACCTCTGAAGTCCAAGGGAAGACTAGAAGTAAAAATATCAAAGATACAAGCATCAAAGTTATACCACAATTAACCGTGTTCTGGGACAAGCACATTACACTAAGAATAACAACTATGCTGTCAAGAAGGTGCTTTAAAGTTAGAAAATGAAGACTCAACATAAAAGTAAAAGAAAGGCCCTTCGCAGAGGGAAGCTGTGATTTAACATGTGCTAGAGCTTTTCATTTGTAAAACAGAGATAAAAATTTATTTTGAGAGGTGGTTGTTTCATGTCAACGACTGGCAATGGGGACTTGCTATCTTCCATAATAAACAAGTGAGAGCGGTTCCGAGTTCTTTGAAAATTTGGCACATTGGTGCTCTTTTATAAAGCTTTGGCACTCCTCCCCACCTTTTTTTCCTTTCTCAAACCATGGCTAACCGATTCCATCGGGTGCCCACCAACTTTCACATACCATGGAGGAGTGCTCTTTTTTTTTGATTAGATTACAATGGTCTGACCAGCTCCCTTGCAAAATTAATGACGAGCAGATGAAGCTGCCTAGTCGAGGGGTACTCAATTTAATATGGAAGATAGCAATTCCGACCACTACGTCCTCATGAGCTAAAAACAGTGGCACAAAATGAGAAGTATTTGAAAGTTTTGAAAGGTAGCACATGAAAATTTACTTGGAATGGCTTTGAAATACCATGCATAGGAATTTATAGTGGACTCTTTGGTAGACTTGGTTTTTTGGTGATTGGATGCACGAGAAGTATTCCCTCTCAGTACAAGTGAAGGCTAGCAAAAGACTGGGAAGCGACAATCGAGAGAGCAATAACTGTCACAATCATGCTTGCGACAAAACAAAATTAACATAGGCATAAAAATGATACAAGAACTCTGAGGCAAAGTAAATCATCGAGGCTTAATTGACTTTTTGTTCAGTCATATGCATGCTTAAGCATGTGCCAAGTCGATTCAAATGAAACTTTCAGAGGAGGATACCACAATATCATACCATATTATGAATAAAACAATGCAAGCAAGCGTCTACATGACATGCTACAAACTATTAGTAAATTGGAACTAATCATATGAGAGCAAGAACTACAAAGCATCCATTAAATAACATATACCTTACATGAACTGACTAAGCATGTCCACAAAGATGAGTATATGTACAAAAATGAAAACAAATAGAGTTCATACCAGCCTCTTACCACATCTCGGATTGTTATATGTCATCATTATTGCTTTTTCACTTGTGTGGCTTGAATAATATAAAGTGAATACCAAGCTCCAATGGAGTCACGATGGACTGAACTCTGCAACAAACTTTACAAAACCGAAGAAGAACAACAAATATTTTTTGGTTTTCGATTTTTGAAACAAGAACAGAAGGAAATAGCAAACAAAGCCAAATATTTTTGGATTTTTCAAATATCAAACCGAAAATAGAGACCAAAGCAAACCAAAACTACAAACTAAAAAGGCAAACAAAGAGAAACAACGGAAATATTTTTGGTCTTTTTTATGTTTTGGAAAGTAGAGATAAAAACGGGAACAATAAAGAAAGCGAAACATGGATATACAAAGGACCGACAAAATATGATATGTAGATGAGTGAATTGTCGGCGTACCTCCCCCCAAGATTAGGCTTTTGGCCTAAGTTGATGAAGACTGTTTGCCTGATCTTTCACGATGCACCACCTGATCTGATAGATCTCCTAATCATGTGAGCGGAACACGCGACTTGAAAATTGGGGAACGCCAATCCTGTGAGCAACTCGACGATGAATGATGAACCTCACGCTGAATCAACATGCCAACAGCTCGACAACCCTTGACAGATTCAAGGACCTTCGCGCACACAGGATTACTCTTGACAATTCAAGAACTCTCTTGTCTTTATTGATAGATAACTAGACGAACGTCCGAGACGCCGTCACACACGCCGATCCCAGAGGGACGGTGATAAAATGAACTAAAAGTTCTACATAATTTTCAGCCTCCCTAACCCTAGTCGCCCAGCCTCCTTATATAGACGGCTAGAAAACTATTGGGCTTGGATAGGCCCAAACCCAAAACATAAAATAAAACCCTAATTGGCCCACAACATGACCAGGCTAAGAAATAACATGAACAGATACAAATTAATGGCACAGCCTTAGACTTAATTATCACATATCGTAGGTCGTCCTGGCGTGCCAATATCCTCATCATCCTCCCCTTCCTGGAAAGGCATTGTCCTCAACGCCGGAGGGTCTTCTCGTAAAACGTGGCGTCAAATCTGCAATATCGCCACTGTTCATCTTCAAGCCTTGCCAGCCTGCCACACCACACCTCCCTCTCGGCTAGCTTGACTTGTCCTTGGTGCCACTTCCATTGTCGGCGCCACCAACCTAATTGAGACACAAAACAATCCTCTGATTACAATCTCAAAGCACATCTAGCAGATCACCCAAAACAAACAAAATAGACTCCTGCATGCCATGGGTACAAATAAGCTGAGTATGCCTACTGACGCAATCTGAAATTCGGAACGAACCGAGCACATCACCCGAAACAAACAGGACAATTCCTGCACACTAAAAGTCCAAATGAGCTGAGTACGCCTCGTCTTAAAAATCAAAACCAGTGTCTTTTTTTCCACCTTTTTAAAACACACCCAAACAGACAACCAAAACTGACTAGAAAACCAAGTTGAAAACGTGTGAGTCCCTGTCTTCCAATTCTGTACCAAACTTTCCTATTATCTTTCCTTTGTTTTTTTAGCGATCTGTACCTTCTCCTTGCGCTGATGTAGTTCCAGTACGCCTGACAGGCCTAACTTTTCACATAAACTATTCCTTGCAGATCCAATCTCAAGCGTCGCCAGCGTTCACAGAACTTCAACCAGGAATAGCTCAACAGCTAGTAAATCAACACCCCAACGAAAGAACTCCTGTACGCCATCCTGTTCTAGAGCCTTTCCTATGCGAGATTGCTAGGGGCGGCCGAACGAACCAGTGAGCGATCTGTTCCTTCAGCAGAAGCACGTGGGCGCGCGAGGACAAGTTGGGCTGGCCCAGTGCCCACTAGGAAATGGGGCGAGCGGGGCACCCGGCGAGCGAGGCCGGCACGCTCGACGACAGAGGTCGTCTGGGGTGCGGCGCTCGGAGCCAGCATGTTAATTTTTTTTACTAGATCGATCGCCATGGAGAGTTACGTGGATCTGGTAGATATCAAAGATTGCAGATCTCGATCCTTTCCTTTTCTTCTTTCCTTGCTAGCAGCCAACGAACAGAAAATCTGCGTGAATCGGATCAAGAAAAATTGCTACCACGACATGCGCCCTGCTGCTCCTCCCTGCGTGGCCACCGCAGCCAACCGCGAGCAGCGATAATAATTCTCCAGCAGCACTTCCTCCAACAAACCTCACCAACTAACAGATCTTGCGATCAGCCCGTCGACAACAACTCTGCACCGTGATCAATCTGGCGCTCTGATACCAAATGATGAAGATTGTTTGCCCGATCTTTCACGATGCACCACCTGATCTGATAGATCTCTTAATCACGTGAGCGGAACACGCGACCTGAAGATTGGGGAACGCCAATCCTGCGAGCAACTCGACGATGAACGACGAACCTCACGCTGAATCAACACGCCAACAGCTCGACAACCCTTGACAGATTCAAGGACCTTCGCGCACACAGGATTACTCTTGACAATTCAAGAACTCTCTTGTCTTTATTGATAGATAACTAGACGAACGTCCGAGACACCATCACACATGCCGATCCCAGAGGGACGGTGATAACTTGAACTAAAAGTTCTACATAATTTTCAGCCTCCCTAACCCTAGCCGCCCAGCCTCCTTATATAGACGGCTAGAAAACTATTGGGCTTGGACAGGCCCAAACCCAAAACATAAAATAAAACCCTAATTGGCCCACAACATGACCAGGCTAAGAAATAACATGAACAGATACAAATTAATGACACAGCCTTAGACTTAATTATCACATATCGTAGGTCGTCCTGGCGTGCCAATATCCTCATCATAAGTAGAGATCAATCTCGTCTCCAATACATGCCCCATGCTGGTGGATCATCATTGGCATAGTCATAGCTTGGCCCTTGTGAAGATGAAGCAGATGGTGTATAATCATAATAAGGCTGCTGGTATGGAATCTCTGCAATGTTAGAGGGCTGGACCGACTCCTCGGTCGCCTCTTCATCGTGCACAGGCTGTGGGTGCTCCTCTATGTATGCGTCGAGCTCACCCTCTGTGAGTGACCATCCATTCCTGCGATCAAGGTTAAACAAAAGAGGTGCAGGCAAATGGACTGATCTATCATTCTTCACTACCTTCCAGGTAGATTTCTTGAAGAAGGTTATCTCAAACGTCAAGTTATTCAAATAGGAAAGAGGAGAAACAAACTTATGATGTAACATAGAATTACAATCAAGTTTCTCTATGGGGAACTGCAGATCTATAATATGAGGCACTACACCATGCAAAGCTAATAAGCGTGAAGCAACAAGACCTCCACAGATCCCCCCTTTCTCACGGTTAGCATCAAGATGAAAAGCTATCAAAGCACCCAAATTATAAGTCCTATCACCTCTCAAAGCAGCAGCAATAAAAGCTAGATCATAGCAGGATAACTTACTTGCAGCTTTCCTAGCAAGAACACACTTGGTAATAAAGTAGGCAAAATATCGAATGGATGGGAAATGAATATTTCGAATTTTACCACCCTCTCCTGTGAAGCTTCTTCCTTGACAAATTTCCCATATAGGTCCATCAATGGCCTAGGCCATTCCTTCATCTTTTCACGCGATCCCCACGGTGGTACTCTAATGGCTGCACAGAAAACATCAAAGGGCAAGTCCACAGATTTATTGTAGATTTTATAATGAACCATGGGGTTAAATGTGGACCAATTGAATTTGAAATCCTGCACCACATACATTTTTAGTTTAGCATATTGGGGCGGTTCACCATCAATAAAATGTTCCAATCCTGCATTAGAGACTAGGGTTTGGAAGTCCTGCAGGATTCTGGCAACATTCATGAACTCTAAGCATGGATAGATTGAGGGAAAGACCCTCTCTTCACGGTGAACTCTCATGACTTCATGCACTTCTAGTTCATGTTGAAAGAGTTGGTACGCATTCTCCTCCATTTCTAATTTTTTTAACAAACCCCATAAAAAATGATTTCGAAACAAACAAGTGTAGGAAACTACTATAGGAAGTTACTAGAGGCTAACATGCATCAAAATAACATTTCTAAGCAATAGAACAAGCATGCAAACTCATTTCACCTGCAGCCTATAGAGCTAAAATACTCAAGAAATACTCCACTAAACAAAATTCTACTTGGACAATCGAAGGAGTCACATACCGGAGAACAAATGCTCCAAATCTCAGCAACAATGATGGGCTGAGCAAGGAGATCGAAAAATCGAGATGGAGAGCAGCAAGAACGCGAATTTGAGCTAGGGTGTTGTGATTTTTTGGGAGAGAGAAAGAGCAGGGAATGAAGAGATAAGTGAGAGGCCAAGGGGCCCCCTCACCATAGGTGGGCGCGGCCAGGCTTGGGCTGCGCCCCCTGGTGGTGAGGTGGCATGGTGGGTCCCCCTGAGGTCTCCCAGGTGCCTCTCTGCCCCATTTTTGACATAAAAATTTAAAAAGATTTTTCTGAAATTTTTCGAGAAATTTTATTTTTGAGGATTTTTCAGAAATTGACAATAGATTAAAAACTCGGGAAAACGAAGATGGAATGATTACAATCAAATCAAAACCAAGTATGCAGCAGCTCTCAGATACTCTAATCATGTAACTAACAAAGGGAACAAAAATGGTGAAAGTAAAAATGAGTGAGGTTGAGTAAAGGCGGTGAAAATGAAGTTTCATTCATATAAAATCACTTTGTTAACAAGCTTGATCAAGTCTTGTTACCAAACTAATTTTATATGAGGCAAAACTTTGCATTTCACTATATGCTTATGTTACCTCGCCTTGATAGGCATAGTCCCAATCATAACAATTTTATATTCTTCTTTGGGCCTTCGCTCTGAACAAATAATCTGACCAACTCTGATGGTCTCAACATTCCTGATTGAATTTAGAGCATTCTTTCTATCAATCTTCTTGGGAAAATAGACCGTATATTCTTTGTCATTGACATTAAAAGTTACTTTTCCTTGATTGCAATTAATAACAGCACCTGCAATGTTTAGAAGAGGTCTCCCAAGAATAATAGACATATTATCATCTTCAGGCATTTCCAACACAACAAAGTCAGTTAATATCAAGCAACTGTTAGCAACTTGAACAGGAATATTTTCACATATACCAATAGGAATAGTAGTACACTTATCACCATTTGCAAAGATATATCAGTCGATACCAATTTTTCTAGATCAAGTCTCTTATAAAGAGAAAAAGGCATAACACTAAATCCGGCTCCCAAATCACATAAAGTAGTTCTAACATAGTTATTCTTAATGGAGCAAGGAATGGTTGGTATACCTGGATCTCCAAGCTTCTCCGGAACTTTACCATCAAAAGAATAATTAGCAAGTAAAGTGGAAATTTCCTCATTAGGAATCTTCCTTTTGTTAGTATCAATATCTTTCATATACTTTGAATAAGGAGGCATTTTAATAGCTTCAGTCAAAGGGATTTGCAAAAATAAAGGTCTCATCCATTCACAAAACCTGTTGTAGTGTTCTTCTTCCTTGGACTTGTGTTTCTTACCAGGAAAAGGCATTGGTTTCTGCACCCAAGGTTCTCTCTCATTACCATGCTTGTTGGCAATGAAGTCTTCTTTGGTGTACTTTGCATTCTGAGCAAGCTTTTCTGGTTCCTCTTCAACTTCTTCTTTATCGGAAGCATTTGCTGGTTCAGTTTCAGCATCAGAAATAGAAACACTATTAGGATCTTTACCTGCTTTAGAAGATTATGCAACTGTTTTATGCTTCTTCTTCTTCTTCTTGGAAGGAATATCATCTCTTGAAGTGCGTTGAGAATCTTGTTCGATCCTCTTGGATGTCCTTCAGGATATAAGGGGTCTTGAGTGGTAGCACCTCCTCTTGTGCGTATTTCACACGCTTGTTTTTCTCTTGCGGCATTAACTAGCAATTCTTTTTGCACCTTGGTAAGCTGATCAATTTGAGTCTGAACCATTTGAAAATGTTTGACAAGTATCTTCACATCATTGGAGGTTCTCTCCACAATATCCTGCAACTTGTTAATAGCTCTAGAATTTTCCAACAAATGGTTCTGCACCCTTCTATTAAAATTAACTTGCTTAACAATAAAATTATCTAATTCATCTAAGCATTGATCAGGAGGTTTAGAGTTGGGAATATCTCTATCATCAAAATGTTGGAGAGAGTGTACCTCAATAGTAGATGAGTGAGGGATTGGCTTACATAATTCTTCTATAGGAGGTAAATTCTTCACATCTTCGGATTTAATACCTTTCTCCTTAAGAGATTTCTTGGCTTCCCTCATAACTTCATCATTTAATTCTATCATTCCTCTCTTCTTCGGTGTCGGCTCTAGAGCTGGCGCTGGCGTTGGTGCTGGTGTTGGCTCAACGATAATCCAATCATCATGATTCCGGCTTATTTTAGCCACTAATTCTTCAGCTTCAGCCGGAGTTCTTTCCCTGAAAACACAACCAGCACAACTATCCAAATATGTCTTAGATTCATCAGTTAGTACATTATAAAATATATCAAGGAGTTCATTTTTAGGCAATGGCTCTTTAGGCAAAGCTCTAATTAAAGAACAAAACCTTGTCCAAGATTCATGCAATATCTCTCCTTTTCCTTGTTCAAAATCAAAGATTTTCTGCACGGCAGCATGTTGAGCACTAGCAGGAAAATATTTCTGAAAGAAAGCATTAACCAAAGCAATAGGACTATGAATAGATCTAGGAGACAAATTATTAAACCAAGTTTTAGCTGCATCTTTCAATGAAAAAGGAAAAATCTTAGCAACAAAGTAAGTGCAAAGCTTAATATCATCAGAAAACAAATTACTCAAAGTAGAAAGCTCATTCATGTGCTCCATAGCACTTTCATTCTCAATACCACAAAAAGGTTCTTTCTCTACAATAGATATGTAAGATAAATCTAAAGAGAAATCATAATCCTTATCTCTAATATTTATGGGAGAAGCAGCAAACTTCGCATCAGGAGACAATTTATATCTAACAACATGTCTCGCTAGAAGTTCCTTAACAGCTTTAGCATCACGAGTAGCCTGAGCTTCAGCAATAAAATCATCGTCAAGCTCAATATAAGCGCCATCAAAATCATCACTAGGACATTCCCTAGACTCAAGTGAACTAACAGGTGTAACAGTGGTGCAAACCACTCTCATCAAGCACAGTAGAAGCATCATCTAAATTATCAGTGGCATTTTCAAGCTCAGCAGAAGAAGTGGCAGTAGCGTGTGCGGTGTAAGCAACTTACTCATAACAGATGGTGAATCATGAGCAACAGAGGTGTTCAAAGTCGTACCTCTTCTTGTAGTGGATGGCAATATAGGAACTTTTCCATCATGAGGTTTACCCATGATGAAAGGATTGCAGTGAACAATATGAATCCCAAGTGAACTTACAAATAAAGCTATGCTCCCCGGCAATGGCGCCAGAAAATAGTCTTGATGACCCATAAGTATAGGGGATCGCAACAGTCTTCGAGGGAAGTAAAACCCAAATTTATTGATTCGACACAAGGGGAGCCAAAGGATATTTATAAGCCTTAACAGATGAGTTGTCAATTCAGCTGCACCTGGAAACAGACTTCCTCACAGCGGTTTATCAGTAGCAACAGTTCTATAGTGCTGATAGTAGTGAAACAGTAATAGCAGTAGTAAAATAAAAGCGGTAATAGTAGCAATAGTAAACAGTAGGATCAAATACTGTAGGCATAGGGATGGATGTACGGGCGTTGCATGGATAAGATAATTCATGAAATCAGTGAGACATGGGCAATTGCAGATAAATAATGATAAAGCATCCTAGTACTAACAATCATAGGCATATGTTTCGTATAGTCGTACGTGCTCGCAATGAGAAACTTGCACGACATTTTTTGTGCTACCAGCCTGTTGCAGCAGGGCCTCAAGGGAAACTACTGGTAATTAAGGTACTCCTTTTAATAAAGTATCGGAGCAAAGCATTAACACTCGGTGAACACATGTGATCCTCACATCATAACCATCCCCTCCGGTTATCCCAATTTCTGTCACTTTGGGGCCTCGAGTTCCGGACAACAATATGTGTATACAACTTGTAGGTAAGATCATAAATAACAAGTATCATCATAAAACAATAACAAGTTCAGATCTGAAATCATGGCACTCGGGCCCAAAGTGACAAGTATTAAGCACAACAAGTTGCAACAATATCATAAGCACTAATAAAAGATACTAGGCACTATGCCCTAACAATCTCATAGCAAATTACATGAATGATCTCATCCAATCCCTACCATCCCCTTCGCCTACAGCGGGAATTACTCACACATGGATGGGGGAGTTATGGATGGTTGATGGAGAGACGTCGGTGATGATGGTGATGAAGATCTCCTCCAAATCCTCATCCCGGCAGGGTGCCAGAACGGAGTTTCTGGTCCCGAATCGCGGTTTCTAATGGTGGCGGCGCAGCAAAAGTCTTTATCTGGGAAAAATGCCCAACCCCTGCTCCTTTCAGGTCAGAGGGTATATGTAGGCGGAAGGAGGGGTCGCGGCGATGGACGAGGCGGCCTCACAACAGGTGGGTGCGATCAGGCCTGGGCTGCACCCCCGGTTGTGTGGCGGCCTCCCAGCCCCTCTCCGTCTCGTCTTCTGGCTCCGTGGGTCTTCTGGTGAAATAGGATTTTTGCAATATTTTCCCGGATTTTTACTGAAAGTTGGATTTCTGCATAAAAACGAGACACCAGAGCAATTCTGCTGAAAACAGCGTTAGTCCGTGTTAGTTGCATTCAAAACACACAAATTAGAGGAGAAACAACAGCAAAAGTGTTCGGGAAAGTAGATACATTTTGGACGTATCAGTCAACCTTGTCACCGGCCCAATCGGAATCCGAGTAGCTCACAAGATCAAAGGTTGACCCCTTTGGATACCAAAGCCCGAGAGTAGGAGTATGAACAAGATATCTTAAAATCCGTTTGACCGCCACAAAGTGGCACTCCTTAGGAGCGGATTGAAAATGAGCACACAACCCAAGACTTAGCATTATGTCCGGCCTAGAAGCACAAAGGTAGAGAAGGGATCCAATCATGGAGCGATATTCCTTTTGATCCACCGGTTTCTCACCTTCACCAAGATCAAGTTGCATTTTGGTTGGCATGGGGGTTTTTGCACTCTTGGCCTTGGTCATCTCGAAATGAGCGAGCATGTCCTTCACGTACTTCTCTTGAGAGATGAAGGTTCCTCCTTCAAGTTGCCTCACTTGAAAACCTAGAAAGAACTTCAACTCCCCCATCATGGACATCTCGAATCTCTGTGTCATCAACTTCTCAAAAGCTTTGTTATGTTTTTTGTTAGCCCAACCAAAAATAATATCATCAACATAGATTTGGCATATGAACAAACCACCCTCTTTAACCTGCTTGGTGAAAAGGGTGGAATCTACCTTCCCAATTTCAAAACCGTCCGTGAGTAGAAAATCCCTAAGATGCTCATACCAAGCACGTGGAGCTTGCTTGAGACCACAGAGCGCCTTATGGAGTTTGTACACACGATTCGGGAAATTGGGATTTTCGAAACCCGGGCATTGAGCAACATATGCCTCCTCTATCAAGGGACCATTTAGAAAAGCACTTTTAACATCCATTTGATAAAGCTTGAAATCATGGTAAGAAGCATAAGCAAGCAATAGACAAATAGCTTCAAGGCGAGCAACGGGCGCAAAGGTGTCCTCATAATCCATACCTTCTATTTGAGCAAACCCTTGCGCCACTAACCTTGCCTTGTTTCGAGTGACGACTCCATTCTCGTCTTGCTTGTTCTTGAACACCCACTTGGTGCCAATCACATTGATCCTATTGTCCTTGGTCCTCTCAACGAGAGACCACACCTTGTTGCGGGTGAAGCATTCCAACTCTTCTTGCATGGCATTCACCCAATCCGGATTTCCCAAGGCTTCATGTACCTTTTGAGGTTCAAAACTAGACAGAAAAGCATGATGGCCACAAAAGGTGGCAAGTAAAGCAAGTTGTCTACAAGTTGAAACTCCCTTAGAAATGTCACCAAGTATCTTGTCGACTTGAAGATCACTAGCCTTGGTGGCGGCCTTGATGCGCCTCTTCAAACCATCATGACCAACAAATTCTTCTTGGGGCTTGTCTTGGTCATGACCATCTTCTTGAGCTTGATCTTGAGAGGAGTGGGGATCTTGATCATCTCCTTGATCTTGCTCATGAGGTTGAGGGCTTGGTGATTGTTCTTGGGCTTGCGTCTCCTCTTGAGAATCTTGTTCCTCTTGAGATGGTGATGAAGGTTCTACTTGAGTTGAGCTAGGCTCCACTTGAGTTGACCTTGAATTTTCTTCATGAGGAAGGTCTTGGTTTGGAAGAACTTGATCTTCACTAGGCAAGATGTGACCAACTCCCATAGACTTGATGACTTGAGAAGATTCTTCATAACCGACATCACTTGGAACAACTTGCTTCGCTTGGGAGCCATTAAATTCCTTGAATACCACGTCACAAGATACTTCAACACATCCGGAGGATATGTTGTAGTATCTATAGGTGTGGGAATCGTCCGCATAGCCAATGAAAATACCCTCGATTTTTCTAGTCTCAAATTTACCAAGTCTTTCCTTTTTGTTCTTGACGAAGCACTTGCATCCGAAGATGCGGAAGTAGGAGACATTTGGCTTGTTCCTGGTGAGGCGCTCATAAGGCATCTTGTTGTACACCGGGTGGAGGAAGAGACGGTTGGAGACTTGAACTCATCCAACATGGTTCTTGCCATCTCAATGATCATCTGGTTCTTCCTCTCCACCACGCCATTTTGTTGAGGAGTGTACGGAGCAGAGAATTCATGCTTGATCCCCTCCTCACCCATGAAGTCTTCCATGGCGTAGTTCTTGAATTCCGACCCATTGTCGGTCCTTATGGTCTTGATCACTTCTTCAAATGTATGTTCCGCTTGCTTGGTGAACTTGGTGAAGAACTTGTGGGTCTCATCCTTAGACTTAAGGAGGAACACCCATGTATATCTTGAATAATCATCCACGATGACAAGACCATATCTTCTACCTCCAAGGGTGTCATAGGAGGATGGCCCAAAGAGATCCAAATGAAGGAGCTCCAAAGGCCTTGTCGTTGAGATCACGCTCTTGGCCGGATGATTCTTCCCAAGTTGCTTTCCGGCAACACAAGCACTACACACATGATCTTTTTCAAATGTTACATTGGTTAGTCCAACAACATGTTCACCCTTTAGGAGTCGTTTGAGATTTCTCATGTGCGACGCATCGTCGCTTTTGTGGCATGCAATAAAATGAGCCATCTTAGAGAATCTATCCACTACCACAAATATACTATCATGACCTCTTTTAGTGCGTGGCAAACCTAACACAAAATCCATACTTATATCTTCCCATGGTGTGGTAGGCGCAGGTAGTGGAGTATACAAACCGTGAGGCTTCAGCTTGGACTTGGACGTGTTGCATACAATGCAGCGCCTAACAAATCTGTCCACGTCACGCCTCATCTTGGGCCAATAAAAATGATCAGCGAGCATGAGAAGCGTCTTCTCACGCCCAAAGTGACCCATCAATCCGCCAGCATGTGATTCCTGCAACAATAGCAAACGTACCGACGATTCTGGAACACATAGTTTGTTAGCACGAAACAAAAATCTATCATGTATGTGGTACTTGTCCCATGCATTTCTAAGCATACACAAACAATATGGTTCAGCAAAATCATGATCAGTGGCATACAAATCACACAAGCTCTCTAAACCAGGAATTTTAACATCAAGATGCGTCAATAACATGTTCTTCCTAGATAGAGCATCAGCAACAACATTTTCTTTCCCTTTCTTATACTTGATTATGTAGGGAAATGACTCAATGAACTCAACCCACTTAGCTAGGCGCCTATGCAAGTTAGATTGATCTTTCAGATATTTTAAAGCTTCATGATCAGAATGTATGATAAATTGTTTTGGCCACAAATAATGTTGCCAAACCTCAAGAACTCGAACAAGCGCATACAATTCTTTATCATAAACAGGATAATTCAGTCTAGCACCAGAAAGTTTCTCGCTGAAATAAGCAATAGGTCTACCTTCTTGCATCAACACACCACCAATTCCTATACCACTAGCATCACATTCAACTTCAAATTGCTTAGAAAAATCTGGTAGTGCAAGCAATGGTGCAGAAGTAAGCAAACGTTTCAGCTCATCAAATGCATGATCTTGAGCAGCGCCCCATACAAAAGGCACTCCTTTCTTAGTTAATTCATTCAATGGTGCAGCAATAGTACTAAAGTCTTTCACAAAACGCCGATAGAAACTAGCAAGACCGTGAAAACTTCGTACTTGACTAACATTCATGGGAGTAGGCCAATTTTGAATTGCTTCAATTTTAGATGAATCTACCTCTACCCCATGCATAGATACAACATATCCCAGAAATATCACTTTATCTTTTGCAAATGTGCACTTCTCAAGGTTAGCATACAATTTAGCATCACGCAACACTTGCAAAACTTGTCTAATATGCTCACAATGTTCAGATTCAGTGCAGCTATAAATAAGTATATCATCAAAATATACAACCACAAAACGACCAATAAACTCTCGCAAAACATGATTCATTAAGCGCATGAATGTGCTAGGTGCATTAGTAAGACCAAAAGGCATAACTAGCCACTCATATAAACCAAATTTAGTTTTGAAAGCAGTTTTCCATTCATCCCCTTCTTTCATCCTAATTTGATGGTATCCACTACGCAAATCAATCTTAGAGAAAATAGCAGCACCACTCAATTCATCTAGCATATCCTGTAAGCGTGGAATAGGATGACGATATCGAATAGTGATGTTATTAATAGCTCTACAATCTACGCACATGCGCCATGTACCATCTTTCTTAGGCACCAAAATAACAGGAACAGCACAAGGGCTAAGAGAAACATGAATATACCCCTTGTCCAGAAGCGCTTGTACTTGTTGCTGTATTTCCTTTGTCTCGTCGGGGTTGGTCCTGTACAGCGCACGGTTTGGAAGAGTGGCACCAGGAATCAAATCAATTTGATGCTCAATTCCACGCAATGGTGGCAGTCCTGCGGGCACCTCCTCCGGAAACACATCGTCGTACTCCTGCAATACATTAGAAACACCAAGAGAAACAGGTTGCATATCATTAGAAACTAACACCTCGCCTTTGTACATAAGCACAAGTGGCATGGCTGTAGGATCCTCTCTAAATTCTACCATGTCTTCTTTGGTGGCTAATATAAGCAAACTAGGCAGTCTCTCACTTTTCGTTATATTTTCACTCACAGCTATTACATTATTTTCTCGTGTAGGTGGCTGTTCGAGCTTCACTTCTGTTTTCTGACGAGACTCATTGACAATTTGCTGCGGTGACATCGGCTGTAGATTAATTTTCTTGCCCTTGAACTCCAAGTGATAGGTATTGGCTTGGCCATTGTGTTGCACATGGCGATCATACAGCCATGGCCGACCCAGTAGTAGGTGACAAACAGTCATAGGAACCACATCAAACTCAATGGAATCCTTGTATGGTCCTATCTCAAAATTCACACGCACCATATGATTTACCTTCATCTCTCCATTATCACTCAACCATTGGATGTAGTAGGGATTTGGATGAGGTAAATATTTCAGATTTAGCTTGGCACAAAGCTCCTTGCTTGCTAGATTGCGGCAGCTACCTCCATCAATGATTACTTTGCAAGCTTTGTTTGGGCCAACTAGTGCTTTTGTTTGGAACAGATTGCAGCGCTGGGAATCAGCATGTGGCGTGACACTCAATGCACGCTGCGAGACAACAATGGTAGGCGCTGGAGAAGCAAAGGCATCCATGCCACCCTCACTTGTGTAACCATCATCATTGGAATCATACGGATCAGCGTCATCTCCAGTCTCATACTCATTATCATCATTAACAATCATCACCTTTCTGTTTGGACACTCTCGCTTGAAGTGCCCCTTGCCACCACATGTATGGCATTGCATATCTTTATTACGAGCTGTAGACATGTTGGAACCAGAGCTAGGCGCAGGAGCTGCTGGTTTCTTTGCAGTAGAAGCATTGGAGGCTGGGTGAGAGTGGGAAGAAGAGGCACCTCTGGTGGCACCCTCCATAGGCGCTGCAGATTGGTGCGGCGCCCTGCTAGAGAACCTCCCAGAAGGAGTATATCGTGCCTTGATTTGAGCCTCTTCAGCTAGCTGCGATTCAGCCTCCCTTGCATGATGCAAAAGCTCGTTCATATTGTTGTAGGAATGATGCCTAACAATACCTTTTATGTTGTACTTCAGCCCATGAAGAAATCGCTGCATTGTCATCTCAATAGACTCTCGAACACGTGCACGCTGCAGCAACATCTCCATCTCCATGTAATAAGCATCAACGGTCATGGTTCCTTGCTTCAATTGTGTCAATTTATCATAAACAGTACTCAGGTAATTAGTGGGAACAAAACGAGCTCACATGATCTCCTTCATATTGTGCCATGTAAGAACAGGAAGCTCGTTGTCATCTCTTCTTTCCCTCACAATGCTATCCCACCAACGCAAGGCATACCCATCAAATTCTGAAGAAGCAAGCTTGATCTTCCTATCTTCAGTATAATCATGCAAACGCCATAATTTTTCAATCTTGAGCTCCCAAGTAAGGTACTCCTCCGCATCAGTGGAGCCTTCAAATCTGGGAATCGTGAACTTGGGCTTGCCCAAGCCATCATCCTCCTGAAATGGCACACGCCGAGCACCAAGTGGTGGTGGTGGCCGACCCTGTCCTGGAAAGCCACGCCCACGGCCATTGTTGCCCATCATGTTTTCATTATCTCCATGGACACTATCAACATCGCCATGGTCCTCATGGTGGCGTTGCTCAACAGTTACACGCAGCCCATTGACGGAAGTTGTCAATTGCTGTATGCTTGTCTGGAGAGCAGTGACTTGCGCTTGCATAGCATTGACTGTAGTTTCAGTTGCATCCACTTTCATTTGCACAGCTTGAATATCAGCGTCAATGTTTTTAGTGGATCTAGTAATAACCCCTTGCAAATGATCACAGAGAGCTTCATATTCCCTCCATGTAACAGTAGCATCAGCGGCCTTTTTCTGCATCACATCATCAACACCACTAACAGACATGATTAGTAGGTTAGTGCACGAAATCAAAAATCTTTTTGGTGGCACACTCACAACTCACTCAAAACTGACAAGAAAAGGAAATCTTACCGTTCCAAAGTGAATAGCAAATGCGTACCCGTTCGGATAGATGACTAATGCACGGATGTGATGAAGTGAATACCAGGGTATAAGAGCAATCACACGACAAAGTAGGAGTATATGGTGGAGCTGTAGGTATGGTATCCTAACTACACCGAAGACAAGTCCTAGTGCTGATCGTGTGAACAAAACACCCAAAGGAAACACACACGTGGAGATAAACGTGGCAAAGCAACTATAAAACAGGATATGTTGCAATGCACAAGAGAGACACTAGCACTGCTCAATGTAAACAGGCACAAGATTGCTCAATCTACTAGTGCACAAAATTAGATATATGCTTCTTCCTCTGAATGAAGTGAAACTCCGCTTCTCACTTTTCTGTTTTTGATTCTTCGCTCTTTTCTCTTTTTTTTTGACTCTCTTTATAAAACCAATTCACGGAGTACTGTGGAGCAACAAAAAGATGCACTCGAAAACCCTAAACAGAGCAGCCCGTGGAGCAACAAAAATATGCTAGTCTCGTAGGAAAGGTACCTACACGATGTTGTCAAAAGGCTGTGGCTATGGCTTTCCAAAGATGCAGAAAGGTACGCTATGTGGACTCGGTTTTGAAGGAAAACGAGAAAGACTCAGAACTGATGAAATCTGTGCCGCGGCAGAACTGCGGCAGGGGCAAAGCCTCGATGGCGACTCACGCGCTGGACCAGACAAATGTGCCCCTTTGTCTGGTGAGGAGCGATCGGTAAACGCGATCGACCAGACACCAGGCGCTCGTAGTCTGATCGGAAACGATCAGTTTGGCATCGTTTTTTTTTTTGGTTTTTTGACGTAGATCCGATCGGAATTGGTGGAAGGAACCGACTAGAACCTAGACTCCTACGGAACAAGAAAGAGATCGGATCAAAGAAGGAAAAACGACCAGCAACTAAAACCAATCTATGATGCAATCTAGGCTATGGCAATACTATGAACCCTAATTTTTTTTGGCTTTTCTGGATAGGACGCAAATCACAACTAATCTACGGATGATCTGGTGGATGCTTACCGAGGAAACACTGGAAATCTAATACCAAGATGATATGGGGTGGCCCGATCTTCTCAGTAAGCTTGCGGTAGTGATGATGATGATGATAGATAACTTGGTGTCGCCGATGATCTCTCCTCGCTAGATCCCTGATGCCAATGCAACAGCTCTCTACCCTTCGGATATTCACGACTTCACACACTTGCGCAACGTAGCCGTCGACCACGAAACGGTATAATTTCAATTCACTTATTCCCAATGGAACAGCAGATCACACTTAACTTGCAGTATGTAATCTCCAGATCGAAACGAATTGGAGACAAGAATTCAAGATGAATGCTTACAGCAGTCTCAAGAACTAGGGTTTTGTTCTAAACGTGGTCTAACCTCTCTATGGCGCATAGGCACTTAATATATGGGGGTGCGGCTGGCCAAAGGCAGCCGACCTGACCTGGTCCTCTAACGTGGTTTGACTCAACCTTAAGTGATACAAACTGACCCAATGGTTGGGTGCAGCCAACTAGGCGCGCAGGCCTTAGGTGTATGGCGCACAAGCACTTGGTGGTGCGCCATATGCAGCCTCCTACGTGATGTCCTCCTCCTCCTCATGCTGGTCGCCGGCCTCCCTCTCCTCCCTCGCGTCCATGGGCATGATCATCACGTCTTGCTCCAGCTGCTTCAACTCCTCGCTCCCTCGTGCTATGCCTTCTTCTCCCATGAACCTGAGTATGCAAACACACAAAGACTTAGGCAGTAAACAATTCTCATTAACAAAATAATCAGATTCTATTCGGAGCAAATTCACCTGTTGTTCTATTAACTTTGCACGAGCTCTTGTGATAGGTCCAATTCTGATTTCATCATTGGACTTCTTCTTTGCAGCAACTTGCTTGTCATCATCACGAAGTGGAGATGGAACAATAGTAGGGATGTCCTCATCACCGGCTAAAGCCAGTGGCCGGCTAAAGCCGGTGTCAGGGCCGGCTTTAGCCGGTCCGTCGCTTGCTCCGACTTCTTCTTTCGGCGTTTCCATGCTTCCTCTTCGTGTTCCTCGTCCTTGGTCGTCTCTCCATATGGTTCGTAATGGACTGCACAAATGATGTTGCCATGAGGTAGCGAACCATTCACCGTATGCTCAAGATCAAGAGTGTTTAGGAGCAAATTCTCCTTATCATGGAGGGCTTTAGCTCGAGCTCTTGTCATTGGCCCTTGTGGGGAACTTGGCGGTCTTGAGGCGGAGGTGTCCGAAGGCCACCCCACATCATCTCCCCCCCCCTTGGGAAAGAGTCGACCTCGACTCTTCATCGACCATCTCACCATGAAAGGGGGATAGGTCCTTGATGTTGAAGGTGTTGCTCACGAGGTACTTGGAAGTTGGAATGTCGATGACGTAAGCGTTGTCGTTGATGCGCTTGAGAACCTTGAAGGGGCCATCACTTTGTGGCTTGAGTTTTGAATTGCGTTCATGTGGAAACCGATCCTTGCTCAAATGAATCCAAACAAGGTCGCCCTCCTCGAAGATGCGTGGAGTCTTGTTCTTGTTGATCATGGCGGTATGGCGATTGACATGGTCTTCAATTGTCTTCCTTGTGCTCTCGTGCAAGTTCTTCATGATGTCGGCGCGCTTGGTGATGTCCATGTTGACGCGCTCGTGAAGCGGGAGTGGAAGAAGGTCGAGTGCCGTTGGTGGGTTGAACCCATAGACGATCTCGAAGGGGCTTCGCTTTGTGATTCTATGTTCGGCGCGGTTGTAGGCGAACTCCGCATGAGGAATGCATTCCTCCCATGACTTGGGGTTCTTCTTGATCAACACACGGAGTAGGTTCCCAAGACTCTGGTTCACCACTTCGGTTTGCCCATCCGTTTGTGGATGTGATGATGAAGAAAAGAGGAGCTTGATCCCTAGCTTGGCCATTAGGGTCTTCCATAAGTAGCTCATGAACTTGACGTCGCGATCCGAGACGATGCTTGTTGGAAACCCATGAAGTCGAATGATATCCCTGAAAAACAAAGTAGCAATATGTGAAGCATCGTCGGTCTTGTGACAAGGGATGAAATGTGCCATTTTGGAAAAACGGTCAACTACCACAAATATTGAATCATGTCCATTGCGTGTACGAGGCAAACCCAAAACAAAATCCATGCTAATGTCCGACCAAGGTGCATGTGGAATAGGTAAAGGCATGTAGAGACCAAAGGAATTAGTTTTGGACTTAGCTTGTATGCATGTAGCGCATCGTTGGACGTGCCTCTCGACGTCTCGGTACATTCTTGGCCAAAAGTAGTGTGTTGAAAGCATTGCATAAGTCTTCTCACGTCTGAAATGTCCCATTAGTCCTCCACCATGTGCCTCTTGCAATAACAACATACGAAGAGAGGACTCGGGAATGCATAACTTGTTAGCCTTAAAAAGGAAACCGTCATGCAAATAGAAATCATCTACCCTTCGGGAGGTCGAGCATTGTTCAAATATGGTTCTAAAGAAAGAATCGAAAGGATACAAATGCGGTAGCTCATCCAAACCCAAAATATGTGTGTCAATGGGAGTGAGAAGGTTGGTATTTTTGCGAGATAAAGCATCCGCGACCACATTTTCTTTGCCCTTTTTGTACTTGATGACATAAGGGAAAGATTCAATGAACTCAACCCACTTGGCATGACGCTTGTTCAAATTTGCTTGGCTTTTCAAAAACTTCAAGGATTCGTGGTCTGAATGGATGACAAATTCTTTTGGCCAAAGATAATGTTGCCAAACTTCCAAAACACGAACAAGAGCAAAGAGTTCTTTGTCATAAATTGAATAGTTGAGGCGTGCACCATCCAACTTTTCACTATGATAAGCAACGGGGCGTCCATTTTGCATGAGAACACCACCTATGCCAATTCCACTAGCATCACATTCAATTTCAAATGTTTGTTGGAAATCGGGTAAAACAAGCAATGGTGCCTCCGTAAGGCGTTTCTTTAGTTCATCGAAAGCATGTTGTTGAGCTTTGCCCCAAACGAAAGGTACATTTTTCTTCGTAAGCTCGTTTAGAGGGCAAGCAATGGTGCTAAAATCTTTAACAAAGCGACGGTAAAATCCAGCTAGGCCATGAAAACTTCTCACTTGGCCAACCGTTGTTGGTGTTGGCCAATTCCGTATGGCCTCAATTTTGGAAGTGTCTACTTCAATGCCATTGTGAGAGATAACGAATCCAAGAAAAACCAACTTGTTTTGAGCAAAGTTACACTTTGGAAGGTTTGCATAAAGCTTTTCTTTGCGAAGAACGTGCAAAACTTGCTCAACATGGGAAACATGGTTCGAAAATGACTTGCTATAAATGAGGATGTCGTCAAAATAAACCACAACAAATTTGCCAATGAAAGATTGCAAAACGTGGTTCATAAGATGCATAAAAGTCGACGGAGCATTAGACAAACCAAAAGGCATGACAAGCCATTCATAGAGACCAAGTTTGGTCTTGAATGCCGTCTTCCATTCATCGCCTATGGCCATGCGTATTTGATGGTATCCACTACGAAGATCTATTTTAGAAAATATAGTGGAACCCGCAAGCTCATCAAGCATGTTGTCTAAGCGAGGAATAGGATGGCGATAACGAACGGTAATGGCATTGATGGGACGACAATCCATACACATTCGAAGTGTGTCATCACTCTTGGGGACAAGAATTACCGGGACGGCACAAGGAGATAGGCTTTCACGAACATACCCTTTTTGTAGAAGGTCATGAATTTGACGTTCGATCTCCTTTGTCTCTTCCGGATTTGTGCGGTACGCAGCGCGGTTTGGAAGGGGGGCGCCCGGAATGAGGTCGATCCGATGTTCGATGCCGCGTAGAGGTGGTAGTCCATGAGGAAGTTCGTCCGGGAAAACATCTTGAAATTCCTTCAAAAGAGACAACAAAGGAGAAGGAATAGAGGAATGATCATTAGTAGTTAGAATGGTGCCCTTGCAAATGAGCACAAAGTGCAAGGTGGATGGGTTGTGGTGTAAATCCCTCATCTCACTTTTGGTGGCAATCAAGGCGTGGGTGTTTCTATCGCTCATGTATGGCTTGTGGCGCTCACTTTCTTTGTTGTGGCTAAGTCGCTCATCACTCAACTCACTTGGAATGGCAACTTGTTGGACCCTCGCTAAAGCCTTTGCATTGTCCGCAATGATTTGGCTAGGAGTCATCGGGCGAAGCGTGAAGGTCTTGTCGTCTTCCTTGAAGGTGTAAGCATTTGTATATCCATTGTGTATAGCCTTCTTGTCAAATTGCCAAGGGCGGCCAAGAAGTACGTGACACACCGTCATGGGAACAACATCACACTCCACAGTGTCTTCATAAGCTCCAATCTTGAATGTAACGGAGACGGTGTGTTCAATCTTGACATTGCCGTTGTCGCTTAACCATTGCACATGGTATGGGTGAGCATGCTTGCGGAGTTGGAGATTGAGCTTGGAACATAACTCGGTGCTTGCAAGGTTGTGGCAACTTCCTCCATCAATGATCACCTTGATTGACTTTCCATGAATGCCGGCTTTTGTTTGGAAGATGTTGCATCGTTGGTCTTCTAAGGCTTGGGATTGAGTAGTCAACACCTTTGTGACGACAAGTGATGGGCTAGTGTCATGAGTACATAGCACATGTTCCTCTTCATCACCCATGTCATCCACTTCCATGGCAACGGCCGCTTGGACAAAGGCTTCATACTCATCTTCATCATAGTAGTCAATGGTTCCATTGTCTTTGGTGATCATCACCCTAGTGTTCTTGCACTCAAATGACTTGTGTCCTTGAACGCCACACTTGAAACAAGTTACTTTGGGTGGTGCCGATGATGCTTTGGAGGATGTTGTTGTAGAAGGTGCGGGAACTTGAGTTGTTGATTGTGGTGGTTTGGAGAAAGGCTTGGACGAAGATGCAAATGAGGGCTTGAGTGTTGGTGTAGTGCTTGCCGAAGAGGTACGTGAGGCGAAAAAGCCCTTAGTGCGCTCATACTTTGCCTCTTCTTGGAGTTGGCGTTCGGCGCGAGTCGCTTTGTGTACAAGGTCCCACAAGGTAGAGTAAGGTAGGAACTCCACAATGCGCTTGATGGGATATTTCAATCCATTGAAGAAACGTGCCATTGTTTGTTCTTCTTTCTCCTCCAACTTGAGGCGCATCATAGTTAATTCCATTTCCTTGAAGTATTCTTCCACGGACTTGGTGCCTTGTGTTAGCTTTTGAAGCTTGTTGAAAAGATCACGGGTGTAATGGTCCGGTACGAAGCGGGTGTGCATTTCAAGCTTCATCTCCTCCCAAGTTGCAATTGGTTCTCGAAGGTTTTCTTCACGTACGGACGTCACTTGTTCCCACCAAATATTGGCATAGCCTTCAAACTCAAGGGAAGCCATGGCAACTTTCTTTTCTTTGGAGTAGTTGTGCATCCGGAAGATCTTGTCAACTTTGATGACCCATGATAGATAGGCGTCGGCATCATCGTCACCCGTCAACTTGGGTATGGTGAACTTGAGTTTGCCAAACTTGTCGTCCGCATCATGTGGGCGGCGAGGAGGTCTTGTATCATCATCATGTTGGTGGGGGGCGGTTGTGCATCCTCATCAAATTCTCGACGCGGAGGTCTTGCATTAGCTTGTAGATCTTGGTCACGATGTTGATTGTGTGGGTGGAGCCGCGGTTCCTCATCATGGCGTGGACGGTGTCGGTGAGGTTGCACACTATCTGCACTTAACGCCCCATGGTGATCATGTTGATGGTCAACCTCATGGCGGCGGTGGTGGTCATGGTGCCGGCGGCCATCTTGATCATGGAGAATGGGACGATGACCATCATGGTCATGTGGGAGATGGCGCCGTCCATCTTGTTGTGGAGGTCGGTTGACGTGCCCGGTGGCTTGGGGATGATGTGGTTGGTCCACGTGGAGAAGTTGTCGTTCATGATTGATAATCGGCGGGGCGTCATGGTGGGCTTGACCTTGAGTAGTGTGCTCCGCTTGTGGGCGATCTTGATTGACCAAGGGTGGAACACCTTGGTGTGCTTGGCCTTGGGGTGGGTGGTCCGCTTGGTGACGCTCTTGATTCACTACACGTGGTGCATCATGTTGTGTAGCTTGATGAAGATGTTCATGATGGCCTTGTTTGTCGCCGTCGTGGCGTTGTGGACCATGAGCACCATGCTTGTGAGGTTGAGGCCGAGGTTGTTGGTGACACGCATGGTCATCCACATGGGCGGAGCGGGAAGAAGATGATCTTGACGAACGCGACCTTGATCGGTGATGTTGATGTTGTAGGAGATGGCCTAACATTGCGGTGACGTCGTCGAACCGTTGGTCGATGGAGATCTTGTTGGCGGAGTTCCGCTTGTCGGAGGCTTGTAGGTGCTCATTGGTGGTGAGTAGATCGTTCTCATTCGCGAGCATGCGATCGTCAAGTCGTCGGAGCGTGGCATTGATGTCGCCAAACTTTGAGTCACTTGTAGCTTGGAAGTCGTCGAGTCTCTCGGCCCAAGACTCCTCAACTTGCTCCGGGGCGTCGTGAGTTTTGTCTTGCCTAGGCATGGTCACAAAGAGGAAGAAATTGGTGGAAAGGTGAGTTGGTTAGAGGAAAATACACTTGAAACACGTCCCGTAAAAACTATTGAATTGATGAAAACACCCAAGGACAGCCGTTGTGCACAAGTTAGAACACATCAAAAGGCTATCTATTGGATGGGAAGGAAAAGTGGCAATGCCAAACGAAAATGATCAAAAGAAAAGTGTATTGTCAAATGTGGAGGTGATGCAACAATTTCAAATGTCAAAAGGGCGATCAAAAAGAACACACACGTGGAGATGGATGGGGTTAGTGCGACGGACAAAAACGAGCACAACAAAAATGGTCCTAACGACGACTACGCTCAATGTCGCACTAACACTCGAGAGACCGTGGCTTGGTTGCAAAAAGGAGAAGCAACAAGATTCGCACACTTGCCTCTCTTCTCACTCTCTCTTTTGGCTACAAGCTTGTGGACTCTTTTGTATTTGTGGACTATGGATGGCACACACACACTATGTGTGATTTCTCTTTCTTTCTCTCTTTGTGTTTTTGTTTGATTGGGAGTATCTCTTTTCTCTTTCTCTTGGTCCACTTCAAAACTTGGTAGTGCTAGATATAAACACACACTCTCACAATTCGGGGTCAAGTGTACGATGAGGGGTGGCCTCTTGGGGTGGCCCGATCTTCACGGATTCACGAGATTTGTGGCGGGGAACGAGGATGAACACGAAGAACATGATGAGCAAATCGGAGGCAAACACACACACACAAGATACACACCGGTTGTCCTCGTTGGCCCGATTCACCAACTCAATAGAATCACAAGGAAGAGACTCCAAGAGTAGAATTCCTTGTGAGAGATTGATTTGCTAGGAGTAGAATTCCACTTGGGGAAGAGACCAAATCAATGGATAGAATTACACACAAAAGTATGCAAGAGATCCACTACAAGGTAGAATTCCCCAAATAGAAGAGACCCCAAACAAAGAGGGATGATGATTTACTCTAGATTTGAGATCTAGTAGCAAGTTCCCTAAGGGAAAGGGCATGAAGCCATGTTTTATCTTAATTCTTGTCTAAGCTAGAAAGGGGAAGAGAGAGCCATATAAATAGGCAGCCACGTCCTGGGGGCAACTTGGTAATTTAGGGAAGATTACAAGGGTGGCTTCCAGGCCAAAGGCGCGTTGACTCGGCCAGGCCGGCTATAGCCGGTGTTAAGTCCGGCTTTAGCCGGTCTGGCCGGCTATAGCCGGTGTTGGGGCCGGCTAAAGCCGGTGTCAGGGCCGGCTTTAGCCGGTCCGTCGCTTGCTCCGACTTCTTCTTCCGGCGTTTCCATGCTTCCTCTTCGTGTTCCTCGTCCTTGGTCGTCTCTCCATATGGTTCGTAACGGACTGCACAAATGATGTTGCCATGAGGTAGCGAACCATTCACCGTATGCTCAAGATCAAGAGTGTTTAGGAGCAAATTCACCTTATCATGGAGGGCTTTAGCTCGAGCTCTTGTCATTGGCCCTTGTGGGGAACTTGGCGGTCTTGAGGTGGAGGTGTCCGAAGGCCACCCCACATCACGTGGCCTAGCCGGCGATGCCATAGCCAACCCTCGACAACCTTGGCAATGAGGCATGTTGAGGAGAAAATGCTCTCGTTCGAGAAATCAACCACGTAAAGGTTGTCCTCAACATGTCTAACACAAACCAATTTGAGATTATCACTCCTAAGGACTTTCACATGATTATAGGTAAAATAGCAATCGTAACCAATGCTTGCAAGATGACGTATTGAAAGAAGATTATAGCCAAGGGTGTCGACAAGCATGACATTCTCAAGAGACAAGTCCTTTGAGATTGCCAACTTGCCTCGACCCAATACCTTTCCTTTTGAGTTATCTCCAAAGAGGATGCATTGAGTTGAGTTAACATCTTCAACAAATTGCTCAAGCACCTCTCTTCCTCTGGTCATATGATTAGTGCACCCACTATCAAACAACCATTTTGGCCCACCGAAGGAATAGCCCTACAAAATCAATTTTTGGGTTTAGGAGCCCATTGTGAAATGGGACCCCTAGCATTAGCAACAAGAGATTTAGGTACCCAAATAGAGTACCATCTATAAGCATAGCCATCGCGAGGACCAACATATCTAGCACAAACATTCCCATTCGTGTCCTTACACAACATGTACGATGGGTTGGTCTTTTCGGCAAAGCTATGGTTAGGATTGCCCCTATTGGCATTCCCTCCCATAGGCACTTTCTTACCATTACCATTCCCATTGTACCCTTCCTTCACAAAGTTGATCTTCTTGGGTGGAGGAACATAGTAGTTGTTGTTGTTCCTTGGGATATAACCAAGGCCTTGACCACGAGGCCTCTCCTTTTGTTGAGCAAAGAGCTCATGAGGGGGTTTCCCTAGTTGTGGAGATGAGAGACGCTCTTTCTCAAGTTGAGCCTTCAACTTAGCATTCTCCTCAATGAGGATTGCTTGATCTAGAGAAAAGTTAGTAGCACAAGCAATATTCTCAACAATTATGGGCACACTTGATGAACCTTGAACTTCATTATGAAGAGCTTGAAGTTCCTCATATTTCTTGCTAAGTCTATTGAGCTCATCCTTGACTAGCTTGTTAGCCCTTTCATGGTGCTCAAGATCCTTAGTAAGAGAAGCATGAGCAACTTCAAGTTCCTTTTTGGAAGCATCAAGTTCTTGTGCCATTAGCAAAGTTTTATCCATAGTATCCAAGTCCTTAGTTTTATCAAGTTGATATGTTTCAATTTGATGAGAAAGAAGCAACTAGTGTTCTTCTCCTCGGTTAGCTCTTGAACAAGGAGATTGAATCTCCGTTCCCCATCTTCAACATGGGATCTCGCTTCCTCAAGGGACTCATTGCGTTGAGCAATAGTGTCCATCAAGTATTCGAAATGATCACGAGCATCACCACGGAGAGAACACATAGTCTTGTAAAGAGTGACAAGAATAGTCTCCTCATCCATATCATCATTAATGGGACAAGAATGTTGGGACGAAGATATAACCTTAGCCTCCTTTGTCATAAGGCATTTATGAGGAGTGTTCTTGGTGGAGCTCTCATAGTCCTTGGTGTAGTCATACTTGAATAGTGACCCGGGCTTGGCAAGAGTCAAACCGGCCACTCCAACAATGTCCTCCTCGTCACTATCTTCTTCATCAACATCGAAGGTGTATTCAACACCCACAAGAGCCTTGACGTCTTTGAGCTTGTTCTTGTTCCTCAAGTTGATTGGATTAGGCTTCAATCTTGGCTTGGCACCCTTTATGTACTTCGGCTTGTCTTGTCTCTTCTCATAGGGGCAAGTATCGGTGAAGTGCCTCGGCTCATCACAATTGTAGCAAGATCTTCTCTTCTCCTTGGGAACAAAGCTTCCTCTCTTCATGGAATGCTTCCCATACTTCTTGGCGAAGAATGCTAGATCAGTATCTAACTCACTTGTTGAAGTCATCTCTTCTTCTTCTTCAAGATCTTCTTCAACTCTCTCTTCCTTGCTTGCTTCATGTGCCCTTGAATGGGTGACATTGGCCTTCAAAGCAAGAGATGGGTTCTTGTTCATGGCACGGACAATCTCCTTGGTCCTATTTGCCTTGGCAATCATGTCATCATGAGCAACAAAGTATCCAACAAGCTCATCCGTGGTCATCTTGCGGCAAGGTTCCAAGAAGGTGACTGACAAGGGTATAGATAATAGAGCCCATCAGTTGAGTACCCCTGAGGCCCGTTTAGCTAGGCCCAATTGTAATACTAGTTAAAATACGAGTTCATGTCGTATATCGGTATTGTAATCTGTATCGGATCCCACCCGATCCTCGAGATCTGGCCACCTATATATAGGGGCCAGGAGGGGATGGTGTGGGACAGATTGAAAGCAAGCCAGGTTTACACCCACGTTTACTTTCGATAGCCACCTTGTTTGACTTATTTTACCTTCAAGTTCATCTGACGCCTTATCTCCCCGATCCTAAGTCCTTCATCTAGGACATTTGTCGAGTTAACCCCTCGTCAATTGGCGCCGACCGTGGGGACTCTGGGTGTCGGAATTGTGAATTCGACGACTTTTTTCACTTTTAGCCAATAGCAGTCCAGAAGTCGATGAAAACAAAAAGATGGAGTTGACATTCGGAAGTTTGAGCTTCCATATTGGGCCTTCGGGTTCAACTTGTCTTTCGAATCCGGCGAAATCGGGTCCGTCGACAAGTAAAACTAAAATAGTTGCCAAATCTGGATCATTTTTAGGCTCTTCTAGTGAGGCAAACTCGCTAGTCAGCCTAACAGCAACAGAAAATCTACAGGACAAATTCGAGGAACCCGACGAAATTGGGCAAAAAATCATCGCGAAAGCAGCAATGGACAAGCCATGCGACAAGTCAAGGGATTTCGCCAGCGGAAGCAGCGGCGTCTCCAGAAGCGTACACCAATTATGCGTCATCATCACTGAAGCAACATAAGAGGAAAACAATCACGCAGGCAATGAGGAGATCGACATGCAAGTCGACAAATTAAGGAGCAATGGCAAGAAAGAGAAGGAGAAAGTCCATGTTTCCGCCAGAGAGTGGAGGATGATCATGTCAGCTATCAACCACGGGACTGATGTACCCGCAGATTCCAGAAGAGAAGTTATAATGGGATATCAATACGCGCTGCACCAACGGAGAAAGAAGTTAAAGCAGGAAAGAGACATGATTATGAGAAGCCCAGATTACAACAGCACATCAAGTGGAGGATATTGGGGTGAATATAGCGATTCATCAGAGTCCAGCATGGAGAGGCACAGAGACCCGAAGCATAGCAGAAGGACAACAGCACGGACAGTAGAAGAAAGCTATATAAAAAGCCCAAGCACGAATCAACCAGAGGAGGAAGAAGAATTCGTGCAAGAAACACCGGAAGCAGCATTGGTAGCAGCACATGCATACCTACTAACCACGCAACCTAAGCCTGGAGACCCGCGGGAACACATGCACCAAGCCGCGATACGAAGCCTCGGGTTGGTGGAAGATAAACTAAGGGGAAATTTTCCAGAGAAAAATTCGACTCACCATAAGGAAAAGCAAAAAAGAAGAGGTCAAGCGCAAGTCTTCATGGAATGAAACTAGCGACTCATCAGAAGACGAGAAACGCCAAAAGAGGAAGGAGGATGCAAGGAACATAATAGCACAAGCAAGAGTAAACAACTCGCGTTATGCGTGGAGGGAAGAAAACTATGAGGACAACGAGAAAGAGATGGGCGCGTTATGCTTTACCCGCAGGGTTCGCAAAACGCGAGTACCCAAAGGATTCAAATTGCCACATGATCAAGAAAAATATGATGGGTCACAAGAACCAACTCTATGGTTGTCAGACTACCTACAAGCAGTACAAATACTCAGGGGAATGAGAGCAACGGCAATGCAAAGTTTACAGTTACACCTCACTGGCGCAGCGCGGTCCTGGTTAAATACTCTACCCAACGATTCCATCGGAAGTTGGGGAGAACTAGAGAGCCAATTCGCAAGAAATTTCCGCTCAACGTACAAATGACCAGCGTCATTGGAAGAATTTAAGTCATGCATGCAGAGGAGATACGAAACTCTGCGCTCTTATATACAACGCTGGAGTGTCATTAAAAATTTTGCAGAGGACATCTCCGACGAAAGAGCAATAGACGCCTTTTCAGCCAGACTTCGTCGTTCAGACCTCATTGAAGAGATAGGAAGAATAAAGCCAAGAACAGTTTAAGAACTAATGGAAATAGCCAACAGCTTCGCCGATGGAGAAGATGCGTACAACAACAAAAGGGGACGTTCACCGGAAGTCGATAAAACAAGCAGGCAAAGGCGACGATACCACAACGGCGACAATCACGGAAGGTGAAATCAGATAGCTGCGGCATACGACGGAAGGAACGAGGAAGGCTACGAAAGCAAAGAGTTTCAAGCAAAAGATAACAGGGGTAAGGAGAAACCAAGGTACTCGGGTCCCTCGGCAGAAGATATGCTATATGGTCCTTGTCGCGTTCATTATGCATACCTGGACGGGAAAAGAGTTTCCAACCACCAGATGAAAGATTGTAGAACCTTCCTAAGGTTGCAAAATGCCATGGATTCAAGCCAAGGAACACGACAGGGAGGAAAAGGAACGGCTCAAGGATATCAAATGCAGCGACTCGCAAAATAGCTGGAGTCAAAGGTATATATATCAGCAATGATTCAACCAGTACCAAAGTCAAAGAAAGAAAGAAAGAGCATATCTCGACAGGTCAACTTGGCAATATCGTCTCCACCAGCTACTACAGAGTACTTGCAGTGGTCCGATCAACCAGTAAGATTTAGGAGAGTGGACCACCCGAGGAAAGTTCCCAGGCCAGGGCACGCCCCAATGGTACTAAAGGCGCAAATAGGGGGATACGACATCGAGAGAGTATTCATGGATGCAGGAAGCGGCATAAACCTAATATATGCAAGAACTCTGAGGGCAATGTGCATCTCATTGGATAGTCTAAAAGCCCACAGATTGTTCTTTCCACGTGATAGTACCAGGGAGTGCAAATTACCCTCTCGGGAAAATAGAGCTCGACGTTTGCTTCGGTAATAGCAGCAATTATCGCAAAGAGAAGCTGGAATTCGAAGTCATGGACTGGCCTTCACAATATCATGCAATCCTGGGGCATCCAGCATTTGCAAAATTCATGGCAGTACCCCACTACACGTATCTTACGCTAAAAATTCCAGGTCCTAAAGGAACAATCACAGTTCAGGGCAGCTTCGAAGTATCTAACACTTGTGACAAGGAATTCAATAGGTTGGCGTAAACCTTCAGCATGACAGCAGAATACGCAAGGCTGAAAGGTGAAACGACCACAACGTACTACCCGACGTCGGGCGATCCCTGCCAGACCAGGCTTTCGATGTAACTCAAGACTCGAAGAAAATCATGGTCCACCCCACGGACCCAAACAAGACTACCTCTATAGCAGTAAATCTGGATCCCGCATAGGAAAGCGCGCTCATCGAGTTCCTCCGTGAGCACTGGGAAATCTTCACCTGGTGTCCTTCAGATATGCCAGGGGTTCCCAGGGAACTCGTCGAGCACGCATTAAACATCGATCCCAAAGCAAAGCCAGTCAAACAACCATTGAGAAGATTCGACGAACCCAAAAGGAAAGCAATAGCATCCGAGCTACACAGACTCGAAAATGCAGGGTTCATCTGAGAAATCAAAACATCGACTTGGGTATCCAATCTAGTCATAGTACCCAAGAAAAACACTGATGTGCAAAGATTGTGTGTCGACTATACGTCTCTCAACAAGCACTGTCCAAAGGATCCCTTCCCTCTACCTCGCATCGATCAGATAATTGACTCGACAGCAGGGTGCACAAGGCTTTCCTTCCTGGATGCATACTCTGGTTACAACCAGATTAAGCTGAAGAAAGAGGATGAGGAAAAAACAGCTTTCATAACACCTTATGGCGTGTTTTGCTTTCGGCCTAAAAAACGCAGGAGCAACTTACCAAAGGATGATGCAAAATTGCCTCGGAAGTCAAATAGGACGAAACATTCAAGTCTACATCGACGACGTGGTCATTACAACAAGAAAAGAGTCACTAATCAGTGATTTAGCAGAGACCTTCGACAACTTAAACAGGTACAAGCTCAAGCTTAACCCGACAAAATGTTCTTTTGGGGTATCTGCAGGGCAACTCTTGGGATTCCTAGTATCCGCAAGAGGAATAGAGGCAAACCCAGAGAAGATCCAAGCGATATTAACGATGGGTAAGCCCACAAAGCTGCACGATGTACAGAAGCTAGCAGGACGCGTCACGGCACTAAGTCGATTCGTTGCAAGACTAGGAGAAAAAGCGCTCCCTTTCTATGCATTGATGAAAAAATCAAACAAATTTGAGTGGACAGAAGAAGCGGACATAGCCTTCGCACAGCTGAAAAAAGTGCTTTCCACACCACCGGTGTTGGTCGCACCAAAAGAAAAGGAGCCATTACTACTATATATTGCAGCCACACATCAAGTGGTGAGCACAGTATTAGTAGTCGAAAGAAGCGAAGAAGGAAAAGCTCATGGAGTCCAACGACCAGTATATTTTGTCAGCGAGGTACTATCTCCGACGAAACAAAGGTACCCACACTATCAGAAACTCGCATATAGCGTATTCATAACAGCACGAAAACTACGGCAATATTTTGCGGTCCATCCAATCATAGTGGTCAACAAAGCACCACTATCCAATATATGGAACAATCCTTCAGCAACAGGACATGTCTCTTTATGGGGAATCAAGCTATCGCCCCTGGACATCACGTATGAAAAGCGAAAGGCGATCAAGTCCCAAATTCTACCAGATTTCACAGCAGAGTGGCTAGAGTTACAAAACATAGGGCCACCAGATTTATTGAGTGTGTGGACAATGTACTTTGACGGATCAAAAAGAATCCAAGGCGTAGGAGCAGGGGTAGTCATGATATCACCACAAGGCGACAAGTTGAAATATGTGCTAAGGATGAGTTTTCCTCAAGCTTCCAACAATGAAGCTTAATACGAGGCGCTGCTCCATGGGATGAAAATGGCCAAAGCTTGTGGAGCAACTCGACTGGAAATATTTGGAGATTCAAATCTCATCGTCCAACAAGTGATGAATAAGTGCGACGCCATCAGCGACAATATGACAGCATACAGAAACTTATATTATTACCTAGAGGGAACATTCGACAGATGCAAAGTTTCGCATGTCAGTAGAGCTAGCAACGAGGAGGCTGACACTTTAGCAAACATCGGGTCCCAGTGCTTACCCATACCACAAGGAGTCTTTTGGGAAGAAATCGTAGAAAGATCAATAAAAAGCAGCAAAGTTTCAACTGCAGGAGTGATGTCTATGCACGCGTCTGTTCTTGTAGACAGTGTTGGGCCTCCAAGTGCAGAGGTTTGTAGAACAGCTGATAAGGATCACGCCGGCGATCCTTGAGTTTTGTCCCGATCTTTCACAGCGAGTCAACCAGATAGATAATCTTCCAATCACGCGATGAACGCAACCTGAAGAAGAGGAACGAATCCAGCAAGCAACGTGAAGAGAATCAACACGCCTCAAACCTAAGCCTGATAATCCTTGATGAACACAAGAACCTTCACAGCAATATATTTGATAAGATAGATGACGGCAGCGCCGTCCCCGGAGGGATGCTACACGCAGCACACAACTCAATATTTTGTCTAAAATTCTGAACCCCCTAAACCCTAGACTGCTGGCCTCCTTATATAGATGGCCAGAAAACTGTTGGGCTTGGACAGGCCCAAACCCAAAACACAAATAAACCTAAGTGGCCCATAACATGACCTAGCACACGGAATAACATAAGCAGATATCTAAATTGCTGACACAACCTTAGACTAAATTATTTCATATCGTAGGTCGTCCTGGCATGCCAATCAGCAACGAGCTTCCCTCATCTTGGTGGAGTCCTGAAATTGGGCTTCACCTCCTCCTTCGTGCCCATATCAACAGCAGCAAGTTTCCCTTAAGTGGATCACCCAAGGTTTATCGAACTCAGGGAGGAAGAGGTCAAAGCTACCCCTCTCAAGCAACCCTGCAATTACGATACATAAAGTCTCTTGTGTCCCCAACACACCCAATACACTTGTCAGATGTATAGGTGCACTAGTTCGGCGAAGAGATAGTGAAATACAAGCGGTAGTGATGATTATAAGTAGTAACTGTGATATGAAATAAGTATCGCTGCGAGCAAACATGTAACAAAACAGGAAGTAAACGGTGTGCAATGCTTGGAAACAAGGCCTAGGGATCATACTTTCACCAGTGGACACACTCCCAACAAATATAACATGATTGAACAAATAAACAACTTCTCTTCACTATGGTACTCTGAATTACTCTCCTATTGAATAACACTAATCATTGCGTAGGGCTACGAAGCACTCCTCAAAGTTCATCAAGTACTTGACAAACACCACTCATAGAGATATCCAAATCAGATCACAATTCAAGATAGATATTATTGCAACTTAGACCAAGTACTAACACGGTGCACACACTGTCAACATTACACCATGAAAGGAGGAATATATCACTTCAATACTATCATAGTAATAATTATAGATTACTTTAATAACATCACTAGAGTACACATAATATCTGAATAATAACATCTACTTGTTCAACATGATACAAAGCTCACGATCACATAAAGATCACATCATGGGAGAGAGAGGTGAACCACATAGCTACCGGTAGAGCCCTCAGCCCCGGGGATGAACTACTCCCTCCTCATCATAGGAGACAGCAAGGTTGATGGAGATGGCGGTGAGGTCGATGGAGACGACGGAGACGGCGATGGAGACCGATGGAGATGGCTCCGGGGGCATTTCCCCGTCCCGGCAGGGTGCCGGAACAGAGACTTCTGTCCCCCGAAATTTGGCTTCGACGGCGGCGGTGCTGCGGAACTGTTCTGGAAATTTCGCCGACTCCTTTAGGGTTTTTCGTTCCGAGGCTTCTTATAGGCAAAGGGGCGTCGTCAGGGGGCAGCCAGGGGCTCCTCACACTAGGGTGGCGCGGCCAAGGCCTGGGCCGCGCCACCTATGTGTGAGGGCGGCCTCTGGCCCCCCTCCGACTCTCTTTCTGTCTTTGGGAAGCTTCCGGGGAAAATAAGACTTCTGGAACTTGTTTCGTCCAATTCCGAGAATATTTCCTATGTAGCTTTTCTGAAACACAAAAGCAGCAGAAAACAGGGAACTGGCACTGTGGCGACTTGTTAATAGGTTAGTTCTGGAAAATGCATAAAAGTGCCACGAAGTGTAACGAAACATTGGGTAAATGGTGTAAAAACAAGCATGGAGCATCAAAAATTATGGATACGTCGGAGACATATCAGCATCCCCAAGCTTAACTCCTGCTCGTCCTCGAGTAGGTAAGTGATAACAAAAGAAATAATTTTTGAGGTGACATGCACCTACACAATCTTGATCATATAGGTAAAGCATTGAGTGCTGAGATCATAAGAACTTAAAACATGGGCATGAAGATATAATCTTGACAATAGAAACTTAGCAACCATGTTGTAAACATGCAAATAAACACAAACAAAAGATCATGAAAATGAAACAATGAAAGTCAAACGTGCGTTCAAAACATATGGAAAACATAGCAAATGGTTTTCAGCTTGTCCTTCAAAGAGAGCAAAACATAAATGCATAGGACACCTTCAAGTTTAAGAGGGCGACTAGATACAAATAATTTGAGAACAAGTGAAACCAACAATATGAATCAATCAATGAAAACTTTGGGACAATGCACATTATACTAAGAATGACAACTATGCTCTCTTAATGGTGCATAAAGATAGAAGGTGGTGACTCAACATAAAGGTAAAAGAAAGGCCCTTCGCAGAGGGAAGCAGTGATTAAACATGTGCTAGAGCTTTTCATTTGTAAAACAGAGAGATAAAAATTGGTTTTGAGAGGTGGTTGTCTTTGTCAACGACTGGCAATGGGGTTCTTACTATCTTCCATACAAAAATGAAGCAAGTTTTTGAGAGAGAGATTGGCACTTTTGTGCTCTTTTATAAAGCTTGGCACTCCTCCCCACCCTTTTTCTTTCACAAACCATGGCTAACCGATTCCATCGGGTGCCCACCAACATTCACATTCCATGGAGGAGTGCCTTTTTTCTTTTCTTTTTTTTCCTTTTTTTCTTTTTGGAATAAGCAATATGGAAGATAGCAAATCCGACCACTACGTCCCCATGAGCTGAAAACAGTGTCACAAAACGAGAAGTGTTTTGAAGGTTTTTGAAAGGTAGCACATGAAAATTTACTTTGAATGGCTTACAAATACCATGCATAGGAATTTATAGTGGACACAATGGCAAACTTGGTTTTTGGGAGTTGGATGCACGAGTAGAGCTCATACTCAGTACAAAATGAGGGCTAGCAAAAGACTGGGAGCGACCAACTAAGAGAGCAATAACGGTCATAATCATGCATAGCGACAAAGCAACATTAAAAGAAGCATAAGATGGCATCAAAAGTCAAAAACTAAATGATCATAGAGGCTATTGGCAACGTTGTATGAGTCTAACATGTGTGAGCATGCGCCAAGTCAACCCAAATAAAGCATCAAGGAGAAAACCAAAATAATGCTTCCAAACAATAAAAACAACGCATGATTTTTTCAAAGGCTCATTAAGCAATCTCAGTTATTTGAGACAAGTCATGCTACAGCAAAACCACTAAGCATACTATCAAAAAGACATCAAGCATGACATGAAAAAGCCTAAGCCACAGTCTACACAAGCTCCTTCTTGTACCACTTTTTTGCATAAAGCTTTTTCTCTTTTCCAACACCATTTGAAATTTTTAAAGACACCTCTTTTGATGAAAACCAATAAAGATCAGAGGCAAAAATACACCTTGATGAAGAGATATGACAAGGTCTAAACGAAAATCAAGGCGAAAAATGCAAGCTAAACGCAGTAGCAGAAAAAGAGAACACTCGTTGAACGATAAGAGTGAAAACTAGAGTGTTCTTGGCAAATGAAATGTGAGTTCATCTCCTCCAAAAGAAACATGATGTGATCTAACCATTTATTGCAGCAAACAAAACTAAACTAACTAAGAAAACTAAAACAACTGACGCTCCAAGAAAAACACATAGTGCATGAAGCAATAAAAATATAGTGTCTTGAAAGGTGACCTGATTTTTGCCGATGAAGAAGGGGGTGCCTCGGGGGCATCCCCAAGCTTTGACGCTTGTACTTCTTGGATATTTCTTGGGGTGATGCAGGGGCATCCCCAAGCTTGAGCTTTTGTCCATTCTTCATCTCATCTCATCATTCTCCAATCCCTACACTTGAAAACTTCCTTCATACAAAACTAAACACAATTCTATTAGCAACATTAGTGTAAGCATAACATTGAATCAATCCTTTTTGCTTCAGGTTTCAACCTAAAACCACCACATATATAGCAAATACTACTGTAGCAACTTCCCCAAAAGTTCCGTGATCAAAAGAACTCAAAAAGAAAGCGATAAAGCGGCAAACACAAATATTGGCAGAAATCTGTCAAAACAGAACAGCTGATAAAGGCCGATTTTTTAAGGGGATTTCTGTTGCTCAAATCAAAAAGTGCTCAACCAATGAAAGTTTGGATATAACCTGGGGCATATGCACAAGAAATATCAGGTCCAAAAGATATACAGAGAATTTTCACGAATTTTTACGGTGCAGCACCGAAAACAGTTTCAGGACAGCAACATCCCCAAATCTTACCTCACTCAAATTAGAGGCTTCTCTTGGCACAACAATAAAATAAAAAGGATAAGGAGCGGTCATTACAGTAGTAATGACTTCCAAGACTCAAATAAAATAAAAAGTACTGAAAATAAATAATGGGTTATCTCCCAAGAGTGCTTTTCTTTGACGCCTTTGAGCTAGGCGCAGTAATTTGCAAAGATGCTCATGTGGGCGCCATATAAGAGCTTGAGGCAAAGGCGCCATATAGGAACTTAAAGCAATAGAGAGCATCAAAAAGCAAATGTGGAACACATTTAAATCTAAACCACTTCCTATGAAAAATAGTCTTGTAAAGAGACAAGTCATAAAAGCGCAAAGCAAAAAACATAGGAAGGCAAAACAAGTACAACTTCAAGAATTGCAACATAAAGAGGGGAAACTCAATATTGTTGAGATCCATCAAACTATGTTTCCCTCTCTCATAATAACTTTCAGTAGCATCATGAATAGAATTAATCATATAACTATCACGTAAAGCATCTCTATCATGAGCCACATGCATAAAAGGATTAATACTCCCCACATGAACAATAGTAGTAGGAGCAGATTCAACAGAATAATTATTCTCATCACCATAATCATCAAAGACAGGAGGCATATTGTAATCATAACTAATTTTCTCCTCAAAAGTAGGTGAACTGAAAACATTATACTCATCATCATAAACTAGAGGCTTAGTATCATCAAGAGATAGAGAACTACTATGTCGCAAAGCATATTCATCAAACATATCATCATAAGAAGGAACATGGATAACACTAATGGTACAACAATTATTAACCTTAGAATTGGTACCAAAAAGATTTTCAATATCAAAAGTAGAGTGTTTTTCCCAATCATGATCACTAACATAAGTAATAGGCATAGGAACATCATCCCAATCAGAATTATCATAATCTATAGCAGGATCATAACGCTTAGGGGAAGATACCGTGTCCTCTTGCCTCTTACTCCTCTTCTTCTTCTTCTTCATACTCTTCTTACTCTCTCCTTTAGGAGGGAGAGACTTGAAGGGCATCTTCTCCACATATTCTCTAGGAGGGAAAGGCATCTTCTCCACATAATCTGGTTTCCTGACAGGAACAACAGAAGAAACTTTGGAGGATTCCTCCTCTCTATTAATAAGATTGAAACATCTATTAGTCCTGTCATAGCTTGGCAAAACATCATGTTTTATAAGATCTTGTAAGTAAGTATTTGTGAGGCAATCTTTAGCACAATAGAGACGACAACCACAAAGGGTACTATTAATATCAGCATCTCTCATATCAACCAAAGAAATCTTTCTAGATATCTCTTCACAATTCAAAAACAAGGTAAGCTCATCATGCTGATTGAGAGTAATCTTATCATCACAATACAAATTTGCGGTACTCGTTCGATTAATTGGTCATTGAAAATTAAAGTGACCCTTTTCACCGCAAAATTCACAAAGAAAAGGATAAAGCTCACAAACCCTTTCACCAAGCACATCTAGATCCTTGAGCCACATACTGGTTTCTTCATTTGCGTGGGTGATGCAATAATCTTCCTTGTTGTAACTCTGTTCACAAGGTCTATGTACTCCACAAAAATTAACATGCTTATAAGAAATAGGACTTTTAGAAGTTTGAGCATGTTTATTGCAATCATCAATAACAATATCACTTTCTATGCAAGTGTCCTTAAAAGGTTCATGATACACGTCCCCATTTCCTTTAGGAACATTCATATGGGAAGCAAAGGCTTTAAAGCAATCAACCATAATTTGAGGATCAAGACCATATTTAGCACTAAGCTCTTGAAAATTAGCAGTTTCAGCGAAAGACTTAATGCAATCAAACTCGTAATTCATACCTGATCCTTTACCTTTGTCGCTATCCCAACCTTCAATATTGTTTTGAATTGTTTCAAGCAGATCCCACTTGGTGTCAGCATCCTTGCTTGTGAAAGACCCATCAAAGCATGCATCTAGATAGTCCTTGTAATATCCTGAAAGCCTTGCATAAAAATTATTAATAACAATATTACGGGGAAGATCATGAATAGGGCATTTATGCATTAGTAACTTCAATCTTCTCCACGCTTGGGCAATGCTTTCTCCCTCATGCGGATGAAAATTATAAATGCAATTCCTATCTTTATAAACCTGACTAGAAGGATAGAATTTAGAATAAAAGAGAGGTTCAATTTCCTCCCAATCAATAGATCGGCCATCCTTCAATGTTTTATACCATTCCTCAGCTTTGCCTTTCAGCGAAAAAGAGAATAGCTTCTTCTTAACTTGGTTCATTGAAATACCTGCACACTGGAACAACTCGCATAATTCATGTATAAAGAGCAAATGATCACCAGGATGGACAGTTCCATCTCCTAAATAGCAGTTATTCTTAACACATTCAACAATCTTCGTAGGTATTTTAAAAGGATGAGGAGCACAAGCATCACTAGAAACATCACATATGGGAGATAAAATATTATCAGAACAGACCTTCTCCACTAAAGCTGGGGGACTAAAAATATCATACTTAACAAAACTAGCTTCCCCAAGCTTAGACTTTTCTATATCATTAGCATTAATGGTATTCAAAGCATTCGTACTAATAACATTGCTATGCGAAATAAGCTCCAAAGGATTTTCAATTTTCTCTTCAAATCTAAAATCAGGAAAAAGACTAAAGAACTCTTTGTTTTCCATTAAGCCTAACTAGTGAAAATAAAAACAAGAAACAAAAAGATGTAATTGCAGAATCTAAAGGAAATAGCTCCGAGCACTCACACAGGAGGATGCGAGTACCTTTTACCTTACCTCCCCGGCAATGGCGCCAGAAAAGAGCTTGATGTCTACGCACGCGTCTGTTCTTGTAGACAGTGTTGGGCCTCCAAGTGCAGAGGTTTGTAGAACAGCAGCAAGTTTCCCTTAAGTGGATCACCCAAGGTTTATCGAACTCAGGGAGGAAGAGGTCAAAGATACCCCTCTCAAGCAACCCTGCAATTACGATACAGAAAGTCTCTTGTGTCCCCAACACACCCAATACACTTGTCAGATGTATAGGTGCACTAGTTCGGCGAAGAGATAGTGAAATACAAGCGGTAGTGATGATTATAAGTAGTAACTGTGATATGAAATAAGTATCGCTGCGAGCAAACATGTAACAAAACAGGAAGTAAACGGTGTGCAATGCTTGGAAACAAGGCCTAGGGATCATACTTTCACCAGTGGACACACTCCCAACAAATATAACATGATTGAACAAATAAACAACTTCTCTTCACTATGGTACTCTGAATTACTCTCCTATTGAATAACACTAATCCTTGCGTAGGGCTACGAAGCACTCCTCAAAGTTCATCAAGTACTTGACAAACACCACTCATAGAGATATCCAAATTAGATCACAATTCAAGATAGATATTATTGCAACTTAGACCAAGTACTAACACGGTGCACACACTGTCAACATTACACCATGAAAGGAGGAATAGATCACTTCAATACTATCATAGTAATAATTATTCTCATAATCCTTAAGAGATCACAGTCGTAGCCTAGACCAAGTACCACCACGATGCACGCACTATCACCGTTACACCATGGTAGGAGGAATAGATTACTTTAATAACATCACTAGAGTACACATAATATCTGAATAATAACATCTACTTGTTCAACATGATACAAAGCTCACGATCACATAAAGATCACATCATGGGAGAGAGAGGTGAACCACATAGCTACCGGTAGAGCCCTCAGCCCCGGGGATGAACTACTCCCTCCTCATCATAGGAGACAGCAAGGTTGATGGAGATGGCGGTGAGGTCGATGGAGATGGCGGAGACGGTGATGGAGACCGATGGAGATGGCTCCGGGGGCACTTCCCCGTCCCGGCAGGGTGCCGGAACAGAGACTTCTGTCCCCCGAAATTTGGCTTCGACGGCGGCGGCGCTGCGGAACTGTTCTGGAAATTTCGCCGACTCCTTTAGGGTTTTCCATCCCGAGGCTTCTTATAGGCGAAGGGGCGTCGTCAGGGGGCAGCCAGGGGCTCCTCACACCAGGGTGGCGCGGCCAGGGCCTGGGCCGCGCCACCTATGTGTGAGGGCGGCCTCTGGCCCCCCTCCGACTCTCTTTCGGTCTTTGGGAAGCTTCCGGGGAAAATAAGACTTCTGGAACTTGTTTCGTCCAATTTCGAGAATATTTCCTGTGTAGCTTTTCTGAAACACAAACAGCAGAAAACAGGGAACTGGCACTGTGGCGACTTGTTAATAGGTTAGTTTCGGAAAATGCATAAAAGTGCCACGAAGTGTAACGAAACATCGGGTAAATGGTGTAAAAACAAGCATGGAGCATCAAAAATTATGGATACGTCGGAGACGTATCAAGGAGAACAAGTCCAGAACCAAATAAATGGCTCGGGGGCTGATAATCGCGGGACAGCTAAACCCGAAGAAGTCATGATGATCGAGGAAACTTGGATGCAACCATACTTGGCGTATATGGTAAACAAAACACTACCCGAAGATACAGTGCAAGCGAAAAGAATAATACGACGATCCAAGGCTTTCGTCGTGTTACAAGGAAAACTATACAAGAGAAGTATAACAGGCATTTTGCAACGGTGCATTGCTCCTCAAGAGGGACAAGAAATCTTAAAGGACATCCACGCAGGGGCATGTGGACATCACGCCAGCAGCAGGGCCATTGCAGCCAAAGCCTTTCGTGCAGGATATTATTGGCTCACACCCATTGAAGACGCGAAAGATATAGTGAGGAAGTGCGAAGCTTGTCAACGTTTTGCATATCGACCACATGCACCAGCAGCGGAGTTGCAACCAATACCATTATCTTGGCCCTTCGCACAATGGGGTCTTGACATGGTGGGAAAATTGCACAAATCTTGGCCAGGAGGGCATGTTTATATGCTAGTAGCAGTCGACAAATTCACTGAGTGGGTAGAGGCAGCCCCCGTAACAACCCAAGACTCTACAGCGGCAATCAATTTTATCAAGTCAATAGTTTTTCTCTTTGGAGTACCACACAGCATCATCACAGACAATGGGACAAACTTCACATCAAAGGAGTTCAAGAATTACTGCGAGAGTTTGGGAATAAAATTGAAATTTGCATCTGTGGCACATCCAAAGACAAACGGGCAAGTCGAGAAAGCCAATGGCTTGATATGCAATGGGATAAATAAAAGGCTGTTAGCACCCCTCGAAAAAGCCAAGCACGCCTGGGTAGATGAGCTGCCCTCCATACTTTGGAGTCTCCAAACTACACCCAATGCAGCTACTCAAGAGACGCCTTTTTTCCTGGTCCATGGTGCAGAAGCCGTTCTTCCAGTTGAGATCACCCATGAAGCTCCAAGAATCGCCGCATATGATGAGACAACTTCCAAAGAAGCACTCCAGGATGATGTTGATGCACTCGACGAAGCAAGAGACGTAGCACTAGCCAGAGCTACTGAATATCAGCAAAATCTGTGAAACTACCACAGTAGTTGAGTTCGTCCACGATCTTTCGTGGTGGGAGATCTAGTTCTACGACTCAAGCAAGATAGCCATGGAAAACTTGAGTCCCCATGGGTGGGACCTTACATCATGACAGAAGTAATACCAGGAGGAGCTTATCGATTACAAGACAAGAAAATAGGGAAACACGAGAGTAACCCGTGGAATGCAGAGCAATTACGATGGTTCTACGCATAGGCAATATAAGGTGACAAATAGTTTTTCAAGTTATGACCCTCCGAGCCCAGAACATGAGGCCATAGGTCGGGTTCCTTGGGTCAATTCGAAAATCTGTGTAAATACTTTACTTTCCACTCGGGGGCAAAGACCCTCGAGTCCTACGAAATAATATTAGCGAGTTATCGAGATTTTGTGATTATCTGAGGCATACTACAAGGTTGATTGCAACCCGATATTTCGGCAGCGACATAAATGGTTCAAAGGAACCCGATAAAATATTAATGCGCACACCTCGGAACCACGATTTGTTCCCATGGTCTATTAATAAAGTAAACACATAATCCAGGTATGATTACTTATTACAGATAACACAAGGAAATACAACTAGGGAAGGAGGTTACATAGAGAGGAAACTAATGAAAATGCACTTCGGCTTCATACTCCTTCTGGCACTGGGTGCCGTCATAGATTCTCACATCAAACTTTGACGTGCCAATGTGGAAGTCAAAAGTCATGAAAAAGCCTTGATGGAGGTCGTGATCCTCCGCAAACTGCGACCAGCCGCCCTTGAAGTACTGCTCACCGGCGCCGTCGTACCAAACCTCCACTTCATAGGGGGTTCCTCCCCCGGAGTGTTCACAAAGAACCGCTTCTCGCAGTTCTTGCCCGTCCATGAACTTGGTGAATTTCAGCGGTAAGCGCTGAATCTCACGGCACTGCACGCCAGAAATGCATAAAAAGGAGTAGATTCTGGGAGGAGAAGCATTAGCAGAAGGAGCACTCGGACCTAGTGTAGTGGATCGCACCTTGATCTTATTTTTACTCCCGGACAGACGGCCGGGGCGCCGCTTCACCGGAGCAGACGATGATGCCACCAGAGCTGTGGCGGTAGCCTTGTTCTTGCTACCGCGAGGGCGGCCGCGGCCCCGTTTCTCCACCGGGGCGTCGATGCTTAAGCGTGATCCACTTGCATCGGCCATGAAGACAAACGTTGGGAGAGAAAAACCCTAGATGGGATAAGCATGAAGAAGACAATGCGGCGGAGAAAGGAGCTAATGAAAGAGTTAGGGTTTTTACCCTAGGCAAATCTGCTTTATTTATAAGCACGTACTAATGGGCCTCTGGGAGGCAAGGCCCAAAATACACTTTTGGGTATTTAAAGTGCAGGTAATACAGAAGAATCAACATATCAAGGAAAAAGATGCGTACAAAAAAAGAGAAAAGAAGAGAGAGCAGGGGATAAGAAAATATCTATAAAAAAGCACAAGTTCACCTCGTCCTTGACTCGGGGGCTTGCGTCATAAGAAGGAGAGAACATTTGAAAAGGCAAATAAAGTCGACAAATGTCGTGAGAAGAAATATATGGAACAGATCTATCTATTTTCTTGAGCCTATACCCAGAAATTTCGGCTATAGCCTCGGGGGCTACTCCCATCGGGAGCGCTATCGCGCACCCGATAGACAGAAGTCGACAAAAGGAAGGAGAGGAATCGAAGCTGGTGATAAAGAACAAGTTGATAGACATGAGGTTTAGACATAATTGGTTGCATCTCGTCAGCAAGGAACTTCGGCTACATTGTCGACAAAATGAACATCGATTACTCCCATCGGGAGTTATTCATGAAAGTTAAAAAGGATAAACTCGAAAAAGTTTGTATATTGAATCAGTCAAACAAGGCTGCGAAATATAATTCTCGAGTTACGTCATCGCGACAAAACTTGAATGTCGTGGTTGAAATATATCATGAAGGTAAGACCCCGGGATCCGTCATGTGTGGCCCGGTATACGCACATGGATGCGTCTGCTGGAACTTATCCGTGTCTACAACGCAAAGAAAATCCTGGTGGACGCACTGGGTACCTTAAGAACCACTGGGATTCATTCTTTGTAAGGCCTAAATGCGGCAAAAGAATGGGTTTGACCGGTTTCCCAAATTCAAGTCCAAAGGGAATTGAATTTGAAGTAGGTGACGAGTATCTGTTCTGGCAGTTAACTGGCCTCTTGATCCGTCAGAGTTGTCAGGCTTGCTCATCAAAACCCCTTGCAAGATATTATTATAAAGTTAAGTCAAAAGACCAAGTCAAAGATTTGATGATAAGAATGAGTCAAAGAGTTGATCAAGTCGAAGATTTGAAGGTCTGAGATTAAACCTGAATCTTAATTCTAGTAGAATCTCGGGGGCTACTGACAAGGGTATAGATAATAGAGCCCGTCAGTTGAGTACCCCTGAGGCCCGTTTAGCTAGGCCCAATTGTAATACTAGTCGAAATATGAGTTCATGTCATATATCGGTATTGTAATCTGTATTGGATCCCACCCAATCCTCAAGACCTGGCCACCTATATATAGGGGCCAGGAGGGGACGGTGTGGGACAGATTGAAAGCAAGCCAGGTTTACACCCACGTTTACTTTTGATAGCCACCTTGTTTGACTGATTTTACCTTCGAGTTCATCTAACGCCTTATCTCCCCGATCCTAAGTCCCTTCATCTAGGACATTTGTCGAGTTAACCCCTCGTCAGTGACATTGAAGGCCAACTCCTTGTATTCGCAAGACACAATCTCGATGAACTTGTTCTTCACAAAGCTATCATTCAAGTGAAAGCCATCATCAATGGTGTTTCCTCCAAGAAGAATGATCTTCTCCTTGAGGGCTTGGAGTCTTGAGTAGGCACTTGAGACCGACTCTCCATCATTCATGCAAAACAAGTTCATGTCTTGTTTGGCGGCTTCATACTTGGTCTTTTGCATTGCTGACGTCCCATCAAACTTGACCGAGAGCTTCTCCCAAAGTTCCTTGGCGGACTCAATGCTTGAGACTTGATCATACACTTCACGCTTCAAGCTTTGACGAATCTTGTCAAGGGCGGTGGAGTTGAGTTGACAATCAATCCTCTCTTTGGGCGTCATGTGCTTCTCATCAACGGGAGTGAACCCATTCTCGACAACGCCCCAAAGCTCCACACAAACACACCTAAGATGGGAACGCATGCAAGACTTCCAATAGGAATAGTTAAATTCATCAAGCATGGGAGGTGCACCGGAAGAAGGGTTCATGTGAGGCATAGGCACGCGTTCGAGGGGATATTCATATGACTTTGCATGAAGAGAGGGTCCATCGGGCTTAGGTGGAGTATCCACCTTAGCCTTCTCCGGGTTTGGGTTTTCCATCGGAACAACCTCAACAACCTCGGGATGGGCACTCTTTGCATCCAAAGCCGAGAATCTCGCTTCCAACACGGCAAAACGTTCGTTGAGTTCGTTGCGTTGCTTATCAAGCATCGCTTGGACCTCAACGGCCGTGAAGACTTTGTCTTCACCCTCATCCGTAGGTGAGACCATCTTACTCTCAAGGCGGTTAAGCCCTTAAAAAGAGTCCTTGCTCTGATACCAATTGAAAGGATGGATGGTCTAACCTAGAGGGGGGTGAATAGGTTTCTACAAATTTTACTTCTCTTTTCACTAGTTTTAGGCTTTGCGGAATATAAGTGTGAGCCTAACAACTAAGTGAGCAACCTATATGATGCTATGCAAAGTACTTCAAGCACGAAGGCTATCACAAAGGTAAAACACAAGTAAAGGGGGCTCGGATAGAAATAACCGAGGCACGTGGAGATGAAGATGTATCCCGATGTTCACTCTCTTGGGGGAGAGCTAGTCACCGTTGGAGAGGTATGAATTCCCACAAAGGGTACTCAAGCGCCACGAAGGCTCACCTTCTTCTCCTTGAGCCTCCTCCATGAAGTAGGAGCCCAATCACTCGTGGTAGACCTTAGGGTGGTCTCCAAACCCTCACAAACTTTCCACGGGGCGAATCACAAGCCGAATGCCTCCGGGCGACCCTAGCCGCCTAGGGGTTCCCACAAACCCAAGAGTAACCAGCAATACTCGATGAACACAAGGGGGAATAAAATTTGGCTTGGTGGAAACGTAGATCGGGGTCTCCTCAAACTTTCTACCAAAGGGATTTGGATTTGAGTGGGTAGAATGGGAGATCCTCAAGCTTTGAGTGCTCTTTAATGGAGGAGAGAGAGAGAAGGCAAAGATATAATTTGAATGGCAACCTTATCCACTCCAAGGTAGGTGAAGGGGTATTTATAGTCCGGGGAGAGAAAGAGCCGTTTGAAACAGAGATCCTGTGCCCAGCCGGTGCAAAGTCGGCGCCGCCGGCCTCTGTGCCGGACCGCCCGGCGCACAGCCCCTTCTCTGGTGTGCTCCATGTTGAGCTTTTCATGCTCTAGCCAACGTAATTAAAATTTTGAACTGATGAAAAGAGCTAGTACAATCCACTTATACACTTCAATACCTCCCACTTACGTATGACAGAGAGGACAGGTCAACGCGAGGTAGGCACAAGAGGCCTTGTACGTGGTCCGGTGACTCAGAGACTCAAACTTGAGACCCTAGGCTCTGATATCATGTTAAGCTTAATGCACTAGCCAACGCAACCAAAAGTCTAAACTGATAAAAAGAGCTAGTGCAATCCACTTATAGACTTCAACACTCCGCTTTCCTTCACATCGTCTTCTCGTAGCCTTCCCGCCAATGTGAACGTCGACCCTGCCGAGTGTTCCACGAGTTGCCCGAAGGTTTATATTTCTCTTTTTTCATGGGGAGAATTTAATATGAATGTGTTGACAACTGTTGTAAATATTCATATAAATGAGTGAGCACTACAATGATAATTTTATGGCCTATTTTGAGTACTACTCGTCGTCGGAGAATAATGATCTGCATGAGATTATCGGCGATGATGACGAGTTCTTGATCATCGTTGGACAGTGGTAGCATAAGGCGTTTAACTATGGCAAAACGAAGTTCAGGCTTCTGTAGCCTGCGGCCTGCCTGAATTACAATAGCAGGGAACGTGGTAGCCGTTTAACTGGCAAAACGAAGTTTAGACTTTCTTAGCCTGGCCGGTTTACAATAGCATGGAACAGGGTCTTCGGACACCGGATGAACTACTTTGCCGAGAGAACCTACCGCGATCACCTCCAACGATGAGTAGACTATTTTTTTTAGTTTAAGTTTCTATCGCTCGAACTAGACGCTATCTATTTTTAGTGTAATTTTTAGATCTTTGCAATTAATCTATTGCTAACAAATATATTTCTGGCGCTGCAAAATAGCGTACCTGCTGGGACGGTTTTTGAGCGGATCGGGCGCGCTGCAAAATAGCACCTCCGGTGGAGGATACTTTGGCTCAACACACGATAAACATTTATAGAATGCTGCAAGCAGGGATGGAGCTCCCTTGAGGCCAGTGGTGTTAGCTGACCCCAATGAAAAATAAAAAACCTTCATTAATTAGTACTAGCTAGTTTTGATTAATAGAAAATGACACAAGTGTAAGAGACAGATTATAGTGATGACCTCATTGCAATTTGTTTCAAACTTCGTCCCTGGTTGCAAGCGACATTCGCAGCGCCGAGCCGCGCCTGTTGGAGATGCTCTTAGCTCTTCCATTTCAGGTAGTCACCTATCATGTTGTTTTAGATAGTAGGATCAAGGCAATGCCATATTAGGTCCTATGTATTTGGCGTTGCTACTATGGAGTTGAGTACCTCCTTGAAATTATTGCCTCACTGACAGGGGCGGAGCTTGTAGCAGAATGAAGGAAAAATACATGCTTAAGGAGGGGTCAAGTCGCCAAGACCCTTTGTTATCGACTACCCTTCACATATGCTCACATGACCTATGAATTTGACATTGCTAGATAGGAATGTCTCTCTCTCACACAATATCAGCTTTGTTTGCAAGAGATATGGGCTGCTATCTCGCAATTGATTGTATCCATTTGATGTTTGTATCATGAACTCTTCCGACAATGCTGTCCGTTATTGATAGTTTGTCCGAGGTTTTTAAAAAAAGATATTTTAGTCTTTTTCTAACATACATGTATTTCTAGATGTCTTTCACTCATTTTGCTCCGACAACCTACACATTATCAGATATCTACATACATAGTATTAGAAAAAGGCTAAAACATCTTATATTTTGAAATATTCGAGTTTCATTCGGGTGTCAAATGGCACTTGTATTATCATTCCAAAATGCCAAAAAGGCTGAAATATACAAGCCCAGTTTAAGGCTCTGACTTTGCACACAATTTCAGAAACTGCAAGTATTTTTTTTAAACGAGTTTTTCGGGTGTCAAATGGCGCTTGTATTATCATTCCAAAATGCAAAAAAGGCTGAAATATACAAGCCCAGTTTAAGGCTCTGACTTTGCCCACAATTTCAGAAACTGCAAGTGTTTTTTTAATACTCCCTCCAATCCATATTACCTTTCGCAAATATGGATGTATCTAGACACATTTTAGTGCTAGATACATCCATATTTGCGAAAGATAATATGGGTCGGAGAGAGTACAAAAACTGCAAGTAATTGTTAAGAGGAACTTTCAAAACGAGCACGGAAACAAAATCTGCTAGAGTTGCTATGAATCAGAACTCTGCCCCCACAAGCTAGGACATATGTGAGCTACAATGGGTTTGACATATCGCTGGAAATTCTGTACAGATATACGAGATGTCAAAACCACTACTAGGTGGACCTATTTGTACAAGCTGACTCGTAGTATACAGTCATGATACTAAACAAAGATTTACCCACTATATATCTAAAACAACACAGATGAATTACGTACATGCACTAATCAAGCCCATGATGTACTTAATTCAAACCACACAGCATTACGCATGGTACCTGCAACAAACGGATGTGGTTACAGATAAATGATACAAACGACTGTTAGGAGCTAAATTCTGGCCATGAAAGTTTAGAAACTAGATCGCGATAGCATCATACAATAAATAAACACTGCAGAAAAATTAGCGCTTCGATGGCCGAGGCATCCTCGATTTGCCCTTCTCAGCAGGAAATTTCCAAATGATATCATCCAATTTGCAGCAGTAGTTATTTACAAACTGCAAAATAAAACAATGATTTCCACAGTTAGTCGTGCATCGGTGCATGCCCTGTTACAACCAAAAGCAATTGAATATAAAATATTATATTCTACAGTTTTACAAAAAAAAAATAGGATGACAGTTTTACAATTTTGAAAAAAGACAACCTGCCAAACAAGCAGCTACTGCAACAACTACAAGCATTGCTATCATAGTGAATTTATCCTTATGGGATCAGAGGAATGATGCTATATTCAACAAAAAAATACCAGAGCTCAGAAGATGTACGATTAAATTCAAAAACTTCTTCTCACTCAACATTCATAGGGCTAAGCCTAGTCTTCGAGAGGGAATGCAATCTTGGCTTGATACATTATGAACTTCTGTATTTGTAATTGAACATTCATCCCTGTACATTTCCATCTTATATATATAAAAAAATTGGCACAGTAGGGAGTTTTTCCCTACTGTATTTGTGTCAAAAAAAATAGTGAATTTATCCTAATTAAATACTGTGTGTTAAAATCTTCATCTAGAATATTGCCTCATCTTCAAGCTGTGAACACATGCATAAATTTGGAAGAAAAACAGCACCTAATAATCAATCCATCATATCACCTTGGTTCTGAACAAAATTTACACCCCCTGAATATTTTTTGTGGTTACCACATTCTAAATTGTTTTCTTACATTATGACAAAAGACAGCCTGAACGACCAGTTGCATCGAGTCATCCTGCACAACTCTGGAACTATTGCACTGATGGCTACATAATTAATATAGCTAGTTGCATGCGGCGTGGCATATAGTGTACCAGTTAAGGTATATCCAGAAAAGAATAGTACATGTGTGAGCAAACAGCTCTAACCTTATTATACTCTAAAGTATCCCCAGCAGATCTCTGTAGCTCCACCATGAAGATTGATGGTGCAACTTCAAAAATCTGAAACCAGAGAAAAATCAGAAGTAAAATTAAGGAGGAGTGATATCTATAAAGCTAGAACAAGAGATATACATGAGAGTACAGAGAGAGCAAGACTCACTTGAAGCATAACTGTGAGATGACTAGTCTTGTTCGCATTTGGACCCTCCACCCTCATCTGTGTATGTTAAAATTGAAACTATTTACAAGCAATAATAAAAATATGCCAACAGTAATGGAAAACTCATAAGCAGTAAAAAATAGTATCTGTATATTACAAATCCGCAAAAAAGTACAACTCCCTCTGTTCCACAATATAAGCCTTTTTAACAAGCTAAAACAGGTTGCTAAGAAGGCTTATATTATGGAACAGAGGAAGTACCAAATAAATAGAGTGGATAAAATTAAGATCAGATTCAACAATTTGTATTATGTAAGTGAACATTATGCAAAAATCTTACAACACAATAAATCAAACAACAAACCAAAGAATTGTCTCACTCATCACTGACAACACAATTCAATACTACTTTAACTCAGTGTTTGAACGATTAGGAATTAAGAACTCTTTACTCAAATTTAAATACAAACAATAACAGTAGGTCTAACAAAGACAACAGGCATTTCGTGATGAAATAGAAAGATCCAAGTCTGTACAAAAAGTTCCTCTGATTCAAAATATAAGACATATTTTGACTGTCCAACTTCATGCATTGACTAATAATCGATCCAAGAATATGTGAACTATGACATATATACCATTGCATTCATATTCGAAGGAACCTTTGTAACTATTAATGATTCGTATTCGAAGGAACCTCTATAACTAGTAATGGAACATTATTGGAAGAATTTATTATCAAAGGTCAAAATTGAAGAGTCAAAATGCGCTTTATATTTGCAGAGAAAGTATATGCTAACCATTATAAAAGGGATAACAAAATCCATTTGTCTGTTATGATCTCAAGTTAGAAGGTTTGTAGTGTCCTATGACAGATTAAGCATAATTTACCTTATAGTTGCGAATATGCGTTTTAAACCCCATGGATTGAGCAACAACCTCCATGCTTGACAATATAACATTTGCCGGTTTGCGTGACAAAAATCTATTTTGAAGCTTGCCATTGTCCTGCATATTAAACAGTTATTAGGTCTGAGAAATATTTATTAATATATAAAATTCCCAAATAACAGAACCATGGCCGTATTGATAATGATTCCAACAGACAAGATTGCTCGACAATACGTGTTGCCCAAATATATAGCAAAAATTCTATCCGAATACTCCCTCCGTTCACAATTACCTCGCATTCTGGGTTTAGCCAAAGTCAGACTTTGTGAAGTTTGACCGAATATGTAGAAACAAATATCAACATCTACAATATAAACTCTATTGTATTATTAAAATCATTATAAAGAATATTTCATATCATATGCATTTGGTATAATAAATGGTAATATTTTTCTAATATTGTTCGTCAAACTTTACAAAATTTGACTTTGACTAAACCCAGAACGCAAGGTAAATAAAAACAGAGGGAGTAGCATAATATGAATTATCTCCGCTTCGGCAGCAATAATATCGTTCTTGCAACTATCGAAACTTTAATAAGGTATGAACATATTTGCCGACTACTATTAGTACTACCGTACTATTGTCTCACTCAATTTCCTTTATCTGGACAAATTTCTTGCTTATTTATTGTTTCTTCTAGTAAAACTACAAACACTACTAGGGTCCATAAGGTACAAGATGTTTGAATATCACTGCATATAGTAACTGTGAGCATGTAGTTACGCCCTATTCTACACAATATGTTGCACATTATTGACGGTATTTCAGTTAATGGGATCTCGTGATAGTGAGTGATACAGGATTGAACCGCATGGCATTTTTTACCAAACTGTCAGAAAATATTCATCATCTACGATGGTTTCTTTTTTTCTTTGTTGATGATATATAGTTGGAGAATTTCTTACTTTTTTCAGATATTTCATGAGTAGGTACAGGAAATTTTGGTTCGGTCACACCTAAACAACACCGTTTTTTTTTTGTATGCCATTGAAAGGCTGCAAAGTTCTGTTCTGACACATTTATTAGGGAAAAGCCTCGAGGAAAGGCCCTGACAGAAACTTCTGTTTCTTTATTCTATTGGTTTCTCCAGAAACCAGGTACTTGAAAAGACAAAACTATCCTCTGGGTAAAACTAGCATACACCGAAATTTATCAGAGCCTCCCCCCACGCTATCTCGCTCTCTTTCATTTTTCCTTTTCTAGTAGAACAAATCAATCAGTAGCTAGGTAACAGCACACCCGGAGGAGATACCCTCGTGCCTGGGAGATATAACCCAGCTGCGGTGGTCGAACGACCAAACCAACATCTAAATCGCCAACATCACGGTTTGCGGCTTTGCGCCCACGGATTCACCTGCCTAGCCGCAACTAGGGCTCCTCGTCCCATGATTGCCAACCTTTGCTCCGGTATGCCCCAATACGCACCAGGGCTAAAAGCCGGCTGCCGTAGCTCCCAGGTGCCGCTCGCCCGCTCTAGGCCCGACTAATAGCAAGGATGGCCGTCCCGGGAAGGTAGGTCACCTAGCTCCGCCCCTGGGCCAGGATCCATTTTCAATAAAACTTCCGAAGATCTTCGCTATGCCGAGCCATGAAGGAGCGAAACCAGGCTCCTAGGCCCGAAAGGAGCATCCCCATTCCCATATCAAGGTGTCACCCGGAGAGGCTCACCCCTCAACCTGGGACACCCCTTACTGCATGACGATTTCGGTCGTCGACATTGAGAATAAGGCACTGTACTAGTGGTCTATGGAGACAAAATGGGAATAACTGATGCCCAGGTTAGTACGAATTAGCGGAATGGTAAAAGACTACTGATTGGAAACTCTGGATGCTATTGAAGTGGGCCTACAAATTTCATTATGATTTTCTTATACCTGCTATTATGAAGGTGTCCCTTAACATAACAGCCAGTCCTAGAGTGGGTGACCTATAACTTCAAGCGAATATTAAACTCCTGTTTCTTTTTCTTCATCAAATGGGATTTGCTAACACATTTTGTTCTACAGTTAAAGGTAATTTAAAGCAGGTGGGCATAAATTGTACAATGCCGGGAATATGGGTAGGTTAAAACTTACAAACCACAGCAGTACATCAAAACTTCACTCGGCCTCTAAAGAAGAAGTCAACTATTCACTCTTCGCATACCAAAACTCAGTATCCACGTTTACTGATGATTAGCTATCACAATTCCATTTCAATTTTGATAAAAAAAAGTACATTTTGCAATTCAGATGATTTCTTCGTGAAAACATTCTGCATCACAAGTAGCTTGCATAAATACCTGTCGGCGATCAAATAGGGCTGCAAGGTTCAATCCTTGTGATAGAATAATTAAATCGAATGCATTGAGCGTCAAAGGGCCTGCTTCAACGTCAAAAGTATGTTCATTTTCCTCCTGAAATCATAAATATGAGGACAAAAAAACTTGGAAGAATTGCAATTACAAAGTACACCAGAGTTTATCAAAATTCAACAGAAATAAGCAAGGAATTTTTTTCCTGTAGAACAAGAACACTATAAAAGGTTGTTGGATGGGGGATTCTCAATATATTAAAAGAATAAAGTTTCATAAAGCATCAAGTGATAGGATCAACACAAAATTTGCTTGGTCGAGAAAAGATTCAAAGAATGGAAAAAAATTGACGCTAGACCTCAGCTCTTGATAACAAGTTTTCTTTATAGATCTTGATAACAAGTTATGATGAAGGAAGCTTGCATTTCCATGAGAACATAGTCCAGTATATAACTATATATACACGCAGAGGAGTCGTAAATATGTAGTAAGCCCTTATGCAGTGCGGATATTATACAAATAATATATGGAACAATGCGGATTTGCTACCACCGGTGGTAGCTACGCACCCATAGCCAACCATTGGATCGGTCCTATAAGGCATTTCAACCGTTGGATCAGTTCAATGGACCAAATCTGAACTTAACAGATGACAACGGCGCGAGTGTGAGTTGGAGCTAGCCCACCGACCCAGTCACCCACCTTCTCTCCATCTGTCCCAAACTGCTCTCTCTCCCTGCATCAATCCACAACACCGGCCGCCTCCCTCCCGCCGGCAAGCCCACGTTGCCAGCAGCACAGCTCCTCCTTGGTTCCTCGTTGTGATGCGCTGCCGCCCGCCCTCCATAGCCGTGGGCGGCGTCCCTCCCTGTCCAGCGCCGCACCGTGCTTCACCGGCATGCGTTGACTCCAGCGCTGCCCAATTTGGGCGTATTGGGAAGTAGAACCGGCAGCGGGAGCTCGAGTACGACGAGTAGCTGATCGGCGCAGGCCATCCGCACACCTCCTCCTCCCCCAATTTTTTTCACCGTTCCCCAGCAGGAACCCGCCTCTCTCTCCCATCAACAACGCCCCACTACCAACCCCTGAGCCAACCTCCACCAAGCGCGCCTGCGACCGGCGTCGGCCGGCGCTCCCCTGCCCTGCACGAGCCACCTCCCCTTGGGAGATCTCGATTTGGGTGACCAGGGGGCTTCGCGAGCTGGTCGGGACAGAGAAAAGGACTAGGGAGACGAGGTGTCCACTGGATGAAGGGGTCGCCGTCGGGTGTGGGGGATCTCGTGGTCGATGCCGATGGGGACGGGGGCGGAGGAGCATCCACCGCACCGGCGAGCTACCCGGCGGATCCATTGGATGGGGCGGAGGAGCTTGTGGAGTCGTGGTCGAGCTCTTGGTTGCTGCCGGAAGAAACAGAGGAGTTTGCTCGGTCGCATCCGGGAAGAAACAGTGTCGTCGTCGCCCATGAATTGCGTTGGGACCTGCGGATTTCATCTCTTTATTTGCCATTTCTTTTTTTGTGCCATGGATGCTGATGAGTGGTATGGTGGATGCTGATGAGTAAACATGGTGTGGGGCTGGGTGAGGGCCGGGCAGGGCGGCGCTCGAGAGGAGGTCAGCGGGTCGCTCGCTCGGAAGGGGAAGGCGGTGGTGGTTGTTTGGCCACCGCGTGGGAAGGTGCTGGTGGGCAGCACGGGGGCAACCTTGTCAAGCCTCGCACTGGCCGGATCCACGGCGCCCCTGCACCACCGCGCTGGCCGCCCCGGATGCCCGTGCAGCTCAACCGGCAGGGAAGCTCGAATGGCGGCGTCCTTGCCCTTCTCCTGCATACTGAGGGTGCCCCACGGTCGTGCTTCTGCGCTCCACCAGCAGGAATCGACCGGATCAGGCCGCTCCTCAGCTTCCCAGCGCGACGGCCTTTTTCCCTGATAGCATGGATGGCGGAGACGAGATGGCGGGGACTAGCAGGCCGCAGATGACCGGGCGCACGATAGATGTGTGGCAGGGCGGCGTGTGCGGTGGAGTGGTCAACGGCGGTGACCACATGAGGAGCTCGGGCGCTGTGGATGTGAGCGCGCACGGGAGATGAGATTAGGTGGGAGGATCGACTGTAACAGACATATGGAACGGCGTTAGGGTGGGCAGCTACCACCGGTGGTAGCAGGCTATTTTGCATATATGGAAACTTTACATATCTCTAACATTTACTAACCCAAGAATAACATATACAGGTGGAAACCCTGAGAATTTCCATGGAAAAAACATATCAACAAATTAATAGGGTACCTAATACTTATCACCAGGATATAAATGCTAGTACTTATCAGAAAAAAATATAACATGCTAGTACTTATGAATAATGGTGAATTTAAGTGGTTTTCTGGTTGCTTAGTTACTTATCTAAGATTGAGCAAAGCAACATGTGCAAGTCAGAATGCTCAACTGTCTTAAAATAAGTTCCTCCAATTACAATCCAAAAACCCAAACTGAAGGTTATTTGTTTACTTTCTAACATGATCAATATTGTCATGTTAGGTCAAACAGAGGAAACTTTATGGTTTTATTGGCCTACATCTCAATATCTGTGGAAGACAACATAAAGTACTCCCTCCGTCCCAAAGAGGATGTCGAAGATTTATCTAAATTTGAATGTATTTATACACTAAATCATGATTAGATATATCTAGCTTTTGACAAATCCGTGGCATCCTTTTTGGGATTGAGGGAGTATGATTATTAGGTTGCCAAAGAAACTGAAGTATCAATAACGTTGAGCATGTCGATGTAGAAAGAGTAAGCTTTTCAGACCAGGGGTACAGTAACTATGTAGAAAAACTCATCGAAATCACAGGTGACCAAAGCAAAAGAAATTTCAAATATCCACAACACCAGAACATTTTTCTACAACTGTGGAATTGCAGCCATAAATTGGCCTTATTCCTTAAGACTTAAGGTCACATTACTGGATTAGTTTTTGCGAAAGACGTACTAGAAATCAAGTGTTGAGCCTTGTAGCACACTTTAAACAATATATATACAATGTCTTCATTCCAAATGAACTTTTGAAAAATGGTAAATATAACTACATACCTCGGGATGATCAAAAGCTGCATTAACGTCATCGAGGTTGACTTCTTCATTTTCTACTTCTCTGATAGGTTCATAGTTCTTCTTAAACCATTCATCATTTCTGATCTCTTCTATCCTGATTCGCTGTTCCAGTTCAGAAACATAGCAAGTCAAGAAAACACTAATGACGATAGCAACTAATCACATATATAACATCCATGCGTTTTATCCACGGAATATGATAAGTAATATTATCTAAAATTATATTGGATCTCCATAAGCCTCATCAGAGCTACTACAACATTCAATAAAAAATGCAGAAGGAAACTAGGATAATTAACAAAGTCAAGGTGACTGGGGAAACCCACCCAGTTCTCTGTCTTTATTGAATCTTGTAGTAGCTGTGATAATTAAAAAGTCAAGGTGACTGGGGAAACCCACCCAGTTCTCTGTCTTTATTGAATCTTGTAACTGTAAGGGTAATTTCCCCTAAGTGTGTTTTTGGTAATTAATGACAATCTCTATGGACTAATGTTTTCATTGAGATTTTTGTGAAGGAATTGTTCATAGGAATTGCTTGAAGTCCATGTGTTGGATTCAAGGCTTGGATGCCATGAAGATAAAGATGTATCTTAAGTATTGGCATCAAGATCATTGAATAGAAGAGATGAATTCTTTATGATCAAGAAGAAGAAATAAAGATGTAGTTCTTGTGCAGAACTCATGTAATCCATGCTCTAGCTTATGTGTTAAGCCAAGGAGTTTCAAGATCTTGAGAGTTTGGCTACAAGAGAAGAATTCAAGATATGGCTCTATGTCGAGGTCATGATGGTCTCATGAGTTGAGATATGATTGACTAATACCTAGAGCATGCAATCAAATGAAGAATTCTTTATGTGGCTCAAGATATTGTGATAGAGCATGAGAAGATTCAAGGTTGACCAAGGCAAAGATCAAAGATTGGATTCTAGATTGGTCAACACATGAAGCATAAGGAATGTGCCACATGGGACCAATCGGTCTTGTGGTATGGTATGGTTTGTCAATTATGCTTTGTGAACTAACCCATTACATATGTGTGTTTGTGTTGTCTATGTGGGTTAGGTATTGTGTCATGGATATGCATCACTAGTGAGATTTCATATAGACCATGAAAGGATGACATCAAGTGGTGGTTGTCATCAAGGTTGAGAAGTGCAAGTTTCAAGATAAGCATCTCGAGAAGATCATATGCTTGAAGCTTGTCATCCATTTGGTGATAATGAAATTGTGAAGACATGCCTTAGTGAAGGTATCCCATAGTGGTGTATGGGGGAGCATATTGGAAGTCTTCACGAAGCAACAATGATCAAGTGAAGCATTCCGGTTTGACGGAAGCATGAAGCATCGTCATCAAGATCAAGCGGGATGTGCAAGGAAAAGGTTTGTCCTTGCTAGGTTTTCCTTTTACCGGTCTCAAGGTGTTTGTTGGGAGACCGGGTTATAGGATAGATAGCCATTCTATCAAGAGGGGCTTTCGGTCGGGTAACTTGATCACATCGTCTTAGGGAGCTCAAACCTTTGCATACTTTGCATCCTCCTAATTTGTTGCTTCTTGGTGTTTCTCCATGTGAGGTTCTTGTGCTTGTTGCTAGCTTTCCAACAAGTCCAAGTTCATCGAAAACGGAATCCGTATGCATCTTTTATCGTGTTTTCGAGTTTGGAGGTTTTACCGGTTCTTTCCTATGGGAGGTTCTCATCTCTCCTTATTTGATTTTTTCCCTCTTACTCATTCTTGGGTTTTATGGTCTCCATTGGATAGATATTTTTCTTAGCTTTTCAAAAAGCCCAAGTTTGCTAAAATCGGAGTCCGGATGTAAAAGTTATCGCATTTTTCGTGATGATATTTTCTGCCGGTTCCGAGCTCGGTTTGAACCGGAAATTCAACCGGAAATCAACCGAAAAGTTGCAGAACTGTTTTCTTGTATTTTCGGTTTTGGGTCCGGTTGGACCGAGTTTTGGACCGGAAATCACCCGAACAAGTGGGAAATGACCCCAACGGCCATATTTGGCTTTCCATATAAAAGGGGCTTCTTCCCCAATGGTTTTCTAGGGTTCCTAGTGTGTTCTTGAGCATTTCTCTCACCTCCATTGTTGAACCTCTTGAGCTTTCTTCCTCCCTCTTCCCTCCAATGATTCTTGCATATTTTTGAGGGATTTGAGAGAGGAGATCTTGATCTACAATGTCCACCAATTCATTCCTCCTCTAAGTGAAGGGAATCCTTTGAATCAAGATCTTGGAGTCATTGGTTGACCTCCACCCTTGTTCTTCCTCTCTAACTCCTCCATAGCATTTGTTGCCTTGGTGGGATTTGAGAGAGAAGGATTTGAGCACTTCCCCTTGTGTTCTTGCTTTGCATCCTTGCATAGTGTTGATCTCTCCATTACAATTTGTTCGAGTGAGAGACCGTGAGCTTGTTACTCTTGGAGGGTGACCTCCTAGTTGGCTTGGCGGTTGGTTCCTCGGTGACCTCTTCGTGGAAGATTGCGAAGAGGCCCGAGCTTCCCCTTCGTGGGAGTTGTGAAGTGGTTGTGGAGCTTGCCATCTCCGGAGTGGAGGAAAAGCTAACCATAAGAAGGGGTCCCTAGCTTCGTGGGGGGACTCGGAGAAGAAGGTGAGCCTTCGTGGCGTTCGGGGGCCTTCGTGGTTACCCGCATCTCTCCAACGGTGATTAGCTTACTTTATGTAAGTGAACATCGGGATACATCTTCGTCTCCGCGTGCCTCGGTTATCTCTATACCCGAGTTTATTTCCTTGTGATAGCCATCGTGCTTGAAGTACTTATATCTTGTTTATCACTTGTGAAATATATCTTGTGCTATCTTGCTTTTATTTAGTTGTTGTTGGTGCACTTAGTTGAGCCTAGCATATTTAGGTTTTGTGCTTGAAGAAAATAAACGTTAGTTTAATTCCGCATTCCTTCAAGTCAATTCCGTAATTGTTTTTAAAACGCCTATTCACCCCCCCCCCCCCCCCCCCCCTCTAGGCGACATCTCGTCCTTTCAGAAACCCACCCTGTTTGCTTTCAAACACATCTGTCAGACCGATCTACTGATTATGACTATTGTCACAAAGACAGAATCATATCATTCACCAAGTAAAATCCTAAGCCCTACTATCTAAAAAATCCTAAGCCCTAAACAATGAACTATGGGTTGTGGCAGTATGTAGTAGTATCTTAGACTAGATTTCTCATATTTTGGATTATTCGTACCTCATGCAATTCCAGTTACAAACATAAAAGATGAATATGAGGTGCTGCTGGATTAAATCTTAAAACGAAATACAAACAAGCTAAGAAATCATGACAATGTTTGAGCTAAATAATTGTAGAACTTCTCTTACGGTATCCGGGTTAGGATCAAGAATTCTACGAATCAGTGACTTAGCACCGCTTGGAAACACAGCTGGGAATGAATATTCTGCGCTCTCAATCTGCATTAAGGAGAAAAGACCAAGTTATAGAAATTACACTTTCCACAAAATGTTGTGCCTGAGAAAAAAATGTTCTGGACACCAAGAACACATATGCCATTGACTGATCACTACAAAAATCGAATGTGATTAACAGCTATGTACAGCTCAGCCTCACGCCACAGGACCCCCACAGGTGATAGAAAATGATCTAAATACAAACAGCTACGTTTGTGGCATCACTACTAGATCCAAAATGATGTACTTCTATTGCAACTAACAAATCATTGAGGTTACTAGGTCATGTCTGCAGCCTGCCCTGTTGTAGTTGTGCATCTCCCGCCTCTCCCCTATCAAATGTTACATCCTCTATTAATTTTACAGTTCTGTAGTTTGTCCTTAAGGTTGTTGAAGCTCATTTATTTCACCTATGTTTTTCACTATTTGGTATATTGTCCACTTACTCCTGTATTCCCAAATTCAAAAACCACATCACAGATGTCATCAAAAATTCCAAAAAAAAGCATGCATCTATCATTTCATAAAAATTCAAAAATACATATGAAAGAGTAGCTAATTCAACATTGACTAAGAATTTGGCCCATTAACACTATGAAAGCTAAATTTATCTTTTTTGTTTATCAAGCTACGCATTAAGTTTGGATCTGAAATTGTGTAGCATATAGATATTGATACAATATTAGTATCATGAATTTATTTCATAAGATTTTGGAACTTTTGAATAGGTAAATAATGCGGGTACACCTGCAGTCCTCAATGGATGGGAGTGCTGGATATGTTCTCGGGGAAGTAGCTTCTAGGTAATTATATTTCTAGCATGTTTGTCTGCGGGCAAACTAGCCTACCAGCATACATAGTGCTTACGTTGACTTTAATTATCAACAGCCCAAGAACTGGGCAATAACCCAGTGTTAAGGGTTGCACTGGCAGCCCTGCTGACAAGGGTTCAACTCACGTCAGGAGCAGAATTATGGAATCTCACCAATGTGGGCTCTCTCTTAATAACAAAGCCACATGGGTTCTCCCCCTGTTGGTCTTTTTATTATCAACAGCTCAAGTAGTATGTTTGGATGTTTTGTAGTAGCTGGATCACACAATTTGCAAGATAAAACACATGACATTACTCTTATGTAGTCAAATATTATAATTTTGCATTTTTAACAATCAAAGTTTCAAATGGTTGACCACACAGATCCCAGAACGACCAATATTTAGATACCACGGGGAGGGAGGTTGACTTGCACTAGAGTGGTCATAAGCTTATAAGAAACAGACCTTGCCATAAAGTGTAGTCAAATCAACTTCATCGAATGGAAGATAACCTGCCAATAGGACATATAGAATAACTCCACATGACCATGTATCAGCAAGTGCCCCATCATATCCTTTATGACTGAGGACCTGTTTCATAAAAATTCTGCATCACAGTTAACAAATGTGTGACATGTAAAACACACCAGTAGCTATATACCTGACAAAGAATAAGAAGAATGATTTGACAGAGAAAATAATCAATAACTGCTGGTTGCATTTTTCTATAAGAGCAGCAGCCCTACCATTTGCGAGTTATGAACTTAAATATAAACTAGATAGATGTGCGATGGTATAAACTCTCTACCCTAAAATAAAAATTGAACAACGAAGCATTATCTTATAATATACTCCCTACGTCCCATAGAAGTGGCCCTCTCATTTTCCGTGTCCCAGTTTTGACCACTAATCTTACAACTCCCTCCAACCACTATTACCTATCGCTAATGTGGATGTATTTAGACACATTTTAGTATCTAGATACATCCATACTAGAGACAGGTAATAGTGGTCGGAGCGAGTAATAATATATGGGTAACAACTTATAAAAATTATACCATTTAAAAGTTCATTCCAATCCGAACGCAATGGTATAATTTTTCTGACATATAATTCATATTTTGTTGGCTAAATTTATGGTCAAACGCAAAGCACGAAAAACGTGTGTGCCACCTAAATGGGGACGGAGGGAGTAACAATCACCGAGGTCACATGATAGAATGGCATTAATCAACCGGCCTGACAGTAAAATCTTGAAGTTTGCATTCTATAGTTGATTGTTTTAGTTTTCAGATTAACTCAGCAAATTCATCACTGGTGACAAAATTTTATCGACTGGTGACAGTCAGCCGTTGACTTCCTTTCATCCTCACTAAGGGCTTCTCCTCGTTCATAATGTTGACATTGTGGTGGACTTGAAAGCAGAGAAACGCTACCATCTTCAACAATGAGAGGCCCAACACAAGTTTACTGCTCAACACCATCCAAGCAGAGGCAGGCTTGTGAGCTAGAACAGGGCAGATAGCCTCCAGGAGTCACTACCGCAGAGCTTAGCGCTCAGGGTGGGGCGCATGCTACTTGTACGCTCGTAAATATTTTTTTCCTATCTATCAATATATGAAGATTTGAACTCTTGAAAAAAGAACACACCAAATCCATGATAAAAGGACTTCACCCTAAGAACCTGATACAATTTGATATCCAAATACTACCAACAAAAATAAAGTATTAAAATGGTAAGTAAATCTTTGATCTGCCCCTTCCTTGCAGTGAACAGGTATAGTGATGCCTAACTAGAAGAACAAAATCCATGTTATTCAGATGATATACCTCTGGGGCAACATAGTTTGGGGTTCCACATGTAGTACGTAGAAGGGCAGCTCCCTGCATTGGACCAAATAAGCAAATCGAGAAGTGAAATAAATTAGTAGGGCATCCACAAGGCTTGAGAAAGGTATGCACCTCTGCAGGCCATGCACTGAGCCCGAAGTCTGAAATTTTAAGATTTCCTTGGGAGTCAAGGAGAAGATTTTCAGGCTGCACACAAGATGCAGAATAAGTCAAACAAGCCCACAAGTTGTAAACCACAGAACTCATGTTTCATTTTGGTCACCTTTAAATCTCTATGGTAGACTCCTTTGCTGTGACAAAAATCAACACCATCAATAAGCTGCTGAAAGTATTTACGTGCATCGGCTTCACCAAGTCTCCCATGACGAATCTGAAATTGGTGGTTTTACAGCACTATTACGTTCCTGTTTCTCATCAACATATACTTGAACATATACTTGAACTTGAACCTCAGTAAGAAGATAAAGAAATGACAGGTGTGCCAATTCAAATTTAAGTAATAGCAGTAAGCATCATCCAGAGAATGTATACCAAGAGCAGCATATACTCACATCACATCTCACAAATGTGCAAAATGTGAGCAGCCTGGAGAAAATGTATGTCGTCTTGCTAGCGTTACATGGTTCAAGGTGCTTACCCCCATTCTACATATATTTTTACTTAAGCAAAACACTCAGAATCAACAGAATGAAGTTTGAAAATAATGTTTGTACATCCTAGGAGGAATAAGTTAGACATCCAAGCTACAAACAGACGAATTAGTTCTAACTCTAAATTTTGACGTCAAGACTGACCATGACAAACATCACTAAGAAGAGTGGGCTTACAATTTTGTCAAATAGTTCACCACCAGTGATGAACTCCAAGATTATAAATATCTTCTTTCTGCTTGCCAAAACCTGCACATGGTAGAATTGCCCGTAGTGATCCTACTGGTACTTCAGGAAGACAACTGAAAAGAAATGTCAACAATACCAACATCTATAAGAAAGTAGACACGGTACCTCATGTAACCTGACCACATTGGGATGCCTCACAAGCTTCATTATGGATATCTCTCTCTTGATCTGCATAAAATAGTATGTAAGATTAAATCAATCACCCTAAAAAGTGCTCGCTCAATTAACATATGCAGCTGTTCATCACAAAGGTAGTACAGCTCCCACGCACAAAAGAGGCAACAAAGCTAATACTGTTTTCCCCTCATGATCGTAAAGTTGGGACTATTAAGAGATATTAGTGAAACGGATGGGCAGACTGAAAATGCTTGAAAGGTTTTGATCCAATTCACAATTCTGGCTAGAATAAACCCTGGGAAGGCAGTTAAATGAAATGCCTCAACCATGGACAGATCCACAAGGAACTCCTCGGCCATAGAAATAGAAGGGTCGGGCTGATGAGCTATATTCAGATTAATCATATCTCCATCCACCGTTTCCTCGCAACAAAACAGAACTCCCCGGCGATAGAATAAATGATGCGTCCGCTAGCCACTCTGATAGCGCTTGGGAGGAGCGGCGTAGTCAGAGAGCTCCCAGTTGTCGATCAGGAAACCCAATCCAGCCAACAACTCGCGAAACAATAGGGAGCCAAAACTGAATCCAGTCGAGCCCCTCCTCACCTGATCCACCATCTTGTGCTTGAGGATGGAGGAGCGGTCGAGCACCTTCATGGCGACGCTCTCCCCGGTCTCCGTGTTCTGCGCGAACTTGACCTTGGCGAAGGTCCCCTCCCCGATGGTCCGCCCCACCTCGTACTTCCCCACCCGCCGCAGCGGCCCTCCTCCTCCCCCTCCCCCAACCATCTTCTTCCCCTTGCTTCTCAGGTTGTGCTTGGTGTTGGTCGGTGGGTAACTGGCGGAGGATTCAAAAAGGGAGCTCGAGCTCAACAACTCAGGTGCTCATCTCGACAGCGCCATTGATTAACTGATTGATTGATGGGATTTGGCGACGCAGCAAGCGACCGTGTGTGCCGCCCGTTTAAAATGGGATGGGGAATTTTGCGTTGGTTTTTTGCTTGAACGCGACGGACTGTTCCGTGGTGTTGACGTTGTGGCTGTGGAGTACTAGTTGGGATTGGGACAGTACGGTCCGATTGCTTTTGACTATCGAGGGTACAAAATGTCGGGGTGTCCTAAAATTTAGCCAGAACGCCGTCGTCTGTCTCTGTCGTGTCGTCTTGGCAAAGAATCAAAACTTCACGGAGTGAGTGCTCAAAAAGAAAAAGACAAAGTGAGTAGCGGAAATTCAGTTCGGCTTTGCACGTCCCTACGACACATGACTACATGAGTGAGCTTCCTCCATCAAAAAAGTATTCCCTCTATCTTAAAATGTAAGGTGTTTAAGAATTAGTTAAAAGTTAAATCTTACAAACTTTGATCAATTATTTTGAAAAAAATATCTACGTCTACAATATTGAATTGGCACATTGTAATGATATACTTTATGGCAAATCTATTGATATCGATTTAGTATGGTAATTATTCATATTTTTGTGTATAAACTTGGTCCAAAATGTTAATTTTTGACTAGTCCTTAAACGCCTTTTATTTTGGAACGGAGGGAGTAACACATTTCAGATCGGCTAAAAATTCAGACAAAAAGTTTTACATGTACATCTCTGCAATTTATGCATTCCTAACGTTTCGCAAAAATATATGTATTTTGTAATCTATGTAAAAACACAACAAATTTTTTGTGAAAAAAATCTAATTTTTAACACTAAAATATATCTTTTTATACTGGCCACACACGACAACTAGATTTCTTGTGAGACAAATTTGTACACATTTAGCATGTGAACATGTAAATGTGAAATTGTTGTTTGAAATTTTGACATTTAAAAAATGTCTAAAATACATTTCAAATAAATGGAGCATATATGTGCATCAAAGAGCCAAAAAAACATAATCCAGTGAAGTGACCCAGCATACTACCTGCAGTACTCAAGTTGTTAACATAACACTTATGAAATATTATTTAACAAATATTATATCCCTTTGAATGGTACAATGAAAATATTGTGGGTCTGAATATCACGTACCTATTATGACAAGCCACAACTATACAAAGACTTCCAGTTCTAAGGAGGACAACTTAGTAACCCTAGTTTGACTCTAAACAATTCAAGAAACGACTAGAATAATTAAACTAAGTACCATAACTACTCAAGCACTTTATTCTATAAGGTTATGTGCTGCTGAACTAGCTAACTTATACTACTCGTCTGCTGCTCTAGCTCATCGTTGACTTCTTAAGTTCCTTACACAATCGGGTAGTTGATGCTTTGACTCCTCTAGACATATCAGACTTCTCGTAGTAGACCACATTATTGCATTTGGTTTCTTCATTGGCCTTTCCGCTGTTGTGCTCACAGTCTAGGCATGAGGATCAAAGGAAAGGGTAAGTACGAGCGTACTCAGCAAGCTTGTGTTAATAGAATAGGTGTTTTCATGCACTGTCTGCAAATTATTTTTTTTAAATGTTGTTTTTATTCTGAAAAACTATGCATGTCAGCCTTCACAAGTTGATTTGAACTTCATAGAGCTCATTTTCTGTTGTGTTCGCAGTTTCTTCCCGAAACAAGGATTGACAAGTCATAATTCATACACTCTACGGAGGTGGTTACTTTACCCATATGAGAACTTAGCTTTGCTACATAATCGGGCAAAATTTCATGTCCATACTCTCTTTTGTATAGGGTCCAGTCTAAGCTCCAAACGAATAAATATCCCTCTCTTCGACTGCGCATACCCGCCCTTTTGTGAGGCTAGGTAGGTCCATGGCAGCGTACTAGTTGATGCGTGACCTCCGACGAGCTCCGGAAGAATCCATCATAGATGACCAGCTACCGTGAACATTCACGAGCCCACCTATCCGTTGCATCCCAGTAGGATTACAACACTATGGTATGGTGTATCCATTAATGTGCGCAAGGGAGAAGATCCAATCAACTCTCCTATCCCATTCCAGACATTTGTTATATGCGGCGCAAGAATCACTAATGGTGCGTAGTAGGCACCCAGTTAGGAATCCCAAGAGGAAGGTATGAGGAGCACAGCAAGTTTCCCTCAGTTGTGAAACCAAGGTTTATCAAACCAGTAGGAGAAAGCCAAGCTTCATAAGGTTGATGCTTGCTAGCTTCACGACACTCCATACAATGGCGCCAGAACAAAGCTGGTGCGTAGTTGACGTGGGAGCTTCTTCACCAGCAGCAACGTGGAACCTGCACACAACACAACCAAGTACTTTGCCCCAACTTATGATGAGGTTGTCAATCTCACCGGTTTGTTGTAAACAAAGGATTGAGTGTATCGAGTGGTAAAAGGTAATAGTTTGCAGGAATATAAATAATGCGAGTAAAAGTAAAATAGTAATAGCAATGTAAAGGAATTGGACCGGGGTCCACAGTTCACTAGTGGTGTCTCTCCATGAGATAAATAACAACATGCTGGGTAAATAAATTACAGTTGGGCAATTGATAGAATAAAGATAACGTACATATGTCATGAGGATCACTATGAGATTCACTCTGGGCATTACGACAAAATACATAGACCGTAATCCAACTGCATCTATGACTAATAATCCACTCTTGAGGTGTCATCCGAGCACCCGTTGAGTATTAAATTGTGAACAATGGATAACTGCATTAAGCTAAGTGCGTAATGTAAACAATACAAATGTCCTTGAACACAAGAATGTTGTTTTCTCCCTAGTGGCAACAGCACATCTACAACCTTAGAGGTTTCTGTCACTCCCTCAGATTACTAGAGGCATGAACCCAACTATCGAGCATAAATATCCCCTCTTGGAGTCACAAGCATCTACTCAGCCAAGATATCTACTAGCAACGGAGAGCATGCAAGATCATAAACAACATAGAGATAACATAAAGATAATAATTCAGCACATCAACTTGACATAGTACCAATACTCATCGGATCCCAACAAATACAACATGTAGAATTACACAAAGATGATCTTGATCATGATAGGCAGCTCACAAGACCTAAACATAAAGCACATGGTGGAGGAGACGACCATCTAGCTACTGCTATGGACCCGTAGTCCAAGGTAGACTACTCACACATCACTCCGGAGGCAACCATGGTGGTGGAGAAGGCCTCCGGCAGGGGTTCCCCTCTCCGGCAGGGTGCCGGGAAGAGCTTCTGGACCCTCCCGATCTCGCGTCGACGACGACGGCGACTTGTAGTATGTTTCGAGGAAAATTCATCAGGGTCTTTAGGTTTTTCCTGTCGAGGGGAATATATAGGCGGAAGGGCGGCGTCAGGAGGTGGACCAGGTGGCCTCACCCCCTGGTGGCGCGGCCAGGGCCTGGGCCGCGCCACCCTAGGCTGTGGCTGGCCCCTGGCCCCCCTCCGCCCCATCTTCGGACTTCGCGACGCTTCGGGAAAAATAGGAGGTTCGGCTTTTGTTTCGTCCAATTCCGAGAATATTTCCTGTGTAGCATTTCTGAAACACAAAAACAGCAGAAAATAGGGAACTGGCATTGTGGCATCTCGTTAGTAGGTTAGTTTCAGAAAATGCATAAAAATGCCATTAAGTGTAACAAAACACAAAGCAAATGGTGTATAAACAAGCATGGATCATCAAAAATTATAGATACGTTTGAGACGTATCAAGCATCCCCAAGCTTAACTCCTGCTCGTCCTCGAGTAGGTAAGTGATAACAAAACAATAATTTTTGAGGTGACATGCACCATCACAATCTTGATCAACGAGGTAAAGCATTGAGTGCTGAGATCAAAGTACTTAAAACATGGGCATAAGAGACATAATCTTGACAATAAAACTTAGCAACCATGTTATAACATGAAAAGTAACACAAATGAAAGATCATGAGTAATGAAAACATTGAAAGTCAAACGTGTGTTCAAATCATATAGAAAAACATAGCAAAGTAGTTTTCAGCTTGTCCTTCATGGAATAGCAAAACATAAATGCATAGGACACCTTCAAGTTTAAGAGGGCGACTAGATACAAATAATTTAAGAACAAGCAAAACCATAATCATGAATCAATCAATGATAAACTTTGGGACTATGCACATTAAACTCAGAATGGAAACTATGCTCTCTTATACGATGCATAAAGGTAGAAGGTGGAGACTCAACATAAAAGTAAAAGAAAGGTCCTTCGCAGAGGGAAGCAGTGATTGCAAGTTTTATAAACCTCCAAAAATTATGATACTTACTAGCTTTGAGCTCTCATTGCCCCCATCATAGGCATCTTGAGTGGTTAAGGTTAATGCGAGTACAATTATGAAGCATATGCTTAACAAATCATAAGTTGAAAACCTCGTGTCCCATGAAGTACGAATACCCAAATCTCATGCTACTCGACTTAGGTCCCAAGCAAGTTCTTGTCATTGTAAGCATACATGTATCACTGAGAACCGCCAACGGGGTACCTCTTGCCCGATGACATGGAACAAGCCCACATCAAAATGACAAGACAAACAGACAATGAACACCTCGGCATCTCTTTTATTTACCATTGGTATAGCTTTTTATTGTGAGATGCGTCGTCGAATGTCCACTATGGGCATGCTGTAAATTTCCACCATGAATGATGCATGGCTTAGATTAGCGGCCTAGGCGTTTCTCTAACATATATACGAACTCCATGACCTCACAAGATCCCAACTTATTTCACATCGCGAGTATCCATAAACAAAAGATCACGATATCAACTCAAATGAGAGAAAGTGCAATGTTGAAAGCTTGCCCCATGACGGCATGGTTGGGCTAATTTCCAACTTACAACTTGCAAGCATAACATCAACATAAGAGAGCCACAATGTCAAAATTATTAAAAACAAGAAAAGTAAAGTGTGCCGTCAGGTTCGTGAGAGCTTTACTGACTAATTTTCACATAACACCAAAAAGAGTTTAATTTGAAGGATAGATAAAAGCAAGTCGAATGTACTTGGAATAGCAAATTGCTAATAGATATGTATGGTGGACACATTGGAAAACTTGGTTTTTGGGAGTTGGATGCACGAGTAGAGCTCATATTTAGTACAAAATGAAGGCTAGCAAAAGACTGGGAGCGACCAACTAAGAGAGCAATAATGGCCATAATCATGCATAGCGACAAAACATCATTAACCGAAGCATAAAGTGGTATCACAAGTCAAAAACCAAATAATCATAGAGGCTATATGGCGAATTTGTTAGAGTCAAACATGTTGTAAGCATGCGCCAAGTCAACCCAAATAAAGCATCAAGGAGAAAACCACAATAAAATGCTTCCATATAATAAAAACAACGCATGATTTTTTTCAAAGGCACATTAAGCAATCTCAGTCATTTGAGACAAGTCATGCTACAGCAAAAAATAATAAGCATACTATCAAAACGACATCAAGCATGGCATGCAAAAGTCTAAGCCGCAGCCTAAACAAGCTCCCTTTTGTACCACTTTTGGCATGAAACTTTTTTCTCTTTTCCAACACCATTCAAACCTTTTTGAGACAACTCTTTTGATGAAAACCAACATAGACCAGTGGTCTAAATACACCTTGATGCAAAGATATAACAAGATCTGAACAAAAATCAAGGCGAAAAACAAAAGCTAAATGCAGTTCTAGAAAAAGAGAACACTCGTTGAACGATAAGAGTGAAAACTAGAGTGTTCTTGGCAATAAAAAACGGAGTGCGTCTCCTCCAAAAGAAATTTGTTGGGGTCCAACCATTTATTCTAGCAAACAAAAGAAAAATGAAAGAAAAAGTAAAGACACTCCAAGAAAAATGCATAGAATATGAAGCAATAAAAATATAGTGTGTTGAAAGGTGACCTGATTTTTGCCAATGAAGAAGGGGTGCCTCGGGGGCATCCCCAAGCTTTGACGCTTTTACCTCTTGGATATTTCTTGGGGTGACATGGGCATCCCCAAGCTTGAGCTTTTGTCAATACTTCATCTCATCTCATCACTCTCCATTCCCTACACTTGAAAACTTCCTTCACACAAAACTTCACACAATTCTATTAGCAACATTAGCATAAATATGATAGTAGATCAACTTTTGGTTCAGTTTCAAACTCAAACACTCCACATATAAAGCATATACTACTTTAGCAACTTCCTCAAAAGTTTCGTGATCAAAAGAACTCAAAAAGAAAGCAATCGAGAGGCAAACACAAATAGTGGCAGATATCTGTCAAAACAGAACAGCTGACAAAGATCAATTTTTTCGAGGACCTTCTGTTGCTCAAATCGAAAAGTGCAAAACTAATGAAAGTTTGGATATAACCTGGACCATATGCACAAGAAATCGCAGATCAAAAAGATATTCTGAGAATTTTCATGAATATTTACGGTGCAGCGCAGAAATCTATTTCAGGACAGCAACTTCCCCAAATCTTACCTCCCTCAAATTAGAAGTTCTTCTTGGCACAACAACGAAATAAAAATGATAAGGAAAGGTCATTACAGTAGTAATAACTTCCAAGACTCAAATAAAAGAAAAAGTACTGAAAAGAAAACATTGGGTTATCTCCCAAGAGTGCTTTTCTTTAACGCCTTTGAGCTAGGCACAAAAAGTGGAAATCAAGTATTTTCGAATGAAGCATTAAGATCAACTGTTTCCTCAAGAGCACCACTTACCACACTAGGCACTTTAGAATTTCCCGAAGATGATTCAACCTCTAAGTCACTCTTAGTTGAACTAAAAGTCTTACCAATCTTAAAAACATGCTGCGGTTTAGGCACAGACACCTTGGGAACATACATAAATTTTTGCTCTTTTCCAACAAAAGCTTTCTCCTTCTTAAATTTAAGAGAAGAGAAAATTGAACTTAAAGGTTCCATAGACTCCTCTAGTTTACCAATCCTAAGGTTTTGACTATCATGAGTAGTACTAGCCTCTAAAACGGTGATTCTATTACCGATACTCTCTATCAATTCATTAACCTGGCTAGCGTTATCAAGGATATTTGGAAAACTTTTTTCTAAAGATCTAAGTTTTTCTAAGACTTCATCCAAAGTGACCTCAGTTTTAACAACATGGATAGGTGGTACTCCCACTAAACTTTCAATTAAAGTGCATGCTTCCAAAGCGGGAGTACCCAGAAAATTACCTCCTGCAAGAGTATCAAGAACGTACCTATTCCAACTAGATATATCAACATAAAAATTTCTAAGGAGGATCATGGTAGAATGCTTCTTTGTACACCTATGATGAGCACTGCTAATTCGGTACCAAGCATCTTTCAAACTCTCTCCCCCTTGTTGCTTAAAAGTACGAACCTCAACTTCAGGATTACTCATTCTAACAAGACTAAAAAGCAGACAAGTAAAAATAACAACTATGAAGGAACTATTTTTTTTTGTATTTTTGATAAAACGACGCAAGTAAAAATAAAATAAAGAAAAACAATAACAAAGTAAAAGGTTGGGCGTGAGAGATTCCCCTTCCAGAAATCTTCTTTCTCCCCGGCAACGGCGCCAGAAAAATGCTTGATGGTGCGTAGTAGGCACCCAGTTGGGAACCCCAAGAGTAAGGTATGAGGAGCACAGCAGCAAGTTTCCCTCAGTTGTGAAACCAAGGTTTATCGAACCAATAGGAGAAAGCCAAACTTCAAAAGGTTGATGCTTGCTAGCTTCGCGACACTCCGGACAATGGCGCCAGAACAATGCTGGTGCGTAGTTGACATGGGAGCTTCTTCACCAGCAGCAACGTGGAACCTGCACACAACACAACCATGTACTTTGCCCCAACTTACGATGAGGTTCTCAATCTCACCGGTTTGCTGTAAACAAAGGATTAAGCGTATCAAGTGGTAAAAGGTAATAGTTTGCAGGAATGTAAATAATGCGAGTAAAAGTAAAACAATAATAGCAATGTAAAGGAATTGGACCGGGGTCCATAGTTCACTAGTGGTGTCTCTCCATAAGATAAATAACAACATGCTGGGTAAACAAATTACAGTTGGGCAATTGATAGAATAAAGATAACGTACATATGTCATGAGGATCACTATGAGATTCACTCTGGGCATTACGACAAAATACATAGACCGTAATCCAACTGCATCTATGACTAATAATCCACTCTCGAGGTGTCATCCGAGCACCCATTGAGTATTAAGTTGCGATCAAGAGGTTTCTGTCACTCCCCCAGATTACTAGAGGCATGAACCCAACTATCGAGCATAAATACTCCCTCTTGGAGTCATAAGCATCTACTTGGCCAAGATATCTACTAGCAACAGAGAGCATGCAAGATCATAAACAACATAGAGATAACATAAAGATAATAATTCAGCATATCAACTTGACATAGTACCAATACTCATCGGATCCCAACAAACACAACATGTAGAATTACACAAAGATGATCTTGATCATGATAGGTAGCTTAGAAGATCTAAACATGAAGCACATGGTGGAGGAGACGACCATCTAGCTACTGCTATGGACACGTAGTCCAAGGTAGACTACTCACACATCACTCCGGAGGCAACCATGGTGGTGGAGAAGGCCTGCGGCAGGGTGCCAGGAAGAGCTTCTGGACCCTCCCGATCTCGCGTCGACAATGGCGGGGGCTTGCAGTATGTTTCGAGGAAAATGTATCAGGGTCTTTAGGTTTTTCCTATTGAGGGGAATATATAGGCGGGAGGGCAGCATGAGGAGGTGGACTAGGCGGCCTCACCCCCTGGTGGCGTGGCCAGGGCCAGGGCCACGCCACCCTAGGGTGTGGCTGGCCCCTGCCCCCCCTCTGTCTAATCTTTGGACTTCGCGATGCTTCGGAAAAAATAGGAGGTTCGGCTTTTGTTTCGTCCAATTCCGAGAATATTTCCTATGTAGCATTTCTGTAACACAAAAACAGTAGAAAACAGGGAACTGACACTGTGGCATCTCGTTAGTAGGTTTGCTCCGGAAAATGCATAAAAACGCCACGAAGTGTAACAAAACACAAAGCAAATGGTGTATAAACAAGCATGGAGCATCAAAAATTATAGATACGTTTGAGACGTATCAATCACTAGCAACAGTTTTTTCATCCTAGATGGTACTTCTCATTTGCAATGGAACCTCCACCATCCACATATACCATAGTTTCATTGCCCACTATAATAGATCAACAACCCTTATCGGTTGATATCACTACTTTACTTTAAGTATGAAAATATAACTTTGCTTTTAAATGAAGTAATGGTAAAACATAGATAGAATTGCAAGTACTTTGATAAATATATACTTCAAAGACATGAGAAAGTGATAAAATTGCCTGGATAATGCAAGTTAGTCCAGTTGATGCTTCAGATTGACCAGGGACCTCGGATTCTAGAAAACATCATCATCTTAAATGAATATCCAAGATTTAAATAAATTTTGTCGAAGTACTAATTTTTTTTTGTAAATTTCTCACAATTTTAAATATTCTAGAAAAATCTTTTAATGAATTTGTAAGTGTAAGGAATTTTAATTTTCAAATAGTTATCTAAAAATAAAATTAAATTAAATTTCTAATTTATAATAATTAGTTTTCTAAGTTTACAATTTCAAATTTGTTTTTGGGCAACTATTTGGAATATTTAGAATTTATGTAAGTGGATAAGGGTTTTAGAATATTCTAATTACCAATTCGCTCTTGGGCCCTGTTAGATAATTAGGCATAATTTCCATGATTAATTCTAGAATATTAAACATGACAACGGCTAGCTACTACTACATATAACTCAAACATACTAGATGTACTAAACAACAAGATGAATGGAAATGAGTAATAGCTAAATATGTACTCGCAGAACATGATGAACCGGCAAACAGTAGCATGTTGCATGTACCGTTTGTTTGCAGATGAAGTTGCAGCGGTGACGTTGTTGATGACAATGTTGGAGAAGACCGGTCGAAGTAGGCGGCGATAAAGACAGCGGTATGCTGCACCGCCCGACTTGGAAGGAAGACGACCCGTGATGTTGAACTTGAGTAGTCGTGCGGAGAGCTTCCCAAAAACCTAATTCGCCCTCTCTGATACAAGATCACAAAGGCGAGTGGTTCCAGATACCTACTCTCCTGTTCGCCATTGCACGCCGGTGCTCGGGATGGAGTAGACTACGGTAGCGACGTAAGCAGCGAGAGGCAAAACCTAGATTGGTTTCAAGATGTGTGCGGTCATAGTCGGGCAAGAGTTTATATCAGCGCAGCTGAGGATAAACCCTATTAACATGGGCCACACCCATGTCGCACGCCCGAGTCTGTTACAACAGCACACGATCAGGGAGCGACCCGAACCGACTAGTTGTGACGCTCTCCGTCAAAGACTCGGTCAAACACTCGGTTTTTCCTGTGAAGCAAAAGATAAGCTCGGCTCAAGGGTCAATTCCACAAACTATGCACGCATCAGGTCAAGACAAGCGAGCGAGGAGGAGGAGGAGCGCGTGTGTGGGACTCCTATTCTCACTCACTTACCAAGTGGTTCAACACCCCCACCTTATATGTTGGTCTACATCCTCCCAACTTTCCACGTGGGACTAAACTTATGTAACATCCCTATTTTAGCTAACCCTAATTAGAAATTGTTTGTGCATCATTAGCATCATGTAAAACTGACTAAGAAAAATTTGCATTTAAAGTTAAAGTGGAAACCCTAAATAAATGCTCTAATCCTTCCTTTTGTTTTGAAATGTGTTCAAGTGTTCAAATTACCCAACAAAAGGAAGTGGGCCTTCTAATACCTGTTAGGAAGGTTACTTAATATTTTGTATCTTTAGATTAGTTCTGAATCTCAAATACAATTCAAAGCATTGCAAAATGCTTTGAAAATAAAAATATAAAAGGTTTTATAAAAGAAAACCCTTTCCCTCTCTCTCCCCACAGCTTGGGCCGTTTTTGGCCCAACTCTCCTCCTCTTCCCACCCAGCCGGAGCCCATCTCAGCCCAGCCCAAGATACCCCTTTGTCGTCTTCCTCCCGAAGGAGAAGCAGCTTCCTGGCAGCGCCATGGCCGCCTGATGCCACCGCCTCACTGCCACCGGCCTGGATCAACGCCGCCGCCTCCGACGTCTAAAGGAAGTCCCAACGCCGCCCCTGGAAAATTAAAGCCTTCTGGTTTCTTGTGTGATTTAGTGTGATTTTATACAACTCTTTTGCCGTTTGCATCAATGTTAGCTCATGGATGAATTGGTATAGGTGGATCTGAAGCTTAACCTTACAGAGAAAACAAAGTGATAAAATACTCTTTATGTTTCCTATTTTGAAACCCCACGGAATCTACAACTATCAATGATATGCTCCATTGCTTAACCTTTTTACATGAACCATGCTAGATTTTTTTAGAATAAGTGAGAAACTGAGTTTTAACATGACTTCGATGAAAAATGATTTTTTTTAGATTTCTTTATGTCGAATTCCCATCCGAACTTGAGTGCTTCTTTACATGTCCTGTTGTTTCTCCACTTTTGAGCAGGTTCTGTTTGTAGAAGTTTATAGCTTCATGTGCATCAATATTGGTTGATATGTAATTGAAAGGACGAGATGTCGCCTAGAGGGGGGTGAATAGGTGTTTTAAAAACAATTACAGAATTGGCTTGAAGGAATGCGGAATTAAACTAACGTTTATTTTCTTCAAGCACAAAACCTAAATATGCTAGGCTCAACTAAGTGCACCAACAACAACTAGATATAAGCAAGATAGCACAAGATATAATTCACAAGTGATAAACAAGATATAAGTACTTCAAGCACGAAGGCTATCACAAGGAAATAAACTCGGGTATAGAGATAACCGAGGCACGCAGGGACAAAGATGTATCCCGATGTTCACTTACATAAAGGAAGCTAATCACCGTTGGAGAGGTGCGAGTAACCACGAAGGCCCTCGAACGCCATGAAGGCTCACCTTCTTCTCTGTAGTAACCTCACCATTTAAAGATGACGATCCCTGTGCTTTTTAGTGCTAGTCCCTGGATCAAATGCTAGCACACACAGTTTAAGATGTAATATCAAGAAACAAAGGTCATTTTATTACATCGCATGATCCAACAGTTACATAAAGAAACTTTACAATGCTCATAGCATAGAGCTATCAGAGTTTACAACGAAAACATAAATAGCATGGAGTCCTTCTTCTTCATGTGCCACAGGCGAACATGCTGCGGATAGACTCGTAACCCTGTCGTACCTTTCTTATCGTCAAAAACCTGCAACATGAAACGTTGCAGCCACAAAGGGTCAATACACTTGAATTGTATTGGCAAGATGTCACTTTTTGGTGGACTCAAATGGAATCCTAACACTTATATGAATATTTGGCTAAGTGGATCTTCAAGCTAAGCTTGCAGAAAAGCAATTATTTATCCTACTTTTCAAAAGATCTCATTTTTCTTTTAAAGCACTATTGGACACACTGGAATCCACCAAGTGCTCCTAGTTAATTATGCACACACAGGAATCCACCAGGTGTACATAATTATGATCACGCAACAATCCCTTGTTAACCACTCAAGTTTTAATTTAAAGAAGTTAGGATGAGGAGATCGTTGAACAGCTTCAAAATCATGTCGCTCAAAATTGTCCGTAACCGGGGACACGACTAAGTACTTAGTTTTAACCCTCTGCAGAGGTGGTGCACTTTTCCCACAAGACTCAGTCAACCTCTTTTGCCATGATGCTCATTTTGCTCAAATGGCCAAGTGAAGACTAAGACGAGACTTTTCAGAAGCAATCCCTCAGACCAACCCGGATGCGTTCCATCCTACAATTCACTACCACCCTCTGTCTGTCTGGCTGAGTTCTCGCAAGTTAGAGCTTCTATTCTACAAGGTAGCTTGTTGAACTACTTTGGACACTGAAGAGTCACTCTTTGGGTCAATCCGAAGACCAAGTTGAGATGTTCTCATAGCTTTATTTCATATCTCCTCTTTGATCTTTATAGACTTTCCATCTTAGGATTGAAACTTCTTGTACACCACTATTGGATATATCCATCTTCCATTGCAAATCATCTTCAACGGTAAGCTTGTGGTTCATCCTCACCGGATTCCTACGTTTGGCAACACTTGCCTATAATGAGGGTATAATATTCTATCCTCCTAAGGTTTGGGCTTAACAACGTCGTCCCTCTTGTAGGTATGTCACTCAAGATTCGCAAAGCCAACATTATGAGAGCAAATAATAAGAGTAGTATGAATGGTGATCAATCCATCCTACACCCAAATCATTACTTCATATATGGTTTATTGAATCTCGCATTCGAACTCTTGGTCACCTTGCTAGTTTTGACAAAAGTTTCTATGGATATTGAATCCATGTTTCAATTCATGTTAAGAACTTTAGAAAACAAATCTATCAATCCTTAGCTAATGGTTTGTGTAAACTCCCTTATGGCAAAATCTCGTAGCTTGCAGATCCTTTGGTTTTTCCATCTCTTGTTCTATGCTTCTTCTTGATGCTGAGCGTCTTTAGCTGGAGCTGATAATGTTGTTGTCTTCATGGAGGCTTGTCAAGAAAACACTCGTTTGGGTTTGAATAAAGATGAGAATAGATAGAAGGGATCTAAAGAAAATTCCTACCCAACACTGCAGCTCAAGGTAATTCATCTTACAATCAAGATTTAACAAGCATTTGTCACATCAAACAACATTATTCAACCGCAAACTAATATGATCATATCACAATTTGATATGATCATAATGTATTACGATGTCGTTCTTACATATAAGGATCTTAAGTGGAGGTCCAACTAAAGTTTCTTGGATGTTCCAGGTAGTAGTCTACTCTTTTCATCTTTGGAATCCTTCTGGATGTACACTTGAGCCTTTCTCCAAGTTCTTTGATAGCTTCCATGTAGTGCATCTTGCGAAGTAGAGGAATAATATACGAAGCATCAATCTCTTCTTGATAGTCTTCATGGGATAAGATCTCTAAAGAATGAGAAAGCATTTTTTTAACGTGAAGTTAATGAGAATAGAAGAAGTTAAAATTGCAAACATCTTTCTAATAAAAACCGAATTAGATAGATTTTTCATCCTAGAGCCTTCCTAATCTCTCTCATCTTCTTTTGCTCATCTTGAACATGAACTTCTCTTCTTGTTCTTAGAATACCTTCTCCTTCTCCTTGAGTTGGGCAAGTAGCTTATCGTTTGCTAAACAGTTCGTTGGTCCTATTGTTATCGAGATCCTTCATAAGAATTTCTAAGTCCTAGAACTATTGATGCTTAGACCTTTTCTTCTACACTCCTTCAATTTGCTTCCTTTGATGATAGGGGTGGTTGGATCTTGAAGTCCTTTGAGGTGTTGAAGTTGAAGCTCTTCGTCTTTGAGTTGAAATGAAGAGAAGTAGAGACAAAAATGACTAAGGAAAGAGTTTACGAGGTAATGAGTGTGTAAATTTTTAACTTAGAAATAAAAGTAACTCCTATATTTCTAAGGGGTTTTTGTCCAATCCTAGGGTTACGAACCTATGGGCAACACAATGCTCTGATACCATCTGTAGTAACCTCACCATTTAAAGATGACGATCCCTATGCTTTTCAGTGCTAGTCCCTAGATCAAATGCTAGCACACACAGTTTAAGATGTAATATCAAGAAACAAAGGTCATTTTATTACATTGCATGATCCAACAGTTATATAAAGAAACTTTACAATGCTCATAGCATAGAGCTATCAGAGTTTACAACAAAAACATAAATAGCATGGAGTCCTTCTTCTTCATGTGCCACAGGCAAACATGCTGCGGATAGACTTGTAACCCTGTCGTGCCTTTCTTATTGTCAAAAACCTGCAACATGAAATGTTGCAGCCACAAAGGGTCAATACACTTGAATTGTATTGGCAAGATGTCACTTTTTGGTGGACTCAAATGGAATCCTAACACTTACATGAATATTTGGCTAAGTGGATCTTCAGGTTAAGCTTGCAGAAAAGCAATTATTTATCCTACTTTTCAAAAGATCTCATTTTTCTTTTAAAGCACTATTGGACACACTGGAATCCACCAGGTGCTCCTAGTTAATTATGCACACACAGGAATCCACCAGGTGTACATAATTATGATCACACAACAATCCCTTATTAACCACTCAAGTTTTAATTTAAAGAAGTTGGGATGAGGAGATCCTTGAACAGCTTCAAAATCATGTCACTCAAAATTGTCCGTAACCGGGGACATGGCTAAGTACTTAGTTTTAACCCTCTGCAGAGGTGGTGCACTTTTCCCACAAGACTCAGTCAACCTCTTTTGCCATGATGCTCATTTTGCTCAAATGGCCAAGTGAAGACTAAGATGAGACTTTTCAGAAGCAATCCCTCAGACCAACCCGGACGCGTTCCATCCTACAATTCACTACCACCCTCTGTCCGTCTGGCTGAGTTCTCGCAACTTAATTGGTCAAGACAGAGCCCATATGACTCGTGGTTGCACTGGAAGCTTCACGACTTGAACGTCTCCAATCTCTTTGTTCCTGGGTGGCCGTCCACAAGTGAGATACACACGACCCCGCCATAGAGATGGCTCCGGTGTAACCACTCAACATAAATCCATCTTACCAATTTCCAGCCAGGTGTTTCATTAACTTAGTTATTATTTTTTTTAGTTTTTGCAAAACATAGTTTTCAAACTTAATAAAAGAACATGTGGAAATCCCAACCACGAATTCTATAGCACAACTAAGCAATCTACACTTACGATGTTTCTTCTAATAGGGTAATCAGGGGTATCCTAAATAGGAGATAGCAAGCATAACAGTCTACACATGCATAATATTAAAAGAAAGGAAACACTACATGCGTGGTAAAAACATTGGGAATTTTATGAACAAGAGTGACACTTGCCTTAGAAATTTTTGAAGATTGTACTTCTCTTAATCAACACACGTGGCTCTCCGTACAACTATAAGATAGAAAGTAACACAACATAAACACACCAATCAAGCAATATAATCAAACAAGACAACAAAAGTGCTTATTTTTTTAGCTTAGTCTTCAAAGTCTTAGTGATAATTGGACAAAAGATTGGGCATGAAGTTGACTTGATATGGATGGAGAGAATGGCTAAGTCAAGGACTTCTAAGGATTGATGGGGGTTTTCTAAATTGTTTAGGAAGTGTTAAACACTTAGCAAAAAAAAGTTTCAAGGGAAAAACTTAGGCTTGGGTTGAGAAGTTGGATAAATTCTAAGTCATGAGGTCTAACACTTTCATCTTCTTGACTTGGGCTCTCTTCTCTTGATCTTTGTCTTCAACTCCTTGTCTTCTCTTTCTTCTTGTTCTGCCTTCAACTCTTGTCTTCTCTTCAACTTCTTGTTTTGCCTTCAACTCTTGTCTTCTCTTCAACTTCTTCTCCATGGTCTTGATATGGGAAAACTTCTATGTCATATTTGTTGGATGGGGTAGTCAAAATACTTAGAAGAATTTTGGGTAAGATGGGATTGATAGTTTTGCACTTGGGCAAGGATAGAGAGTAGATTTTTCACTAAGTCATGGTAGAGTTGAGTGATCATTAGGACTTAGGATAATTCACACCATTTGCATAGTGGAACAAAAATCAAATAGCACAAGGTGCATGATAGGAATTAGGATTCATTTTTGCAAAGTGCTCAAATAACACATATAGTTTGCAAATAGGTTGAACTAGTGGATTTTCACTTGGATAAGTGTGAAAAAGTGTGTGAAGTGTTCTGGTGGACTTTAGGTATCAAGATAAGCAATTTTTACAAAAAGATTTATGCCTAAGATATTTATAGAAATAAATTTAGGAAGAAAATACTCAAATCCTCATTTGAATTTGAATACTTGATAAAATTGGTCCACATAATTTGTGCAGTAGTTCTACTGGATAGAGGACAACAATAAGATCCTATTGCAAAAAGAATCAATTAAAAAGGGTTTATAGAATTTGAACTATATCAAAAATACTCAAACTCACATGTTCAAATTTGAATACTTTGAAATAGTTGGAAAGTGAGATTTTAATTCAGAATTGGGTTCTACACAATTTTAGGAGTACAGGGACATATTATTTACAATTTTTGGATTAGTGGATAAAAAGATATGATTTTTCTAAGATTCAGGCATTTTCTGTTTTTAAATCCTAATTCGAAATCCTGACTAAACAGGGGCTGCCCACGTAGCGAGTTCTGATTCGTTGATACCTGTTCGGTCGGATCAGCGACTTGAGCTGTTGGATTTTAAAAGATCTGGACGGTCGGGATTTGTGCGTACCTGTTCACTTAAGTGAGTTAATTTGATCCTTTGGATCCAGATCGGACGGACGAGAGAGAAGAGGGGAGATGAGCTCACCTAGTTTTAGGTTTCTGGCAAGGTCGGCGGCGAGGTGCGGCTCGGGTTTGATCTCCGGCGAAGCTCCGGCAGGTTTACGAGGCGGGGAAGAGGACAACGGCGCGCAGCACGACTAAGGGAACTCGAACGCATGAACGTCGTGGTTGATTTCGTCCTAGAGTGGGAGAAAGGTGCAGCTGGAGGGCTTCTAGGCGCTGACGAGCATCGGGTTAACACGCCGGCGTCGCTTCGCTACGAAATAAATCGATAGGAGAGCATCAGCGGGTGAGCCAGTGGAAGATAAGGAAGATAGGAGGAGAAGGAGGGCTCAGTCTCACCGGCGTTGCCGGAATCGTGCTCAGGCGGTGGTGGATACAGCGAACTCCGACGAAGAATTTTGCAGCAGCCTGGCGGCGAGCTCAGGAGAAAAAGGAGAGATGCGAGGGAGGGGTCTCTAGGCTATTTATAGCCGGCGTGCCTTGTAGAGGGGGTTAGGGCTTCGGCCTAGGGCGCGATGGACGGCGGAGGCGGGCGCCGTGCTGGAGAGTAACTCCAGCCCGAGGTAAGTGGCGACCCTGATGGGTGGGGCCGGGCTGTCAGCGACCGAAGGAGGGGGCGGCGTAACGTTTCGGGACGATGAGTAATTGGGCCGTGGCCGATTCGGTGGCTGGGCCAAAAGGCTCCCCGCGGCCTGCTTTTTCTTTTTTTTTGTTCTTTTGTTTTGCTTTTTCTAATTTCCTATTTGTTTCATAATGTATTCAAAACAGATTCAAATCCATTCAAACCAGTTTCAAAAGTTTTCAAAAACTCAAAGAATCATTTCAAGACACTAAGAAAACACTTCTCATAATAAAAACAAATTTTCAATAAAGACTTTATAATTGGCCAAAGGGCTTTGTGTGCATATTGCAAATATAGAAATATAGAGTTTTCAAAATCATCCTTTTAAAATCAGGGAAATGATTTCTAAAATAATGTTTGAAATTAATTTTCAACTTAATTTTAAAATGCAAACTTTACTCAATATAACACACTTTACTCATCAATCCTTTGCAAGCAAGCTTGCCTAGATTTTGAATAACACCAAAATAATATTTGAAGACTTACATTTTTATTCAAAAGAGTTCCTCAAGAAATAATAAGAAGTTTAAAATAGTTTTTATAATAAAGCTTTTAAATAAACTCAAAAAGTTTTAAATTCCTGTGAAATTTCAATCATCACATGCAAAACAAAAGCAAAAATTTTACACCAAAATTTGATAAAATCTTGGGATGTTACATTCTCCGAGCCCCCCACAAAGCTAGGGACCCCTTCTTATGGTTAGCTTTTCCTCCACTCCGGAGATGGCAAGCTCCACAACCACTTCACAACTCCCACGAAGGGAAAGCCCGGGCCTCTTCACAATCTTCCACGAAGAGGTCACCGAGGCACAAACCGCCAAGCCAACTAGGAGGTCACCCTCCAAGAGTAACAAGCTCACGGTCTCTCACTCAAACAAATCATAATGGAGAGCTCAACACTATGCAAGGATGCAAAGCAAGAACACAAGGAGAAGTGCTCAAATCCTTCTCTCTCAAATCCCACCAAGGCAACAAATGCTATGGAGGAGTTAGAGAGGAAGAACAAGGGTGGAGGTCAACCAATGTCCCCAAGATCTAGATCCACTGGGTTCCCCTCACTTTGAGGAGGAATTGATTGGTGGAGATTATAGATCTAGATCTCCTCTACCAAATCCCTCAAAAATATGCAAGAATCATTGGAGGGAAGAGAGATGGAGCAAGCTCAAGAGAGTCAACAATGGAGGTGAAAGAAATGCTCAAGAACACACTAGGAACCCTAGAAAACCATTGGGAAGAAGCCCCTTTTATAGCAAATCGAAATAGGGCCATTCGGGGCAAAACTCGGGCAAATTCCGGTCAAAAGTCGGTCTTGTCGTGCTCTGCGCTGGACCTCCCGATGCACAGCCCGGTGAGCGCTGGGCCTGCGTAGAAAAACCTCCCAGAGATAGTTTCCGGTGTAAACCCGGTGCTCAGCGGGCCCTGCAATGGCCGCCCCAGTGATGAGGACATCCCTACTACACAGCCATCTCCACCTACTGTTGATGATCCTATTGTTTCTGATCAAGATAAGTCCAATGACGAGATTAGGATTGGACCAATTACTCGAGCCCGTGCTAAGTTGTTACAACAGCAGGTGAACTCACTCCTTGCTGAATCTGATATTTATTGTAATGAGAATTTTATACTGCCTAAGTCTTTGTTCATATGTATTATCAGGTTCATTGGAGAAGAAGGGGTTCGAGGGAGCGAGGAGATGCAACACATGGAGCACGACGTGGTGATCAAGCAAGAGAGCGCGAGGGAGGAGAGGGAGGTCGGTGCCACAAGCATGGAGAACATCACCACGTGAAGAAGGTCAAGTCTGGATGAGCACGAGCACGTGATGGCGCACTAGGACTGCCTATGACATGATGTCTACATGTCTAAGGCACGCTACACACATGGCCTGCGTGCTAAAATTAGGCCGAACCCATATATGGGTCGGTATGTACCCGTTTGAGTCGAACCGAGTCCGTTTGGGCCTAAACCAAGCATGTTTTGGGCCAGGTCTTTGCTGAGGACGCCCGGCCACCTATAAGTAGCCCTGGGCGCCCCCTCAATTAGGGTTAGACCATGTTTAGACTACAGATTATTTCGTTAAACTGCTATAAGCATTCATCTGAATTCCTCCGCACCAATTCATCTGGATTTGGTGTTATACTGCTGCAAGTTTAGTGTGATCTGTTGTTCCATTGGGAATCAGTAGATTGCAAACTACCGTTTCGTGGTCGACGGCTACGTGCGCAAGTGTGTGGAGTCGTGAATATCCTACAGGGTTTGAGAGCTGTTGCATTGGCATCAGAGTTCAAGCGAGGAGAGTTCATCGGTGACACCAAGTTATCCCCGACAATCATCCGCTGCCATCATCACCATCGCGTCGCTCACGAGAAGATCGGGCCACCCCATATCATCTTGGTATCAGATTTCCACGGTTTACTCGGTGAGCATCCACAGATCCATCCCCGCAATTCATTTTTGTTTTCAGTCCTATCCAGAAAAAGCCAAAAAAAATTAGGGTTCTTAGTTTCTGCCGTAGCCTAGATTGCACCGTTCTTGAGTTTTAGTTGCTGATCGTAGCTCTTTTGCGTAGCCTTTTCTATATATCTAAGTCTTAGCCGTGTCTATTATTTCCTTTTCTTTTATTTTCTATCGCTTGTGTCGTCAGCGTTCTTGTGAAATCAATCTGCCGCTCACCGTTTCCGATTGTTTCCGATATTTCCGATCATCAAATCAACAGATCCGATCGCTAGTCACTCAAACAAAAAAAAAACAAAAGCGCGCAGACATGCCCGCCAAAGGGTGGAGGCTGTCTAGCCTCTCGCGCAATGCACGAGCGCTGCGCCTGGGCACGCTCGCTCGGCCTCCCACCCCGCTCGCTTCGGTGTGGAGATTGTCTGGGGTCGGGCGCCCCCGCTCGATCGCCAGGTTGGTGAGTCTCGCGCCAGCGCAGAGATCGTCTGTGGTCAGGCGCCAGATCGGGCCTCTTCAATTTAGGCCCAAATTCGAATTAGCTATAAAAAAAATAGAAAAAAGGGGACGTGCCTGCGCACGCCGCACCTATATTTTAAAAAAAGAGACAAACTACTTTGTCCGTTTCGCGTCGCTGTCGCGCTGCCGTGTGTTTCCGGCGTCGTATATCTATGCCGCGTCGCGTTTTTCAGTGATTTCTCCACCGCGACAGCGTGTTACCACTGTGTCCACATAGCGTCCTTTTCTACTCGATTTTGATCGCTTTAGCTACAGCCTGTCTACAGCATCGTGTTAGGACCTTACCCATACGAGACTAGCTACTTCGTGCTCATCAGGCTGCTGCCGTGTGCGCAATCTTGTGCCTGTTCGTCGAGCCAGTGCTAGCGTCTCTCTTGTGCATTGCAACACGAGCTACTGTGCGTTGTCACTTATATCTCTTGGGCTCTTTTTCAGAGTTGCTTTGCCTCGCTTATCTCCACCGTGTGTGTTTCGTGGGTCTTGACATACGATCAGCACTAGGACTTATTTGCGGTGTACTTAGGATACCATACCTACAGCTCCACCATATGTTCCTGGTTTGTCATGTGATCGCTCTTATACCCTCAGTATTCACTTCATCACATCTGTGCACGAGTTTGATACTTCGTTCTGGTACGCACTACTATTCACTTTGGAACGGTAAGATTACCTTTTCTTGTCAGTTTTTGAGTGAGTTGTGAGAGGCACCACACATTTTTGATTTCGTGCACTAATCTATTAATCATGTCTACTAGTGGTTATGATGTGATGCAGGAAAAAGATGGGGATACACCGGTGGTTTGGTCAGACTTTGTTGGACTGCGCACTCATCTGGAGGGGGTGTTGGATCGTTCTACTGCCGACGCTGTGACTGCACATCAGCAACTCTAGTTCAAAGTGCAAGGCACCGCAGATACTGTTCAAGCTACGCAAGCTCAATTCACTACTTTCCAGAATAGCATTGATCAGTTGAACCAATCCCTAGCGGAGCTGCGTCGACCCATGGTACCACCGCCTGTGCAGCCTGCTGCTGACTTTGCTGATGATGACAGTGTCCATGACAATGCCAATCTACTAGGCCCCAATGCTCGTGGGCATGGTCTTGGACAACATGGTCGGCCCCCACATGTCCTTGGTGCCCGACGTGTAATACCTGCTGAGGATGATTTTCTAGGGAAGCCAAAGTTCTCGATACCCAGATTTGATGGTGAAGGTGATGTGGAGGATTACCTCACTTGGGAGATCAAGATCGACAACCTGTGGCGTTTGCATGCTTACACTGAAGATAAGAAGATCAAACTTGCATCCTCAGAATTTGATGGTTATGCCCTGCGTTGGTGGGATAATATTCTGTCACAACGACGAGCAGCTCATGAGCTTCCTGTTTTGCGATGGACAAAGATGAAGGAAATCATGCAGGCTCATTTTGTACCCACCAATTATTTGCGTTTAGTTTTTGATAGATTGACACAGCTAAAGCAAGGATTTTTGACAGTTGATGCTTATTACAAGGAGATGGAACTGTTGATGCAGCGATCGCGAGTTCAAGAGTCTAATCAGATGACTATGCAACGGTTTTTGCATGGACTCAGACTTCCTATCAAGAACATCGTCCGGCATCATACTTACAATGATATGAATCAGTTGCTTCACCATGCTATGGAGGCTAAGGCACAGCGTGCTGAAGAGGCGCAACAAAAATCTCGCTTTTCACCTGCCAGTCGATACACTGCCAGGGCGCCTTCTAGCCCTGCCCCAGTGCCACTTGAGGGGACTCCTACTCGCCCCTCCTCGTCCACTAGGCCAGCGACCTCTGGAGCTCAGTCCAGACGTCCCGCTACCACACCAGCCGCTAGTTCTGGTTTGAGTGCCTCCGTGACTCGTGCTACTGAGAAACTATGTCATACGTGTGGCGGCAAGGGACACTTTAAAAGAGATTGTCCCAACAACAAAGTGATAGTGGTTACTGAGAACGGATATGAGACCGGAGAAGATGCTGATCTGTTTGGTTCTGATGATGAAGGTGAAGATGCTTATGCTGACTCTTCTCCTATTATTGTTGTCTCTCCACGTACGTTGAGTGTGCAGCCCAATATTGATTCTCAACGCTGCAATCTGTTTCAAACCAAGGCACTAGTTGGTCCCAATAAAGCTTGCAAGGTGATCATTGATGGCGGAAGCTGTCGCAATCTCGCAAGTAAGGAGTTATGTGCCAAGCTGGGTTTGAAATATTTACCTCATCCTCACCCATATTATATTCAGTGGTTAAGTGACAATGGTGAGATGAAGGTAAACTACATGGTACGTGTGAACTTTGAGATAGGGCCATAAAAGGATTCTATCGATTTTGATGTGGTTCCTATGACGGTTTGTCATCTCTTGTTGGGTCAGCCATGGCTCTATGATCGACATGTGCAACACAATGGTCGAGCCAATACTTATCACTTGGAGTTCAAGGGCAAGAAAATCAACCTACTACCTATGTCACCGCAGCAAATTGTTAATGAATCTCGTCAGAAGACTAAAGTGAAACTCGAGCAGCCACCTCCACGAGATAATGTAACAGCCGTGAGTGATATAACGAAAAGTGCGGGAGTGCCCAACTTGTTAGTTTTAGACACCAAAGAAGACATGAGAGAATTTAGTGAGGATCCTACAGCCATGCCTCTTGTGCTCATGTACAAGGGCGAGGTCTTAGTTTCTAACGATATGCAACCTGTTTCTCTTGGTGTCGCAACTGTTTTGCAGGACTTTGATGATGTTTTTCCGGCGGAGGTACCTGCTGGACTGCCACCATTACGAGGCATCGAGCACCAGATCGACTTGATCCCTGGCGCCTCCTTGCCCAATCGCGCCCCCTACAGGACCAACCCCGACAAAACGAAGGAGATACAAGCACAAGTGCAAGCTCTTCTAGATAAAGGGTACATTCGTGTGTCTCTTAGTCCTTGTGCTATTCCTGTTATTTTGGTGCCTAAGAAAGATGGTACATGGCGCATGTGCATAGATTGTAGAGCTATAAACAACATTACTATTCGATATCGTCACCCTATTCCCCGTCTCAAGGATATGTTAGATGAATTGAGTGGTGCTGCTGTTTTCTCTAAAATTGATTTGCGTAGTGGTTACCATCAAATTCGCATGAAAGAAGGAGATGAATGGAAAACTGCTTTCAAAACTAAATTTGGTTTATATGAGTGGCTAGTCATGCCTTTTGGTCTTACTAATGCACCTAGTACATTCATGCGCTTAATGAATCATGTTTTGAGAGAGTTCATTGGTCGTTTTGTGGTTGTCTATTTTGATGATATACTTATTTACAGCCGCAATGAAACTGAACACTGTGCTCATATTAGACAAGTTTTACAAGTGCTGCGTGATAATAAATTGTATGCTAATCTTGAGAAGTGTACTTTTGCAAAAGATAAGGTCATATTTCTGGGTTATGTTGTTTCTAAGCATGGAGTAGAGGTAGATCAATCTAAAATTGCTGCTATTCAAGATTGGCCAACTCCCATGAATGTTAGTCAAGTATGAAGTTTTCACGGTCTTGCTGGTTTCTATCGCCATTTTGTGAAAGACTTTAGTACTATTGCTGCACCATTAAATGAGTTAACGAAGAAAGGTGTTCCTTTTGTGTGGGGCGCAGCCCAAGATCATGCATTTGATGAATTGAAACGTTTGCTTACTTCTGCACCTTTACTTGCATTGCCTGATTTTTCAAAGCAATTTGAAGTTGAATGTGATGCTAGTGGTATAGGCATAGGTGGTGTTTTGATGCAAGAGGGTCGTCCTATAGCTTATTTTTCTGAGAAATTATCTGGTGCTAGACTGAATTATCTTGTTTATGATAAAGAATTGTATGCACTTGTTAGAGTTCTTGAGGTTTGGCAACATTATTTGTGGCCAAAAGAATTTATCATACATTCTGATCATGAAGCTTTGAAATATTTGAAAGCACAATCCAACCTGCATAGGTGTCTCGCTAAGTGGGTTGAGTTTATTGAATCTTTTCCGTACATCATTAAACATAAGAAGGGAAAAGATAATGTGGTTGCTGATGCTCTTTCTAGGAAGAATATGTTATTGACACAACTAGATATTAATATTCCTGGTTTAGAGAGTATTTGTGAGCTTTATGCAACTGATCATGATTTTGCTGAACCATATCGTTTGTGTGCTTTGAAAAAAGCTTGGGAGAAATATCACATACATGATGGGTTTCTATTTCGAGCTAACAAACTATGTGTTCCGGAGTCGTCTTTGTGTTTGCTCTTATTGCAGGAATCACATGCTGGAGGTTTGATGGGTCACTTTGGGCGTGAGAAGACATTACTCATGCTAGCTGATCACTTCTTTTGGCCTCGGATGAGGCATGATGTGGATAGGTTTGTGCGGCGCTGCATTGTGTGCAACACATCCAAGTCCAAGCTGAAGCCTCACGGTTTGTATACACCACTACCTGCACCTATTACACCATGGGAAGATATTAGTATGGATTTTGTGCTAGGCTTGCCAAAAACTAAACATGGTCATGATTCTATATTTGTGGTAGTGGATAGATTCTCTAAAATGGCACACTTTATTGCATGTCATAAGAGCGACGATGCGTCGCATGTGGCTAACCTGTTTTTTAGGGATATTGTACGCTTGCGTGGAGTGCCCAAGACTATTGTTTCTGACAGGGACGTCAAGTTCGTGAGCTACTTCTGGAAGACCTTATGGGGAAAGCTAGGAACGAAGCTGCTGTTCAGCACTACATGTCATCCCCAGACTGACGGCCAGACCGAGGTGGTGAATCGAACTTTGTCACAGTTGCTAAGGACAATGATCAAGAAAAATCTGCGGGAGTGGGAAGATTGTTTGCCGCATGTGGAGTTTGCATACAACAGGGCGGTACATTCTACTACTCAGCTTTGTCCATTTGAGGTGGTGTATGGCTTCAAACCTATTACACCACTAGATTTGTTGCCTCTTCCATTGCATGAGAGAGTTAATATGGAGGCATCAAAGAAAGCTGATTTTGTGAAGAAAATTCATGAGAAGACTCGAGAGGCTATTGAGAAGAAAGGGAAGAATACTGCTGCTGCTCGCAACAAGTCAAGAAAGCAGGTTCTTTTTCAGCCCGGTGATATGGTATGGGTGCACCTGCGCAAGGACAGATTTCCTTTGCTTAGGCGTTCCAAGTTGAGGCCCCGAGGTGCTGGTCCCTATAGAGTGCTTGCCAAGATCAATGATAATGCCTACTCGATTGATATTCCTATTGCTGAGTTTGGTGGTGTTAGCAACAGTTTCAACGTTACTGATTTATCACCATATGATGGAGATGACCTTGGAGCGTCGAGGTCGACGCCTTTTGAAGGGGGGGGGAGATGATGAGGACATCCCTACTACACAGCCATCTCCACCTACTGTTGATGATCCTATTGTTGCTGATCAAGATAAGTCCAATGACGAGATTAGGATTGGACCAATTACTCGAGCCCGTGCTAAGTTGTTACAATAGCAGGTGAACTCACTCCTTGCTGAATCTGATATTTATTGTAATGAGAATTTTATACTGCCTAAGTCTTTGTTCACATGTATGATCAGGTTCATTGGAGAAGAAGGGGTTCGAGGGAGCGAGGAGATGCAACACATGGAGCACGACGTGGTGATCAAGCAAGAGAGCGCGAGGGAGGAGAGGGAGGCCGGCGCCACAAGCATGGAGAACATCACCACGTGAAGAAGATCAAGTCTGGATGAGCACGAGCACGTGATGGCGCACTAGGACTGCCTATGCCACGATGTCTACACGTCTAAGGCGCGCTACACACATGGCCTGCGTGCTAAAATTAGGCCGAACCCATATATGGGTCGGTATGTACCCGTTTGAGTCGAACCGAGTCCGTTTGGGCCCAAACCAGGCATGTTTTGGGCCAGGTCTTTGCTGAGGATGCCTGGCCACCTATAAGTAGCCCTGGGCGCCCCCTCAATTAGGGTTAGACCACGTTTAGACTACATATTATTTCGTTGAACTGCTGTAAGCATTCATCTGAATTCCTCTGCACCAATTCATCTGGATTTGGTGTTATACTGCTGCAAGTTTAGTGTGATCTGTTGTTCCATTGGGAATCAGTAGATTGCAAACTACCGTTTCGTGATCGACAGCTACGTGCGCAAGTGTGTGGAGTCGTGAATATCCTACAGGGTTTGAGAGCTGTTGCATTGGCATCAGAGTTCAAGCGAGGAGAGTTCATCAGTGACACCAAGTTATCCCCGACAATCATCCGCTGCCATCATCACCATCGCGTCGCTCACGAGAAGATTGGGCCACCCCATATCACCCGGTCTACAGCCCGGTCACGCCGGCCCTGCGCCGACCTCCCAGTGAAAAAACCGGTTAACGCTGGACCTGCGCCAACTGAAAAACTCAGAAGACGAAAACGGTGATAACTTTTGCGTCCGGACTCCGATTTTAACAAACTTGGGCTTTTTGAAAAGCTAAGAGAAAGATATATCCAGTGAACCCCATAACTCCCAAGATTTAGTACGAGGAAAAATATCAAATAAGGAGAGGTGAGAACCTACCTTAAGAAAGAACCGGTAAATCCTCCAAACCCGAAAACGCAATAAGAGATGCATACGAATTCCGTTTTCAATAAACTTGGACTTGTTGGAAAGCTAACAACAAGCCCAAGAACCTCACACAAAGAAACACCAATAAGCAACAAAGTAGGGAGAAGCATAGTAGGCAAAGTATTGAGCTCCCTAACATGATGTGATCAAGTTACCCAATCGAAAGCCCCTCTTGATAGTGTGGCTATGTATCCTATAACCTAGTCTCCCATCAAACACCTTTAGACCAGTAAAAGGAAAACCTAGCAAGGACAAACCTTTGCCTTGCGCACCCCACTTGATCTTGATGATGATGCTTCATGCTTCTGTCAAGCCGGAATGCTTCACTTGATCATTGTTGCTTCGTGAAGACTTCCAATATGCTCCCCCATACACCACTATGGGATACCTTCACTAAGGCATGTCTTCACAATTTCATTATCACCAAATGGATGACAAGCTTCAAGCATATGATCTTCTCGAGATGCTTATCTTGAAACTTGCACTTCTCAACCTTGATGACAACCACCACTTGATGTCATCCTTTCATGGGCTATGTGAAATCTCACTAGTGATGCATATCCATGACACAATACCTAACCCACATAGACAACACAAACACACATATGTAATGGGTTAGTTCACAAAGCATAATTGACAAACCATACCATACCACAAGACCGATTGGTCCCATGTGGCACATTCTTTATGCTTCATGTGTTGACCAATCTAGAATCCAATCTTTGTCTTGGTCAACCTTGAATCTTCTCATGCTCCACAATATCTTGAGCCACATAGCGAATTCTTCATTGGATTGCATGCTATAGGTATTAGTCAATCATATCTCAACTCATGAGACCATCATGACCTCGACATAGATCCATATCTTGAATTCTTCTCTTGTAGCCAAACTCTAAAGGTCTTGAGACTCCTTGGCTTAACACATAAGCTAGAGCATGGATTACTTGAGTTCTAGACAAGAACTACTTCTTTATTTCTTCTTCTTGATCATGTTGGATTCATCTCTCCTATTCAATGATCTTGATGCCAATACTTAAGATATATCTTTATCTTCATGGCATCCTGATGACCCACAAGTGATACGGGGTGGCCTTCGGACACCTCCGCCTCAAGACCGCCAAGTCCCCCGCAAGGACCCATGACAAGAGCTCGAGCTAAAACCCTCCATGATAAGGTGAACTTGCTCCTAAACGCACTTGATCTAGAACATACATTGAATGGTTCGCTACCTCATGGCAACATCATTTGTGCAGTCCATTACGAACCACATGGAGAGGCACCAAGGACGAGGAACACGAAGAAGAAGCATGGAAACGCCGGAAGAAGAAGTCATTGCAAGTGACGAACCGGCTAAATCCGGCCCCAGCACCGGCTATAGCCGGCCACCGGATTAAGCCGGCCCCAGCACCGGCTATAGCCAGTCACACCGGCTAAAGCCGGACTTAACACAGGCTAAAGCCGGTCTGGCCAAGTCAATGCGTCTTTGGCCCTGAAGACACCCATGTAATCTTCCCTAATTTACCAAATTGCCCCCAGGTCGTGGCTGCCTATTTATATGGCTCTCTTTCCCCACTCAAGACTTAGATAATAATTAAGATAAGACCTGGCATCATGCCTCTTTCCTTAGGGAAACTTGCTACTAGATCTCACATCTAGAGTAAACCATCATCCCTCTTTGTTTGGGATCTCTTCTAGTTGGGGAATTCTACCTTGAAGTGGATATCTTGCATACTTGTGTGTGTAATTCTATCCATTGGATTGGTCTCTTCCCCAAGTGGAATTCTATCCCTAGCAAATCAATCTCTCACAAGGAATTCTACTCTTGGAGTCTCTTCCTTGTGATTCTATTGAGTTGGTGAATCGGGCCAACGAGGACAACTAGTGTGTATCTTGTGTGTGTGTGTGTTTGCCTTCGATTTGTGTGTCGTGTTCATCGTGTTCTTCATGTTCATCCTCGTTCCCTGCCACAAATCTCGTGAATCCGTGAAGATCGGGCCACACTCAAGGGGTCAACCCCTATCATATGGTATCAGCAGCTTTTGGTTGCCACAGATTTACTCTCGTGTTATGATTTCCACCATAAATTTTGAAAATCAAATAATAGCCCCAAATTGCCTTGAATTTTGATCTCTTGATTTGTTGAGGTTTGTGTGGTTTTGATCCATAAATTTCGTGTCTCAAGTGCTGATCTACCTTCTTTTGCGTTCCCTTAGCCTAATTCTTCCTATTTTTTTTTCCAGATTTGAGGATTTTTGTGCCCAATTTCCGCCACCAAAGATGACCTGTTCGCGAAATTTCCCGATCCGGCTAAAGCCAGTCTGCACGCAGCAAATACCGGTCTGCCCACTTTCTCGAAAAAGACCGAACCGGCGAAAGCCGGTCTGCACACCGGCTAAAGCCGGCCACCCACCGGCTAAAGCCGGCCTAGACTGGTTCCCGTAGATTTTCTTCTTCTTTCAAAACCTCTCTTCCTTTGGTGACCTTGTCCTTTGAGAGTGGCTTTCTTAGTGTTGCAAAGCATGTTACACTTGACCCTGCATTGTGAGAGTGTGTGTCTATACCAAGCTCTACCAAGTTTTGAAGTGGACCAAGAGCAAGAGAAAAGAGATACTTCCAATCAAAAAAAGAGAAAGAAAGAGAAGAAACAAATAGTGTGTGTGTGCCATCCATAGTCCACAAATACAAAAGAGTCCACAAGCTTGTAAGCAAAAGAGAGAGTGAGAAGAGAGGCAAGTGTGCGAATCTCGGTGCTTCTCCTTTTTGCACCCAAGCCACGGTCTCTCGAGTGTTAGTGCAACATTGAGCGTAGTCTTCGTTAGGATCATTTTGTCGTGCTCGTTTTGTCCGTCGCACTAACCCCATCCATCTCCACGTGTGTGTTTCTTTTTGATCGCCCTTTTGACTTTTGAAATTTTTGTATCACCTCCACATTTGACAATACACTTTTCTTTTGATCATTTTTGTTTGTCATTGCCACTTTTCCTTCCCATCCAATAGATAGCCTTTTGCGTGTGTTCTAACTTGTGCACAACGGTTGTCCTTGGGTGTTTTCATCAATTCAATTGATTTACGGGACGTGTTTCAAGTGTATTTTCCTCTAACCAACTCACCTTTCAACCAATTTCTCCTTCGATTGTGACCATGCCTAGGAAAGACAACTCGGAACAAGGTGAGGAGTCCTTGGCTGAGCGACTCGACGCCCTCCAAGCTACCAATGCATCCAAGTTCGGTGCCATCAATGACACACTCCAACGACTTGACGACCACATACTCACCAACGACAACCATCTATTCACCACAAACGCACATCAACAAGCCACCAACAAGAACCTCGCCAACCTCAAGCGCGACATCGACAAAAGGTTCGACAATGTCACCGCAAAGTTGGAGGACTCGAACGCAAAAATGGAGCAACTCATGTCGTCTGTCGACACTTGCCACGCCAACGTCACCGCTCAAGGTCGCGCTCGTCAAGATCTTCTTCCCGCTCCAACCATGTGGATGACCATGCGCGTCCCCAACAACCTCGTCCTCAAACTCACAAGCATGGTGCTCATGGTCCACATCGCCACGATGGCGAACAACAAGGCCATCATGAACATCTTCATCAAGCTCACGATCAACCACAACATGATCTCCAAGTTGGGTGAATCAAGAGCATCCCCAAGCGGACCACCCACCCCAAGGCCAAGCACACCAAAGTGCTCCACCCATTGTCAATCAAGATCGGCCCCAAGCGGAGCATCCTCCTCAAGGTCAAGCTCAACATGACGCCCCACCTATAATCAATCAAGAACGACAACTTCTCCATGTGGACCACCCACAACTTCCCCATGCCACCGGGCACGTCGGCCGACCTCCACAACAAGATGGACGACGCCATCTCCCACATGACCATGATGGTCATCGTCCTATTCTCCATGATCAAGATGGCCGCCGACACCATGACCACCACCGCCGCCATGAGTTTCACCATCAACATGATCACCACGGGGCGTTAAGTGAAGATGGTGTGCAACCTCGCCGACACCGCCCACACCATGATGAGGAACCACGATTCCACCCACACCATCGACACCGTGACCAAGACCTACACGCTAACGCAAGACCTCCGCATCGACCATTTGATGAGGATGCAAGACCGCCTCACCACCAACATGATGATGATGCAAGACCTCCTCGCCGCCCACATGATGCGGATGACAAGTTTGGCAAACTCAAGTTCACCATACCCAAGTTCATGGGCGACGACGACGCCGACGCCTACCTCTTATGGGCCATCAAGGTTGACAAGATCTTCCGAATGCACAATTACTCCGAAGAGAAGAAAGTCACCATGGCTTCCCTTGAGATTGAAGGCTATGCCAATATTTGGTGGGAGCAAGTGATGGCCGGACATGAAGAAAACCTACAAGAACCAATTGCAACTTGGGAAGAAATGAAGCTTGAAATGCACACCCGCTTCATACCGGACCATTACACCCGCGATCTCTTCAACAAGCTTCAAAAGCTAACACAAGGCACCAAGTCCGTGGAAGAATACTTCAAGGAAATGGAATTGACTATGATGCGCCTTAAGTTGGAGGAGAAACAAGAACAAACAATGGCACATTTCTTCAATGGATTGAACTTTCCCATCAAGCGCATTGTGGAGTTCCTACCTTACACTACCTTGAGGGACCTTTTACAAAAAGCGACTCGAGCCGAGCGCCAACTCCAAGAAGATGCCAAGTATGAGTGCACCAAGGGCTTCTTCGCCTCCCGTAACTCTTCGGCAAGCACACCACCGACACCCAAGCCGTCGTTTGCATCTTCGTCCAAGACTTTCTCCAAACCACCACAACCAACAACTCAAGCTCACGCACCTACTACAACCACCTTCTCCAAAGCATCATCGACACCACTCAAAGTAACTTGCTTCAAGTGTGGCGTTCAAGGACACAAGTCATTTGAGTGCAAAAACACTCGGGTGATGATCACCAAAGATAATGGCACCATTGACTACTGTGATGAAGACGAGTATGAAGCCTTTGTCCAAGCGGCCGTCGCCATGGAAGCGGATGACATGGGTGATGAAGAGGAACATGTGCTATGCACTCATGACACTAGCCCATCCCTTGTCATCACAAAGGTTTTGACTACTCACTCCCAAGACTTGGAAGACCAAAGATGCAACATCTTCCAAACAAAAGTCGGCATTCATGGAAAGTCAATCAAGGTGATCATTGATGGAGGAAGTTGCCACAACCTTGCAAGCACCGAGTTATGTTCCAAGCTCAATCTCCAACTATGCAAGCATGCTCACCCATACCATGTGCAATGGTTAAGCGACAACGGCAATGTCAAGATTGAACACACCGTCTTCGTTACATTCAAGATTGGAGCTTATGAAGACACGGTGGAGTGTGATGTTGTTCCCATGACGGTGTGCCACATGCTCCTTGGCCTCCCTTGGCAATTTGACAAGAAGGATATACACAATGGCTATTCCAATGCTTACACCTTCAAGGAAGACGACAAGACCTTCACGCTTTCCCCAATGACTCCTAGCCAAATTATTGCCGACAATGCAAAGGCTTTAGCGAGGGTCCAACAACTTTCCATTCCAAGTGAGATGAGCGATGATCGACCTAGCCACAACAAAGAAAGTGAGCACCACAAGCCATACATGAGCGATAATGATACGGATCAACGTGATCCGAAGGGGGTTTGGCCCAATCTTTCACGGCGATCGATAGAACAACAAGATAGCAAAAGAGAACTCAATCTGAAATAGATCAAACTGATCTCTCTTCAATTCCTCATGTTGAAACTGACCGGAATCAACTCCCACGCATGGTATAACATCAGATCTCAAAGATCAGCAATCAAACACACCAATATGCGCCGCCAAACATTGGGACTTTTCTGGTCTCTTTCTTAGCTCAAAAATAACAAGTCTGAATGATACAAGGCGGCTGCCATAACCCTATATGGGTGACTCCAAATGCTACTTTGGCTGGGCTAGGCCCCATACCAAACTAAAAGCCCAAATGGTCAAAACACACTTGATTTTGGACAGGCCCAAAACCATCACACACAAATAAAACCAAACTGAAATAAAAACATCACGCAAACTTAATTAAAATAGAACACCTAAATATCTTTGGCTGCAGCGCCTCGGCGACCATGAAACTCCATTGGAGGTGTACGAAAGTTGGGCTTCACATCATCTTCTGGAGGCACTTCAAAACAGAATTGTCCAAGCTTCAGAACATAAGGAGGTGGTAAAATAGTAGGAGTAGTAGCTATGCTCCCCTTATCATCCCCCCCAACTTGAAAGGAAACTGTCCTCGGTTTCGCCTGAATGTGTTGGACCTTTTTCTGGACAACAAGCACATCCACTTTGATATCCTTATCGAGCATAGGCTGCAACACATGACGCTTCCCCTTATGCCACAAGGAATAAACATTGGACCTGCCTTCATGAGTGGAACGCCTATCAAATTGCCACGGTCTTCCTAGCAGCACATGACATGCATCCATAGGCAAAACATCACAGACCACTGTGTCCTCATAATTACCTACTGAAAATTTCAGGTGCACCTTATGTCTGACTTTCAGCTTCCCTGAATTATACAACCACTCAACACAATGCGGCTGCGGGTGCTTCCATGTAGGCAATGATAGAGAATCCACCAAACTCTTGCTAACAACATTTGTGTAGCTGCCACCATCAATAATCAGTTTGCAAGTGGTGTCCTTGACGATGCATTGGGTCTGAAATATATTCCAGCGCTGCCCTTGGTCGTGTATGCGATCTGCTGGTACGCGTTGCACCATTAGATTTTTTAAATTTGTAGCAAGTTCATACCCATCCACGATCACTTCAGGATTTTCCTCAGATTCCTCACTTGATGACGCATCAGCTTTCTCGTCATCACTAGCAGAAACATAGCCATCATGTGTGAGCATCACCCTTTTTCTATTAGGGCAATCACGCTTCATGTGTCCTCATCCTCCACAAGTAAAGCACTCGATGTTTGCTATGGACTGCGTAGATGCAGTTTTGGACACTCCAGATTTGGGTGCCTCGCTATGAGAAATGCTATTAGAGCGTGTAGAAGGTGTCGTCTTAACACTAGGACCAGCAGCCTCGGTATGGGAACGATGCCATGAATTTGTAGGTGCTGCAGCTTGGCGTCGTTTGATTTGTTGCTTTGCACGCTCAGCTTGGTGTACAAGATCCTGAAGATCATTATAGTAAACCATCTCCACACGATCACGCACCTCAAAATTCAGTCCATTCAAGAACCGAGACATCGTGGCCTCTATGTCCTCCCTTGTCCCTGTACGTATCATCAACAACTCCATCTCTTTATAATACTCATCCACAGATTTAGTACCTTGAGTGAGCTGCTGCAACTTATTATACATGTCTCTCTTGTAGTGTTCAGGAACAAAGCGATGGCGCATAAGATCTTTCATACCGGTCCATGATGTTGGGCGAGTACGCATACGCAGAATTTGGTTCCACCAAATCAGCACATAACCGGTGAATTCAACAGCAGCCAGTTGAAGTCTCTTCTCCTCAGTGTAATAATGAGTAGCAAAAATCTGATCCATGCGCATCTCCCACTCCAAATAATCGTCAGGTCCGCGGTCACCGGAAAAAGGAGGTATGGACAATTTGATGCGTCCAAGACCACCATCATCAAGTGGAACACGACCAGCATGGCCAACACGGTCACGATCATGTGGCTGTACACGATGAGCACCTGCAGGACGAGCAGCAAACTGTCGTTGTTGTGGTACATAATCAGCGTCATCGGCAAGTTCTCCTTCATAAGCGGGTGCCACGGGTCGATGATCATGAATTTCAGCAGGGCGGCGTGGTACCACGTCGCGAGGTTGTGCAGCAGGAGGAGGCTGCACGGGTGCACAGGCAGTAGCATCGCCCATTGCATCAATCCGGGTAGCTAGCTGTGCAATTTGTGCTGTCAATGCGGCATGACTCCGCATAATAAAATCGCACGTACTATCAAAACCAGCCAGAACATTAGGAGCCAAATCTGTAGCAAAAACAGGCGGGACAAATTCCTCTTTCTTCTCTCCAGCAGCTACTGAATTTTCTCCCTCAATAGAATTTACCATTGTGTCCAAATAGCACACAGAAAAGTAGCACTTAGCAGAAAAACTGAACCGCCCGCTCTCAGCCCTAGGTCTCGTAATACCACAGAGAACGTCTGTGGTTGTGCGCGGGCAGCAGTTCTCATGAGAGGCTGGGTAGCGATGCGCTGGGCCGGTCCAGGAGACCACGTCAGGGGTGCGCGTGGAAAACTGGGCGAGCGAAGCGCGATTGCTAGGCGGAAGCGATCCCAGGCGGCGACCGCTCGAGGACACGCGCGGGATCGTGGATCCCTCGATCGCAGGATCAGACGAGGGGCCAGAGAGCCGCCGTGGTCAGCCGTCCCGCGTCGAGCGCCAGCGAGAGTCGCGCTAGCAGGCGCGGAGCGATAGCGACGCCTAGGGTCAGACCATCTCCGTGGTTAGGCGAGCGATCCGCTCGATCTCGATATCCTGGCGCCCGCGCGTCGCTAGCGGATGGGCCGGCCCACCTTAGCTGGCACGAGCGCCATGCCAGCGAGCGAGGAGCCCTCGGTGCGCGCGATCGAAGAGCCCTGGAGCGATCCGGTGTCCAGCGCACGGACGTCTGGTCTGTTTTTTTCTCTTCCAATCGCCTTGACCGATCGGATCTGGGCGTGAGATCCGTCCTGGATTCAGTCGATCAACTCCAGAACAAAAACCAAATCGACGGAAGCTTCAACAAAGAACCCCCAGAACAGAACACGATCCAATCTGAAACTATACTTCCGATCTCAAAACAGGTAAATCTTAGCAGAAAAATCAATCTCAACAACAAACTCCGCCGTGATAAACCCAACGAATCTGATACCAAGATGATACGGATCAACATGATCCAAAGGGGGTTTGGCCCAATCTTTCACGGCGATCGATAGAACAACAAGATAGCAAAAGAGAACTCAATCTGAAATAGATCAAACTGATCTCTCTTCAATTCCTCATGTTGAAACTGACCGGAATCAACTCCCACGCATGGTATAACGTCAGATCTCAAAGATCAGCAATCAAACACACCGATATGCGCCCCCAAACATTGGGACTTTTCTGGTCTCTTTCTTAGCTCGAAAATAACAAGTCTGAACGATACAAGGCGGCTGCCATAACCCTATATGGGTGACTCCAAATGCTACTTTGGCTGGGCTAGGCCCCATACCAAACTAAAAGCCCAAATGGCCAAAACACACTTGATTTTGGACAGGCCCAAAACCATCACACACAAATAAAACCAAACTGAAATAAAAACATCACGCAAACTTAATTAAAATAGAACACCTAAATATCTTTGGCTGCAGTGCCTCGGCGACCATGAAACTCCATTGGAGGTGTACGAAAGTTGGGCTTCACATCATCTTCTGGAGGCACTTCAAAATAGAATTGTCCAAGCTTCAGAACATAAGGAGGTGGTAAAATAGTAGGAGTAGTAGCTATGCTCCCCTTATCAGATAAAATTACCCACGCCTTGTTTGCCACCAAAAGTGAGATGAGGGATTTATACCACAACCCATCCACTTTGCACTTTGTGCTCATTCGCAAGGGCACCGTTCTCACTACTAATGATCATTCCACGATTCCTTCTCCTTTGTTGTCTCTTTTGAAGGAATTCCAAGATGTCTTTCCAGACGAACTTCCACATGGACTACCACCTCTACGCGGCATCGAGCATCAGATTGACCTTATCTCGGGCGCACCCCTTCCAAACCGCGCCGCGTACCGCACAAATCCAGACGAGATGAAGGAAATCGAACGTCAAATTCACGATCTTCTACAAAAAGGGTATGTTCGTGAAAGCCTATCTCCTTGTGCCATTCCGGTAATTCTTGTCCCCAAGAGTGATGACACACTTCGAATGTGTATGGATTGTCATCCCATCAATGCCATTACCGTTCGTTATCGCCATTCTATTCCTTGCTTAGACAACATGCTTGATGAGCTTGCGGGTTCCACTATATTTTCTAAAATTGATCTTCGTAGTGGATACCATCAAATACGCATGGGCATAGGCGATGAATGGAAGACGGCATTCAAGACCAAACTTTGTCTCTATGAATGGCTTGTCATGCCTTTTGGATTGTCTAATGCACCGTCGACTTTTATGCGTCTTATGAACCACGTTTTGCGATCTTTCATTGGCAAATTTGTTGTGGTTTATTTTGACAACATCCTCATTTATAGCAAGTCATTTTCGAACCATGTTTCCCATGTTGAGCAAGTCTTGCACATTCTTCGCAAAGAAAAGCTTTATGTAAAGCTCCCAAAGTGTAACTTTGCTCAAAACAAGTTGATTTTTCTTGGATTCATTATCTCTCACAATGGCATTGAAGTAGACAATTCCAAAATTGAGGCCATACAAAATTGGCTAACACCAACAACGGTTGGCCAAGTGAGAAGTTTTCATGGCTTAGCCGATTTTTACCGTCGCTTTGTTAAAGATTTTAGTACCATTGCTTGCCCTCTAAACGAACTTACAAAGAAAAATGTACCTTTTGTTTGGGGAAAAGCTCAACAACATGCTTTCGATGAACTAAAGAAACGCCTTACGGAGGCACCATTGCTTGTTTTATCTGATTTCCAGCAAACCTTTGAAATTGAATGTGATGCTAGTGGAATTGGAATTGGTGGTGTTCTCATGCAAAATGGACACCCCGTTGCTTATTATAGTGAAAAGTTGGATGGTGCACGCCTCAACTATTCGATCTATGACAAAGAACTCTTTGCTCTTGTTCGTGTTTTGGAAGTTTGGCAACATTTATCTTTGGCCAAAAGAATTTGTCATCCATTCGGACCACGAATCCTTGAAATTTTTGAAAAGCCAAGCAAATTTGAACAAACATCATGCGAAGTGGGTTGAATTCATTGAATCTTTCCCTTATGTCATCAAGTACAAAAAGGGCAAAGAAAACGTGGTCGTGGATGCTCTATCCCGCAAAAATACCACCCTTCTCGCTCGCATTGACACACATATTTTGGGTTTGGATGAGCTACCGAATTTGTACCCTTCCGATTCTTTCTTTGGAACCATATTTGAACAATGTTCGAACTCCCGAAGGGTCGATGATTTCTATTTGCATAAGGGTTTCCTTTTTAAAGCTAACAAATTATGCATACCTGAGTCCTCTCTTTGTATGTTGTTATTGCAAGAGGCACATGGCGGAGGACTGATGGGACATTTTCGACGTGAGAAGATTTATGCCATGCTTTCAACGCACTACTTTTGGCCAAGGATGTACCGCAACGTCGAGAGGCACGTCCAACGATGCACTACATGCATACAAGCTAAGTCCAAATCTAATTCCTTTGGTCTCTATATGCCTTTACCTATCCCACATGCACCATGGTCGGACATTAGCATGGATTTCGTTTTGGGTTTGCCACGTACACGAAATGGTCATGACTCAATATTTGTGGTCGTTGACCGTTTTTCCAAAATGGCACACTTTATTCCATGTCATAAGACCGACGATGCTTCACATATTGCTAATTTGTTTTTCCGGGATATCATTCGACTTCATGGGTTTCCAACAAGCATCGTGTCGGATCGCGACGTCAAGTTCATGAGCTACTTGTGGAAGACCCTAATGGCCAAGCTAGGGATCAAACTCCTCTTTTCTTCATCATCACATCCCCAAACGGACGGACAAACAGAAGTGGTGAATCGGAGTCTTGGAAACCTCCTACGCGTGTTGATCAAGAAGAACCCCAAGTCATGGGAGGAGTGCATTCCTCATGCGGAGTTCGCCTACAACCGCGCTCAACATAGACTCACCAAGCGAAGCCCCTTCGAGATCGTTTATGGGTTCAACTCACCAACGACACTCGACCTTCTTCCACTACCACTTCACGAGCGCGTCAACATGGACATCACCAAGCGCGCCAACATCATGAAGAACTTGCACAACGACACATGGAAGACAATTGAAGAACATGTCATTCGCCATACCGCCAAGATCAACAAGAGCAAGACTCCACGCATCTTAGAGGAGGGCGACCTTGTTTGGATTCATTTGAGCAAGGATCGATTCCCACATGAAAGAAATTCAAAACTCAAGCCTCGAAGTGATGGCCCCTTCAAGGTTCTCAAGCGCATCAATGACAATGCATACGTCATCGACATTCCAACATCCAAGTACCTCATAAGCAACACTTTCAGCATCAAGGATCTATCCCCCTTTCATGGTGAGATGGTCAATGAAGAGTCGAGGTCGACTCTTTCCCAAGAGAAGGGGATATGATACGGGGTGGTCTTCGGACACCTCCGCCTCAAGACCGCCAAGTGCCCCGCAAGGGCCCATGACAAGAGCTCGAGCTAAAGCCCTCCATGATAAGGTGAACTTGCTCCTAAACACACTTGATCTAGAACATACATTGAATGGTTCGCTACCTCATGGCAACATCATTTGTGCAGTCCGTTACGAACCACATGGAGAGGCGACCAAGGACGAGGAACACGAAGAGGAAGCATGGAAACGTCGGAAGAAGAAGTGGGAGCAAGCGACAAACCAGCTAAAGCTGCCCCCAGCACTGGCTATATCCAGTCACACCGGCTAAAGCCGGACTTACAATCGGCTAAAGCCGGTCTGGCCGAGTCAACGCATCTTTGGCCCTGAAGCCACCCATGTAATCTTCCCTAATTTACCAAATTGCCCCTAGGTCGTGGCTGCCTATTTATATGGCTCTCTTTCCCCACTCAAGACTTAGATAAGAATTAAGATAAGACATGGCATCATGCCTCTTCCCTTAGGGAAACTTGCTACTAGATCTCACACCTGGAGTAAACCATCATCCCTCTTTGTTTGGGATCTCTTCTAGTTGGGGAATTCTACCTTGAAGTGGATCTCTTGCATACTTGTGTGTGTAATTCTATCCATTGGATTGGTCTCTTCCCCAAGTGGAACTCTATCCCTAGCAAATCAATCTCTCACAAGGAATTCTACTCTTGGAGTCTCTTCCTTGTGATTCTATTGAGTTGGTGAATCGGGCCAACGAGGACAATCGGTGTGTATCTTGTGTGTGTGTATTTGCCTTCGATTTGTGTGCCGTGTTCATCGTGTTCATCCTTGTTCCCCGCCACAAATCTCATGAATCCGTGAAGATCGGGCCACACCCAAGGGGTCAACCCCTATCAACAAGTATAGGGGGGTGTATCGTAGTACTTTTGATAAATTAGAGTGTCGAACCCAACGAGGAGCAGAAGGTGTCGACAAGTAGTTTTGATCAAGGATTCACTGTAAATACTAGCAAACGGGTTTTCAGGGGTATTTGATAATGCAAGTAAATAAAGTATGAGTAAATAAAAGACAATAATAATAAATGCTGCGAGTGGCCCAATCCTTTCTAGAGCAAAGGATACGCCGGTTGTGTTACTTATGATTAACAAACGTTCCTAAGGACACACGGGAGTTTCTATCAAGTGCTTTCGCTTCATACGGCTAAGTAATCTTCATTGATTTGATAGGTGTTATGAGGGTGAACCTATGCTAATGCACTACCCCAACTTTGACTAATACACACTTGTGATTATACCCCCTTGCAAGCATCCGCAACTACTAGAAAGTAATTAAGATAAATCTAACCACAACCTTAAACTCTGAGATCCTACACTCCCTGGTGCACTGGTTTCCTAATGGAGGTTTAGGTTTCTGTCGCTCCGGCAACCCCACAATTAGTAGCCAAATACACAATGCATTCCATTAGGCCCATAAAGGTGAAGTATGATGTAGTCGACGTTCACATGACACCACTAGTAGAATAGCACCACAACATAAATATCAAACCATTAAATATTACCCAACATAGTTTCACTACTAACATCTTGACTTCTCCCACGTCCTCAAGAACTAAATGAACTACTCACAAGACATCATATGGATCATGATCAGAGGTGAAATAATGATAAATAACAATCTGAACATAAACCTTAATTCAACGGTTCCACTCAATAGCATCAACTACAAGAGTAATCAACACCGGAAAGTTTCCCCTATGAACTGGACAAGATTCACCCCAAGATGTTACAGCGGGACAGCGTGGTGATGAGGGTGATGAAGGTGCTGGTGGCAATGGTGATGATGATGATGATCCCGATGAAGCCCAACTCGATGGCGGTGACGATGGCGATGAGTTCCCCCTTTGGGAAGGAATTTCCCTGGCAGAATTCTGCCTGCCGAAGAGCGTTCTCTCTCTATGTGTTTTCCGCCCCATAGAGGTGGCGGAGTCTATCTGCGATCCTCCTAGGTCTTAGGTTTTTGGGGAGACGATATGCGCGAAGGGGCGATGCCAGATGTGGGCCAGGGCAGCCACACCACCAGGTGGCGCAGCCTAGGGCTGGCCCACGCCACTAGGTGGTGTGGGCCCCTGGTGGCTCACCTCGCCCTCTCCTTCTGGCTACTTCCGTCTTCCAGCGAAATATGAATTTTTGGGTATTTTCCTGGAATTGCTGGTCTTCAGAAATATGGTGTCTTGACGGTCCTTTTTCCAGCAGAATCCTGACTCCGGCAGTGAATTCTCCAATAATCATCAAACTAGAAAAATAGAGGAAAATGACATAAGTATCATCTCTAAATATGAAATATATCAATGAATAACAGTAAATTATGATATAAAATAGTGATGCAAAATGGACGTATCACATCCAAGCCTTGAATCTAACACATGGACTTCAAGCAATTCCTATGAACAATTCCTTCATAAAAAACTCAATGAAAACATTAGTCCATAGGGATTGTCATTAATTACCAAAAGCACACTTAGGGGCAGTTTACCCTTAGAATCTCCCCCATTTTGGTAATTAATGACAATCTCAACAAGCGGGTTTATATAATGAATAATAGAAACTAATATGCAACTTATCCGGGAATAAATTGCAAACAAGAGGTTGTATTTGATATGGGTCAAGTAACATGAAGCTACTAACGCATATCAAAACAAATTGTACTCACATAAACTACAACAAATATGATTGATGTGAGTACAACCAAAATATATAGAGCAAACTCCCCCACAATAAATGCACGTGTGATGAACTTGAATTTCATTATAGAAAAAATTCGTTATATTATTTCGCAAGGGGTTTTTGGTTAACAAGCCTGACAACTCTGATGGATCAAGAGGCCACTTGACTGTCGGAGCAGATACTTGTCACCTACTTCAAACTCAATCCCCTTGGACTTGAGTCTGGGACCTGGTCTAACCCAATATTTTGTCGCATTTAGGACTTACAAAGAAAGAGTTCCAGTAGTTCTCAGGGTACCCAGTGCGTCCACCAGGATTTTTCTTCGCGTCGTAGACATGGAAAGTTACTAGCAGAGAGCATTTAGGTGCGTATACTAGGCCACATAGGACGGATCATGGGGTCTTACCTTCATGATCTTTTATGACCACGGCATTCAAGCTTTGTCGCGATGACTTAGCCTGAGAATCATTAACTTTCCTTGCAAGCCTTGTTTGACTGTTGAAATGTGCAAAATCTTCGAGTTACTGTTCCTTGAAATGTGCAAAATCTTCGAGTTACTGTTCCCGATGGTAGTAGTCGATGTCAATTTGTCGACTATATAGTCGAAGATTGTTGTCAACAAAGTAGTCGATGATATTCTTGATCATTAACCAACGTTGTCCATTGTCATCAGGTGCACGACCAGTGCTCCCAATAGGAGTAGCCCCCGAGGCTATAGTCAAAAGTTTTTCGGGTATAGGCTCAAATATATTGTCTTCCCATCTTCCCAGTTGTAATATTCTTGTGTTAATTCATCGGGTGCGCGCCAAGCGCTCCCGATGGTAGTAGCCCTTGAGGCTATAAGGGGGTGCTTGCAACCTTTTATAGACTCAAATATTTTTCTTCTGCATCACCTTTTATCTTTGGAGGCTTGCGCATTTCTTCTTTTTCTTCCTTTCTATATTTTTCCGCTGTTCCTTTCTCTTCTCTGAGCAAAATGTCAAAGCCCATAACTTTAGTTGGACCTATAATTCATAAAGGCCCACAAAAGATTACTTATAAATAAAGTACACCGGCGAGCCAGGGAAAAGCCTAATCCCTTCATTGTGAGCCTTCTTCGCTGCATCGTCTTCCTCCTCCAAATCTCATCTAGGGTTTCTTTTCTCCGAGCACAACCTTCCAATGGCGGATGCCGGTGTTGTCGACCTTGACACCGGTGCCCTGATGGAGAAACGGGGGCGCGGCCATCCCCGCGGTAGTAAAAACAAACCGAAGGACACCTCCCTGGTGGCCTCGTCATCTGCATCCATGAAACGGTGCCCCGGCCGCCCCTTGGGAAGTAAGAACAAGCCCAAGGCATCTGTCGCCATTGCCCAAGGTGCAGGCGCTGCGCCTCACAATACCTCTCCTCATCCTCCTGTCAAAATTTTCTCTTTCTTTGTTATCGCTGGTGCTCAATGCCGTGAGCAGCAGCGTGTTCTGCTGAAATTTACTAAGTTCATGGATGGGCGCGAGCTTCGAGAGGCTATCCTTCGTGAACAATCTAGAGGAGGAACTCCAGATGAAGTGGAGGTGTACTACGATGGGCGTGGTCAGATGTACTTCAGGGGCGGCTGGCCCCAATTTGTAGAGGACCACAAGCTGCATCAGGGGTTCTTCATGCTCTTCGACTATCATTGCGGTACGTTGAAGTTTGACGTGAAGATCTACAATGGCACACAGTGCCAGAGGAAGTATGAGGCTGAAGTGCACTTCCAGTAGATGTTACCTTCTTCTCGATGTAATCTTCTGATTTGTGCTCCTTTGGCCTGCTTTATGTAATAAATAGATGTGATGAACTTTATTTTATGCTATCATATCTAGTAATAGACCAGAGGAACTATCAGTGTTCCGAGGTGTGTTGATTTACTTCCGCGTTTCTTTTTGTACATGTTTTTTTTTCTTTGTCAAATATAGGGTTGTGAACAACCTCACTTTAACTCGAGAGAAGACATGAATACATGATCTCAATGAAATTTTTGTTTCTTTATAACGACTCGAGGGTCGGAGCCCCCGAGCAGAAAATCATGACATATTCTACATACCGTCGAGTTGACCCAAGAAACCCGACCTATGGCCTCATGTTCTGGGTTTAGAGGGTCATAACTCGCAAGTTTACTGCTGCTGTCATCATCTTCTATGCGCAAAAATGCTGGAGCTGCTCTGCATTCCACGGGTTGCTCTCATCCTTGCCCGTTTTCTTGTCTTGTAGTTGATAAGCTCCTCCTGGTATGACTTCTGTGACAATGTAAGGTCCCACCCATGGGGATTCGAGTTTGCCATGGCCGTCCTGCTTGAGTCATAGGACTAGATCCCCCACTACGAAAGATCGGGGGCAAACTCAAGTACTATGATAGTTCCGGAGACTCTGCTGGTATTTTGTAGCTCTGGCTAGTGCTACATCTCTTGCTTCGTCGAGTGCATCGATGTCATCTTGAAGTGCTTCTGTAGAAGTTGTTTCGTCGTAAGCCGCAATTCTTGGGGCTTCATGAGTAATTTTGACTGGAAGCATGGCTTCTGCGCCATAGACCAGAAAGAAAGGTGTTTCTTGGGTAGCCGCATTAGGCGTAGTTCTCAGACTCCAGAGCATGGAGGGTAACTCGTCTACCCAAGCGTGGTTGGCTTTCTCCAGGGGTGCTAATAACCTCTTTTTATTCCGTTGCATATTAAGCCATTTGCTTTCTCGACTTGCCTATTTGTTTTGGATGTGCGACAAATGCGAACTTTAATTTGATTCCCATACTTTCGCAATAGCTTTTGAACACTTTGGACATGACATTTGTCCCATTGTCTGTGATGATGTTGTGTGGTACTCTGAAGCGAAATACTATGGATTTGATGAAGTTGATTGCCGCTGTAGAATCCTGAGTTGTTACCGGGGCTGCTTCTACCCACTTGGTGAATTTGTCTACTGCCACCAACATGTTGATGTGCCCTCCTGGCCAGGACTTGTGCAATTTTCCTACCATATCTAATCCCCATTGTGCGAAGGGCCAAGAAAGTGGTATTGGCAGTAGTTCTGCCGCTAGTCCGTGTGGTCTAGACGCAAATCATTGGCTGGCCTCGCATCTTCGGACTATGTCCTTGATACGTCTCAAACGTATCTATAATTTTTGATGCTCCATGCTTGTTTTTTCACCATTTGCTTAGAGTTTTGTTACACTTCGTGGCGTTTTTATGCATTTTCAAGAACTAACCTATTAACAAGATGCCACAGTGCCAGTTCCCTGTTTTCTGCTATTTTTGTGTTTTCGAAAAGTTACACAGGAAATATTCTCGGAATTGGATGAAACAAAAGCCAAACCTCCTATTTTTACCGAAGCTTCCAGAAGACCAAAGATGAGACGGAGGGGGGCCAGAGGCTGGCCACACCACAGGGGGACGTGGCCCAGCCCCTAGCCGCGCCCACCCATGGTGAGCCCACCTGGTCCACCTCCTGACGACGCCCCTTCGCCTATAAAGACCCCTCATCGGGAAAAACCTAAAGGACGGATCGCTTTTCCCAGAAACATACTACAAGCTGTCGCTATCATCGAATCAAGATCGGGAGGATCCAGGAGCTCTTCCCGGCACCCTGCTGGAGAGGGGAATCCCTGTCGGAGGCCTTCTACACCACCATGGTCGCCTCCAGAGTGATGTGTGAGTAGTCTACCTTGGACTATGGGTCTATAGCAGTAGCTAGATGGTTGTCTTCTCCACCATGTGCTTCATGTTTAGATCTTGTGAGCTGCCCTACATGATCAAGATCATCTTTATGTAATCATACATGTTGTGTTTGTTGGGATCCGATGAGTATTGGTACTATGTCAAGTTGATGTGCTGAAATTATATCTTATGTTATCTCTATGTTGTTTATGATCTTGCATGTTTTCCATTGCTAGTAGCTATCTTGGCCGAGTAGATGCTAGTAACTCCAAGAGGGAGTATTTATGCTCGATAGTTGGGTTCATGCCTCTATTTAATCTGGGGGAGTGACAGAAACCTCTAAGGTTGTAGATATGCTGTTGCCGCTAGGGAGAAAATAACATTCTTGTGTCTAAGGACATTTTCTTTGTTTACATTACGCACCTTGCTTAATACAATTATTTTTTGTTCGCAACTTAATACTCAAGGGGTCCTCGGACGATTCCCTGTGAGTGGATTTTTAGTCATAGATGCAGTTGGATGGCGGTCTATGTATTTTGTCGTAATGCCCAGAGTAAGCCTCATTGTGATCCTCGTGATGTATGTACGTTATCTTTACTCTATCAATTGCCCAACTGTAATTTGTTTACCCAGCATGTGTTTTTTATCTTATGGAGAGACACCACTAGTGAACTGTGAACCCCGGTCCAATTTCCTTTACATTGTTATACCGTTTTACTTTACTCGCACTGTTTACTTTACTTGCATTACTATTATCCAATTACCACTCGATACGCTCATTCCTTTGTTTACAGCAAACCGGTGAGATTGACACCCTCATCGTAAGTTGGGAGCAAAGTATTTGTTTGTGTTGTGTGCAGGTTTCACGTTGCTGCTAGGTGAAGAAGCTCTTACGCACCAGCAAGTTGTCTGGCACCATTCAGAGTGTCGCGAAGCTAGCAAGCATCACCTTCTTAAGTTTGGCTCTCTCCTACTGGATTGATTACCTTGGTTTCATAACTGAGGGAAAACTTGCTGCTGTGCTCATCACGCCTTCTCTTGGGGTTCCCAACTGGTTGGTCATTTACATCTTCAACACCGCACCATCAACAAGTTTTCTAGCGCTGTTGCCGGGGAGAGAGAAGACTTCTGCAAGGGGAGTCTCGCATGCACAATCTTTTAATTTGTTTATCTTTTTGCTTTACTTTATTTTTGCTTGCATCGTTTTATCAAAAATACAAAAAATAGTTTCCTTTATAGTTTCTTTTTATGTCTAGTTTAGTTGTTGTTACTATGTCACCCAAGGAAATGATCTTCACTTTCAAACAAAAGAGTGAGGAAAGTTTTAAAGAAGCTTGGTCTAGAATTTATGATTGGCATGGAAAAACTGAACCGAAAATGACTTTGAGTTTGCTTCTTAGTAGCTTTTACTTTGGACTTTCTCTTCGTTATAGATATGCTTTGGATGCTACAGCAGAAGGAGATTTCCTTCATTGTGATGGAGATCAAGCTTTCAATATTATAAAAAAGTTGATTACAATTTATAGCATGCCAACTGATTTTGATTCCTCTCTTATGAGCATTTTTAATAGACTTAATACTCTTGAGACTCACACTGCTTGTTTGAATAATTGCTATAGTACTTTGCGCCAGTATTTTGATTATGTGCGAACAAATTCTGAACCATCAAGTTGGTTCCCTACGGTTAAAATCACCATTGGCGGTGAAACTTTTCATGCTCGTTGTGATATTATGTCTAAATTTTGTCTTATGCCAAAGGATGTTTATGAATCTTTGAGTCTTTGGAAACTTTCTAAGGGGGGAGAAGAAATTTCTCTTACTAATAATGCCACTATATTTCCCATTGGAATAGCTTAAGGAGTATATACAAAAGTCCTAGGAAAATGGTATCTACTGATTATCTTGTTATTGAATGTGTAGGAAAAGGACAAATCATGCTTGGAAGGTCTCTACTAAAACTCCTGGGCGCCATTATAGATGTGGGAAAAGGTACCCTAAGATTCGTCTCTCCACCTTGCAATAATCATGTGTTTCCTAAAGTTAAGAGCAAAGGTAAGAGAGGAAGACGTAAGGCACCCGTTGACCCTAATGCTTCATCGCTTGATATTACTTGATTCTCACTTTCTGCGCCTAGCTCAAAGGCGTTAAAGAAAAGCACTCTTGGGAGATAACCCATTGTTTTATTTTCAGTTCTTTTTCTTTTATTTGAGTCTTGGAAGTTATTACTACTGTAATAACCGCTCCTTATCCTTTTTATTTAGTTGTTGTGCCAAGAAGAACCTCTAATTTGAGTGAGGTAAGATTTGGCGAAGTTGTTGTCCTGAAACAGATTTCGGTGCTGCACCGTAAAAATTCGTGAACATTCTCAGAATATCTTTTTGACCTGCGATTTCTTGTGCATATGCCCCAGGTTATATCCAAATTTTCATTAGTTTTACACTTTTCGATTTGAGCAACAGAAGGTCCTCGAAAAATTCAACCTTTTGTCAGCTGTTCTGTTTTGACAGATTTCTGCCACTATTTGTGTTTGCCTCTCGATCGCTTTCTTTTTGAGTTCTTTTGATCACGGAACTTTTGGGGAAGTTGCTACAGTAGTATATTCTATATATGTGGTGTTTTTGAGTTGAAACCTAAACCAAAAAAGGGTTGATTCATTATTATGTTTATGCTAACATTGCTAATAGAATTGTGTTGAGTTTTGCATGAAGGAAGTTTTCAAGTGTAGGGATTGGAGAATGATGAGATGAGATGAAGAATGGACAAAATCTCAAGCTTGGGGATGCCCATGTCACCCCAATAAATATCCAAGAGGTACAAACATCAAAGCTTGGGGATGCCCCCGAGGCACCCCTTCTTCATCGGCAAAAATCAGGTCACCTTTCAAAACACTATTTTTATTGCTTCATGCACTATGCTTTTTCTTGGAGGTCTTTACTTTAGTTTTCAGTTTTCTTTAGTTTTGTTTGCTGCAATAAATGGTTGGACCCCAACAAATTTCTTTTGGAGGAGATGTACTCGTTTTCATTTGCCAAGAACACTCCGTTTTTCACTCTTATCGTTCAACGAGTGTTCTCTTTTTCTGCTACTGCGTTTAGCTTCCATTTTTCACCTTGATTTTTGTTCAGATCTTGTTTTATCTTTGCATCAAGGTGTATTTGTACCTATGGTCTATGTTGGTATTCATCAAAAGAGTTGTTTCAAAAAGGTTCGAATGGTGTTAGAAAAGAGAAAAAGTTTCATGCAAAAAAGTGGTACAAAAAGGAGCTTGTTTAGACTGCGGCTTAGACTTTTGCATGCCATGCTTGATGTCATTTTGATAGTATGCTTAGTGATTTTTTCTGCAGCATGACTCGTCTCAAATGACTGAGATTGCTTAATGAGCCTTTGAAAACAATCATGCGTTGTTTTTATTTTGTGGAAGCATTTATTTGGTTTTCTCCTTTGATGCTCTACTTGGGTTGACTTGGCGTATGCTCACAACATGTTATGACTATAAACAAGTCGCCATAAGCCTCTATGATCATTTAGTTTTTGACTTTTGATGCCATTTTATGCTTCTGTTAATGTTGCTTTGTCGCTTTGCATGATTATGGCCATTTTTGCTCTCTTAGTTGGTCGCTCTAGTCTTTTGCTAGCCCTCGTTTTGTACTGAGTATGAGCTCTACTCGTGCATCCAACTCCCAAAAAGCAAGTTATGCCAATGTGTCCACCATACATACCTATTAGCAATTTGCTATTCCAAAGTACATTTGACTTGCTTTTATCTATCCTTCGAATTAAACTCTTATCAGTGTTATGCGAAAATTAGTCAGTAAACCTCTCACGAACCTGATGGCACACTTTACTTTTCTCATTTTTAATAATTTTGACATTGTGGATCTTTTATGTTGACGTTATGCTTGCAAGTTGTAAGTTGGAAATTAGCCAAACCATGCCGTCATGGGGTAAGCTTTCAACATTGCACTTCTTATTTGAGTTGATATCGTGATCTTTTGTTTATGAATACTCGCGATGTGAAACAAGTTGGGAATCTTGTGGGATCATGGAGTTTTTATATGTGTTAGAGAAACGCCTGGGTCGCTAATCTAAGCCATGCATATTTCATGGTGGAAATTTATAGCATGCCTATAGTGGACATTCGACGACGCATCTCAAAATAAAAAGCTATACCAATGGTAAATAAAAGAGATGCTGAGGTGTTCATTGTCTGTTTGTCCTGTCATTTTGATGTGGGCTTTTTCCATGTCATCAGGCACGGAGGTACCCCGTTGGCGGTTCTCAATGATACGCATATACTTACAATGACAAGAGCTTGCTTGGGACCCTAAGTCGAGTAGCATGAGGTTTGGGTATTCGTACTTCACGGGACACGAGGTTTTCAACTTATGATTTGTCAAGCATATGCAGATAAACGTTCTTGCGTTTACTTTAACCATTCAAGATGCCTATGATGGGGGCAATGAGAGCTCAAAGCTAGTAAGTACCATAATTTTTGAAGGTTTATAAAACTTGCAATCACTGCTTCCCTCTGCGAAGGGTCTTTCTTTTACTTTTATGTTGAGTCACCACCTTCTATCTTTATGCACCGTCTAAGAGAGCATAGTTGCCATTCTAAGTATAATGTGCATTGTCCCAAAGTTATCATTGATTGATTCGTTATTTTGGTTTCACTTGTTCTTAAATTATTTGTATCTAGTCGCCCTCTTAAACTTGAAGGTGTCCTATGCATTTATGTTTTGCTATTCCATGAGGAACAAGCTGAAAACCATTTGCTATATTTTCCATATGATTTGAACACATGTTTGACTTTCATTGTTCCATTATTCATGATCTTTCGTTTGTGTTCTTCTTCATGTTATAACATGGTTGCTAAGTTTCTTATTGTCAAGCTTATATCTTTTATGCCCATGTTTTAAGTTCTTTTGATCCCAGCACTCAATGCTTACTTAGATGATCAAGATTGTGATGGTGCATGTCACCTCAATTATTATTCTTTTGTTATCACTTACCTACTCGAGGACGAGTAGGAGTTAAGCTTGGGGATGCTTGATACGTCTCAAACATATCTATAATTTTTGATGCTCCATGCTTGTTCTTTCACCATTTGCTTAGAGTTTTGTTACACTTCGTGGTGTTTTTATGCATTTTCCGAAACTAACCTATTAACAAGATGCCACAGTGCCAGTTCCCTGTTTTCTGCTGTTTTTGTGTTTCAGAAAAGTTACACAGGAAATATTCTCAGAATTGACAAAACAAAAGCCGAACCACCTATTTTTATCGAAGCTTCTAGAAGACCGAAGTTGAGACTGAGGGGGGCCAGAGGCTGGCCACACCACAGGGGGGCGCGACCCAGCCCCTGGCCACGCCCACCCATGGTGAGCCCGCCTGGTCGACCTCCTGACGACGCCCCTTTGCCTATAAAGACCCCTCATCAGGAAAAACCTAAAGGACAGATCGCTTTTCCCAGAAACATACTGCAAGCCGCCACCATCATCGAATCGAGACCGGGAGGATCCAGGAGCTCTTCCTGGCACCCTGCCGGAGGCCTTCTACACCACCATGGTCGCCTCCGGAGTGATGTGTGAGTAGTCTACCGTGGACTATGGGTCCATAGCAATAGCTAGATGGTTGTCTTCTCCACCATGTGCTTCATGTTTAGATCTTGTGAGCTGCCCTACATGATCAAGATCATCTTTATGTAATCATACATGTTGTGTTTGTTGGGATCTGATGAGTATTGGTACTATGTCAAGTTGATGTGCTGAAATTATATCTTATGTTATCTCTATGTTGTTTATGATCTTGCATGCTTTCCGTTGCTAGTAACTATCTTGGCCGAGTAGATGCTAGTAACTCCAAGAGGGAGTATTTATGCTCGATAGTTGGGTTCATGCCTCTATTTAATCTGGGGGAGTGACAGAAACTTCTAAGGTTGTAGATGTGTTGTTGCCACTAGGGAGAAAATAAGATTCTTGTGTCTAAGGACATTTGCTTTGTTTACATTATGCACCTTGCTTAATGCAATTATCTGTTGTTCGCAACTTAATACTCAAGGGGTCCTCGGACGATTCCCCGCGAGTGGATTTTTAGTCATAGATGCAGTTGGATGGTGGTCTATGTATTTTGTCGTAATGCCCAGAGTAAGCCTCATAGTGATCCTCATGATGTATGTACGTTATCTTCACTCTATCAATTGCCCAATTGTAATTTGTTTACCCAGCATGTGCTTTTTATCTTATGGAGAGACACCACTAGTGAACTGTGGACCCCGGTCCAATTTCCTTTACATTATTATACCGTTTTACTTTACTCGCACTGTTTACTTTACTTGCATTACTATTATCCAATTACCACTCGATACGCTCATTCCTTTGTTTACAGCAAACCGGTGAGATTGACACCCTCATTGTAAGTTGGGAGCAAAGTATTTGTTTGTGTTGTGTGCAGGTTTCACGTTGCTGCTAGGTGAAGAAGCTCCTACGCACCAGCAAGTTGTCTGGCGCCATTCGGAGTGTCGCGAAGCTAGCAAGCATCACCTTCTTAAGTTTGGCTCTCTCCTACTGGATTGATTACCTTGGTTTCATAACTGAGGGAAAACTTGCTGCTGTGCTCATCACACCTTCTTTTGGGGTTCCTAACTGGTCGGTCATTTACATCATCAACACCGCACCATCAGTCCTTTGCATCTTTGATGTCCGTTAACCAGTAGAATCCTGCACAAAAAGTGTTGGCTGCTATAGCTCTGCTGCTAGCATGATGCCCGCAAACCCCTGCATGGATGTCTTTTAATATGTCTTGCCCTTCTTGAGGGGTGATGCATCGCTGCAACACGCCGGTTATACTTTTCTTGTATAATTTCCCATGTAGTATGACAAAGGCTTTGTATCGTCGTATTATCCTTCTCTGATGAGGACATCCCATCTATTGATACACCTGCTGCACCTACAGCGGAACATATACAAGGACCTATCACTCGAGCTCGTGCCAAGCAACTTAACTATCAGGTACTTTCGTTTGTTGGAACTCTTTCTCACATACATGAGAATATGATGCTGCCTAAATTAGATATGTTTGTTACTCATAGGAATGATGGACCTAGCATGGATGAGAGGGACAAGCATTGGAGCATGATCGTGCATGGAGATGGCAGCAAGCGTTTGAGGATGGAAGAAGATGCCACGAGTGGAGATTTAAGAACTTTGAAGCAACCATAATGAAGGATGAAGACTTGGACGAAATATACAAAGAGCTACTTCATAAATTCGTCCATAGATAAATATGGTGCTGTGTCACTTTTATTTTTGGGCCAGGCCCATGTAATTTTCGCAGCAAATAAGACAGCCACTTTTAGGAGTCCAAATTTGAGGAGAAAAGGCCTGTTAGGGTTCCGTTCGACCACCAAACCCATGGTTGGTCGCACCCCTACCTTTTCCTCCTCAAATACTCCCCATAGCCGTCATTAGAACTCGGATTTTGTTTAGACTAAAGTTAGCCATTGCTGCAACTACGAGCTCGACTTTTGAGGCCAATCGCCCAAAAGAAGACCGCCTATTCGGAATCCCACAATTTGAATAAAGCATACATCTTTCATCCGCAATATCTTGATTGCAGTATTAGTTCTTACTTGTTCTCGATTTTAGGTAGGAATTAAGACCCTCGCAGGTCGGCTGATCGTGCATCCGCAAGATCAGTAACTCCCGGAGATTGTCCTAGCGATTGCATTGGCGCACGAGCTTCGCACGTGTAGTCGGATCGTCAAGTACGAACTCCACCCACCAAATCGACATATCAAGATCTCATTGAAAGATCGGACACCTTTGCCCTATCAAGTGGTATCAGATTTCAGGTTGCTCGGTGAGATTTACTGTTTTCGTAGTCTAGATTGCATCTGTGTTCATACCTATAAACCACGAAAAAGCCAAAAAATACAGTTAGGGTTTAGATCATCTTGTCCCATAAACCATCTGAGCCTTTGCATTGTCGTTTCAGTTTGCATCGTTGAATTTGTGTCTGCATCCGCGTGTCGAGTTGCTGGTCTTAGTGTCTGTTCCATTAGAGTTTTGAGTTCGATTCACCATAGTCACGCCGCTGCACGCTTGCACCACCGCTCCGCCATATACTTCTGCCACCACCTTCACATTAGGTTTTGTTCGCCCCTTCCAATTTCATCCGTTCCTTTTTCAGAGTCCGTGAGTTAAGATTCCGTCGCCAGGCAAGAGGAAGAAGAAGAGCAAAAAAAAAATGAAAAAAAATCCAAAAAAAATTTCGAAAAAAAAAGTCAAATCCGCATCCAAGTCGGTTTGACCCGTTCCTACTAGTCCAGTCCGAATTTAGTCCGAATTGGACAGTTTCGTCAGTTTTTGACAGTTTTCGACAGCAAACTTCAATTGGCCATAACTTTTGCATACGAACTCCGTTTTTGACGTACGACCACTCAAAATGCTCAGCACAAAAAGTTCTATCTAGCCATAGCAACTGCGTAGCTATGCAGCCATCAGAACGCTTAGAATTCCCAAAAGAGTCCGGGAAGGTCGAGTTTTTGCCCTCTGAAGTTTTGGACCCGAAAATTCTTGCAGATCTTCACTTATATCTTGCTTTTGAGCTGTTTTTGCTACTTGTTGTGCCACGCCGTAACTTTCTTAGTGTTCTCGGCTCGCGTCTCTAGCACGGTCTAGCCTAGGACCAGCACAGTACCGTGGTTGAGCATTCTTTCAACATTGCATTGCTGTTTTGATATTTGCTGTTTTTGCTACCATATCAGCCTTCCTACAGCTCCACATATTTCTGCACGTGCTTTGTATCGACACCTGGTAATCGCTTTGTGCAATTTTGGGAGTCGCTGATCCTTGCTGGTTGCACATCACCTTCCTCCTGTTTGGTAAGAACTTGTAAGAGCTTTGTATACCGCTTGACGGAGTACGCGTGATTCCACCATATTCCGTAGTGCGTAGGTATATATATTTGTGCTTGCTTCTACGCTAACTATGACAGGAACCACGAAGGATGATGTTGATCTGGAGAAGATGACTAGTGCAGAGTTGCATGCCCACTTCACTCGGCTGTTGGTGGGGCGTGCACAAGATGTGGACACACGCTTGGGTGATGTTGATTCCAAGCTTTCCGATGCGATGGACAAGATTGCTGGTCTTGAGGCATCCTTCAACACCAAGCTTGACGCCAAGTTCCAGGAAGTCCTGGCCCGTTTACCACCACAGCAGGGCGTCCATGTACCTCGTGCTTGCCGCATTCCTCTTGTACCGCCATCTGCGGGTACCGTTACAGCTGCGGCAGCTGCTGCGGCCGCTACGGAGGCGGCCACCTAGGATGGATATGCTGCTGGCGAGGGGGAAAACGAGTTCGAAGATGAAAACGAGCTCGAAGAGGACGAGGTCCAACAACCTGCACCTGGCCGTCCACGGCAATACAACCGCAACGCTCGTCCACCTCCACGTCCGGTACGTGATGATGAACATGTTGCCAAACTGAAATTAAATATTCCACCATTTGAGGGTAGATATAATCCTGATGCATATCTCACTTGGGAATTAGAAGTAGAGCAATGTTTTGCATGTTTACGCTATCCTGAGCATTTGCGTGTTAGTGCTGCTACATGTGAATTTACAGATTTTGCTTCTATCTGGTGGTCTGAACATTGTAGAGTCAATCATGCTAATATTCCTGCTACTTGGCTTGGTCTAAAACATGCCATGCGTACTCGTTTTGTACCTCCACATTATCAATGGGACTTGCTTAAAAAATTAGCTCGTTTAGAACAAGGCAAAAATTCCGTACAAGAATATTATCAAGAGTTACAAACGGGCATGATTCGTTGTGGTATTGTAGAGGATAATGAAGCTATGCTTGCACGTTTCTTTGGTGGTTTAAATAAGGAGATTCAGCATATTTTAGACTATAAGGAGTACAACACTATTACTCGTTTATTTCATCTTGCTTGCAAAGCTGAACTTGAAGTGCAGGATCGTCAACCATCATGGAGAAGAGCTAATAATTCTGCAGGTCATACTTCTTCATGGTCTGCGCGCCAATCAGCTCCACCTTCTCGTGGGGATGCACCAGGCCCTTCCACCTCCAGGTATACCACGCCCACATCAAGAACGCCACCTGCTCCTGCTCCATCACCATCTGCTGGTCAAACACGAAGTTCTTCTTCCATGGCCTCCACGGGGAAGACTCGTGACATTCAATGTCGCAAATGTTTTGGGTTTGGTCACATTGAAAAAGAATGTAGAACCAAACGTGTGATGGTGGTGCTTGAAGATGGCGAATATGACTCTGCGAGTGATTTTGATGATGATACATTGGCACTTATTGCTGCACGTGATGGTGCCAATTCTGATTCTGACAAGGAGATGGAGGTAATGGGAGCTGAAACTGCTGATCAATACAAGAGTTTAGTTGCACAACGTGTCTTGAGTGTGCAATTGAGCAAAGCTGAGCATGATCAACGCCACAATTTGTTTCAAACAAGAGGCGTTGTTAAGGAGAGAGCTATCCGGATCATCATTGATGGAGGGAGTTGTAACAATCTGGCTAGTATTGACATGGTGGAGAAGCTTGCTCTACCCACATGACAACAACCTCATCCATATTACATTCAATGGTTTGAGAGCTCCCGTAAGCTCAAGGTAACAAGAACTGCACGCGTGCATTTTACTATTGGTACCTATTCAGATTTTGTTGATTGTGATGTTGTACCTATGCAAGCTTGTTCTTTGTTACTTGGTAGACCATGGCAATTTGATAGAGAATCTGTATATAATGGTAAAACTAATCAGTATTCTCTTACACATGCTGGCAAGAAAATTGGACTTAAACCCATGACTCCGGAACAAATTTTGAAAGATGATCTTGCTAGAGCTAGTAGATTAAAAAACGAGGACAAACATAAGAGTGAGAATCAGATTATTGCTGCAGATTTTGTACCCCCTAAGCATTCTTCTAAATCTGATTCTAACCATGCTACTGAAATTCGTTTGAAGAACCCTTGTTTACTTCCTAGCAAATCTGATCTTGCTAAAATTGATGTGAATATTACTCCATGCTATGCCATTGTTTGCAAAGAAGTTCTGTTTTCATTTGAGGATATGCCTCCTTCTTTGCCACCTGCGGTTGCTAACCTTTTGCAGGAATACATGGACGTTTTTCCACAAGATGTTCCACCTAGACTTCCACCTATTCGTGGGATAGAACACCAAATTGATTTCATTCCAGAAGCCTCGCTGCCCAACCGTGCACCATATCGCACCAATCCTGAAGAAACAAAAGAGATCCAACGACAAATCCAGAGTTTATTGGACAAAGGTTATATTCGTGAGTCTCTTAGTCCATGCGCTGTTCCTATTATTTTAGTGCCTAAGAAAGATGGTTCTTCGCGCATGTGTACTGATTGTCGAGCTATTAATAATATTACCATTCGATATCGTCACCCTATACCTCGTTTGGATGACATGCTAGATGAGTTGACTGGTTCTATTATGTTCTCTAAAGTTGATTTGCGTAGTGGTTACCACCAAATTCGTATGCAATTAGGAGATGAATGGAAAACAGCTTTTAAAACTAAGTTTGGTTTATATGAGTGGTTAGTAAGGCCGTTTGGTTTAACTAATGCACCTAGTACCTTTATGAGACTGATGAACGAAGTTTTACGTGCTTTTATTGGTCGTTTTGTAGTGGTATATTTTGATGACATTCTCATATATAGCAAATCTTTAGAGGACCATTTGGATCATTTACGTGCTATTTTCAATGCTTTACGTGATGCACGTTTGTATGGTAATCTTGAGAAGTGCACCTTTTGCACAAATAGAGTTGCTTTTCTTGGTTATGTTGTTACAGAACAGGGAATTGATGTTGATCCAGCCAAGATTGAAGCTATTGAGAATTGGCCGCAGCCCAAGACGGTCACACAAGTGAGGATTTTTCTTGGTCTCGCTAGGTTTTATAGGCGCTTTGTCAAAGATTTTGGTTCTATTGTTGCGCCATTGAATGAGCTCACAAAGAAGGATGTGCCCTTTGTTTGGGGCGATGCACAACAAGAGGCCTTCATGATACTGAAGATAAGTTAACACATGCTCCATTACTCCAACTTCCTGATTTTAATAAGACGTTTGAACTTGAATGTGATGGTAGTGGAATTGGTTTGGGAGGTGTGTTATTACAAGAGGGCAAACCTGTAGAATATTTTAGTGAAAAATTGAGTGGGCCTAGTCTGAACTATTCTACTTATGATAAAGAATTATATGCGCTGGTTCGGACATTAGAAACTTGGCAACATTATTTATGGCCTAAAGAATTTGTTATACATTCTGATCATGAATCTTTGAAGCATATTCGTAGTCAAGCAAAATGGAATCGTCGCCATGCAAAGTGGGTTGAATTTATTGAATCTTTTCCTTATGTTATCAAACATAAAAAGGGTAAAGATAATGTTATTGCTGATGCTTTATCGCGCCGCTATACTATGCTATCTCAGCTTGACTTCAAAAATTTTGGGTTGGAAACTATAAAGGAACAATACTTGCATGATACTGAATTTAAAGATGTGTTACAGAATTGTAGAGATGGTAGAACATGGAACAAATTCATCCTTAATGATGGATTTGTGTTCCGTACTAACAAACTATGCATCCCAGATGGTTTCGTTCGTCTTTTGTTGTTACAGGAGGTGCATGGAGGAGGATTAATGGGACACTTTGGTGTCAAGAAGACAGAGGATGTTCTTGCTGCACACTTCTTTTGGCCACGCATGCGGCGGGATGTTGAGAGATTCGTGGCACGCTGCACTACTTCTCAAAAAGCTAAGTCTCGCCTTAATCCACATGGTTTATATATGCCTCTTCCTGTTCCTAGTGTTCCCTGGGAGGATATTTCGATGGACTTTGTTTTGGGATTACCTCGTACACAGAAGGGGAGGGATAGTATTTTTGTTGTTGTGGATCGGTTTTCTAAGATGGCACACTTTATTCCTTGTCACAAGACCGATGATGCTGCGCACATTGCTGATTTGTTTTTTCGTGATATCGTTTGTTTGCATGGTGTGCCAAATACTATTGTTTCTGACCGTGATACTAAATTTCTTAGCCACTTTTGGAGATGTTTATGGGCTAAGTTGGGGACTAAATTGCTGTTTAGTACCACATGTCATCCCCAAACTGATGGACAAACTGAAGTAGTTAATAGAACTTTATCTACCATGTTACGGGCTGTTTTAAAGAAGAACTTAAAATTGTGGGAAGAGTGTTTGCCTCATATTGAATTTGCTTATAATCGTTTGCTGCATTCTACCACAAAGATGAGCCCTTTACAGATTGTCTATGGTTTTGTTCCACGTGCAAACTATTTTCGATGCCTTTACCATCTTCAGTGCAAACTATTTTCGATGCTACACAGCGTGCTGAATTGATTTTAAAATTGCATGCAACTACTAAAGACAACATAGAAAGCATGAATGTTAAATATAAAGTTGCTGGGGATAGAGGACGAAAGCATGTTGTGTTTGAGGTTGGTGATCTTGTTTGGTTGCATTTGCGCAAAGATCGTTTTCCTGATTTGCGCAAGTCTAAGTTAATGCTACGTGCTGATGGTCCTTTTAAGGTGATAGAGAAACTCAATGATAATGCATATAAACTTGAGCTTCCTGCATATTTTGGTACGGTAAATCCTACATTTAACATTGCAGATTTAAAGCCTTACTTCGGTGAAGAAGATGAGGTTGCATCGAGGATGACTTCAATTCAAGAAGGGGGGCATGATGAGGACATCCCATCTATTGATACACCCGCTGCACCTACAGCGGAACACATACAAGGACCTATCACTCGAGCTCGTGCCAAGCAACTTAACTATCAGGTACTTTCGTTTCTTGGAACTCTTTCTCACATACATGAGAATATGATGCTGCCTAAATCAGATATGTTTGTTACTCTTAGGAATGATGGACCTAGCATGGATGAGAGGGACAAGCATTGGAGCATGATCGTGCATGGAGATGGCAGCAAGCATTTGAGGATGGAACAAGATGCCACGAGTGGAGATTTCAGAACTTTGAAGCCACCATAATGAAGGATGAAGACTTGGACGAAATATACAAAGAGCTACTTCATAAATTCGTCCATAGATAAATATGGTGTTGTGTCACTTTTATTTTTGGGCCAGGCCCATGTAATTTTCGCAGCAAATAAGACAGCCACTTTTAGGAGTCCGAATTTGAGGAGAAAAGGCCTGTTAGGGTTCCGTTCGACCACCAAACCCATGGCTGGTCGCACCCCTACCTTTTCCTCCTCAAATACCCCCCATAGCCATCATTAGAACTCGGATTTTATTTAGACTAAAGTTAGCCATTGCTGCAACTACGAGCTTGACTTTTGAGGCCAATCGCCCAGAAGAAGACCGCCTATTCGAAATCCCACCTTTTGAATAAAGCATACATTTTTCATCCGCAATATCTTGATTGCAGTATTAGTTCTTACTTGTTCTCGATTTCAGGTAGGAATTAAGACCCTCGCAGGTCAGGCTGATCGTGCATCCACAAGATTAGTAACTCCCGGAGATTGTCCTAGCGATTGCATTGGCGCACGAGCTTCGCACGTGTAGTCAGATCATCCAGCACGAACTCCACCCACCAAATCGACATATCAAGATCTCATCGAAAGATCGGACACCTTTGCCCTATCATTCTCGCTTCGACTTTATCTTCGGGTAGTGTCTTGTTCATCATGTACGCTAAATATGGCTGCATCCAAGTTTCTTTGATCATCATGAGTTCCTCTGGTTCTGCTATGTTTTCTTTTCCTAGCTTGCCAGCCCCCGAGCATGTCGTCGGATGCTGACTTGGTTCCCCTGGAGTCGAACGTTTGCTGCCTTTTATTGACCTCTCGATGATTTCCTCCCAAAAAACTCCTGGTGGTATAGGCAGGCATTGGAACCCGATATTTGCTAGATTATCGGCTTCTTCGTAGCTGGCTCTGCTGACGTGTGAAACTTCGCACCCATCGAAAGTTCCTTCTAGATAGTAATACAAATTCCTGTACGCTGTCATGTTGTCGCTAATAGCGTCACATCGATTCATCACTTGCTGGACAACGAGATTCAAGTCCCCAAATATTCTCAGTTGGGTTGCTCCACATGCTTTGGTCATATTCATTCCATGAAGCAAGGCCTCGTACTTGGCTTCATTGTTAGAAGCTTGTGGAAAACTCATCCTTAACACGTATTTTAGCTTATCCCCATGCGGTGATATTAAGACTACACCAGCTCCTGCGCCTTGGACCCTTTTTGACCCGTCGAAGTACATTGTCCATATACTCGACAGGTCAGGTGGTCCTGTGTTTTGTAGTTCGAGCCACTTTGCTGTGAAATCTAGCAGCACCTGAGATTTGATTGCTTTCCTTTTGATGAGGACATCCCTACTATTGTTCCATCTCCACTTCGTGATGATGACAAGCAAGTTGTTGCAAACAAGAAGTCCAATGATGAAATCAGAATTGGACCTATCACAAGAGCTCGTGCAAAGTTAATAGAACAACAGGTGAATTTGCTCCTAATAGAATCTGATTATTTCGTTAATGAGAATTGTTTACTACCTAAGTCTTGGTGTGTTTGCATACTCAGGTTCATGGGAGAAGAAGGCATAGCGCGAAGGAGCGAGGATTTGAAGCAGCTGGAGCAAGACGTGATGATCATGCCCATGGACGCGAGGGAGGAGAGGGAGGCCGGCGATCCGCAGGAGGAGGAGGAGGACATCACGCAGGAGGCTGCATATGGCGCACCATCAAGTGCTTGTGCGCCATACACCTAAGGCCTGCGCGCCTAATTGGCTGCACCCAACCATTGGGTCAGTTTGTATCACATAAGGTTGAGTCGAACCACGTTAGAGGACCAGGTCAGGTCGGCTGCCTTTGGCCAGCCGCACCCCCCCATATATTAAGTGCCTATGCACCATAGAGAGGTTAGACCACGTTTTAGACAAAACCCTAGTTCTTGAGACTGCTCTAAGCATTCATCTGGAATTCTTGTCTCCAATTCGTTTCGATCTGGAGATTATATACTGCAAGTTAAGTGTGATCTGCTGTTCCATTGGGAATTAGTGAATTGCAATTATACCGTTTCGTGGTTGATGGCTACGTTGCGCAAGTGTGTGAAGTCGTGAATATCCGAATGGTAGAGAGCTATTGCATTGGCATCAGGGATCTAGCGAGGAGAGATCATCGGCGACACCAAGTTATCTATCATCATCACTACCGCAAGCTTACTGAGAAGATCGGGCCACCCCATATCACCTTTTCTCATACATGATGTCCAGGGGAGATAATTTGATTCCCCATAAGGAGACACGTCCCGTTGCTTTAGGTTATTCAATATATTTGATAGTGGGGCTTCGTTAACCACTATGATTGGATGTACCGCGAAATATTGCCGCAATTTTGGTGTTGTTGTAAATACGCTGTATGCAAGCTTTTGATAATGCGGGTACCTTTGTTTGGTTGCTGACAGGACTTCGCTAAGGAAGTATACTGGTTGCTATACTCTGTGTGCCTTCCCTTCTTCACTTCGCTCGACTACCAGCACCATGCTCACTACTTGATGTGTGGCTACAATGTATAATAGCAGCGGCTCCCTTTCTTTTGGTGCGACCAACATTGGTGGTGTGGAAAGCACTTTTTTCAGATGCGCGAACACTACATCTGCCTCTTCTGTCCACTCGAATTTGTTGTCTGATTTTTCATCAGTGCATAAAAAGGAAGGGCTTTTTCTCCGAGTCGCGCGATGAATCGACTTAATGCCGCTACACGTCCTACGAGTTTCTGCACGTCATGTAGCTTTGCTGGTTTCCCCATTGTTAGTATTGCCTGAATTTTCTTTGGGTTTGCCTCTATTCCTCTACCAGGAATCCCAGAAGTTGCCCTGCGGAGACGCGAAAAGAACATTTTGTCGGGTTTAGCTTGAGCTTGTACCTGTTAAGGTTGTCAAAGGTTTCCTGCAGATCGCTGATCAAAGATTCCTCCTTTCTTGTAGTGATGACTACATCGTCGATGTAGACTTGAATGTTGCATCCTATTTGACTTCCCAGACAATTTTGCATGATCCGTTGATAAGTTGCTCCTGCATTTTTAAGGCCGAAAGGCATGACTTGATAGCAAAAGACACCATATGGTGTGATGAAAGCTATTTTTTCTTCGTCTTCTTTCTTCAATTTTATCTGCTTGTAGCCGGAATATGCATCTAGAAAGGAAAGCCATGCACACCCCGATGTTGAATCGATTATTTGGTCAATGCGAGGTAGCGGAAAGGGATCCTTGGGGTAATGCTTGTTGAGGGATGTGTAGTCAACACATACTCTTTGTACATCCGTATTTTTCTTGGGGACAATTACTGGGTTAGACACCCAAGTCGATGCTTTGATTTCTCTAATGAAGCCTGCGTTTTCTAGCCTATGTAGCTCGGCTGCTATTGCTTTTCTTTTAGGTTCATCGAACCGTCATAGAGGTTGCTTTACTGGCTTTGCTTTTGGATCCACATTTAGTGCGTGCTCGACGAGTTCCCTGGGAACCCCTGGCATGTCTGAAGGACACCAGGCGAAGATTTCCCAGTGCTCACGGAGGAACTCAACGAGCACGCTTTCCTATGTGGGGTCCAAGTTTACCGCTATTGAAGTGGTTTTGTTTGGGTCCGTAGGGTGAACCTGGATTTTCTTGGAATCTTATGTTGCGTCGAAAGCCTGGTCTGGCAGGGATCGACCGACGCGGGTAGCACGTTGTGATCGGTTTCGCCTTTGAGTCTTGTATATTCGGCTGTCATGCCGAAGGTTTGTGCCATCCTATTGAATTCCTTATCACGGGTATTGGATACTTCAAAGCTTCCTTGGACTGTAATGACCCCCTTGGGTCCTGGAATTTTGAGTGCTAAGTATGCGTAGTGAGGAACTGCCATGAACTTTGCAAATGCTGGTCGTCCCAGGATTGCGTGATACTATGAGGGCCAGTCCATCACTTTGAATTCCAGCTTCTCTCTGCGGAAGTTGCCACTATCACCGAAACATACGTCGAGTTTGATTTTCCCGAGGGGTGATTTGCACTTCATGGTACTATTCCATGGAAAGAGCAATCTATCGGCTTTAGGCATTCCAGCGAGATGCTCATTGCCTTCAGGGTTCTTGCGTATATCAGGTTTATTCCACTGTCTGTGTCCATGAATACTCGCCCAATGTCGTATCCTCCTATTTGCGCCTTCAACATCATTGGTGCATGCCCTGGCCTGGGTACTTTCCTTGGGTGGTCTGCTCTGCTGAATCTGATTAACTGGTTGGACCATCGCAGATATTCTATAGTGGCTGGTGGTGATGATATTGCTAAGTTTACTAGCCTTGATCATTGCAGATATGTACACCTTTGACTTCGGGACAGGCTGGATCATTGCAAATATGTACACCTTTGACTCTAGATGTCTTGCATTGGTTTGCACTTGATATCCTTGACTTATCTTTGTACTGCCTCGATGTGCTCCTTGGTTTAACTCCAAAGCGTCTTGTAACCTTAAGAATGTTCTACAATCTTTCATCTGGTGGTTGGAAACTCTCTTCCCATCTAGGTACGCATAGTGGATGCGGCAGGGTCCATGGAGCATGTCTTCCACTGATGGGCCAGAATACTTTGGCTTTTCTCTTTCACGACTGTTTTTTTCTCGGTACTCCCTGCTTTCTTCGCCTTCCTCGTCCCTTCTTTCGTATCCTGCGGCTACTTGGTTGCGTCTTGTGCGGCTATCCTCATTGTGAGACTGGCGCCTTTGCCTGCTTGCTCTGTCCACTTCTGGTGAACGCGCCCTTTTGTTGTTGTAAGTGATTGTTGTTCGCTGGTGTGTACTTGACACCAGAAAACTAGTTGGAAAACCCCAAGAGCAAGGTTATGATGAGCACAACAGCAAGCTTTCCCTCAGTTGTGAAACCAAGGTTCATCGAACCAGTACGAGAAAGAACCACACTTCCAAAGGTTGATGCCCGCTAGCTTTGCGACACTCCAGACAATGGCGCCAGGATACGTGTCGGCGTGTAGCTTTTCACTAGCAGCAACGTGGAACCTACACCCAACACAACCAAGTACTTTTCCCCAACTTACAGTGACGTTGTCAATCTCACCGGTTTGCTGTGAACAAAGGATTAAGCGTATCGAGTGGTAAAAGGTATAGTTTGCAAGAATGTAAATAAAGCGAGTAAAAGTAAAACGGTAATAGCAATGTAAAGGAAATGGATCGGGGTCCACAGTTCACTAGTGGTGTCTCTTCATAAGATAAATAACAACATGTTGGGTAAACAAATTACAGTTGGGCAATTGATAGAATAAAGCTAGCATACATATGTCATGAGGATCACTATGAGATTCACTCTGGGCATTACGACAAAATACATAGACCGTAATCCAACTGCATCTATGACTAATAATCCACCCTCCGGATGTCGTCTGAGCAACCATCGGGTATTAAGTTGCGAACAACAGATAACTGCATTAAACAAAGTGTGTAATGTAAACAATGCAAATGTCCTTGGACACAAGAATGTTGTTTTCTCCCTAGTGGCAACAGCACATCTACAACCTTAGAGGTTTCTGTCACTCCCCCAGATTACTAGAGGCATGAACCCACTATCGAGCATAAATACCCCCTCTTGGAGTCACTAGCATCTACTCGGCCAAGATATCTACTAGCAACGGAGAGCATGCAAGATCATAAACAACATAGAGATAACATAAAGATAATAATTCAGCACATCAACTTGACATATCAATATCCATCGGATCCCAACAAACACAACATGTAGAATTACACAAAGATGATCTTGATCATGATAGGCAGCTCACAAGATCTAAACATGAAGCACATGGTGGAGAAGACGACCATCTAGCTACTGCTATGGACCCGTAGTCCAAGGTAGACTACTCACACATCACTCCGGAGGCGACCATGGTGATGAAGAAGGCATGTGGCAGTGATTCCCCTCTCCGGCAGGGTGCCGGGAAGAGCTTCTGGACCCTCCCGATCTCGCGTCGACGACGGCGGTGGCTTGTAGTATGTTTCGAGGAAAATTGATCGGGGCCCTTAGGTTTTTCCCGTCGAGGGGAATATATAGGAGGAAGGGCGGCATCAGGAGGTGGACCAGGCGGCCTCACCCCCTGGTGGCGCGGCCAGGGCCTGGCCCGCGCCGCCCTAGGGTGTGGCCGGGTCCTGACCCCCCTCTGTCTCATCTTCAGACTTTGACTCATGTCTGGAAAAATAGGAGGTTCGGCTTTTGTTTCGTCCAATTTCGAGAATATTTCCTGTGTAGCTTTTTTGAAACACAAAAACAGCAGAAAACGGGGAACTGACACTATGGCGTCTCGTTAGTAGGTTAGTTCCAGAAAATGCATAAAAACGCCACGAAGTGTAATAAAACACAAAGCAAATGGTGTATAAACAAGCATGGAGCATCAAAAATTATAGATACGTTTGAGATGTATCAGTAAACGTCTTCTTCATCGGCAAATATGCTTGATATCTCTATTAACTCTGATACTATTTTAGGCCTTGATCTCCCTAATTCTTCCACGAGATCCGAACGGCGAAGGCCAGCCAAAAAAGCATCTACTGCTCGCTCGTCGGAGACGTCTTCTATCGAATTTTTTATTATACTCCATCACTGTATGTATGAACGTAGAGTTTCACCCTTTCTCTGTATGTAGGATTTGACTTCCTCTAGTGATGCTGGGCGTTTGTACGTCGAACGGAAGTTTCTTGCGAATTGGTTTTTTAGTTCACCCCAACTTCCGATGGATTCAATGGGTAAAGTGCTTAACCAGGACCGTGCTACGCCGGTGAGGTGTAGTTACAAACTTTGCATCGCCGTTGCTCTTGTTACTCCGAGCATTTGTACTGCCTGAAGGTAATCTGATAACCATAGTCGAGGTTCCTGTGACCCATCATACTTTTCTGATCGTGCGGTAATTTAAATCCTTTGGGTACTCGCGTCCTGCGAACCCTTCGGGTAAAGCATAGCACACCCATCTCTTTTTCGTCGTCCTCGTAATTTTCCTCCTTCCATGCATAGCGTGCTTTGTTCACCCTTGCTTGTGCTATAATATTCCTTGCATCCTCCCTGCGTGCCTTGCGCTTCTCATCGCCTGATGAGTCACTTGTTTGGCTTTGCGAGGGTTGGTACTTTCTGCTCTTCTTTCCTGATAAGGATCACGCCGGTGAACCTTGGAGTTTTGTCCCGATCTTTCACGGCGATCGATAGAATCAGCAAGATAGCAAAGAGAACTCAATCTGAAATAGATCAAACTGATCTCTCTTCAATTCCTTGCGTTAAAACTGACCGGAATCAACTCCCACACATGGCATAACATCAGATCTCAAAGATCAGCAAGCAAACACACCGATATGCGCCCCCAAACATTGGGACTTTTCTGGTCTCTTGCTTAGCTCGAAAATAACAAGTCTACGATACCATGGCGGCTGCCATAACCCTATATGGGGTGACTCTCAATGCTACTTTTGCTGGGCTAGGCCCCATACCAAACTAAAAGCCCAAATGGCCAAAACACACTTGATTTTGGATAGGCCCAAAACCATCACACAAAAATAAAACCGAACTGAAATAAAAACATGACACGAACTTAATGAAAATAGAACACCTAAATATGTTTGGCCGCAGCCCCTTGGCGAACATGAAACATCATCGGAGGTGTCCGAAAGTTGGGCTTCACAGCATCTTCAGGAGGCACTTCAAAGCAGAATTGTCCAAGCTTCAAAACATACGAAGGTGGCAAAATATCAGGAGTAGTAGCTATCCTCCCCTCATCATTTCCCTTATCCTCGTAGCATGTCGACTTCTTCTCTGGAGAATGTTTCCTTAACCTGTCTTCTACTAACCCAAGACATTTTATTGCTGTTTGATGCATGTGCTCCCGTGGATCTCTGGGTTCTGGTTGTGTAGTTAGTAGGTATGCTTGTGTTGCTACTAGTGCTGCTTCTGGCATTTCTTGCGCAAAATCCTCCGCTTCATCCGATGGTTGTGCGCTTATGCTCCTCGCACGGTTCTTTTCCCTTGCTCTCACTGTTGTCCGTCTATTTGCTTCGGCTCTCAATGTCTCTCCCTGCTAGAGTCTGATGATTCGTTGTATTCGTCCCAGTATGCTCCGCTTGATACACTATTGTTTTCTTGACTTCTCCTGAACTCATCCTTTTCCTCCCGTAATTTCTTTTTATGCTAGTGCAGGGCATACTGGTACCCCATCAAGACTTCTCTTCTTTAATTGGCGGGTACCTCCGTGCCGTGATTGATGGCTGACATAATAATTCTCCACTCTCCGGTGGAGACGTGGATTTTCTCCTTCTCCTTTTTGCTATTGCTCCTTGATTTGTCGCCTTGTTTGTGGGTTGCTATGTTGTCTGTGTCATCGTTCTCTTCCGCTGCTTTAGTGATGATGATGCATAATTTGTGTATGTTGCTGGAGACACCACCGCTTTGGGTGGTGAAGTCCTTTCAACTAAGATATGATCGATCCACTGTTCCTTCTAAGTCGAGGTTTTCCATGGTTTCGTCGAGTTCTTCGATTTCTTCTCCTGTATTCTCTGCTGCTGCGAAGCTCACCGGTGAGTTTACCTCACTGGAAGAGCCCACCGATGACTCGGACATTGCATGTTTCTTGGTTCCGCTTGCCGACGGATCCGGTTTTGTCGGATCTGAAAGGCGAATCAAACCCGAAGATCCGACGCGAAAGTTCAAGCTTCCGATCATCAAGTTCATCTCCTGGTTTCCGTCGACTTCTGGATTGCTATTAGCTAAAAGCGAAAAAGTCGTCAAATTCATGATTCCAACGCCCCGGTTCCCCACGGTCGGTGCCAATTGACGAGGGTTAACTCGACAAATGTCCAAGATGAAGGACTTAGGATCAGGGGAATAGGGCGTTGGATGAACTCGAAGGTAAAGATCAGTCAAACGAGGCATGTATTGAGAATAAATGTGGTGATCAACTTGGCTTACTCTCAATCTGTCCCTAACTGACCTCTCCTGGCCCCTATATATAGGTGGCCAGGTCTCAAGGAACCAGTCGGGTTTGATACATATTACAGTGTTCATATACGACATTGACTCGTACTTCGACTATGACTATTCTTGGGCCTAGCTTAACGGGCCTCAGGGGTACACAAATAATGGGCTCTATTAACTATACCATTGTCAATAAGAGATTAGGAGATCCCCATGAGAGCCCGAGAGCATTTCATGGCTTTCCTCCAATTTCTTATAATTGCTTGTTAGCAACTCAAGTTGAGCCCTTAGCTCAACATTCTCCTTTATTATAGATGCTTCACAAGAAGTAGAGTTAGTAGCACAAGCATCATTAATAGATTTAGCATTTGTAAGCTCATAAGATTTAATAGATTGAGATAGAGAAGAATTAGTATGCTTCTCTTCGGATAGCTCTTGCTTGAGGAGATTGAATCTCCGTTCCCCTCATTAACGAGGGAGTTTAATTCCTTAATAGTCTCCTTGAGTTCAAACAAGGTTTCCATTAAGTGTTCGACTTTAGCACGAGCATCATTAGTACCACAAAGAGAGGCATACACAATTCCCATCTCATGAAAGAAAGCTTCATTATCATCATCATCATCACTCTCATCAAAAGGAGATGTGTCGGGATTCAAAGTAGGAGTTACCTTTGACCCGCTTGCCATAAGGCACATGTGACCTTGGGGAGATGACGAGGGACCATCAAAAGAGGTGGGCTCTTCATTTTCAAGTGTAGGACAAGCTCTTGCGAGATGTCCATACTCATGACATTCATAGCATTGCCTTCTCTTTATAGAGACCTTCTTGGTTCTTCTATTGATTTCTTCTTTAATTATCTGACTCAGTTTTTCTTTAATTTCCTCTACATGGTTAGTCATACAACAACTAGAGGAAATAGAGTCATTTTGATCATGGTCACAACTAGAGAACATCACAAAATTTAATCAAGCAAATTCTAGGAGATATGCAAGGACCTTTAACACAAGAGTGAGTAAAGAACTTCTTGCACGAAGTGTTTAGGTCCAAGCTCTCTACACCATTAGGATTTAACAAAGTAGAATCATTGGTGCAAAGAACAAAGCTACCATCATCACATATGATTTCTTCACTCACCATATCATTACCTTGTGGCAAGTCACATGTTGGTGAAGTGGAGCAACTTGAACAATCATCACGACCAGATGTGGAAGCAACTTGGAGCTCTTCATGATGTGAAGGTGAAGAGAGCTCCTTGGGTTCACTTTCAACCTCAAGAGAAATGGACCCACCAAATGACTCTTCTAGCTTGGTTCATATCTCATGAGACGTCTTGCACTTTGAACCCATCAAGCAAACATAAACTATGGAGCTCACAGACAATAAAATTTCATTAGATACTTGAGCTTCAAGATGTAAATTTTTCTCATCCTCTAAAAATAGATTTTAAGGATCCATCGGAGGAGAAAAACCTACATATAGAAATCGCTCTATATTTGGACACAAAGTCCATGATTGCAAAGCATGTGATTTCTCCATAAGTTATACTTTATGCTATCAAAAATAATTGTGTCATTGTGCACTAAATAACTAGTCGACATCTTTACTCTCAAGGCGGTGAAGCCTAAACAAGGAGAGACCTTGCTCTGATACCAATTGAAAGCACGAGATGTCGCCTAGAGGGGGGTGAATAGGTGTTTTAAAAACAATTACGGAATTGGCTTGAAGGAATGCGGAATTAAACTAACTTTTATTTTCTTCAAGCACAAAACCTAAATATGCTCGGCTCAACTAAGTGCATCAACAACAACTAGATATAAGCAAGATAGCACAAGATATAATTCACAAGTGATAAACAAGATATAAGTACTTCAAGCACGAAGGCTATCACAAGGAAATAAACTCGGGTATAGAGATAACCGAGGCACGCGGAGACGAAGATGTATCCCGATGTTCACTTACATAAAGTAAGCTAATCACCGTTGGAGAGGTGCGGGTAACCACGAAGGCCCCCCGAACGCCACGAAGGCTCACCTTCTTCTTCGAGCCCCCCACGAAGCTAGGGACCCCTTCTTATGGTTAGCTTTTCCTCCACTCCGGAGATGGCAAGCTCCACAACCACTTCACAACTCCCACGAAGGAAAAGCCCGGGCCTCTTCACAATCTTCCACAAAGAGGTCACCGAGGCACCAACCGCCAAGCCAACTAGGAGGTCACCCTCCAGAGTAACAAGCTCACGGTGTCTCACTCGAACAAATTGTAATGGAGAGCTCAACACTATGCAAGGATGCAAAGCAAGAACACAAGGGAAAGTGCTCAAATCCTTCCCTCCCAAATCCCACCAAGGCAACAAATGCTATGGAGGAGTTAGAGAGGAAGAACAAGGGTGGAGGTCAACCAATGACCTCAAGATCTAGATCCAATAGGTTCCCCTCACTTAGAGGAGGAATTGATTGGTGGAGATTGTAGATCTAGATCTCCTGTACCAAATCCCTCAAAAATATGCAAGAATCATTGGAGGGAAGAGAGAGGGAGCAAGCTCAAGAGGGTCAATAATGGAGGTGAGAGAAATGCTCAAGAACACACTAGGAACCCTAGAAAACAATTGGGGAAGAAGCCCCTTTTATAGCAAATCGAAATAGGGTCGTTGGGGGCAAAACTTGGGCAAATTCCTGTCAAAAGTCGGACTCGCCGGGCTCTGCGCCGAACCTCCCGGTGCACAGCCCGATGAGCGCCGGGCCTGCGCCAGAAAACCTCCCAGAGATGGTTTCCGGTGCAAACCCGGTGCTCGATCGCTGGGCCCTGCACTGGCCGCCCCGGTGTATTGCCCGGTCACGCCGGCCCTGCGCCGGCCTCCCGGTGAAAAATCCGGTTAACACCGGACCTGCGCCAACTGAAAAACTCGGAAGACGAAAACAATGATAAATTTTGCTTCCGGATTCCGATTTTTGCAAACTTGGGCTTTTTGAAAAGCTAAGAGAAAGATATATCCAGTGAAACCCATAACTTCCATGAATTAGTACAAGGAAAAATATCAAATAAGGAGAGGTGAGAACCTCCCTTAAAAAAGAATCGGTAAATCCTCCAAACCCGAAAACACAATAAGAGAAGCATACAAATTCCGTTTTCAATGAACTTGGACTTGTTGGAAAGCTAACAACAAGCCCAAGAACCTCACATAGAGAAATACCAATAAGCAACAAAGTAGGGAGAAGCAAAGTAAGCAAAGGATTGAGCTCCCTAACATGATGTGATCAAGTAACCCAACCGAAAGCCCCTCTTGATAGTGCGGCTATCTATCCTATAACCCGGTCTCCCAACAAACACCTTGAGACCGGTAAAAGGAAAACCTAGCAAGGACAAACCTTTGCCTTGTGCACTCCGCTTGATCTTGATGATGATGCTTCATGCTTTCGTCAAGCTGAAATGCTTCAGTTGATCATTGTTGCTTCGTGAAGACTTCCAATATGCTCCCCCATACACCACTGTGGGATACCTTCACTAAGGAATGTCTTCACAATTTCATTATCACAAAATGGATGACAAGCTTCAAGCATATGATCTTCTCGAGATGCTTATCTTGAAACTTGTACTTCTCAAACTTGATGACAACCACCAATTGATGTCATCCTTTCATGGGCTATATGAAATCTCACTAGTGATGCATATCCATGACACAATACCTAACCCACATAGACAACACAAACACACATATGTAATGGGTTAGTTCACAAAGCATAATTGACAAACCATACTGAAAGAGCATTTCCCAAGTAAATGGTATTTTGGTGTTTGTTGTCAACACTCGAGTTATTAACCGTTTGTTTAATTGTGAAGGTTTATTGGTTAATGACTCGATGTTTGTCGACCCCTCAAAAGTGAAAAGATCGAAGCATCAAAGACCTAGATTTTCGGTTGTGTATTTTAGGTCTCCGTACTATCAAGAGGGGTTGCTCGATGAAAAGCTGGGGTGAAATCAAATCTTACACTATCTTACACCCCTTTGCAACATTGTTGAGAGAACTCTGCAGAAATCATGCTATCGGGGATTTTCTGGGCGGAGACTCCGGGTCTCAGAGCTGGAGACTTCGGCCTGTAAAGGCCGGAGACTTTGACTTTGGGCCGGGGACTCCGGCCAAAGAATCCGGCCTCCCAAACTCATTTTTCACCCGAGTGGTGCAAGCCTCTGTTGCCCCTCCAGAGTCTTTGAAAAGACACTCCAGAGACTCCGAGGTTTGTGCACCAGGGAGCCGGAGACTCTGGCCCTAACAGGCCAGAGACTCCGGGTGACACCGGAGAATCCGGACTCCATAGTACAGAGACTCTGGGGTTAGTCGACCCCAACGGCCAGATTTCTGAGAGGGGTATAAATAGTTGTCTTCCACCTTATGCTAGTAGGGCTTGTATTGAAGGAAAAATGCATGAAACAAGTCATCCAAGCAAGACTATTATATCTTCCAAGAGGTGCTTGGAGCTCCTTCACATGGATCTCTTCGGACCTCCCACTTATGCTAGTCTTGGTGGCAAGAAGTATTGTTTGGTGATTGTCGATGACTATTCAAGATATACTTGGGTTTATTTCTTCAAGTTCAAGAGTGAGACCCAACAAACCGTCAAAGACTTTGCCACCAAAGTTGAACGTCAATTCAATACCACCATATTGACAATAAGAAGTGACAGTGGCACCGAGTTGAAGAACTACTCCCTAAATGAGTTTCTTAGTGATGCGGGTATCAAACATCAATATTCCGCTGCATATACCCCACAACAAAATAGAATTGCCGAGAGGAAGAACCGGACTCTTATGGATGTGGCAAGAACCATGTTGGCGGAGTTCAAGTCTCCATACAACTTTTGGGCCAAAGCTATTAATACCGCATGTCATGCCACCAACCGGCTTTATCTCCGCAAGAACTTGAACAAGACTCCCTATGAAATACTTACCGGGTGAAAGCCTAACATCATGTACTTCTGGGTATTTGGTTGTAAGTGCTTCTATCTCAAGAAAGGTGTTCGTTTGTCAAAATTTGATTCTAAAGCTTTAGAGGATATCTTTGTTGGTTATTCCTCACACTCACATTTCTATAGGATCTATAGCAAGTCCACCGGGCATGTTATAGAGACTTGTAATGTGAGGTTCGATGAAGATAATGATTCCTTTGTGGGACAAAGTGGTGTTCATGATGTAGGTGACGAAATTCCTCCCCAAGCCATAAGAAGAATGGGTGTCGAATTCTTCCGGCCCATTGAGGGACACCTTTTGGCCGAAGGAGAAGTACAATGCTCTACTCAAGTGGAACCTTCACCTGCTGAACACCCACAAGACTTGAACCAAAGACAAGTTGCACACCCTCAACCTGAAGATCACTCCATCGAGCAATCTTGCCCGGTCTTCGGCCCCTGAGGTCCGGAGTCTCCGGGTTTGGATACCGGAGTCTCCGGGGGTGATCAAGGCCAAGATGAAGATCCATCAGAATTCTGTGGCTATGGGCCACTTGATGATCAAGGCAATCCAACTGGTCAAGGCGAGGACCAGAACAACGATCATGAATATGATCAAGTAGTCTCTCAAGAAACACCTCTTGAGGCTCGCACTCGCCGTGAGAAGAAGATTGAGTCCACACTCCGACGAAGAAGCATATCCTTGGAAAATGTGGTTGGGAGTGTTCGTAAAGGTGTCTCTACAAGGAGACAACTATCTAACTTTAGCTCTCACCATGCTTTTGTCTCTTCTGTAGAACCCAAGAAAGTATATGAAGCGCTCGAGGATCCGGATTGGCTTATTGCCATGCATGATGAACTCAATAACTTCGAGTGCAACAAAGTATGGACTCTAGTAGAAAGACCCAAAGATTGTCGTAATGTCATTGGGACCAAGTGGATCTTCAAGAACAAGCAAAATGCAAATGGCATTGTCATTCGGAACAAGGCAAGATTGGTGGCTCAAGGTTTCTCCCAAGTCGAGGGTATTGATTTTGGTGAAAATTTCGCTCCCGTTGCTCGTCTTGAATCTATTCGCATCTTACTTGCTTATGCATCGCATCATAACTTCAAACTTCAACAAATGGATGTTAAAAGTGCATTTCTTAATGGTCCTTTAAATGAATTGGTGTTTGTAAAGCAACCCCCGGGATTTGAAAACCCTAAGTTTCCTAACCACGTTTACAAACTTGATAAGGCGCTCTATGGACTTAAACAAGCCCCACGTGCGTGGTATGAGCACCTTAAAGAGTTGTTGGTTGATCATGGGTTTGAAATTGGGGTGTGATACGTCTCAAACGTATCTATAATTTTTGATGCTCCATGCTTGTTTATACACCATTTGCTTTGAGTTTTTTACACTTCGTGGCGTTTTTATGCATTTTCCGGAACTAACCTATTAACAAGATGCCACAGTGCCAGTTCCCTGTTTTCTGCTGTTTTTATGTTTCAGCAAAGTTACACAGCAAATATTTTCGGAATTGGACAAAACAAAAACCGAACCTCCTATTTTTACCGAAGCTTCACGAAGACCGAAGATGAGATGGAGGGGGGGCAGGGGCTAGCCTCACCACCAGGGGGCGCGGCCCAGCCCCTGGCCATGCCGACCTATGGTGAGACCACCTGGTCCCACTTTTGACGATGCCCCTTCGCCTATAAGTTCCCCTCGACAGGAAAAACCTGGGGGACGGATCTCTTTTCCATGAAACATACTGCAAGCCGCCGCCGTCGCTGTCGTGAGATCGGGAGGATCCAGGAGCTCTTCCCGGCACCCTATCGAAGAGGGGAATCCCTGCTGGAGGCCTTCTACACCACCATGGTCGCCTCCGAAGTGATGTGTGAGTAGTCTACCTTGGACTATGGGTCCATAGCAGTAGCTAGATGGTTGTCTCCTCCACCATGTGCTTCATGTTTAGATCTTATGAGCTGCCCTACATGATCCGGATCATCTTTATGTAATCATACATGTTGTGTTTGTTGGGATCCGATGAGTATTGGTACTATGTGATGTTGATGTGCTGAATATATAACTTATGTTATCTCTATGTTACTTATGATCTTGCATGCTTTCTGTTGCTAGTAGCTATCTTGGCCGAGTAGATGCTAGTAACTCCAAGATGGAGTATTTATGCTTGATAGCTGGGTTCATGCCTCTATTTAATCTGGGGGGGTGACAGAAACCCCTAAGGTTATAGATGTGTTGTTGCCACTAGGGAGAAAACAACATTCTTGTGTCCAAGGACATTTGCTTTGTTTACATTACGCATTTTTCTTAATGCAATTATCTATTGTTCGCAACTTAATACTCAAGGGGTCCTCGGATGATTCCCCGCGAGTGGATTTTTAGTCATAGATGCAGATGGATGGCGGTCTATTTATTTTGTCGTAATGCCCAGAGTGAATCTCATTGTGATCCTCATGACGTATGTACGTTATCTTTACTCTATCAATTGCCCAACTGTAATTTGTTTACCCAGCATGTGTTATTTATCTTATGGAGAGACACCACTAGTGAACTGTGGAACCCGGTCCAATTTCCTTTACATTGCTTTACTATTTTACTATTACTCGCTCTATTTACTTTCTTGCATACTATTATCCTATTACCACTCGATACGCTCAATCCTTTGTTTACAGCAAACCGGTGAGATTGACAACCTCATCGTAAGTTGGGAGCAAAGTTCTTGGTTGTGTTGTGTATAGGTTTCACGTTGCTGCTGGTGAAAAGCCACACGCCGACAAGCAGTTGTATCTGGCGCCCTTATCCGGAGTGTCATGAAGCTAGCAAGCATCACCTTCTAAAGTTTGGCTTTCTCCTACTGGTTGGATTCAACCTTGGTTTCATAACTGAGGGAAGACTTGCTACTGTGCTCATCATACCTTCCTCTTGGGGTTCCTAACGGGCTGTACTTACAAGCCATCAAGCAAGTTTTCTGGCGCAGTTGCCGGGGAGGAAGAAGACTTCTGCAAGGGGAGTCTCGCACACACAATCCTTTACTTTGTTTTTTTGTTTTGATTCATTTTATTTTTGCTTGCATCGTTTTATCAAAAATACAAAAAAAAAGTTTCCTTTATAGTTGCTTTTACTTACTTGCTTTTAGTTTTGCTAGAATGGGTACTCCTGAAAACACCAAGTTGTGTGACTTTACTAGCACCAAAAACAATGATTTTATCTGCACTCCTATTGCGCCTCCTGCTCCTGAGGCAAATTTTTATGAGATCAAACCTGCTTTGTTGAATCTAGTTATAAAAGAGCAATTTTTTGGTGCCAGTTCTGATGATGCTGCAGCTCATCTCAACAATTTTGTTGATCTATGTGAGATGCAAAAGTATAAGAATGTAGATGGTAATATTATTAAGCTTAAGTTGTTTCCTTTTTCTTTACGAGGAAGAGCTAAGGATTGGTTGCTATCTTTGCCTAGAAATAGTATTGATTCTTGGGATAAGTGTAAGGATGCTTTTATTGGAAACTATTATCCTCCTGCTAAGATTATAGCTTTGCGTAGTGATATTATGAAGTTTAGATAGTTTGATAATGAACATGTTGCTCAGTCTTGGGAAAGAATGAAATCTATGATAAAAAATTGTCCCACTCATGGACTGACTACTTGGATGATTGTCCAAACTTTTATGCAGGACTAAATTTTTCTTCAAGGAACCTATTGGATTCAGCTGCTGGAGGCACTTTTATGTCCCTTACCTTGGGCGCCACAACAGAGCTTCTCGACAACATGATGGTAAATTATTCCGAATGGCACACCGAGAGAGCTCCACAAGTTAAGAAGGTAAATTTTGTTGAGGAAATCTCTTCCTTGAGTGATAAGATTGATGCTATTATGCTTATGCTTTCTAATGATAGAGATCATGTTGATCCTAATAATGTTCCTTTGGCCTCTTTGGTTGCTCAAGAAGAGCATGTTGATGTAAACTTCATTAGAAATAATAATTTCAACAATAATGCTTATAGGAACAATTTTGCTAGCAACAATTATAGGTCGTATCCTTCTAATGGTGATAATAGTTATCTTGGTAGACCTAAAATGCCTAGTGAAGAAAGGATTTTAGAAGTTGAAAAGGCTACTAAGAATTTTATGCAGATGCAATATGAGCAGAATAGGGTGTTCACCAAGACCATGGAGGAGCAATCAGCCTTGTTGAAGACTATTAGTCATCAACTTGAAAATTTGAACAAGGCTATTCCTGAGTTACAAGCTAAGGTTTCTAAAGCTGGAACCGATATTTCATCTCTGTCTGATGCGCAATCCTCCTTGATCAATAGAATGTCTGCCAAACCTGATCCTTTGCCGCTACTAAAGCCATCCAAGTTAAAATTGATGAAAATGTTAGGATGTTAGCAGAATTGCATGCCAGGTGGGAAAAAGAAGATGAGATGGCTAGAAATATGAAGGTATGTACTATTACTACCTCTAGTGGTGTTGTTCCAAATACTAGCAATTCTCTTACTTTGATTGATATAGAGAAAACTCCTACTCCTTGTGCGAAAAAGCCCAAAAGTGCAAACTATTTCTAAAAAAAGTGCTGAAATTTTTCAGAGTGTGGGAGATGATAGCTCTATTTCTTTTAATGATTTTGATGTTGATGGCTGCAATATATCTGAAGCTATTTTGTTCTTACAAAAGCTTGCTTTGAGTCCTAATGCTAGTTCTTTGAATATTGCTTTTACAAATCATATTACAAATGCTCTCATGAAAATTAGGCAGAAAAAGTTGAAACAAAAAGCTTCTATTCCCAAGAAGTTAGAAGATGGTTGGGAGCCCATCATTGATATGCATGTTAATAGTTTTGATTGCCATGCTTTATGTGATCTAGGTGCTAGTATTTCTATTATGCCTAGAAAGATTTATGACATGCTTGGTTTACCACCACTTGAAAAGTGTTATTTTGATGTTCCTCTTGCTGATGTTGCTAAGAAGAAACCTTTGGGAAGGATTAATGATATTCTTATTATGGTTAACAATAACCTTGTTCCCGTTGATTTTCTTGTTATGGATGTTGAATGCAATGCTTCATGTCCTATTATTTTGGGAAGACCTTTTCTTTGAACTGTAGGTGCCATCATTGATATGAAGGAAGGCACCATCAAATATCAATTCCCACTCAAGAAAGGTATGGAACACTTCCCTAGAAGGAGGAAGAAGTTACTTTTTGACTCTATTCTTAGAGCAAATTATGAACTTGATGCTTCATCATTTGATATTACTTGATTTGCACTTTTTGCGCCTAGCTCAAAGGCGTTAAAGAAAAGCACTCTTGGGAGATAACCCATTGTTTTATTTTCAGTACTTTTTCTTTTATTTGAGTCTTGGAAGTTATTACTACTCTAATAACCGCTTCTTATCCTTTTTATTTCGTTGTTGTGCCAAGAAGAACCTCTGATTTGAGTGAGGTAAGATTTGGGGAAGTTGCTGTCCTGAAACAGATTTTGGTGCTGCACCGTAAAAATTCATGAAAATTCTCAGAATATCTTTTTAATCTGCGATTTCTTGTGCATATGCCCCAGGTTATATCCAAACTTTCATTAGTTTTGCACTTTTCGATTTGAGCAACAGAAGGTCCTTGAAAAAATCGACCTTTGTCAGCTGTTCCATTTTGACAGATTTCTGCCACTATTTGTGTTTGTCTCTCGATCACTTTCTTTTCGAGTTCTTTTGATCACGGAACTTTTGGGGAAGTTGCTACAGTAGTATATGCTTTATATGTGGTGTTTTGGAGTTGAAACCTTAACCAAAAAGGGTTGATGTACTATTATGCTTATGCTAACGTTGCTAATAGAATTGTGTTGAGTTTTGTATGAAGGAAGTTTTCAAGTGTAGGGATTGGAGAATGATGAGATGAGATGAAGAATGGACAACAGCTCAAGCTTGGGGATGCCCATGTCACCCCAAGAAATATCCAAGAGGTACAAGCGTCAAAGCTTGGGGATGCCCCCAAGGCACCCCTTCTTCATCGGCAGAAATCAAGTCACCTTTCAACACACTATATTTTTATTGCTTCATGCACTATGTGTTTTTCTTGGAGCGTCTTTACTTTTGTTTTCAGTTTTGTTTTGGTTTGTTTGCTGCAATAAATGGTTGGACCCCAACAAATTTCTTTTGGAGGAGATGTACTCGTTTTTCATTTGCCAAGAACACTCCGTTTTTCACTCTTATCATTCAACCAGTGTTCTCTTTTTCTAGAACTGCGTTTAGCTTTCGTTTTTCACCTTGATTTTTGTTTAGATCTTGTTTTATCTTTGCATCAAGGTGTATTTGGACCTCTGGTTTATGTTGGTATTCATCAAAAGAGTTGTTTCAAAAAGGTTCGAATGGTGTTAGAAAAGAGAAAAAGTTACATGCAAAAAAGTGGTACAAAAAGAGCTTGTTTAGACTGCGGCTTAGACTTTTCATGCCATGCTTGATGTCATTTTGATAGTATGCTTAGTGATTTTTGTTGTAGCATGACTTGTCTCAAATGACTGAATGAGCCTTTGAAAAAATCATGTGTTATTCTTACTATGTGGAAGCATTTATTTGGTTTTCTCCTTTGATGCTTTATTTGGGTTGACTTGGCGCATGCTTACAACATGTTTGACTCTAACAAAGTCGCCATAAGCCTTTATGATCATTTAGTTTCTGACTTTTCATGCCATTTTATGCTTCCTTTAATGATGCTTTGTCGCTTTGCATGATTATGGCCGTTTTTGCTCTCTTAGTTGGTCGCTCCCAGTCTTTTGCTAGCCCTCATTGAGCTCATGCATCCAACTCCAAAAAACCAAGTTATGCCAATGTGTCCACCATACATACCTATTAGCAATTTGCTATTCCAAAGTACATTTGACTTGCTTTTATCTATCCTTCAAATTAAACTTTTTTGGTGTTATGCGAAAATTAGTCAGTAAAGCTCTCACGAACCTGATGGCACACTTTACTTTTCTCGTTTTTAAAATTTTGACATTGTGGCTCTTTTATGTTGACGTTATGCTTGCAAGTTGTAAGTTGGGAATTAGCCAAACCATGCCGTCATGGGGAAAGCTTTCAACATTGCACTTCTCTTATTTGAGTTGATATCGTGATTTTTGTTTATGGATACTCGCGATGTGAAACAAGTTGGGAATCTTGCGGGATCATGGAGTTTGTATATGTGTTAGAGAAATGCCTGGGCCGCTAATCTAAGCCATGCATAATTCATGGTGGAAAAATTTACAGCATGCCCATAGTGGACATTCGACGACGCATCTCAAAATAAAAAGTATACCAATGGTAAATAAAAGAGATGCTGAGGTGTTCATTGTCTGTTTGTCCTATCATTTTGATGTGGGCTTGTTCCATGTCATCGGGCACGGAGGTACCCCGTTGGCGGTTCTCGATGATACGCATATACTTACAATGACAAGAGCTTGCTTGGGACCCTAAGTTGAGTAGCATGAGGTTTGGGTATTCGTACTTCACGGGACACGAGGTTTCAACTTATGATTTGTCAAGCATATGCTCATAATTGTTCTCACATTAACTTTAACCATTCAAGATTCCTATGATGGGGGCAATGAGATCTCAAAGCTAGTAAGTACCATAATTTTTGAAGGTTTATAAAACTTGCAATCACTACTTCCCTCTGTGAAGGGTATTTCTTTTACTTTTATGTTGAGTCTCCATCTTCTACCTTTATGCACCGTCTAAGAGAGCATAGTTGCCATTCTGAGTTTAATGTGCATAGTCCCAAAGTTTATCATTGATTGATTTATGATTTTGGTTTCACTTGTTCTTAAATTATTTGTATCTAGTCGCCCTCTTAAACTTGAAGGCGTCCTATGCATTTATGTTTTGCTATTCCATGAGGGACAAGCTGAAAACCATCTGCTATGTTTTCCATATGATTTGAACACACGTTTGACTTTCATTGCTTCATTATTCGTGATCTTTCGTTTGTGTTCCTTTTCATGTTATAACATGGTTGCTAAGTTCTTATTGTCAAGATTATGTCTTTTATGCCCATGTTTTAAGTTCTTTGATCCCAGCACTCAATGCTTACATAGATGATCAAGATTGTGATGGTGCATGTTACCTCAAAAATTATTCTTTTGTTATCACTTACCTACTCGAGGACGAGCAGGAGTTAAGCTTGGGGATGCTTGATACGTCTCAAACATATCTATAATTTTTGATGCTCCATGCTTGTTTATACACCATTTGCTTTGAGTTTTGTTACACTTCGTGGCATTTTTATGCATTTTCTGGAACTAACCTATTAACAAGATGCCACAGTGCCAGTTCCCTGTTTTCTACTGTTTTTGTGTTTTAGAATTGGACGAAACAAAAGCTGAACCTCCTATTTTTACCGAAGCTTTGCGAAGACTGAAGATGAGACGGAGGGGGGCCAGGGGCCAGCCTCACCACCAGGGGGCGCGGCCCAGCCCCTGGCCACGCCCACCTGTGGTGAGACCACCTGGTCCCACTTCTGACGATGCCCCTTCGCCTATAAGTTTCCCTCAACGGGAAAAACCTAGGGGACGGATCTCTTTTCCACGAAACATACTGCAAGCCACCGCCGTCGCGAGATCGGGAGGATCCAGGAACTCTTCCTGGCACCCTACCGGGGAGGGGAATCCCTGCCGGAGGCCTTCTACGCCACCATGGTCACCTCCGGAGTGATGTGTGAGTAGTCTACCTTGGACTATGGGTCCATAGCAGTAGCTAGATGGTTGTCTCCTCCACCATGTGCTTCATGTTTAGATCTTGTGAGCTGCCCTACATGATTAGGATCATCTTTATGTAATCATACATGTTGTGTTTGTTGGGATCCGATGAGTATTGGTACTATGTGATGTTGATGTGCTGAATATATATCTTATGTTATCTCTATGTTATTTATGATCTTGCATGCTTTCTGTTGCTAGTAGCTATCTTGGCCAAGTAGATGCTAGTAACTCCAAGAGGGAGTATTTATGCTCGATAGTTGGGTTCATGCCTCTATTTAACCTGGGGGAGTGACAGAAACCTCTAAGGTTGTAGATGTGTTGTTGCCACTAGGGAGAAAACAACATTCTTGTGTCCAAGGACATTTGCTTTGTTTACATTACGCACTTTGCTTAATGCAATTATCTGTTGTTCGCAACTTAATACTCAAGGGGTCCTCGGATGATTCCCCACGAGTGGTTTTTTAGTCATAGATGCAGTTGGATGGCGGTCTATGTATTTTGTCATAATGCCCAGAGTGAATCTCATAGTGATCCTCATGACATATGCATGTTATCTTTACTCTATCAATTGCCCAACTGTAATTTGTTTACCCAGCATGTGTTATTTATCTTATGGAGAGACACCACTAGTGAACTGTGGACCCCGGTCCATTTTCCTTTACATTGCTTTACTATTTTACTATTACTCGCTCTTTTTACTTTCTTGCATACTATTATCCTATTACCACTCGATATGCTCAATCCTTTGTTTACAGCAAACCGATGAGATTGACAACCTCATCGTAAGTTGGGAGCAAAGTTCTTGGTTGTGTTGTGTGTAGGTTTTACATTTCTGCTGGTGAAAAGCTACACGCCGACAAGCAGTTGTATCTGGCGCCCTTGTCCGGAGTGTCACGAAGCTAGCAAGCATCACCTTCTGAAGTTTGGCTTTCTCCTACTGGTTCGATTCAACCTTGGTTTCATAACTAAGGGAAGACTTGCTACTGTGCTCATCATACCTTCCTCTTGGGGTTCCCAACGGGCTGTACTTACAAACCATCAGGGTGATCGATCCCACTCTTTTTACTAAGAAGGTCAATGGTGAGCTTTTCATTTGCCAATTATATGTTGATGACATTATATTTGGTTCTACTAACAAAGCTTTCAATGATGAGTTTGCTAAGCTCATGACCGACAAGTTTGAGATGTCTATGATAGGGGAGTTGGAGTTCTTCCTTAGTTTTGAAGTAAAACAATTGAAGGGAGGGACTTTTGTGAACCAAGCCAAATATACCCAAGACATGCTCAAGAGGTTCGAGATGATTGGAGTCAAAGGTGCAAAGACTCCTATGCCAACAAAGGTTAATCTTGATCTCAATCCCAATGGTAAAGACATGGATCAAAATCTTTATAGATTGGTTCCTTGCTTTACCTTTGCGCATCTAGACCAGACATTATGTTAAGTGTGGGAGTTTGTGCACGTTTTCAAGACGCACCAAAAGAAAGCCACTCAGTGGCGGTCAAGAGAATCTTTCGATATTTAGTGAATACCCTTAACTTTGGTCTTTGGTACCCAAAGGGAGCAAGTTTTGATCTTGTAGGTTACTCGGATTCGGATTGGGCGGGAGACAAAGTGGAACGGAAATCAACCTCCGGTGCTTGCCAATTCCTTGGTAGGTCCTTGGTGTGCTTGGTAGACAAAGCCGAATATGTATCTGCGGCAAGTTGTTGTGCACAACTTTTATGGATGAGGCAAACTTTAAAGGATTATGGTGTCATTTTTGACAAAGTGCCTCTTTTATGTGACAATGAAAGTGCTATCAAGATCACTCACAACCCGGTGCAACACAACAAGACGAAGCATATTGAGATTCGTCATCATTTCATCCGGGATCATGTCAACCGTGGAGAAATTGATCTATCTTATGTTGGCACCAATGAGCAACTTGCCGATATATTCATGAAGCCACTTGATGAAGCAAGATTCCGGGAATTGAGGAATGAACTAAATATCATTGATTCAAGCAATGTGGCTTGAGCTAAGTGCATACACTCCCATAATCTAACGTGTGTTTGGTTTAGATGTGGGCATGGAGATAGGGGGAGTGCGGTCCTAATTGATTGGGCTATCCCCCCCCCCCCCCCCGCATAATGCCGATAGTAAGCATATTGTTCTATCTTGTCATTTGTGACAATTTGAGCTTAATTGATGAGTTTAGGTTTTGGGCCCAAGATATATCTTCGCGGTGCCATACCTTTATACTCAAACATGGTGGCCTCGGCCACCGACCTCCTTTGTGGAGGAGTTTCCTGTTTGGACTCTTATTGCATATTTCTTGTCTCTATGGGAATGTACTCATGTTTGGTTGTTTTCTTGGTTTTATTTGGATTTTTGCAAACATGAGTACTTACTACCACCCAGTGCCAACTTTTCTATCCTAAGCCATTTCCTACCTTAAAACATGCTTCTCTTGCAAACACACATGTCCAAATATTTGAACTTGAAGTTTTGGTTGAGGAGGGCCGGAGACTCCGGGCTTTGCAGCCTGGAGACTCCGGTCGGCCGGAGACTCCGGAGGTAAATACCCGGAGACTCCGGACTAAGGCGGTTTCAAATTTTGGGATAAGGCACGGGGTGAGGGTCTTCTTCCCCAAGAGCCCTCATTCACCCCCGTGTGTCCTCTCTCCTCACCCGCCTCATCCTCCTCCAAAACCGCCTCGGGAGCACCTCCGTGCCCCCGATCTCGCCGTTGTCGCCGGCCATCTCCACCGGGAAGGCGTTGGGACCACTCCCCACCGCCCAATCTACGCCATGGATGCCGGTAAAAGCTCTCCCCTTCTCCATGTCTATGGGTAACCCTAGATTCGTAGAAGAGTTGATTTTTTGCTGTGTTTTCATGCTATTCTTCCTCCCAGCGGCAATGTTTGTTCCTAGCAACATCTAGAATCTTTCTGGAAAGTTTTTATTCACACCTTTGTGTCTCCTCTGTTCGGGCATTGGTTCCAGTCGGAGACTCTGGGGGTAAGTACCCGGAGACTCCGGCCGCGGGTAAAACTTCCGGATTGTCTGAAAACTCCGCACAAAGTCTCCGCCTTTCAAGGCCAGAGACTCCGGTGTAGATGACACTTTTCCACCCAGATTCCATCTGTTGCTTATGTTTTTTTCTCCTGGACATGTGTGTCATCTTATGTGCTATCCTACCCTCTTTTTCATAGGTGGTTCTTGTCCTTCTCGCACCAAATCATCCATGCACCGTGAGGACCATGTCCCTCGCCGTATCAGACGGGAAAGAGGACCAAGGAAGCATGTGCTTGAGTACAACGAAGAGAAGGATAGATACGCGTAGAGGTCTGTGGCAGCTCAACAAGCCCGTGATGCTAAGGCCGTGGAGGCCGAAAAGAAAGAGGCTGCAAAGGCAGAGAGGGCCAAGAAAGCCCGGTTTGACAGGATTACCACTGTGCTTGATCTCTCACAGCCAGAGTACAGGGCAATGAGGAAGACCAACTTCTTTGCACAACCCAAGAATACCGAAGTGGGCAACTTTCACCACAAGGAGCAAGAGCTCATCTTCAAGGAAATCTATGCGAAGCTCACCAAGTAAAAAGTGTGCCCTCAGAAGACAATTGACTTTGAGCATCTCCATAAGCATGCATATTTTGAGGAGGCTCTTTGGATCACGGAGAAGCTTGGGCTTCACCCCCTCATGAAGATTAACCAAGACTACAACATTGCTCTTGTTCTTTGCCACTGTGGTTTTTGGAGAAGGAGAGGATATCCCAATGACTTGGATGCTTGGAAATGACGTTTGTCGCTCTAGCTTCCGCGAGTTTGCCGATCACCTTGGGTATGCTTTCGTGGGTGCCAATACCGCTTCCGGGTTGAGGATGCATATTGATGGCGTGGCCTATGATAAGAAGACCTTGAAGCCACTCTATGGGAAGCTTGCCCCTAGTGCCAAGAGGAAGGAGATTGTGCTTGGTGATGCTTATGGCTTCAAGACCCGCTACAACATCTTGCTTCGTCTCTTCCGTGAGAACATTGCCCCAAGTGCGGGAAATTTGGATGCCATTTGTGGAGGTCTTGTCAACCTCCTTGCCTACTCACATGAGGTGTTTGTGAGTGGTGAAGAGGCGGAAGTGGAGCCTATTGATGTTATGGACTTCATCTACAAGGATATGTATGACACTGTGATCACCAAGAAGAAGACTCTGGTATATGCTCCATATGTCATGTTACTTCTCATTGGGCAACACACCGAGCATCCTCTCCCCACCACTCACCTCACCTCCCACAAGCATGTCAAGCCTCAAAGGAAAGCCTCTTTGGGTGTTGTGGAAGAAGTCTTTGCATCTAGTGATGAAGGGGAAGAAGCGGATGAGGAAGAAGAACCCGTTGAAGTTGCACCTAGGTCAGGGCCTCGCATCAAATATGCTAGCAATGCATTTGTGCCCTCTAGCCGTGTGGCGATCAAGGCTAACATGAAGAAGCTCTCTTGGTGGGAAAGATATGTTCTTTGCATGAATGTGGACATCGACAAAAAGCTCCATAGTCAATATGTTCGCAACAAGCATATCCAATGTGACCAAAGGCGCATCATGGATAGGTTGGATATTTCCAAGAGAGACGATGAAGACCAAGTCTCGAGCTCAACCTTGTCCTACAATGCTTGGAACTCCAAGAGTCTGGTGAACTGGCAGGACTTTGAAGAGGTCACCGGTCCTTCTCATGGCAGGGCTTCTCCAGATGCTGAGGAATCTGAGATCGAGGAAGAAGAGGAGGAGGATGGCGAGAACTCCAACGAGAATGAGGACTCCGATGAGGAGTAACTTGGGGACGTAGCATCGCTCTTTTCCCTTTTTGGTGTCTCGATGCCAAAGGGGGAGAAGTAGTTCTAGTAGGTTGTTCCCGGGATTTGCAAGGGAGGGCACAAGCTTTTATGTGTTTCATTGCTTGTGTCCATGTATCTTGTTTTTATTTGCACTTTCGTTGGATTTGGCTTTGTGAGACTATGTGTGTGGGTGTGTGTGAAGACTATGTGCTATATCGTTTTATGTAAAGACTACGTGGTTGGTAATCTCTCTATTTCTAGGTATCTAGTCTTTACTATTATCTAGTCTTGTCTATGCAAATGCACTCCTTGCTATATCCATTACTCTTGCATATATGGTGTTCGTTCATGTGTGTGAGGGGGAGCTATGAACTCAATTTGTGAGCATTTGCATTCAAAAGCAAAATCCAATTATGCATACATCTAGGGGGAGCTCAACTTCACTTCATGAATTTTGTGAGCTAAATTATATATATCTTGCAAATTCGTGTGTTGTCATCAAACACCAAAAAGGGGGAGATTGAAAGAGCATTTCCCAAGTAAATGATATTTTGGTGTTTGTTGTCAACACTCGAGTTATTAACTGTTTGTTTAATTCTGAAGGTTTATTGGTTAATGACTCAATGTTTGTCGACCCCTCAAAAGTGAAAAGATCAAAGCATCGAAGACCTAGATTTTCGGTTGTGTATTTTAGGTCTCCGTACTATCAAGAGGGGTTGCTCGATGAAAAGCTGGGGTGAAATCAAATCTTACACTATCTTACACCCCTTTGCAACATTGTTGAGAGAACTCTACAGAAATCCTGCTGTCGGGGATTTTCTGGGCGGAGACTCCGGGTCTCAGAGCCGGAGACTCCGGCCAGTAAAGGCCGGAGACTTTGACTCTGGACCGGAGACTCCGGCCAAAGAATCCGGCCTCCCAAACTCGTTTTTCACCCGAGTGGTGCAAGCCTCTGTTGCCCCTCCGGAGTCTTTGAAAAGACACTCCGGAGACTCTGAGGTTTGTGCACCAGGGAGCCGGAGACTCTGGCCCTTACAGGCCGGAGACTCCGGGTGACACCGGAGACTCCGGACTCCATAGTCCAGAGACTCCGGGGTTAGTCGACCCCAACGGCTAGATTTCTGAGAGGGGTATAAATAGTCATCTTCCACCTCCGGTGGCTGCTGCGGCTTCTACTCTCTCTCCTCCATTGTTGCAAAGCTTCAAAGCACTAGATCTCCCATTCTAGCCACTAGAACTTAAAGTCCTTCAGGGATTAAGGGAGGAGACCTAGATCAACACTTCCACCAAGGCGATTTGATTTCCCTCTCCATTTCATTGAGGAACTTGTTACTCTTGGGTTCTTTGGAACCCTAGCTGGAAGAAGCCGTCCCCCAAGCTCAACTTCGTGTGTAAGGGCTTGGTGGTCCTATTGGGAGCCTCTAAGTGAGTTGTGGAGCTCGCCCCAATACTTTGTGTAAAGGTCTCGAAGGGCATCGCTTAGTGGAGCGTGAACTCGCCTTTGTGGCTTGTTCACCGGAGAATAGGGTGAGCCTTTGTGGCGTTGGTGGCCTTTGTGGTACCACACCTCTCCAACGTAGACGTACTTCTCGTAACAAGGAAGGAACTACGGGAATACATCCTTGTCTCTTCGTGTCTCCATTGCCGTTACTTCTATCCTTTACTTGTACCTTTACTTATATTGTTATTGCTAGCTTGCTTGTCACTTTAGGTAAATTCACCTAGTAGCACATCTAGAGAATTTACCTTCTTGTCTAGCCTTAATTTGAAGAGGAAGTAAAAAATTGGGTAGCTCCTATTCACCCCCCCCCCCCCTCTAGTCGCTCATACGATCCTTTCACATACCATACCACAAGACCGATTGGTCCCATGTGGAACATTCTTTATGCTTCATGTGTTGACCAATCCAGAATCCAATCTTTGTCTTGGTCAACCTTGAATCTTCTCATGCTCTAATACAATATCTTGAGCCACACAGAGAATTCTTCATTTGATTGCATGCTCTAGGTATTAGTCAATCATATTTCAACTCATGAGACCATCATGACCTCGACATAGAGCCATATCTTGAATTCTTCTCTTGTAGCCAAACTCTCAAGATCTTGAGACTCCTTGGCTTAACACCTAAGCTAGAGCATGGATTACTTGAGTTCTAGACAAGAATTACATCTTTATTTCTTCTTCTTGATCATATTGGATTCATCTCTCCTATTCAATGATCTTGATGCCAATACTTAAGATATATCTTTATCTTCATGGCATCCAAGCCTTGAATCCAACACATGGACTTCAAGCAATTCCTATGAACAATTCCTTTATAAAAAACTCAATGAAAACATTAGTCCATAGGGATTGTCATTAATTACCAAAAACACACTTAGGGGCAATTTACCCTTACAGTCATGTTGTTTCTCCATTTTTGAGCAGGTCCTATTTGTAGAAGTTTATAGCTTGAATTGCATCAATGTTGACTATGGAATCAACCCTACTCCCGCCAAGAGAAGAAACGGTGCGGCAAAGCGCGCAAGGTCCATCTAGTAAGAATTGAAACGTTGGGTTCACTTGAGAATTTATACGTGATGGAGTAGAACTTGACCAACGGTAACCATACTGGAGAAAAGATGATAAACAATCATGGTGAGCTTAACTCCTATACCATGATATCTAGCTCAAATAGGAACCTTCAATGGTAAACAGATTGAAGGAGGAGTGATGAAGTACAACGTAGAATCAAGAATTCAGGGAACAAACTTACTCATAGATGATGTTTGATGGAAAAAATTGGATCATTTTGTCTAAGTTATCCTATTGCAAGTGGAAAATTAGGGTAAATTATAAGGCAAATGGTAGTATGATCCATATATACTAGGGTTTGATGGTAGAAACCTATATACCATTAGTTATCTAGATTGAAGTGTATAGTATCAAAGAGCTTGGTACTAGAGATGTATTACTCGAAGTACTAGTCTAAGGGCTTTAGATACATGTGTGACATATATATCATTTGGATTTCTTGGATTTTATTGGATTTATTGTGTGACTAGACCCTTACACGAAGAGCAAACGGTGTGCAAATGCATGATGCAACATCCAGTTTTGCCTTGATGATATTGATCTAGAGGGTAACGGGTATTCGTGTAAGAGAGAGACGAGTTGTCACTAGGATAGTCAAGAACAAACAAGGAGAAATGGAGTCACCAATGCAACTTCAAAGTGATAAATACCATCTGGAGAAGGGTAATATCTAGATGAAGTATTAGGAACAAGTATAGTAAGACATATATTCATGGAAGTATCATGAATAAGAAAGGAGTAGAGTAGAAATAGGAGGAATTGCATACTATTCTGAAGTATAACTCTGGATTACGTGTGCAAGGAAGTCCAAGGAAATTGGTGGATCGTGTCAGAACTAGGACCCAATACTGACACCAAGGAAGGCTTTTCAGCCAAAGGATCTACCATTTTCAACGAATTACCCTTAGAAACCTATAACCTAGACTTAGAACCATCTTCGAAGGAGATAAACCATTGGTAGAAACATTCCCAAATAGACTCTCCCAAACCATACTAGACAAATATTAGACCTTACTAGTTGAATGCCCGTGCGTTTGCTACTGCTACTCAACTTTGCTTCCTCCATAAATATGAACATGCACATACAAATGAATAACAATTTGAGTAAAAAAATATACTCTGAATTCTATGTGAATTTCTAACAATGTATGTGTGTTGCAATGGGTGAACTTTTATGACGGTGTTGCTAGTCATTTCCATCAGTCAATCTTTTTAAGTACTCCGTTCCAAAAAGGACGCCTAAACTTTTCCTAAATTCAAGTGTATCTACAAACTAAAACACGTCTAAATACATATGAATCTAAACAAAGTTGAGACATTCTTTTCAGAACTTAGGTAGTACGAATCTTGTTATAAGAACCAAATAATTCTTTTCCGTCGCCTCCTGTGTTGTCCTTGACACGGTTTCATATTTATCTGTACAAAATTACAAATGCAACACACATCTTGACCATTCAAAATTTATGGTATCATCATAAACATTACAGAAAAGTAGAAATCAGAGGTCAACACCATTATTTAATTCTGCTGCAGAGAAAAACTTGTAAATAAAAGCAAGTACTAAGTTAAACCTGAATTTTTAAAAATCAAGCAGTCAAATTTGAAACATTACCCCACGCTCCATGGACATAGGCATAGACAACATTACACCATGTGTGCCTTTTTCCCTAAAATTGCATGAACGTTCAAAATGATGACTTTTTTCGTTTTCATGAAAAATCGGAAGAAGAAAAATCCAGGCTCCACGGTATGATCTTCTCTCATAGCTCAGTTAACTAAGACTCCACAAAATGTAACGCATAAAAAAAATAGAAGGACAAACTACGCATCTGTCTTGTGTTTTTGGTTTGGTAGAAGATAGTGTTGGAGATATTGAATGCATAGGAAGCCGCTTTAGTCAAACGATGTGTTTCAACTTTAATCTCCTAGCATCGCATAGTTATTCTCACGTTGCATCCATATCATCTGCAGCTTGGCACTGGGTAGGCAGCCTTGTCAATGGCACGCGTGCGGTCTGCCCATCAGAAATTGTCCGCCAAAGCCCCACCATGTCCTCATCCGCTCTCGGGCAGAGAGGATGAGTCCACGAGCAGATCACCTGGGTCGACACCATCAATGCGGCATGCTAAGAGCCGCTTCTTTCCTAACAAATACCGGGAGCACGATTTGCCGGTGTTTCTCCCGCATCCGCCTCTCCCCCATCTTCCTCCTTCAGTTACCCCTAGACGGAGAAAAATAGATCAGAGAGATAGAGGAGAATCTGCAAGGAAGGAGAGAGAGGGAGAGAGTAATCCTCCGCCGCCGCTCACTTGCCTCCTATGCTCGCCGCTCACTCCCGTCGCCGGCCTAGGAGACAGAGAAGAGTGGGCCGTTTAGAGGAAGCACCGCATGGAGAATAGGCATGCTTCTCCACAGCAACCGGGACGATTGGGAAAGCGAGAGCATCAGCCTTGTCGACAGCGGTTCCAATCGACGGAGTACAGTATCGATCTCCTTCGATCGTTTTCTGCTTGATCTTGATACATATATGCTGCGGAGGAGACCTTTGCCGGAGTATTTTATTGGTGGAAGCCATTGATAGTTTCGTCTACGAAAAGAGAACCACAACAGAGACGACGACGGTTTCTGGATGACCTACGATGAAAACCAGTGTGTGCCGGATGAAATATACGACGCTCCACCGCGCTCGCCATGGTGATCGATTACCGTGAATGATTGTTAGCGCTAAAAATAGGATGGGTGATTGATTGTTAGCGCTAAAAATAGGATGGGGTGATTGATTACCGTATTATAGTGACTAGCTAAATACCCGTACGTTGTTACGGGTTAACTATAATTATTGATGTACTCAACTAAGAAGACACAAAACCCAACTAAACATGAGAGTTGAGAGCATATGCTTACATGACAGCGTAACGGAATGTATCATCACTACAAACTTCAATACAGGTTGATTCCTTTTTAAATAGACCATAGAGAATTTTATTATTAAAAGCTATTTTTTTCACAGGATAAATACATATAAGTGTTGAAGACAACCAAATCAATATCCTAGGTCCATCCCATCCCCTCCAGGTCTCCACCATTTCTCTGGATGACTCTACCTCGTCGCCACTTGCAACCATTGTTCTCATGGGACTCTAGGACGGGGATCATATGCTCATATTGGTATGTGGGACCTCTTCCTGCTCTAAAAATATGGTTTGTGCCAATCTTCACTTCATGTACCCCGCCGCTCTTGCCATATGTGCCGAACCTCCCCTTCATTCTATTGGGGACAAGCTCTATCGATGAAAAGATGTGGGACGACGAGGAAACCATGACTTGTCTTTTTCAATGTAATGAAAAGTATAATTGTTCCAAGGTCTTCTCTCCTTTTTAAAAATGACAACATATATTCGTATATGGTATATTTATAGATTTTCTTTAGTCTAATAAATTTTATTGTTTTTAAAAATTATGTTTTTATACAAAATTATGACTTTGTGAGAACTCTATTTTGTATGTGCATGCACATAGATTTGGACCAGATCATTTTTCACGATGCTTGCACATGGCCAGCAATATTTTTTGGCCGTATCCATCCCGCTAGCATAGCCAGCTGAAAGTGAGCTGATTCTGGAAGAAAACAAAAGTGAGCCAAGCGATCTAAGACTCCCAGTCCAAGCGACACTGAGTCAATAGATTGTGGAACACAAAAAAATCCTCAAACTCATCTCCTCGTCCTCGTTGGAGGTCGGCAGTAATCCTCCTTTGCCGCCGCCTTCCTTCCCTCGCATGCCGCCGTCTACACCATGCCTGAAGGTAATGAATCTGAGATGGCATGACACCCGTTCCCTCCTCCTCGAGCCTTCTTCTTGACCTGCGCCGTCTTGCCACACCATGGATGCGGTCCCCAAGTTCGTGCAGCCTCAAGCCCCGCCATTGCCGCGGGCCACGGCATAGCGCGCCCATGAGCTCCTCCACGCGTCCACTAAACCGGATGGGAGGACGGCCAGCTGCCTCCGCCCTGCCTCGGCATGGCTGCGGCCGGCCCGGACGAGCGACGAAACAAAATGGTAGATAAGAAAAGTCCACGCTCGGAAAAGAAACACGTATTATGTGATTTTGTGAGAGGGTAAAATTGGGAAAGAAATGTCGAACGACAACATATTTTTAATTGGATAAAAGCATATTTTACATATTTTGCAGACACGAACCCCAAACTCATCTCCTCGTCCTCGTTCGAGGTCGGCAGTAATCCTCCTTAGCCGCCGCCTTCCTTCCCTCGCCTGCCGCCGTCTACACCATGCCTGAAGGTAATGAATCTGAGACGGCATGGCACCCATTCCCTCCTCCTCCAGCCTTCCCCTTAACCTGCGCCGTCTTGCCACACCATGGATGCGGTCCCCAAGTTCGTGCAGCCTCAAGCCCCGCCATTGCCGCGAGCCACGGGATAGCGCGCCCATGAGCTCCTCCACGCATCCACTAAACCGGATGGGAGGACGGCCAGCTGCCTCCGCCCTGCCCCGGCATGGCTGCGGCCGGCCCGGACGACCGACGAAACAAAATGGTAGATAAGAAAAGTCCACGCTCGGAAAAGAAACACGTATTATATGATTTTGTGAGAGGGTAAAATTGGGAAAGAAATGTCAAACAAAAACATATTTTTGATTGGATAAAAGCATATTTTACATATTTTGCAGACACGAACCAGTCTGATTACAATCTTAAACATGTTAAATTTTTGTTTAATACAATTTTAAACCTGCATTGAAAATTTTAACAGATTCAACAAAATTTAGCGGATGCCGAGCACATGAATAGATTAATCGGTCCATGACTCCTCCATTGCTACAGATTAATATTTGTGTGTGCCTTTCTACAGGTTGGTTTTTATTTTTGTATGAATCAGTCTTATGTAGTCGTTGCAGCGTAGAATACTTGACTCTGAAATCGATTGAACTATGTAACCCTAGTCTCACTTCATCCTTTCCACATCCTCTCCTCGAATTGAGCACGAGCGGGCATCGTCTCTCCTTATAATAAGTTTATCCAAAGCGATGAGTTTATCTTTCTAAACATTCACTTGGATAAATCTCAAAAGAAAATGATTGTTTTGTTTGCACTTATATTCCAATGAACTCTATAATTATGACTCTATATTACGTAGATATATATTTGATTAATTTGTTATAACTACCAAATTGATATAACACATAGCAAACATGCTTGTGCTTTGCAACCGGAGAAAAAAATAGAACTTTTGGATAAAAACAGACATAACCTAAATTTTTGCCGAAGATCGATTGGTTGTTTGTATTTCAGTTTTTATGTTAGGGGTATTTTTGGAATTAAAATGATGTATGTCGAGTTGATGGCTTCACCACCAACTCAAATCTTATAGGTAAGAAGATATGTGAAGAGTATCCTTAAAACAAAACAAGGATTCACTCTGGGTATTCACACTTGAGTGAACATACCGCAGAAATCTTCATAATGTAGCAAATCCTTAAGAAGACTAGAAACCCAACAATAAATAGTTGAAGAGAAGTAGAGACCATTAGAAAATCCCTAAGGAGGGAAGGGAGACAAGTGTTTGGAAATCTCCAAATAGAAAATGGAGTATGATCTAACGAGAAGAATGGAGCTGAAATGGAAAGAGATCATATTTTCATCAGGAGGTATTACCAAAGTACTGCCAAATTTCACTATAATCCCAATGTTAACTACAACTAGTACTTGGTAAAGCTTAACTCAAATTTGGAAGGAACTTTAGTTCCACATGAGTATGATCAAGTAAATATTTCACCAAGTGAAATAACGAGAGTAGAAATTTCTCGGAATAGAAGATACAATCAAGTGTATCTAGAGGAAACATAATAGTTACAATAAATAGGTTATGTCCAAGACCTAATAGGTGAAGTCACCTCAAATATACGTCTATGAGAAACCTTGAGTAGAATACAAATACCTGAGTGAATGGACTTGAATTATCCATATCCATTCCAAGGGGAGAGACCTAAAAGAACTAATAAGACCTAGAAACCAAAGTTGAATTATAGTGGATAGTTTGAAAGCCATAGCTAGTATCCATATAAACCATAGTAAAGACAAAAGAACCATAGAGTTCAAAACATGGAGAATAAAGGAAAAGATTGACAAGGAAAATCCCCCATAGTCAGAAGAGTTGGCAAAGAAAATCAGAAAGGACATTACCATAAAAGTTCTGTACACTTTCCTGATACGAGAATAACCAAAAAAGTTTCTTTTAAGGAGGGAAGGATGTAATATCCTGAGATTTATTAGACAAGATAAATAGTTTTATCAAGATTTCATTAGACTAAAAAGACAGGAAAAAAATTCACACTTTGAAGTAGACAACGTTACTCTCGAATAGTCAACCGATTGTTGGATTCTTGAAGAGAGGATTGATTGTTTGATTCATTAACTGATTGATTGTTTGTTTCTCAAATTTATTGATTGTTTGTTTGATTCATTGATTGGTGCATTGTTTGAATGGTCATTTAAATAATACAAAAAATTAACATGACAATTGCTGATTTTTGAACAATTTGAGCACAATTCAATATAAATAGTATATAGAACATCACAAGTTGCATAAATAACAATAAGATGATCTTATGAACCCAAACTAGAACTTTGGAAGATGAATTTCCAAAGAAAATAACTCATACACATTAATTATACAAAGCACTCACAAATAAATATTACAAGTATGAATCAAATAGGACAATCTCACAAATGAATAATTACAAGACAAAGGAATACAAAGAAAGAAATGAAATCCTAATCTAAGTTGATCTTGGAAGAAACTTGATCTTCTATTGACCATCTTTTTCTTATCTTCTTATTCTTCTTCTTATCTTCTTCTTTTCCTTCTCACCTACAAAACAAACATCCAAATGAATTAGTAGAGTGAAGTAATCATCTTAGGCAACATCTAGGAAATATGGATCAAGAAAGGAAATAAGAGACAATGCAAGATTGTGATCCATACTTTCTTTAGGCAACAACTAGGAACTATCCTCTAAATCTGTCCATGTTCTATTCTAAACAAAATCACACTCAAATTCCAATGTTCTCAATTGGTATTGAATGACCAAGAAGAACTAAAATTAATTTTTTGGGATGTTTATGGATCAGCCATAATGCTAATTAAGGTGGCACTTGATTAATATTAAAGGCTACTATAATCAGCCACATTCGCTATTTAAGTTTTCACTTAAATATACAAATGAGCTCACATGAATTGTTATTCAGCTAACAAGGCAACTAAATAACCCAAATCAATTTGCAAAGTAATTCTGAAAATAAAAGATAAAATGAATATAATATACCAAACCGTCATGCCAAATTAGGCATATGGAGGTTCTATGAACCTACACTAAAATCCAAACTACAAGGACGGTTGCACGATTATTAAAGCAACTACGAGACAATCTACAAGGACGGTTGCACAGTTATTAGAGCGCATAGGTGTCACTCCCATATGAACCGTAGAACACTATAAATAGGACCCCAAACCCAACCTTAGAGCTCACAAATCCTCACAAAGCTCATAAGAAACACTCTCAGGCCAGAGGTAGAGAGAAAGAGCTAAAGAATCACCTTGAGGCCAGATGCTCAAGGAGAGGAACTCCAAACACACCCACTGGTGTGAAGGAGAAGATCTAGAGAAGCACTTGGTGCAAGAACAGGAGCAAGGAGGAGAAGAGCGGCAAGAAGATCTTCAGAAGATAGGAATAGCTCGCTACAAAGGTTATAGCTAAAACCCTAGGAGTAGTAATAGTGAGAGGGAGTGGTAGCTACTTCCCAGAACCCTAAGACCCTGCTAGGTATTCTCCAACACAGGAGAATAGCCTCAGTAAGCTCAAAGGCGTGGCACAGCTGACCATAGGATAGAAATCTAACTAGTAATAGTAGTAAGTAGTAGTAGTAGTAGTAGTAGTAGTAAGTAGTAGTAGTGGGAGAGGGAATATAATTAGTGAGTGGACATAGGGAGTTTTGCAAAACTAGATCTAGCATATTAGGACAACCACTATTTCTGTCCAAACATGCATCTCTAGATCATTTAAACCTTCTACAAACACCCAAAAACAGTTTCTAGCTCTTATAATGGATCTAGACTACACCCCACACAACTAGATGACCTTGTGATCAGCAAGAACAACTATGAACAACTAAGAACACCTCAAGAACACTAAAACTAAGCCCTTGCAATTAAATCACAACAAACAAATCATCAAGAACACTAAATAATAATACAAGAAATAAATCACAGCAACTAATAATTATTTGCATACATACTATGGATCAAGAAAATTGGTCCAGCACACAATCATAGTAACAATAACTAATTTCAGCACCTATTATTGTTTGCAAACACTTTTGCGCAGCACCTACACATTGTTTGAGTGATAATTGTGTGGAACATATGCATCTTAAAGATGGATATGGTCATTATAATTGCAATGATTTGTGTGCTATTGTTCTAAATCTTAAACAAACTAGAAGAGCATTTGGGAAATGTTTTACCAGATTGCCAAACCAATTTAAAGTGTTCATTCACTATACAACAGTAACCAGAGCTAAACTTAAAATTATCTAGTTAGCAAACAGCAACTAACAGTAGATCATCACCACCATAATCTAGAGCTTATCTTGTACAAAAGTATCTGGGAATTGTCTAGCCAGATGACTAAAACAATTTAAGAGCTAGACCCAGAACTAAACCATATACTGGTATAGCATCTAAATAAAGACACATGCACAACTAGAATTAAACCTGGACTTATCTAGCACAAATAGAGCAACAATTCATCATCTGGAAACACCATCCAGTAAAGCAATTGTCCATAAAATATAATCTGGACCTATTTAGCCAGCAAGCATCAACCAGTAGCATCACACACCCACACACACAGACAATCTTGCACAGTACAAATACCACTAAACCTAGTCTAAGACATAGCATCATATCTTATTCCCTACTCATCAAATTGTGATGGGCAGAGTATTGCTGATACTGTAGTACTTTTCAGTATTTGATCACTACACTGCTTCTGTATTGTATTGCTGATAATATGTGTTGTCCTGTACAACAGATGGTCCATCGCCATCTTTTGAGGTAACCAAGATTTTACCTTACTGCATGTTCGAGAAGATTTCACAGTATTCTGTGGAACAGATTAAGCAACATCCAAAATTTTAAAATCTACTTGCGCATTCACATGACTGCTCTATTTGACTCCCCAAATGTATCTTACTGAACATAATCCCTCCTTATTTTGAAACCCTAGCTAACCTGAACAAAATACACAAAATACGGAACAACATGAACTCCTCACAATTTAAGAAGTGAAACATGAATATCAGATCACGTAAAGCAAAGCCTATGTCCAAAGTCTAAACATATCTTGCTTCTATAAATTCTTGAGATGTTATCTTCGCCGTTGTCTTGTTCCACGGAATAATGTGAAATCTTCTCGAACATGCATTGTGGTATCAATGCTTTCTTCCTTGCATTTTCCTGCTATTTTGCCAGATTAAAATATTGCCAGAAGAGAGGATTTAGTAGTAGTGTTCCATGGCGAGCTTGCAGACGGCAGACCTCTTCTCTGACCAGCGGCGCATGGGTGACGCCTGCGAAGGTGCCGTCCATGGCTTGCGTTTACAAGATCCCGGCAGCACGACCTCCTAGGCAGCAACTCTGCATCTGCCTATCCATGGCGGTCATCCCATCCGGCGGCACGTGCGTACATGGAGGGAGAAGAGAAATGTGGGGGTAGAAATGAGCGTTTCGCAGCAGGTTAGGGTCGATAAGGCAGCGACGCGCCTCCATCAAGTGCGTTGCGCATCGCGTTGAACGACCCGGCTTTGATAACTATGAGTTTCATATATTTTTCTACTTTTTTATTACACAATGATGAGCTATACTATTATTGGCAAAATCATAAATGTGATAATTGCATTATTGAAAAGGATAAATTCTATCAATAGTTAAGAGATATACTCCATCTAATGTGCATGAGAATTTTTTAAGTAAATACATTGATGGTTAACTGATAGAATATGTTGGCCCCGTAGCCACGCACGGGCAATTGACTAGTATCTTATTCCCTACTCATCAAATTGTGATGGGCAGGATCACAACAACACCATCGGATTAAGCCGGAGCATGACCAGAACATCACCACAGACCCAAATCTAGTACAAATTAACTAGCAATTCACCACAATCACACCACCAGTAGCAATTCATGCTAGATTATTCCACTACATTACAAAGGGAAGAACTGGGGAGAACCAAACCTTACCTTTGATGCGTGTCCAAGCCGTAGTCGTACTCGTCGAAGCAGAGGAGGGCCAGCCGAGCCTGCTACCACCACCTGTGGGAGGCCACTGTCGGCCCAGGGAAGCAGCGGCCGCGCACCGCATCACCACAGGGCTAAGACGGCAAGTTCGAGCTGGGGCTCGAACGGGGAAGCCGTGGCGTTGAAGGGAGGCATGCTTGCAGAAGGAGAGCAACCAGGGCGCGGGAGCCGGAGCAGGGACGCCGGCGACCCAAACCCTAGGTGGGGCTAGGGTTAGCATGGGGCGCGCAGGAGGCGGGGGTGTGCGTCGGGATGCTGGGGAATTTGATGGAGGAGAAGGAGGAGGAGCAGCGCCAGCGAGCGGCGGCGCCGGACATGGTCGGCGACGACCTGAGCGAGCACGGCGGCGGCAGGACGCGAGCGTGCACGAGAAATCGCCTGGGGGGCTCTGTTCGTGCGGGATGAGAGTCATGAGACCCGGTGGGGGGTCAAAAAGGCACCACAAAAATTAGATTTTAACAGCCGGTAGATTTGCCTCAGTGATTCTCGACCTTCTATTTTAAATCTCTACTAATAATATTGCAAGAGATATGGTCCGTGACCGTCACAAGTACGCTTTCAATTCACCTAAAATACGTTTTCTGTCTGCCTCGCCTGCGAGTACCGTCCGCTTGTGAAATTGGCGTCCGTCTGTTTCCGTCGTCGTACACGTAACTTGTTTAGGTCTCTTGCTGCCGTGCGGAGTACCGCAGAGTACGGCTTTCGTACGATCTCTTGCTGAACCGTGTCGCCGTGTCGGGTAGCAAGTTCCGCAGAGACGCAGAGTATGGCTAGAACCCGATCGACCGTCCTCAAATAGCTAACCATCCTATTATAAATCACCCGTCCTCGGTTCCCGATCGATCAAACACACCATAGCCATAGCCATGCCAGAGACGACGATTGTTGTTGCTACTACTATGGAAAATACGAGGAGGGATTAGAGACGGTTGAGAGGACGTCGGGCTGCTCAAACTCCCATGTGATGCGTACGTAATTGATGCCCATGAGGTTTGCATCCCGGCGGAGCCAAACGCATGAAACACGGTGGAGCCTCTGAGCATGAACGCAACAGTACTCCCCTGCAGTTTGGAGCTTTTTGAGGCGGGTGTACCGGAGGCTGGCGCATCAGTGCAATCCGGCCGTGTGTATGCCGTCGCGCCGGGCCGAGTCCAGGAACTGAGCTGCACAAACTAGATCCTGCCAAACCCGCCCACGATCGGGCGAGGATGCAATACGATGATGGCCTGAGAACAAGCCAGGTGGCGAGGCCTGCGGTGGATGGGTTCGTGAGAACAGGTGAACGGGATGCCTCCTCCAGCTATGCTCCACCGGCTCCTCAAGCCGGACGACGACCGTGGTTGTAGTGTGAGCTTCACTGCCGTCCTTGGAGCTGTGCACTTCCGCATCCCGAGAGAGAGATTGACAGCTGTTTTAAAACCATAGAGCGATACTGCTATATCTATTTTTCGTTGCAGCTGGTTTCCTGTTGCAGAGATAGATTGAGGGCGGAGGAGATGTTCTGTTTTGATTTCTAGCTTTACTATTGTGAGAAAGAATTGCTGGGATTTCTTTGTACAAAAAGGCCAATTAGTACTTCTGATAGGCTGATCCTATGATGCGGTAGGATCTCCCAAGTAATTGCATATATAGCAGTTTCTTTGTTCACGTGAGATGCTAGCGTGAATAACACTTTTTCTAAGTTCAATTTCTCTTCTTTTCTTATTTTTTTGTAATATGTGATTATCTTTTTAAATGTAGAATACTAAAATTGACATATCATCTCATTAGCAATCTATGAATATAGAAACTAATTTATACCACCGCTGGTGCTACCACAAGTCGACTAATGTTTTATACGAAGGAGGGGTAAATGTGAGACGTCCCCTTGGATAAGCTGGTTGCTAATCATAGTTAAAAATGAAGAAATGGTAGACGTGCATTTTATATGTTGCGTTGTTTTGGTCTGTAGCATAAGTGCATGTTCTCAAACGTAGCAATACTTATCGTATATCTATTACCATGTAGCCTTGATGTTTTTGATAATGAAATTCTATAACTTTTAATATATCTTATCATTTCGCAGCAACGCGCGGGCACTTATAGCTAGTCTAATCTAAACTATCTTAGTTGCCTAGATGTGATTGTCGCCTGCCTGTACTTTCTTACCGCACTAAAAAAACCACACAAGAGAACCGTCCCAAAAAACCCGGCCACGCACAAGCCTGGGCATGGGAAGTCCGGCCCGGCCCAAAAATCTCAGGCCTGGGCCGCATTTTTGGCCCGATAGGCGGGCCTGGGTAGCAAAATCACGGGCCGACTGCTGACTCAGGCCGGGCCTGGGTAGTATTTTCGGGAGTTTTTGGGAAGGCCCGGCCCGAAAGCCCGACGGCCCAACAAAAAACACCTCACTCGGGCCGGGCCTAGGCAGAACTTTTAGGCCCGATAGTTGGGTCGGGCCGGGCCTGGGCCGCCATTTCCTATGTCGGGCTTTTCCTTGGCCCAGCCCGACCTGGCCCGGCCCGAGAAGATGCCCAGGTATAGCCACGCACGATTTCTGCTCCTTATCTCCCCGACTCCCCACCTCGGGGACATTTTCAACATATCCAGCAACCACCGAAGTATTATTCCTCCCGATCCAATCCTCGAGATCACGGGAGCACCGCGTCCCCACTCCCCCGGCCTCCTCCATCGTGAGTGGCGCTGTCGCCCCCGGCATCTTCTACCTACTGCTGGCCTCCTCCACCGCGAGCGGGCCACCTCACGCACGCCACATCCGTCGGGCCATCACCACCTCGGCGCCTCGAGCTGAGGACTCCAGGCCGGTTCAGCCTCAAACTGCAGCGCTGGGACAGGGCCGCGGGTGCCGAGATCGAAGGCCGTGTGAGCCTATGCTGGTTCTGGCACGCGGGGAACCGCTGGCGTCAAGGAGAGGGAAGTGGAGGTGTGCGGCGATGTGGATGTGCTGCTCGTAGTCTGCTCTTGCAGGAGAGCCATGCTCGCTTCGTATGAACTCGGTGGCCACAACGAAGCTGTACCCACACGGCGGAGAATCGGAGGCCACGCGACGGTTGCTCGGCGGTGACTCGGCGTATTGGGCGGAGACGACGCTGCCCAACACGATGGCGCTATTGCAGTTTTCCTATTCGCCTTCATATCCTCCTCTCTCTTCTAGAAATCGAGAGGCCATTCTTCCCCGATGGCTGGGGGATAAGATTGACTGAAGTGGTGCTTTACAAAACTGCAATTAATTTCTTTCTCTCAGATATTCTCGATCTCTGTATCTAAACTATATTAGTTGTCTAGAGGTGATTGTCACCTGCCTATACGTCCTTACCGCACTAAAAAAACCACGCAAGAGAATCGTCCCAAAAAAACCGGCCACGGACGATTCCTGCTCCTCATCTCCCCGACTCCCCACCTCGGGGACGTCTTCAACCTATCCAGCAACCACCGAAGTATTATTCCTCCCGATCCAATCTTCGAGATCACGGGAGCACCGCGTCCCCACTCCCCCGGCCTCCTCCACCGTGAGTGGCGCTGTCGCCCCGGCATCTTCTGCCTGCTGCTGGCTGATACGTCTCAAACGTATCCATAATTTTTGATGCTCCATGCTTGTTTTTACACCATTTGCTTAGTGTTTCGTTACACTTCGTGGCACTTTTATGCATTTTCCGGAACTAACCTATTAACAAGTCGCCACAGTGCCAGTTCCCTATTTTCTGCTGTTTTTGTATTTCAGAAAAGCTACACAGGAAATATTCTCGGAATTGGACGAAACAAGTTCCAGAAGTCTTATTTTTCCCGGAAGAGTACCGAAGACCGAAAGAGAGCCGGAGGGGGGGGGGCCAGGGGCCGCCCACACAACAGGGGGGCGTGGCCCAGCCCCTGGTCGCGCCCACACCTTGTGAGGAGCCCCTGGTCGCCTCCTGACGCCGCCCCTTCGCCTATAAGACGCCTCGGGACGGAAAACCCTAGGGGAATCGGCAATTTTCCAGAAAGAGTTCCGTAGCTCCGCCGCCGCCGTCGATGAATTTTGGGGGACAGAAGTCTCTGTTCCGGCACCCTGCCGGGACGGGGAAGTGCCCCCGGAGCCATCTCTATCGGTCTCCATCGCCGTCTCCGCCGTCTCCATCGACCTCACCGCCATCTCCATCAACCTTGCTATCTCCTATGATGAGGAGGGAGTAGTTCTCCCCCGGGGCTGAGGGCTCTACCGGTAGCTATGTGGTTCACCTCTCTCTCCCATGATGTGATCTTTATGTGATCGTGAGCTTTGTATCTAGTTGAATTGGTAGATGTTATTATTCATATATTATGCTACTCCTATGCTTTATTATTGTACTCTCCGGAGATACCTCGTATCATGGTGTAAAGGTGACTAGTGTGTGCATCATGTGTATCTTTTTGGTTAATGTCTCTATGAAATGTTGGTGTTTGTTGGAACCATCTAGTGCGTTCACGGTGATAGTGTGGGACAATCTAGTTTGGGTACATACGGACTTTGAGGAGTGCTTCGTAGCCCTACTCATGATTAGTGTTCGTTTTCCATTGGAGAATTGTTTTGAGTTGCATATTGATGATAGTATCTATTGGTTCAATTATGTTATATTTGTTGGGAGTGTGTCCACTAGTGAAAGTATGATCCCTAGGCCTTGTTTCCAAGCTTTGCACACCGTTTACTTCCTGTTTTGTTACATGTTTGCTTGCTGCCATTTTTATTTCAGATTGCGTTTACTACTTATAATCATCACAACTACTTGTATTTCACTATCTCTTCGCCGAACTAGTGCACATATACATCTGACAAGTGTGTTGGGTGTGTTGGGGACACAAGAGACTTTCTGTATCGTAATTGCAGGGTTGCTTGAGAGGGATAGCTTTGACCTCTTCCTCCCTGAGTTCGATAAACCTTGGGTGATCCACTTAAGGGAAACTTGCTGCTGCTCTACAAACCTCTACACTTGGAGGCCCAACACTGTCTACAAGAACAGACGTGTGCGTAGACATCAAGATCTTTTTTGGCGCCGTTGCTGGGGAGGTAAGGTAAAAGGTACTCACATCCTTTGGCTACTAAGTCTTTTAGTTGCTGGTGAGTGCTCGAAGTTATTTCCTTTAGATTCTGCAATTATATCTTTTTGTTTCTTGTTTTTATTTTCACTAGTTAGGCTTAATGGAAAATAAAGAGTTCTTTAGTCTTTTTCCTGAGTTTAGATTTGAAGAGAAAATTGAAAAACCTTTGGAGCTTTATTCGCATAGCAATGTTATTAGTACGAATGCTCTGAATCCCGTTATTGCTAATGCTATAGAAAAGTCTAAGCTTGGGGAAGCTGGTTTTGTTAAGCATGATATTTTTAGTTCCCCAGCTTTAGTGGAGAAAGTTTGTTCTGATAATATTTTATCTCCCATATGTGATGTTTCTAATGATGCTTGTGCTCCTCATCCTTTTAAAATACCTATGAAGATTGTTGAACGTGCCATGGATAACTGCTATTTAGGAGATGAAACTGTCCATCCTGGTGATCATTTGCTTTTTATACATGAATTATGCGAGTTGTTCCAGTGTGCAGGTATTTCAATGAACCAAGTTAAGAAGAAGCTATTCTCTTTTTCACTGAAAGGCAGAGCTGAGGAATGGTATAAAACACTGAAGGATGGTCGATCTATTGACTGGGAGGAAATTGTACCTCTCTTTTATTCTAAATTCTATCCTTCTAGTGAGGTTTATAAAGATAGGAATTACATTTATAATTTCCATCCGCATGAAGGAGAAAGCATTGCCCAAGCGTGGGGAAGATTGAAGTTACTAATGCATAAATGTTGTAACAACCCAAATATTTGTAATCCATTTCCTATTAATTAAGGTGCCAAATTTTTGGACCAAATAAAACTTTTTCATTCATATTGCATGTATGCATGAAATTCTATTATATGTCTTTTATGATTTCATGTGTGTTATAATTGGTTGGGCAATGATTAGTTAATTCCAACTTAACCAATAGAAGCATTAGAGAAGAACTATAAGAGCTAAAGAAACCAGAAACAAAAGAAGTAAAGAAAAAGAGAAGAAAAGTTTGATCTAGAAATTATTATTGACTACCCTACTTTGGACACTTAGATTAAGCAATCTGTAACTCAACTAAAGGTGTGGTCAGTTAGTTGAGCTTGATCAGGCTGCATACTAACTTGACCAAGAAGCTTCAAACCAAAATTCAAAGTGTAACCTAACTCAAACATCAGCCAAAGTTGGAATCTGAATCAGTGACCAAACCTTAATTTTGAATTAAGATTTCTGCAAAACCTCATCTTTTTGCTCAACAAAAATAGTTTTGGAATCCTTGTTTAATATGTTGACAACCCAAAGTGAAACTTTTCAAAAATTTGTATTTTGAATTCTTGCGGGCATTGTGTCGAGCACCTGGTGGGCAAAAATCCAGAAAATCGAAGCCACTGTGGCCAACCCTGTTCCCGTTCGCCCTAACCCTGTAGCCATGCCTGTGGAGTCCCCTTGGTCGAGCCCCAGCCTCCCCTGCCCCGACCCAGGCCGTGAGACATGGAGGAGAAGAGGAAGAACACGCCCGGACCCCCTCTCTCTCTCCCTCTGCTCTCTGCACGTTGCCGACCGGCATGAGCTTGCCAACGTGTACCCACGGTGCCCCGTCGCCATGACCAAGCCCCGCCAGCACGCCCCCAAGGCCGCCGCGCCCGGCATCGCCGATGCACGTCGCCAGAACCCCCTGCGCCGGCCACCTACTGGACACCCTTGCCCCCGCCCTTCTGGCCTATAAAAGCCCCCTCCGATCACGCAGTTGAAACCACACCGTCCCCAGCAAGCTCCCAGACATCCTCTCTTCCCCCAGTTCTCTCCCGTTCGACGTAGCCAGCTCCGTCGGCGAGCTACTGGACGCGGGTGGCGCCACCGCGTTCGGCCGCCGTTGGACGAACGGATGTCGGGAAGTGGAGGAGGAGTGCCGCCGGAGTCTTTTCTGCCCCGCGCCGTCGAGTTCTGCTTCCCCTACGCCCCTCGCCGTCGCCGTCGTCTTCCTCTCTGCACGCCGGTGAGCTCCCTCCCTCGCCGATGGACACGACGCAGACGCGCCGTTGGATTAGAATCCAACGGCAGCGTACCGATTCGGTCCCGTAAGTGACCTGACGAGTAGGCCCCACCTGTCAGGTTCGATTTCGAACGTTTCCCGCCCCGGGCGAAGCGGTACTGGGCCGGCCCGTTCGAGTTTCTTCGGAAATCAGCCCACTTCAGTAAAATTCGGTCCGAATTGTTTTTATTTATTTTCCCGCCCATTTTGAATTGTTTCAGATATGGTTTTCAAACTTTAATTCCAAGAGATTTAGAAATCCGTTTTTAGCAAATAAATATGCGTTGGAAAGCTTAGGAAATTATCTAGCCTCTGAAACTAGTTAGAATCCAATTTGAGTTAGGGATTTAATTCAATAAGGATACTTTGACCATAGCCTTATCCATCTTAGGAAAATTCTAGAAAATTGTTTAAACCTCCAAAAATCTTAAAACTTGGTTTATGAACTCACTAGTCAACTTGTCTACTGTTTAGTCCAACCATAATCAATTAAAACCTTGTTAGTGGTATCAATTAGACCCTAATCCAATCCTAGTGTGTAGCATAAAATGATAGATCCCCAATATGCACTTAGCTTAATTTTTTTATCACTACCAATCTACTTAATTAGTCAATCTCCACTTGAACTAGCCCTAATACCCTAGTGTCATACCAATACTTAGAAAGTAAACAACACATGGCACATGATAAGAAAATCTAACTTACACACTTAATGAAAACTTGCAACCCAACTCAATAAAATCCCACATGAATCCTATTGTTTGAAAACAAGTGTGTGCTTGGAGTGTAGTTAGTATTGTGTAGTGATTGTGTGCTTTGTGTTTATTCGTTATTAGATGCTAGTGTTGCTGAGGAGGATATTGAGGGGGAATTTTATCAAGAAGAAGAAGACTACCCCGGACACTTTGCCAACCAAGGCAAGCCATCTTTTGAATCATACTCCAAATGCCTAGCTTTACTATTGCATTCTACTGGTTTTTAAGTAAATTGCATGATTGAATTGCTAGAGTAGAATGATAGTTGGGTAGTGATCTTTTGCTTAGCAAGAGTATCAAGCTGAGTTTATCCAACCTTATTTAGTGGTTTCATCACTCAATATAGTTGCTTAGTCGCTAATAAAATTGAGGCTAGATATAAGGGGAACCCTATTTGAAATTGGTAACTTGAACTTGAAAACTTGAATTGGAGATTTCTCCTACATAATGGCTTTATGAAGGAAAAAGAAACTTGACTAAGAACTATGGAATGTATTTGTAAATGATAATAAGTGATGTACCATGTGAGCCAACCATTACCGTACGACCACACTACCCCTAAATGGGAAGGGGCTTAGTCCGTAGCTTGTTCACCCTAGTATGGGAGACCTTGTATCATCCTTTATAGAAGTGCACCGTGCGCGGGTACTTCCAAACTGGGTGGAAATTTCCATTCATACAGCATCCTGTAACGGGCAAAACTAGAGACGCCGGAACGGAAATGTCCGTGTCTCGGGCTCTAGGAAAGGATCCTATACTAGAGTGAATAAGTGAAAGAGTTTGTTTGATTATCTGAAACTCGCATACTTTGTGTATGACGATCCGTGGATTTCTCCCGGCAGATGTATCGAATCTTGTGGGTAAAGTGTACCCCTCTGCAGAGGTTTCAAAACTATTCGAATAGCCGCGTCCGCGGTCATGGACAGTTGGCAAGCTGTACTTGACTGTTGTCAAGAATGTTAACAACTTATGGTGAACTTGGGGAATGACTTGACTTGACATTGATGTTGACACACTTGAAGTTCCTCTTTAGATGAACTTAGAGAACTAAACTTCTTTTCTACTAATGAACATGCTTGGGAACTAAAGCTAGCCTTTTGCAAATAAACTTAGTGCTTAGTCCACCATATCAACCATGCATATCGACTTCCTCATTTTGTTTATAAGATGGTTTGCGAGTGCATCCAATGTACTCATGGCTGTGTCCCTGGCTATCAACTTGGCCAGACTATGGGGAAGAATATCCGGAGGAAGGTTATGAAGAAGACTACAACTAAGATCATCTCCTGAGTCGCCATTGCCTGTAGGGTGAAGGCATGGACCCGAAGACGTTATTTCCGCTGCTATATTGTGTTGTAATGTGAACTTGGTCACTATGACCATTGTATTTGAATCATTCGTAATGTAATGTCTATGGAACTGGTTACCAACTACGTTATGTGTATCACAACAATGATTCTGGGATTGTGGTGGAATACATAACGGGCACTTCGAATTTGTGATAAATTCGGGGGTGTTACAAATGTCCTATTCATGATCTTCCCCGTAATATTGTTATTAATAATTTTTATGCAAGGCTTTCAGGATATTACAAGGACTATCTAGATGCATGCTTTGATGGATCTTTCACAAGCAAGGATGTTGACACCAAGTGGGATCTGCTTGAAACAATTCAAAACAATATTGAAGGTTGGGATAGCGACAAAGGTAAAGGATCAGATATGAATTACGAGTTTGATTGCATTAAGTCTTTCGCTGAAACTGCTAATTTTCAAGAGCTTAGTGCTAAATATGGTCTTGATCCTCAAATTATGGTTGATTGCTTTAAAGCCTTTGCTTCCCATATGAATGTTCCTAAAGGAAATGGGGACGTGTATCATGAACCTTTTAAGGACACTTGCATAGAAAGTGATATTGTTATTGATGATTGCAATAAACATGCTCAAACTTCTAAAAGTCCTATTTCTTATAAGCATGTTAATTTTTGTGGAATACATAGACCTTGTGAACAGAGTTACAACAAGGAAGATTATTGCATCACCCAGGCAAATGAAGAAACCAGTATGTGGCTCAAGGATCTAGATGTGCTTGGTGAAAGGGTTTGTGAGCTTTATCCTTTTCTTTGTGAATTTTGCGGTAAAAAGGGTCACTTTAATTTTCAATGCCCAATTAATCAAACGAGTACCGCAGATTTGTATTGTGATGATAAGATTACTTTCAATCAGTATGATGAGCTTACTTTGTTTTTGAATTGTGAAGAGATATCTAGAAAGATTTCTTTGGTTGATATGAGAGATGTTGATATTAATAGCACCCTTCGTGGTTGTCGTCTCTATTGTGCTAAAGATTGCCTCGCAAATACTTACTTGCAAGATCTTATAAAACATGACGTTTTGCCAAGCTATGACAGGACTAATAGATGTTTCGATCTTATTAATAGAGAGGAGGAATCCTCCAAAGTTTCTTCTGTTGTTTCTGTCAGCAAACCAGATTATGTGGAGAAGATGCCTTTCCCTCCTAAAGGATATGTGGAGAAGATGCCCTTCAAGTCTCTCCCTCCTAAAGGAGAGAGTAAGAAGAGTATGAAGAAGAAGAAGAGGAGTAAAAGGAGAGAGGACACGGTATCTTCCCCTAAGCGTTATGATCCTGCTATAGATTATGATAATTCTGACTGGGATGACGTTCTCATGCCTGTTACCTATGTTAGTGATCATGATTGGGAAAAGCACTCTACTTTTGATATTGAAAATCTTTTTGGTACCAATTCTAAGGTTAATAATTGTTGTACCATTAGCACTATCCATGTTCCTTCTTATGATGATATGTTTGATGAATATGCTTTGCGAAATAGCTGTTCTCTAGTTCGTGATGATACTAAACCTCTAGTTTATGATGGTTATGATGATGAGTATAATATTTTTAGCTCACCTACTTTTGAGGAGAAAATTAGTTATGATTACAATATGCCTCCTGTTTTTGATGATTATGGTGATGAAAATAATTATTCTGTTGAATCTGCTCCTACTACGATTGTTCATGTGGGGAGTATTAATTCTTTTATGCATGTGGCTCATGATAGGGAAGCTTTATGTCATAGTTATATTGTTAATTCTATTCATGATGCTACTGAAAGTTATTATGAGAGAGGGAAACATGGTTTGATGGATCTCAACAATATTGAGTTTCCCCTCTTTATGTTTCAATTCTTGAAGTTATACTTGTTTTGCCTTCCTATGCTTTTTTGCTTTGCGTTTTCATGACTTGTCTCTTTACAAGATTATTTTTCATAGGAAGTGGTTCAGATTTAAATGTGTTTCATATTTGCTTTTTGATGTTCTCTATTGCTTCAAGTTCTTATATGGCGCCTACATGAGCATCTTTGCAAATTACTGTGCCTAGCTCAAAGGCGTTAAAGAAAAGCACTCTTGGGAGATAACCCATTGTTTTATTTTCAGTACTTTTTCTTTTATTTGAGTCTTGGAAGTTATTACTACTGTAATAACCGCTCCTTATCCTTTTTATTTTGTTGTTGTGCCAAGAGAAGCCTCTAATTTAAGTGAGGTAACATTTAGGGATGTTGCTGTCCTGAAACAGTTTTCGGTGCTGCACCGTAAAAATTCGTGAAAATTCTTTGTATATCTTTTGGACCTGAAATTTCTTGTGCATATGCCCCAGGTTATATCCAAACTTTCATTAGTTGAACACTTTTTGATTTGAGCAACAGAAAACCCTCTAAAAATTCGACCTTTGTCAGCTTTTCTGTTTTGACAGATTTCTGCCAATATTTGTGTTTGCCGCTTTATCGCTTTCTTTTTTAGTTCTTTTGATCACGGAACTTTTGGGGAAGTTGCTACAGTAGTACATACATTATATGTGGTAGTTTTGGGTTGAAACCTGAAGCAAAAGAGGTTGATTCATTATTATGCTTACACTAATGTTGCTAATAGATTTGTGTTTTGTTTTGTATGAAGGAAGTTTTCAAGTGTAGGGATTGGAGAATGATGAGATGAGATGAAGAATGGAAAAAAGCTCAATCTTGGGGATGCCCATGCGTCACCCCAAGAAATATCTAAGAAGTACAAGCGTCAAAGCTTGGGGATGCCCCCGAGGCACCCCTTCTTCATCGGCAAAAATCAGGTCACCTTTCAAGACACTATATTTTTATTGCTTCATGCACTATGCATTTTTCTTGGAGCGTCAGTTGCTTTTGTTTTCAGTTTTCTTTTCCTTTGTTTGCTGCAATAAATGTTTGGATCACATTATGTGTTTGGAGAGAGACATGCTCCATTTTTCATTTGCCAAGAACACTCCGTTTTTCACTCTTATCATTCAATGAGTGTTCTCTTTTTCTGCTACTGCGTTTAGCTTGCATTTTTCGCCTTGATTTTTATTCAGATCTTGTTTTATCTTTGCATCAAGGTGTATTTGGACCTCTGGTCTATGTTGGCTTTTATCAAAAGAGTTGTCTCAAAAAGGTTTGAATGGTGTTGGAAAAAATAAAAAGCTTTATGCAAAAAAGTGGTACAAGAAGGAGCTTGTGTAGACTGCGGCCTAGGCTTTTGCATGTCGTGCTTGATGTCTTTTTGATAGTATGCTTAGTGGTTTTGCTGTAGCATGACTTGTCTCAAATAACTGAGATTGCTTAGTGAGCCTTTGAAAAAATCATACGTTGTTTTTATCGTTTGGAAGCATTATTTTGGTTTTCTCCTTGATGCTTTATTTGGGTTGACTTGGCGCATGCTCACACATGTTAGACTCTTACAAAGTCACCAATAGCCTCTATGATCATTTAGTTTTTGACTTTTGATGCCATCTTATGCTTCTTTTAATGTCGCTTTGTCGCTTTGCATGATTATGGCCGGTATTGCTCTCTTAGTTGGTCGCTCCCAGTCTTTTGCTAGCCCTCGCCTTGTACTGAGTGACAAGGGTATAGTTAATAGAGCCCGTTAGTTGAGTACCCCTGAGGCCCGTTAAGCTAGGCCCAATTGTAATGATAGTCGAATACGAGTTCTTACCGTATGTCGATATTGTAATCTGTATCGTACCCTACCCGATCCTCGGGACCTGGTCACCTATATATAGGGGCCAGGAGGGGACGGTGTAGGGCAGATTGAAAGCAAGCCAGGTTGAACACCCAAGTTTACTTTCGACATACACCTATTTCGACTAACTTTACCATCGAGTTCATCCGACGCCCTATCTCCCCGATCCTAAGTCCTTCATCTAGGACATTTGTCGAGTTAACCCCTCGTCAATTGGCGCCGACCGTGGGGATTCTGGGCGTTGGAATCATGAATTCGACGGCTTTTTCGCTTTTAGCCAACAGCAGTTCAAAACTCGACGGAACTCAAGAGATGGAGTTAACAATTGGAAGTTTGAGCATCATCGTCGGGCCATCGGGTTCGTCTCGCCTCTCGGATTCGACGAAACCAGATCCGCCGGCAAACGAGCCTGAAGCAGAGGAAACATTGGAATCATCAGAAGGCTCTTCCAGTGAGGTAAATTCACCGGTCAGCTTAGAGAAAGTGTCAATCACAAAAGGCGACAAAATTCGGGAAAATTTCGACTTAGAAGAGAAAGCATGTCAAACGCACAACAACGGAAAGGACTTCGCCGTGGAAAGCAGCGGCGTCTCCAAAGTACATCAGCTATGCGTCATTATCACTGAAGCAGAAGAAGGAAACAATAGCGAAGGAAGTAAAAAGGTCGACAGGCAAGTCGACAAAATGAAAGATCACAACAAAAAGGAAAAGGAGAAGGTCCATGTCTTGGCTAGTGAATGGAGAATGATCAAATCAGCTATTAATCATGGTACAGAAGTACCCGAAGGATCGAGAAGAGAAGTTCTAATGAGTTATCAGTATGCATTGTACCAACACAGGAAGAAACTAAGGGAGGAAAGAAACATGATTTTTCAAGACAACAACAGTATATCAAGGGAAGAATACTGGGAAGAATATAGTGAAGATTCAGAATACAACAGAGAAAGGCACGGAGACCCAAAACACAACAGAGGGCGACAGCACGCGACAGAGAGGAAAGGTACTCAAGGAGTCCTACCCCGCATCTAGAAGAGGAGGAAGACGACTTCATACGAAAAACGCCAGAGGCAGCATTAGTAGCAGCGCAAGCGTATTTACTAGCTACAAGACCAGAACCTGGGGACCCACGAGAAGATATGCATCAAGCAGCAATACGAAGCCTCGGAATAGTAGAAGGAAAGATCAGGGAACATGGTCCAAAGATGAAGTCGACAAATTCCAAGGGAAGTCAAAAGGAAAAGCTTAGATACAATTTCACAGATGACGAGCATAGCGAATCATCAGAAGAGAAAAAGCGACAGAAAAGGAAGGAAGACGCAAGAAGTATAATAGCACAAGCTCGAGTAAATAAATCGCGACATGCTTGGAGGGAAGAGAATTACGAGGACGACGATAAAGATATGGGTGCATTGTGCTTTACCAGTAGGGTTCGCAAAACGCGGATACCCAAAGGATTCAAATTACCACACGACCAGAATAAGTATGACGGGTCGCAAGAACCTACCTTATGGCTGTCAGATTATCTGCAGGCAGTACAGATATTAGGGGGAACAAAGGCGACTGCAATGCAAAGTTTGCAGTTGCACCTCACCGGCGCCGCACGGTCCTGGTTAAATACCCTACCCGACGAATCCATTGGAAGTTGGGGGGAACTCGAAAGTCAATTCACAAGAAATTTCCGTTCCACCTACAAGCGCCCAGCATCACTGATGAGGACATCCCTATTACACCACCATTATCTCCTGCTCCTATTGTTGATGAAGATTTTGCTGCGAAGAAGTCCAACGAGATTAGGATTGGACCAATTACAAGAGCACGTGCAAAGCTATTGGAACAACAGGTGAACTCACTCTTAATTGAACCTGATGTTTTATTTAATGAGAGCTTTATACTACCTAAGTCTATGCATCTATGTATGATTAGGTTTGTTGATAACACAAGCATTGCACGAGGAGGAGACGCGTCGCAGCAAGATGAGCAAGACTTGAAGATCAAGTGCGCGAGGGAGGAGAGGGAGGCAGGCGCACCCGGAGATCACCAGAACATCAAGTCTACATAAGAGAGAGCATGAGATGGCGCGCTAGGACAGCCTTCGACGCGATGTCTATGAGTCTAAGGCGTGCTACACTCATGGCCTGCGTGCCAAAATGAGCTGAACCCATGTATGGGTCGGTATGTACCAGTTTGAGTCGAACCGAGTCCGTTTGGGCCCAAAACAGGTTGGTTTTGGGCCAGGTCTTTGCCCAGGTCGCCCGGACCCCTTTAAGTACCCCTGGGGCGCCCCCTTGTGTCGTTTAGACTACGTTTAGATTACCCCCAAACATCAGAACGAAATTGCTTGTAAGCTTTCCTCTGAAATCATATATTCCTCTGTGCTTCGCTCGGAATATTTACCCCACTCCAAGTTTGTTTCGATCTGGAGTTTTGCTACTGAGAATTCAAGTGTGATCTGCTGCTCCATTGGGAATTAGGAGATTGCAGAACCGCTTCGTGGTCGGCGGCTACGTGCGCAGGTGTGTGGTGTCTCGAATATCCATAGGGTTGAAGATCTGTTGCATTGGCAACGGGGGAACAGCCGGAGAGTTCATGTGCGTCTCACAGATTATCTACCAAGTTATCATCCATCTACATCGGCTCACTGAGAAGATCGGGCAACCCCTTATCATCTTGGTATCAGATTCCAGTGTTTACTCGGTGAGCATCCACAAATTCATCCCCGTAAATTCGTTTTTGTTTTTGTCCTATCCAGAAAAAGCCTACAAAAAAAATTAGGGTTCTTAGTTTTGCCATAGCCTAGATTGCATCGAGGTACTGGTTTTAGTACCTGATCGTCTTTTCGCGTATCTTTTGTTCCAATTTGTAGGAGTCTAGGTTCACCGATCTTTTCTGTATCTTCGTTTTGCGTTTGGATCTCGTTTACTGTATCATTGCGCATCATCTTCGTTCTTGGTTCTAAAGCCTATTCGTGCAAGTCATAGATCCGATCGGCAGTCCAGTCAAAAAAAAAAGCAAACAGCCGCCGCTCGCTCGCCCTCGCCCCAGCGCGGAGAGCGTCTGGGGTCGAGCGACCCGTTCGCCTCGTCCGCGCGCAGCTGCGCTCGAGCGCTGACCGATCGACTGGCACTTGTTTTCCTTAGCGCTAGCAGGCCAAAGCCCTTTAGGCCAATTTGATTCAGTTAAAAAAAAAGTGTAAAAAAAAAAAAAAATCTGAATCGCTGCGTGCACTGCGTGCGCGCTGGACCCCAGACAGCCTCTGTGCTCTGGCGTGAGTCCTATTTCAAAAAAAAAGACAAACTTTTTTGTCCGTTTCGCATCGCCGTCGCACTGCCGTGTGTTTCCGGCGTCGTACATCGCTGTCGTTGACATATTTTTTGTCGTTTTCTCTGTTGCGACAGCGTGTTACCACTGTGTCCACATAGCGTCCTTTCTAAACGATTTTGATCGCTTTAGCTACAGCCTATCTACAGCATCGTGTTAGGAGCTTACCCATACGAGACTAGCTACTTCGTGCTCATCAGGCTGCTGCCGTGTGCGCAATCTTGTGCCTGTTCGTCGAGCCAGTGCTAGCGTCTCTCTTGTGCATTGCAACACGAGCTACTGTGCGTCGTCACTTATATCTTTTTGAGCTCACTTTTCAGAGTTGCTTTGCCCCATTTATCTCCACCGTGTGTGTTTCCGTGGGTCTTTGTCATACGATCAGCACTAGGACTTGTACTTTGGTGTAGTTAGGTATCCATACCAAGCCCCACCATATACTCTGGTTGTCGTGTGATAGTCTTTCCCTCGGTATTCGTTACATCACATCCGTGCACGTTTTTGCCTATACAAGTCGGTAAGCTCTTCTATTCACTTTGGAACGGTAAGATACCTCGTTTCTCTCAGTTTCGAGTGAGTTGTGAGAGTTCCACCATACACCTATTTTTGTTTGCACTAACCTACTAATCATGTCTGAGTCTGATGCTGTGCAGCAAAAAAAGGATCCAAATGAGGCCGTGCATTGGAATGAATACGAAGCTCTTCGTGATACTTTGTCGAAGAGGTTCAATGCTGTTTGTGATAGTTTACATGACGATGTGCTTGCTGTTGACAATAAGCTGAATGCAACACATGATATAGCCACTGCGACACAAGAAACTGTGACCACACTTCAGCGTTCTATTGCAGATTTGACACAAGCTGTGCATACGTTGCAAGTTTCATTTGATCGTCTACCTCACCAGCAACCACTTGATCCTGAGGCTGCTGCGAGTGTCCAGGATGACAATCATGCACATGATGACGCTAATGCTGCAGCTGCTGCTGGTCGTCGTGATGGATTGCTTCTTGGTGGTCATGGTGGTCGTGGGAATGGAGGCCGAGGTGCTGGTATTCCGCCTGGTCGTGGTTTTGCTCCTATCGGCGCACGTCGTCGCTTTGATGATGATTTTGCCCAACCAGCCAACCGTGATGATGATGGGCTGGGCAAACCGAAGTTCACTGTACCCAAGTTTGTTGGTTCTACTGAGGTGGAAGAGTACCTCAATTGGGAGCTGAAGGTGGAAAAACTATGGCGCATGCATGAGTACACCGAGGATAGAAAAATAAAATTTGCATCTTCAGAGTTTGATGGATATGCATTGCTTTGGTGGGATAATATTGTCCAGTCCAGGCTTGAAGCTCGAGAGCCACCTATTACTACATGGAGGGGTATGAAAGAAGCGATGCGTGCTCGTTTTATTCCCCGCAATTATATTCGTTCTCTCTATGATAAATTGACGAATTTGAAGCAAGGTCTTAAGTCTGTTGATGACTATTATCAGGAGATGGAGCTGATTATGCAGCGTGCTAGGGTGCGCGAACCAGAGGAACAAACAATGCAGCGTTTTCTTGCTGGTTTAACTTACAATATTCGACGCATTGTTCGGCATCACCAATACTTTGATATGACAGATTTGCTTCATCAAGCACGTGAGGCAGAATTGACATTGGCTGAAGATGCTAAATTTGGACCTCGTTCTACAGCAAGTAGAGGTCGTTTTTCCCCACGGACAGACCCTAGTGTGCCTACCTCTAGTGGTACTTCTGGTTTCCATGGTAATGCTTCATCAAAACCTGATTCAGTTATTTCTAATGCCAAGAAAACATCACAACCTGCTGCAAGTGGTACTGGTTCCTCCAACTCTACAGCAGGAAATAGGGATATGAACTGTCATACATGTGGTGGCAAGGGTCACTTCCGGCGAGACTGTCCCAATAAAAAGGTTATGTTGATCAATGAGGAAACTGAAGAGTATGAGACAGGTGATGATGCTGATCCAAATTCGGATGAGGAGGATGATGATATGCTCTATGGTGATGCGTCATCACTGCCTATCATTGTTTGTTCGCCTAAGGTGCTGAGTGTGAGCCCAGATTCTGCAGAACAGCGGTGTAATTTGTTTCAAACAAAAGCTGCTGTTGGTCCTGGCAAGGCGTGCAAGGTTATTATTGACGGTGGGAGTTGTCGCAATTTGGCTAGTAAAGAGCTCTCTACAAAACTGAAGCTCAAATATATCCCGCACCCCAATCCATATTTTATTCAGTGGCTAAGTGATAGCGGAGAGATGAAGATCAGCCACATGGTGCGTGTTGAGTTTCAGATTGGACCATACAAAGACACCGTCGAGTGTGATGTGGTTCCTATGACAGTATGTCATTTGTTGTTGGGCCGCCCATGGCAATATGATCGTGATGTCCGTCACAATGGGAAAGCCAACACATATCAGTTACATTGGCGTGGCAAGGATGTTACCTTGAGACCTATGACACCGCAAGCTATTGTAAATGAATCTCGTCAAAAAATTGAAGTAAATCTTGAAAAAGAGAGTGAGAGAGTAGATAGACGAGAGTCTACACTTCCGGTGAGGGAGAGCCACAAGCCAAATCTGAGTGGTAAAAGTATGAGTGAGGGAGCGCATTCTTTAGTCATGTTAGCCACCAAATCTGATCTGAGAGAGTTTCGTGAGGATCCTACAGCTGTTCCTCTTGTGCTTATGTACAAGGGTAACATTTTGGTTTCTAACGACATGACCCCTCTATCTATTGGTGTTTCTAATGTGTTACAGGAATTCAGCGACGTGTTTCCGGACGAGGTGCCTGCAGGTCTGCCACCCTTGCGAGGCATTGAGCATCAAATCGACTTGATTCCAGGAGCATCGCTGCCCAACCGAGCACCATACCGCACCAACCCCGAGGAGACAAAAGAAATTCAGAAACAAGTACAAGCGCTTCTCGACAAAGGTTATATTCGTGTGAGCTTAAGCCCTTGTGCTGTTCCTGTTATTTTAGTTCCTAAGAAAGATGGTACCTGGCGCATGTGCGTAGATTGTAGAGCAATAAATAACATCACTATTCGATATCGTCACCCTATTCCACGCTTGGAAGATATGCTTGATGAATTGAGTGGTGCTGCTGTTTTCTCTAAAATTGATTTGCGTAGTGGTTATCATCAAATTAGGATGAAAGAGGGGGATGAGTGGAAAACAGCCTTTAAAACAAAATTTGGTTTATATGAGTGGTTAGTCATGCCATTTGGGTTAACTAATGCACCTAGTACTTTCATGAGATTAATGAACCATGTTTTGCGTAATTTTATTGGCAAGTTTGTGGTTGTGTATTTTGATGATATATTAATCTACAGCCGCAATGAATCTGAACATAGTGATCATATTCGACAAGTTTTGCAAGTGTTGCGTGATGCTAAGTTATATGGTAACCTTGAGAAGTGCACATTTTGCAAAGATAAGGTCATATTTCTGGGATTTGTTGTTTCTAAGCATGGAGTAGAGGTAGATGCATCTAAAATTGAAGCTATTCAAAATTGGCCTACTCCTATGAATGTTAGTCAAGTACGAAGTTTTCACGGTCTTGCTGGTTTTTATCGTCGTTTTGTGAAAGACTTTAGTACTATTGCTGCACCTTTGAATGAGTTAACTAAGAAAGGTGTAGAATTTGTATGGGGCGCAGCCCAAGATAATGCCTTTGATGAGCTGAAACGTTTGTTAACTTCTGCACCTTTGCTTGCACTACCAGATTTTACTAAGCAATTTGAGATTGAATGTGATGCTAGTGGCATTGGTATTGGTGGTGTTTTGATGCAAGAGGGTAGGCCTATTGCCTATTTTTCTGAAAAACTTTGTGGTGCGAGGTTGAACTATCCAGTTTATGATAAAGAATTGTATGCACTTGTTAGAGTTCTTGAGGTTTGGCAACATTATTTGTGGCCAAAAGAATTTATCATACATTCTGATCATGAAGCTCTGAAATATCTGAAAGCTCAATCTAATTTGCATAGGCGTCTTGCTAAGTGGGTTGAGTTCATTGAGTCTTTTCCATACATAATTAAACATAAAAAGGGTAAAGACAATGTGGTTGCTGATGCTCTCTCTAGGAAGAACATGTTGTTGACACAATTAGACATTAAGGTTCCTGGTTTAGAGAGTTTGTGTGATTTATATGCTACTGATCATGATTTTTCAGCGCCATATAGCATGTGTACTGATGGGAAAGCATGGGATAAATATCACATCCATGATGGGTTTTTGTTTCGTGCTAACAAACTATGTGTTCCAGAATCGTCCGTGCGTTTGCTATTGTTGCAGGAATCACATGCCGGCGGTTTGATGGGTCACTTTGGGCGTGAGAAGACGCTACTCATGCTCGCTGATCACTTTTATTGGCCTAGGATGAGGCGTGATGTGGACAGGTTTGTCAAGCGTTGCATTACGTGCAACAAGTCAAAGTCCAAGCTGAAGCCTCACGGTTTGTATACTCCATTACCTGCACCTACTACACCATGGGAGGACATTAGCATGGATTTTGTATTAGGTTTGCCTAGGACTAAAAGAGGCCATGATTCTATATTTGTGGTAGTGGACATATTTTCTAAGATGGCTCATTTTATTGCCTGCCACAAAAGCAACGATGCGTCGCATATTGCTAACCTGTTTTTCAGGGACATTGTACGCTTGCATGGAGTTCCCAAGACAATTGTCTCTGATCGTGATGTGAAGTTTATGAGCTACTTCTGGAAGACACTTTGGGGAAAGCTGGGCACAAAGTTATTATTCAGCACTACATGTCATCCCCAAACTGATGGTCAAACGGAGGTGGTAAATCGCACACTTTCAACAGTGCTGCGATGCATGATCAAGAAGAACCTGCGTGAGTGGGAGGATTGTTTGCCGCATGTGGAGTTTGCATATAACAGGGCGGTTCACTCTACCACGCAGCTATGTCCTTTCGAGGTGGTCTATGGTTTTAAACCCATTACGCCTCTTGATTTGTTGCCTCTTCCTATCCAAGAGCGAGTCAATATGGAGGCATCAAAGAGGGCAGATTTTGTGAGGAAGATTCATGTGAAGACTAAAGAGGCTATTGAGAAGAAAGGCAAGTACACTGCAGATCGTGCAAACAAGAAGCGAATGGAGGTCTTGTTCCAGCCCGGTGATATGGTTTGGGTACACTTTCGCAAGGACAGATTTCCACAGCTCCGTAAGTCCAAGTTGCTGCCCCATGGTGCTGGTCCTTACAAGGTTCTTGCCAAGATTAATGATAATGCCTACAAGATAGATCTTCCTATAGCTGAGTATGGCGTGAGCAATAGCTTCAACGTTGCTGATTTGACACCATATGAGGGTGAAGACATTGCCGCGTCGAGGTCGACGCCTTTTGAAGGGGGGGAGGATGATGAGGACATCCCTATTACACCACCATTATCTCCTACTCCTATTGTTGATGAAGATGTTGCTGCGAAGAAGTCCAACGAGATTAGGATTGGACCAATTACAAGAGCACGTGCAAAGCTATTGGAACAATAGGTGAACTCACTCTTAATTGAACCTGATGTTTTATTTAATGAGAGCTTTATACTACCTAAGTCTATGCATCTATGTATGATTAGGTTTGTTGATAACACAAGCATTGCACGAGGAGGAGACGCGTCGCAGCAAGATGAGCAAGACTTGAAGATCAAGTGCGCGAGGGAGGAGAGGGAGGCAGGCGCACCCGGAGATCACCAGAACATCAAGTCTACATAAGAGAGAGCATGAGATGGCGCGCTAGGATAGCCTTCGACGCGATGTCTATGAGTCTAAGGCGCGCTACACACATGGCCTGCGTGCCAAAATGAGCCGAACCCATGTATGGGTCGGTATGTACCAGTTTGAGTCGAACCGAGTCCGTTTGGGCCCAAAACAGGTTGGTTTTGGGCCAGGTCTTTGCCCAGGTCGCCCGGACCCCTTTAAGTACCCCTGGGGCGCCCCCTTGTGTCGTTTAGACTACGTTTAGATTACCCCCAAACATCAGAACGAAATTGCTTGTAAGCTTTCCTCTGAAATCATATATTCCTCTGTGCTTCGCTCGGAATATTTACCCAACTCCAAGTTTGTTTCGATCTGGAGTTTTGCTACTGAGAATTCAAGTGTGATCTGCTGTTCCATTGGGAATTAGGAGATTGCAGAACCGCTTCGTGGTCGGCGGCTACGTGCGCAGGTGTGTGGTGTCTCGAATATCCATAGGGTTGAAGATCTGTTGCATTGGCAACGGGGGAACAGCCGGAGAGTTCGTGTGCGTCTCACAGATTATCTACCAAGTTATCATCCATCTACATCGGCTCACTGAGAAGATCGGGCAACCCCTTATCAATCACTAGAGGAAGTTAAAGCATGTGTGCAGAGGAAAGGCGAAGCGCTACGTTCTTATATACAACGCTGGAGTATAATCAAAAACTCAGCAGAGGAAGTCTCCGACGAACGAGCGATAGATGCCTTTTCAGAAGGACTTTGTCGCTCAGATCTTGTGGAAGAAATAGGAAGAACAAGACCTACGACAGTAGCCGAGCTAATGGAACAAGCCAACAAATTCGCCGATGGAGAGGACGCGTATAACAACAAAAGAGGACGTTCGCCAGAAGTCGACAGAATAAGTAGACAGAGGAGACGACACCGCAGCAGGGATAACCATAGAGGGCGAAATCAGGTAGCCGCGGGTTACGTACTAGAAGAGGAGGAAGGACATGAAAGTAGGAGGTTTCAGGCAAAAGGAGTAGAAAAATCGAGGTACTCCGGTCCTTCGGCCGAGGATATGCTATGTGGACCTTGTCGAATCTATTACGCGTATCTCGACGGGAAAAGGGTCTCAAATCACCAGATGAAGGATTGCAGAACGTTCCTAAGGTTGCAAAGCGCCATGGGCGCAAGCCAAGAAGGGAGGCAAGGAGAAAGGCACAGAAATCAAGGATATCAAATACAAAGGCCAGCAAGACACCTAGAGTCAAAAGTGTATATATCAGCCATGATTCAACCGGTACCCAAGTCAAAGAAAGAGCGAAAGAGCATATCCAGGCAAGTAAACCTAGCAATATCATCACCGCCAGCTACCACAGAGTACCTACGATGGTCGGAACAACCAGTCAAGTTCAGTAGAGCAGACCACCCAAGGAAAATTCCCAGGCCAGGCCACTCGCCTATGGTCTTAAAGGCGCAAATAGGAGGGTACGACATTGGAAGAGTGTTCATGGATGCAGGGAGTGGCATAAACTTAATGTATGCTAGAACCCTAAGGGCAATGTGCATCTCGCCGACGAGTTTGAAGCCAACAGATTGCTCTTTCCACGGAATAGTACCAGGAGCCGCAAACTACCCTCTGGGAAGGATAGAACTCGATGTCTGTTTTGGCAGTAGTGAAAATTATAGAAGAGAGAAGCTGGAGTTTGAAGTTATGGACTGGCCGTCGCAATATCATGCAATCCTGGGGCGTCCGGCATTTACAAAATTCATGGCAGTGCCACACTACGCGTATCTGACATTGAAAATTCCAGGGCCCAAAGGAACAATTACAGTACAAGGGAGCTTTGAAGTAGCCAACACGTGCGACAGAGAATTCAACAGGATGGCGCAAACCTTCGGCATGACAGCAGAATATGAAAGGTTAAAAGGAGAAACGGATCATAATGTGCTACCCGACGTTGGACGATCCCTGCCAGATCAGGCTTTCGACACAACGCAGGACTCGAGGAAAATTCAGGTCCATCCCACAGATCCAAGCAAGACGACATCAATTGCGGTGAACTTGGATCCCGCATAGGAAGGCGCGCTCGTCGAGTTCCTCCGTGAGCGCTGGGAAATCTTCGGCTGGTGTCCATCAGACATGCCAGGGGTTCCCAGGGAACTCATCGAGCACGCACTAAATGTAGATCCCAAGGCAAAGCCAGTCAAGCAACCATTGAGGCGATTTGACAAACCTAAAAGGAAGGCGATAGCGTCAGAACTGCACAGACTAGAAAATGCCGGATTTATCAGAGAAATCAAAACTTCGAGTTGGGTATCGAACCCAGTTATAGTACCCAAGAAGAATACAGACGTACAAAGAGTATGTGTCGACTACACATCTCTCAATAAGCATTGTCCAAAGGATCCCTTCCCTTTACCCCGCATCGATCAAATAATCGATTCAACAGCGGGATGCGCAAGGCTTTCCTTTTTGGACGCATATTCTGGCTACAACCAGATCAAACTGAAGAAAGAAGACGAAGAAAAAACGGCCTTCATCACACCGTATGGGGTGTTTTGCTACCAAGTGATGCCGTTCGGCCTAAAAAATGCAGGAGCAACTTATCAAAGGATGATGCAAAGCTGCCTCGGGAACCAAATAGGGCGCAACATACAAGTCTACATTGATGATGTAGTCATCACCACAAGAGAGGAGAAATCTCTAATAAGCGACTTGGCAGAAACCTTCGACAACCTGAGCAGGTATAAGCTTAAGCTTAACCCGACAAAGTGCTCCTTCGGCGTCTCAGCAGGACAACTTTTAGGGTTCCTGGTATCAGCGCGAGGAATAGAGGCGAACCCAGAGAAGATTCAAGCAATTTTGACAATGGGGAAACCCACGAAACTACACGACGTACAGAAACTTGCAGGACGCATCGCGGCACTAAGTCGCTTTGTTGCTCGACTAGGGGAGAAGGCACTTCCTTTTTATGCACTCATGAAGAAGTCAGACGATAAATTCGAGTGGACAGAAGAAGTAGACGCAACGTTTGCACAGTTGAAAAAAGTGCTTTCCACGCCACCAGTGCTGGTCGCACCAAAAGAAAAAGAACCACTGCTATTGTACATCGCCGCAACCCATCAGGTGGTGAGTACAGTATTAGTAGTCGAAAGAAGTGAGGAAGGAAAAGCCCATGGAGTTCAGAGGCCAGTATATTTCATTAGTGAAGTGTTGTCTCCAACAAAGCAAAGGTACCCGCACTATCAGAAGTTAGCATACAGTGTCTTCACAACAGCACGAAAACTACGACAATACTTTGCGGTGCACCCAATTATAGTGGTGAATGAGGCGCCACTGTCGAACATATTGAATAATCCCTTAGCAACAGGACGTGTCTCTTTGTGGGGAATCGAGTTATCTCCCATGGACATCACGTACGAGAAAAGGAAGGCCATCAAGTCGCAAATTTTGCCAGATTTTACGGCAGAGTGGCTGGAGCTGCAGAGCACAGGACCACTAGATTTATCTAGTGTTTGGACAATGTACTTCAATGGCTCTAAAAGAGTCCAAGGCGCAGGCGCAGGAGTAGTGTTGATATCACCTCATGGCGACAAATTGAAGTACGTCCTGAGGATGAGCTTTCCACAGGCTTCTAACAATGAAGCAGAGTATGAGGCTTTGTTGCATGGAATGAAGATGGCTAAAGCATGTGGAGCAACTCGACTAAAAATATTCGGAGATTCTAACCTTGTCGTCCAGCAAGTTATGAACAGATGTGACACAATCAATGACAACATGCTGGCCTACAAAAATTTGTACCATTATCTCGAAGGAACGTTCGATGGATGCGAAGTCTCGCACGTAAGTAGGAACAGCAATGAAGAAGCCGACAATTTAGCAAATATCGGGTCACAGTGTTTACCTGTGCCATCTGGAGTATTTTGGGAGGAAATAGTAGAAAGATCAATAAAAAGTGGAAAAAGCTCGACTACTACAGGAGGCTCGGGGGATACATTAGAGCCAGAGGAGGTCATGATGATAGAAGAAACATGGATGCAGCCATATCTTGCGTACATGATAAATAAAATATTACCAGAAGATGCAGTGGAGGCCAAGAAGATAACTCGAAGATCGAAAGCGTTTGTCGTGTTACAGGGGAAATTGTACAAGAAAAGTATTACTGGCGTTTTGCAGCGTTGCGTAACGCCCCAAAAAGGACAAAAAATACTACAAGACATACATGGTGGAGTATGCGGCCATCATGCTAGCAGCAGAGCAATAGCAGCAAAAGCTTTCCGAGCAGGATTCTATTGGCTAACAGCCATCGAGGACGCAAAAGATATAGTTCGACAGTGTGAAGCATGTCAAAGGTTTGCATCTAGACCACACGCACCAGCAGCGGAACTGCAAACAATACCATTATCTTGGCCTTTTGCACAATGGGGCCTTGATATGGTGGGAAAATTGCACAAATCCTGGCCAGGAGGGCATGTCTACATGCTAGTGGCCGTTGATAAATTCACCAAATGGGTGGAAGCGGCCCCGGTGACAACTCAAGATTCTACAGCAGCAATCAACTTCATCAAGTCCATAGTTTTTCATTTTGGGGTGCCACACAGCATCATCACAGACAACGGGACGAATTTCACTTCAAAGGAATTCAAGAGTTACTGTGAGGGATTAGGAATCAAGCTAAAATTCGCATCGGTGGCGCACCCGAAGACAAACGGGCAAGTCGAAAAAGCTAATGGCCTGATATGTAGTGGGATAAAAAAGAGGCTCTTAGCACCTCTCGAGAAAGCCAAGAGCGCTTGGGTAGAAGAATTGCCCTCCGTTCTTTGGAGTCTAAGAACTACGCCTAATGCAGCAACTCAAGAAACTCCTTTCTTCTTGGTTCATGGCGCAGAAGCCGCGCTTCCAGTCGAGGTTACACACGAGGCTCCAAGAGTGACAGCATATGACGAGACAACATCAACAGAAGCATTGCAGGATGATGTCGATGCACTAGATGAAGCAAGAGATAAAGCATTAGAAAGGGCTACGCAGTATCAATAGAGTCTACGAAACTACCACAGTAGTCGAGTTCGTCCACGATCCTTCGTGGTGGGAGACCTAGTTTTGCGACTCAGGCAAGATAGCCATGGCAAATTGGAGTCCCCTTGGGTGGGACCTTACATCGTCACCGAAGTAATACCAGGAGGAGCATATCGACTACAAGACAAGAAGACTGGAAAGGATGAGAGCAACCCGTGGAATGCAGAGCAGCTACGGCGTTTCTACGCGTAGGATAAAAGTAGTGTTATCTGCAAATTCGAGTTAACCTTCTGAACCCAGAACATGAGGCCACAGGTCGGGTTCTTTGGGGTTGAACTCGACAAAATTGTACAAATATCTCTACTTCTTCGCCTCGGGGGCTTTAACCCTCGGGTCGTACGAAAGGAATTCTTATCACAACTTGGAAGACCTTTTTCATTATAAGGTTGTACAGGCAACCCGATAAATATTGAAACAACTTGGTTCGTAAAGGAACCCGATATTCTTCTTAAATTGGTTCGCAAAGAACCCGATAGATGGAAAAGTGTACCTCAGAACAATGACTTGTTTTCCTGGTACTAGCAAAAACATCGACACCAAGTGCGAATATTCATTACAGATAAACATGGTAGCAAGGACATTATCAAATGAAATTACATAAAAACAAGTCCTAATGGAAGTGGACTTCAGCTTCATACTTCTTCTGGCAAAGGGTGCCGTCGTAGATCTTCACGTCGAACTTCGACGTGCCGATATGGAAGTCGAAGGCCATGACGAAGCCTTGATGGATGTCGTGGTCCTCTGCAAATTGCGACCAGCCGCCCTTAAAGTACTGCTCGCTGTCGCCATCATACCACACCTCCACCTCGTATGGGATGCCACTGCCAGACTGTTCACGGAGAACCGCCTCTCGAAGTTCGCGGCCATCCATGAACTTGGTAAAATTCAGCGGCAGGCGCTGAATCTCATGGCACTGCGCCATGGCAATGCAGAGGAAGGAAAAGATACGGGGAGGCGCAGTAGGAGCAGCAGGAGGAGGAGCGTTTGGACCTGGAGCAGCGCCAGTCACCTTGGGCTTGTTCTTGCTACCAGGGGGGCGGCCGGGACGACGCTTAGCCGGAACATCCAAAGAAGTTCCTGCGGTGGCCGGCGGGGTGTTCTTGTTCTTACTTCCACGAGGGCGACCTCGACCTCGTGGCGCCACCGGGGAGCCAAGGGTCAGACGAGAACCTTCAGCATCTGCCATGAGAACAAGGGAGAAACCTTGGAAAACCCTAGATGGAGAGAGAAGATGATGCGGCGGAGGAGGAATCTGATTAGGGTTATTTACCTTAACCAGAAGGTGCCTTATTTATAAGCACGTGTTATTGGGCCCCCGTGCTAAAACAAAGCCCGTAAACGTATTTTACAGCAAGAGTTAAATTCTGCGCACAGCAGACGATAAATATCAAAGAAGAAAAAAAAAGAAAAGGAGACTATGGTCGCATGATATGAAAACTTCGACTTGGACTCGGGGGCTCGCCAACACTGAGACGTTCACAGAAGAAAAGGTGGCGCCGACGAATGCCAAGTAGGTGCGCAAGACTGTATACGAAGGAATTTCGATTATAGCCATGGGGGCTCCTATTTTCAAGAATGGTAAATACAAACTTCTCCCTGAAGTGGTGGCTGAGTATTAGACGGCAAGATGTCCTTAAGGTATCTCAAAATTGAAGTATCTCGACGATGATGTATCTGGAAGTTAAAATATCTCGAGTTGAAGTATGATGAGTTACATTACATTTTTTGAGCCTATACTCGAAAAAAGCCTTTTCGACTATAGCCTCGGGGGCTACTCCCATCGGGAGCGCTGAGCGCGCACCCGACGATATTTCTTGGCAAAGCATTATAATTTGAGAAGTACAGGAGTGTTACTCCCATCGGGAGCGAGTTTTATGGTTGAAGAAACCCGAATATTTTCAGTCAAGATTTGACTGCGATATGAGATTCTCGAGTTGCGTTATCGCAACACAACTCGAATGCCGTGACTTGTCACGAAGGTAAGACCCCGGGATCCGTCCTGTGTGGCCTGGTATACGAACATGGATGCGCTCTGCTGGTATGTATCCGTGTCTACGACGCGAAGAAAATCCCGGTGGACGCACTGGGTACCCTAAGAACCACTGGGATTCATTCTTTGTAAGTCCTAAATGCGGCAGAAGAATGGGTTTGACCGGTATCCCGAATTCAAATCCAAGGGGATTGAATTTGAAGTAGGTGACAAGTATCTGTTCCGGCAGTTAACTGACCTCTTGATCCGTCAGAGTTGTCAGGCTTGCTCATCAAAACCCCTTGCGAAAGAATATCATGAAAATAAGTCGAAAAGACTAAGTCGAAGATTTGAAGATAAGAAGAAGTCGAAGAATTGATCAAGTCGAAGATTTGAAGATTAGAGATTCAACCTGAATCTACAATTCTGGTAGAATCTCAGGGGCTACTGACAAGGGTATAGTTAATAGAGCCCGTTAGTTGAGTACCCCTGAGGCCCGTTAAGCTAGGCCCAATTGTAATGATAGTCGAATACGAGTTCTTACGGTATGTCGATATTGTAATTTGTATCGTACCCTACCCGATCCTCGGGACCTAGTCACCTATATATAGGGGCCAGGAGGGGACGGTGTAGGGCAGATTGAAAGCAAGCCAGGTTGAACACCCAAGTTTACTTTCGACATACACCTATTTCGACTAACTTTACCATCGAGTTCATCCGACGCCCTATCTCCCCGATCCTAAGTCCTTCATCTAGGACATTTGTCGAGTTAACCCCTCGTCACTGAGTATAAGCTCTACTCGTGCATCCAACTCCTAAAAACCAAGTTTTGCCAAAGTGTCCACCATACATACCTATTAGCAATTTGCTATTCCAAAGTGCATTTGACTTGCTTTTATCTACTCTTCAAATTAAACTCTTACCAGTGTTATGCGAAAATTGGTCAGTAAAGCTCTCACGAACCGAAAGGCACACTTTACTTTTTCTCGTTCTTAATTTTTTTGACATTGTGGTCTCTTATGTTGAGTTGTTATGCTTGCAAGTTATAAGTTGGGAATCAGCCCAGCCATGCCGTCATGGGGCAAGCTTTCAACATTGCACTTCTTATTTGAGTTGATATCGTGATCTTTTGTTGATGGATACTCGCGGTGTGAAATGAATTGGGAATCTTGCGGGATCATGGAGTTTGTATATGTGTTAGAGAAACGCCTGGGCCACCAATCTAAGCCATGCATAATTCATGGTGGAAATTTGCAGCATGCCCATAGTGGACATTCAACGACGCATCTCAAAATAAAAAGCTATACAAATGGTAAATAAAAGAGATGTCGAGGTGTTCATTGTCTGCTTGTCCTGTCATTTTGATGTGGGCTTGTTCCATGTCATCGGGAACGGAGGTACCCCGTTGGCGGTTCTCGATGATACGTGTATACTTACAATGACAAGAGCTTGCTTGGGACTCTAAGTAAAGTAGCATGAGGTTTGGGTACTCGTATTCACGGGACACGAGGTTTTCAACTTATGATTTGTCAAGCATATGCAGCATAAGTGTTCTCGCATTAACTTTAACCATTAAAGATGATTATGATGGGGGCAATGAGAGCTCAAAGCCAGTAAGTACCATAATTTTTTAAGGTTATAAAACTTGCAATCACTGCTTCCCTCTGTGAAGGGCCTTTCTTTTACTTTTATGTTGAGTCACCACCTTCTATCTTTATGCACCATTAAGAGAGCATAGTTGTCATTCTGAGTATAATGTGCATTGTTCCAAAGTTTTCATTGATTGATTCATATTGTTGGTTTCACTTGTTCTTAAATTATTTGTATCTAGTCGCCCTCTTAAACTTGAAGGTGTCCTATGCATTTATGTTTTGCTCTCTCATTAAGGACAAGCTGAAAACCATTTGTATGTTTTTCCTTATGATTTGAACACACATTTGACTTTTATTGTTTCATTTTCATGATCTTTTGTTTGTGTTCATTTTTATATTATAACATGGTTGCTAAGTTTCTATTATCAAGATTATGTCTTTCATGCCCATGTTTTAAGTTCTTTGATCTCAGCACTCAATGCTTTACCTATATGATCAAGATTGTGATGGTGCATGTCGCCTCAAAAATTATTTCTTTTGTTATCACTTACCTACTCGAGGACGAGCAGGAGTTAAGCTTGGGGATGCTGATACGTCTCAAATGTATCCATAATTTTTGATGCTCCATGCTTGTTTTTACACCATTTTCTTAGTGTTTCGTTACACTTCGTGGCACTTTTATGCATTTTCCGGAACTAACCTATTAACAAGTCGCCACAGTGCCAGTTCCCTATTTTCTGCTGTTTTTGTGTTTCAGAAAAGCTACACAGGAAATATTCTCGGAATTGGACGAAACAAGTTCTAGAAGTCTTATTTTTCCCGGAAGAGTACCGAAGACCAAAAGAGAGCCGGAGGGAGCCAGGGGCCGCCCACACAACAGGGGGGCGCGACCCAGCCCCTGGCCGCGCCCACACCTTGTGAGGAGCCCCTGGTCGCCTGCTGACGCCGCCCCTTCGCCTATAAGAAGCCTCGGGACGGAAAACCCTAGGGAAATCGGCAATTTTCTAAAAAGAGTTCCGTAGCTCCGCCGCCACCGCCGACGAATTTCGGGGGACAGAAGTCTCTGTTCCGGCACCCTGCCGGGACGGGGAAGTGCCCCCGGAGCCATCTCTATCGGTCTCCATCGCCGTCTCCGCCGTCTCCATCGACCTCACCGCCATCTCCATCAACCTTGCTGTCTCCTATGATGAGGAGGGAGTAGTTCTCCCCCGGGGCTGAGGGCTCTACCGGTAGCTATGTGGTTCACCTCTCTCTCCCATGATGTGATCTTTATGTGATCGTGAGCTTTGTATCTAGTTGAATTGGTAGATGTTATTATTCCGATATTATGCTACTCCTATGCTTTATTATTGTACTCTCCGGATATACCTCGTATCATGGTGTCAAGGTGACTAGTGTGTGCATCATGTGTATCTTTTTGGTTAATGTCTCTATGAAATGTTGGTGTTTGTTGGAACCATCTAGTACGTTCACGGTGATAGTGTGGGACAATCTAGTTTGGGTACATACGGACTTTGAGGAGTGCTTCGTAGCCCTACGTATGATTAGTGTTCGTTTTCCATTGGAGAATTGTTTTGGGTTGCATATTGATGATAGTATCTATTGGTTCAATTATGTTATATTTGTTGAGAGTGTGTCCACTAGTGAAAGTATGATCCCTAGGCCTTGTTTCCAAGCTTTGCACACCGTTTACTTCCTGTTTTGTTACATGTTTGCTTGCTGCCATTTTTATTTCAGATTGCGTTTACTACTTATAATCATCACAACTACTTGTATTTCACTATCTCTTCGCCGAACTAGTGCACCTATACATCTGACAAGTGTATTGGGTATGTTGAGAACACAAGAGACTTTCTGTATCGTAATTGCAGGGTTGCTTGAGAGGGATAGCTTTGACCTCTTCCTCCCTGAGTTCGATAAACCTTGGGTGATCCACTTAAAGGAAACTTGCTGCTGCTCTACAAACCTCTGCACTTGGAGGCCCAACACTGTCTACAAGAACAGACGCATGCGTAGACATCACTGGCCTCCTCCAACGCGAGCGGGCCACCTCAAGGACGCCACATCCATCGGGCCATCACCGCCTCGGCGCCTCGAGCTGAGGACGCCAGGCCGGTTCAGTCTCAGACTGCAGCGCTGGGACAGGGCCGCGAGTGCCGAGATCGAAGGTCGTGTGAGCCTATGCTGGTTCTGGCACGCGGGGAATCGCTGGCGTCAAGGGGAGGGAAGTGGAGGTGTGCGGCGATGTGGATGTACTGCTCGTAGTCTGCTCTTGCAAGAGAGCCATGCTCGCTCCGTATGAACTCAGTGGCCTCAACGAAGCTATACCCACACGGCGGAGAATCGAAGGCCACGCGACGGTTGCTTGGCGGTGACTCGACGTATTGGGCGGAGACGACGCTGCCCAACACGATGGCGCTATTGCAGTTTTCCTATTCGCCTTCGTATCCTCCTCTCTGTTCTAGAAATCTAGAGGCCATTTTTCTAGAGGACATTCTTCTCCGATGGTTGGGGGATGAGATTGACTGAAGTGGTGCTTTACAAAACTGCAGTTAATTTCTTTCTCTCAGATATTCTCGATCTCTGTATCTCTCGTTGTACACCAAATTAGCATGTTACGTTTCATCTGCTGACTTGTTTAGCATTCAAGTGAAGGAATTTAATTTGTAGTTTTACTGATTCTGTATCATGTTCAACTGGCTTTGCAATGCAGGGAAGATAGATTCGGAATAATTTTACAGCCGCACTCACTCATACATGTATGTATGCTAAAGAAATGTTCACGATGCAAAGGAATGGACTCGGTGTAACACAACGGCGTAGCTAGGGTTCCCCAGCCTGGCGGCCGGCGATGTCCGCCTCCTCCGTCTCCGGCGGCAGCGGCCCCGATGGCGTCTCGCCTGACGCCATCATCGAGTGGCTGCAGGACGAGAAGGGCTATCTCTCCCCAACCCCAAATGCAGATAATCTCTCCATCCGCTACCGTCGTCGCGCATCCCGATGGGCGCTCTGTGAGCATCCTCTGGGGAAAGCCGGAGCCGCCACCGCCGATGGTGCTGGTGCCGCCGCTCTTCGACTACCCACCCATCGCCGCCTGCACCAGGTCCCCGCATTCACCCCTCTCACTCCCCTCCCCTTCCCTCTACCGCAGGCGAAATCTTCTCTGGACCCTCCCGCTCCAGCCGGGAGCGAAAAAACTGAGGGCACGCCACGCTTTGTGCAGTACCATTCAGAGGCGAGGGTTTCTTAAGTTCGACTAATTGCTTGATTAGATTAGATAGATGGTCCTGATTAGTGATTCTCCCTTGTGAAATTACTCCTCGTCATTCCTGTACTCTTTAACTGAATCATTGGATTAGTGATTATGACTTTGTACTATGCCACTAACGCCGGCTGATTAACCAGTGGGTGTGCCTTCGTGATTTTCAGTTCCGGTAGCTTGCTGTGGCAATGCACATGTGCGAGCCAACGGAAACGGCAAGTGTTGTCCTTGCTTGTGATTTACTGAAGTTGGTCTTTGTCTTGACCACACAGGATGTCGGTGCCGGCATATGAGGTGATGTTCGGGAAGCTCCTGCGGCGCAGTCTGTTTGAGGACTTACTTCGCGGGGAGCATGACCTCAAGGTTTATGCTGAAGCCGCTGGAAGATCCTCACGTTGATTTGGTCGCCGACGTATCCTCTGCCACATGATATACCGTTACCACTCGTTTTTTAATTCTGCTGCATCGGGTTCTTTCAGCTGTACTGTTTCTGTTTTAGTTTGATAGGATACGAGGATGAGTGGATCTTCGATGGTTCCATCCTAGCTGCTATTTTATGTTACTTTATGATAATAACATTTTCTTGCTTGTTCTGTCAATTATGATTACATTGTATTGCCATTTTTGATGTTACCTTTCGATGCAAACCAATCCCTACTGGGTAGCCTTGTCTTCCGCTATGCACAAGTTAACAAATTTAAGATTGCCTATATTGGTTGATACCACCTTGGTGCTAGAAAAATATTTCAAATGGCGTGCATGTTTATAAAGCCGTTAGCCCTTGCTTTGAGTCTTATTTGTAGAGTGGTTATGAGTCTTCTTGCACTTGAATTGTCAAGAGGTTTTATTCATACGCAATACAAATTGTTGGTGCAGGTTATGGCCACTCTAAATGCTGTTTTATCAATAAAATGCCATTAGCTCTTCTATTTCCCTAGCTTGAGAAAATTCCGCATGTTATAGTATATGTCACAGGAGCATGTGCAGATATTATTATTTGCTAGACTGCTGTTTATACCTACGTATGGTTGTATTCTGGCTATGTTTTTGTCTCTTCTCCTATTCTTGGTACATGCCAACTTCTAATTTCAATTAAAATCTTTGATGTATCTAATGAATTAGGGCTAAATCGGTGGTTATATTAACCCGTATTAGCGTGACTGCGTGAGACAGTTGGCACTTCAGTTTTGCTAATTGACTAATTTGCGTATGTATCCATGTAGGTATGCCATATACGAGGATGAATTCAATAATTGCCGGTTTTCAAGGCTTCAAGATCCAATTTTATCAGCCATGGTTAGATTTTCTATATCTTTGTTTGCTGAATATATATACATGCATTGGCTAGCACTTAGTTTAATAGACCATATTTTTGTGTTAGATATTAGAATTTGTAAGCACACACAATCCATTGCAACTTTCACCCCTTTGCTTTGCATGCAGTATTAGTGGGATCCAACTAACTTTTCATTATACAGTAATCGAATTGGTTACTAAGAATGCCCACAGTTAATTTTTAGTTACAAGGTCGTGAACTGGCATAGGTACTTGCATAGTTGAACTCATTCTTAGCCATTATCATGTGAATGGAAAATACCGAAATTCTGGTCATCCTCCTCTAAATTTTATTTTGTTGGGACACACTGCAACATTTCTTCTTGTGATATTGTTAGACTCAGAAAACGTGAACAATGATTATGCACAATAAAGATGTAAATCCTCTGATGTCTTTGTCAACTAAATTAGCTTAACTCCTTCCCAACACATTTGAAACTTGCTAACCATATCCGTTGTGATCTCCAATTTCTTTTTTTCTAAAGACGGCAGGTGCCCTGGCTTTGAAGAGAAAAAATAGTTCGTATACGCAAAGATGGTCTCCTTAAAGATATCCAAATTTTCAGATGCATGCCACTGCCAAAAAATAGATGTACCATCGTCATAGTTTCTAGCAAATCAATCCATACATGTTATAATTTCCTTTATGTAGTGCCGTTGATGAAGAACTGATCTAATTAATCGATTACCTTTGGCTATTACCGGCTGAAACTTCTTTCATGTACTCATATGCATTGTTTTTCCGGTAGCAAACTTGGAACATTTCTCTCATTAATGTAATCTTGAGAGCTTTACGTGTCCATGTGTTCAAGGTGATCCACAGTGTGATAACCTTAAATATTGATTATGCAATAAAGGTAGATCAAAGTGTGATACTGAGTGATACGGATCAACGTGATCCGAAGGGGTTTTAGGCCCAATCTTTCACGGCGATCGATAGATAGCAGAAATACCCGACTAGATCAAGATCCAATCGTGCAAATCTAAAACAAAACCAATGTTGTGTAGATGAATCTACACCACAATCAGTCAACAATTTCAATGAAGAAATCGCAAGCACGGAGGTTTTTAGACAGCTCCCTCAAAACTCGATACTGGTATCTACCCTGGAAAACACATCGTGTTCATAGACTTAAACAAAAACTCCCCTTCTACAACTCACGCTATGTGGCTTTATATAATAGCCGACCTGACCAAACCTTCCAAAACTAAAAAAACACTTGTATGTAAAACTAGGCCCTATAAGGAAATAATAAAAACCGATGGTACAAAATAACTTGATTGTTTGTGTTGACCGATGCATGCAGGTGGACCCCATCCAGTGGCGTTCAGATTTAATCGATCCCAACATCCAAGAGCCTTTACCATCTGAACCGTTTCGTCAGGTGGCCGTGGCGATCCAAAATAGTAGTATGTACTAATATTGCTGCATTCACGCACACACAGACAGTCTCGATGCAAAACTTCACTTGCCTTGTTATTTGCCATATACGTGGTGTAGCCAAACTCCTTTTCCCATTGGTCAACCAAGAAGACTCTCACGTCCATGGATGATTGCACCCACTCATACGCATGTTCATCTGATTTAGGCTTGGACAAAGTGCTAATTTGCCTCTTGTCATTCTGTTTGAATTGAAAATTATTTAGCGCGTAGACGACTTGCGACACTGTATTCTGGCCAGCAGCAAATATAGGTGGTGCCACATCATCCTCCCCTTCTTTAGGCAAAACCGTCCTCGGTTTCGAGTCATCCTCTGCAGCCATGGGATCGTCAAAAATAGGATCAACAGCTAGCACTTGTTCTGCTAAAGAAATAAACGCAACTTGTTTAACAGCAGCTTCGGGATGTTCAGTTGTTGATTGAACATGCACAGAAAAGAGCGTAACATCTTCAGGTTCTTTCTCCTTCGCTCCTCCTTGCACCTTGATTTTTGCCTCACAGTGTTGTCTTTCATTGTCTTCGTCCTCCTGGAGTTGCTCGAGTTTTTCATCTCGCCAAGCTTTGTACTTTATGGTATCCATGGACACCAGAGTGTACATTTTGTTGCCATAGGGAACAACATACTTGGTATAATAATAATGCTCCATATGATATGTTGCACCTTGATCCTTGCACCATGGCCTTCCCAAAAGGAGATGACATGAAACCATGTGTAGAGGAAGCACATCACACCAAACAGCAAAAGCTAAGTTGCCCAACATAAATTGAACCAATGTTTGGTGTGTGATGGCAAGCTTGATGTCACCAAGATGCAGATAATATGGCTCTGAAATTGGTTGTACAGGCAATTCTAACTTCTCGACCAACTCACTGCTAACAGCGTTGATTAAAGCAGTCTGGTCGATCGTCAAAGCACATGCACGTTCCTGTACGATCACACGAGTATGGAAAAGTTGCTCAGCGTGCCCTTTCTCTTCTTTCTGAAACCAATGAGATAGAACATCTTTGTCCTCCATAACCGAAAAATTCAAGTGCTGCAGACTATCACAGCAGAAAACAAACTAACGGTGCCCAAAACTGATCGTAAGCAATCAATTCCACAGCTTCTTTTCTCGTCCTTGCTTAGCAGAGATCGGCAGGAGACAGCTTCTTCTCCCGTTCTTGCGCCACAGAACGGTGTGCCTAGTGTCGCTGGAGGACGGAGATAGTCTGCCCTGGGGCGCGGATGCGAACAGCAATCCCCACGAGGCCGACGTACGAGGCAAGTCTCGCCCGAGGACGACACAGTCTGGGCGATGCGAGCTTGGCGGGCGATCCGGTGCAGATGGGCCGGCCCAGGCAACATCGCGCTTGGCTGCCAGACGCATCCCAGGCCGCAGACCCTCGATCGCGGGACGCGCCAGGGGACGGAGAGCGTCTGCCCTCCGGCGCTAGCGAGCGATCTCGTTTTTTTTTACTTTTCCCCGATCGGATCTGTCGCTGGAGAAGCGATCAGGCGGTGGCCTCCCTGAAAGATCGATCAATCTGCACGTTGCACCTGAAACCAAGATCTGATCAAACTGGCCACGTAATTGCAAACCAAAGTTCAAAGGCTACTTGTACAAGGAATATGTGATCCGATCTGCACCATTCACATGCAAGGCACCACAACAGAAATTAGAACTGAATGATGTAGTACTCACTCAACATCCGATTTCTGTGCAACCGAAGGAATCTTCAGATCCACGATACTGAGCAGCAAATCAAATCACAACTTATCCAATAGACCGTCGGCCGTAGAACAAACAGAATGGTGCAGTCTGGGCGATGTATCCGGACAGCAAAACTTCTCAACACAGCTTCGAGAACCAGCAGATCTCAATCTCAGTAGAACAAAACTTACCGATCTTAGCAGTAAAATCGCCGTAAGAAACCCGACGAATCTAATACCAAGATGATACGGATCAATGTGATCCGAAGGGGTTTTAGGCCCAATCTTTCACGGCGATCGATAGATAGCAGAAATACCCGACTAGATCAAGATCCAATCGTGCAAATCTAAAACAAAACCAATGTTGTGTAGATGAATCTACACCACAATCAGTCAACAATTTCAATGAAGAAATCGCAAGCACGGAGGTTTTTAGACAGCTCCCTCAAAACTCGATACTGGTATCTACCCTGGAAAACACATCGTGTTCATAGACATAAACAAAAACTCCCCTTCTACAACTCACGCTATGTGGCTTTATATAATAGCCGACCTGACCAAACCTTCCAAAACTAAAAAAACACTTGTATGTAAAACTAGGCCCTATAAGGAAATAATAAAAACCGATGGTACAAAATAACTTGATTGTTTGTGTTGACCGATGCATGCAGGTGGACCCCATCCAGTGGCGTTCAGATTTAATCGATCCCAACATCCAAGAGCCTTTACCATCTGAACCGTTTCGTCAGGTGGCCGTGGCGATCCAAAATAGTAGTATGTACTAATATTGCTGCACTCACGCACACACAGACAGTCTCGATGCAAAACTTCACTTGCCTTGTTATTTGCCATGTACGTGGTGTAGCCAAACTCCTTTTCCCATTGGTCAACCAAGAAGACTCTCACGTCCATGGATGATTGCACCCACTCATACGCATGTTCATCTGATTTAGGCTTGGACAAAGTGCTAATTTGCCTCTTGTCATTCTGTTTGAATTGAAAATTATTTAGCGCGTAGACGACTTGCGACACTGTATTCTGGCCAGCAGCAAATATAGGTGGTGCCACATCACTGAGTTGGTTGATGCGAGGAAGAGCTGTTGCTGACATCTTTTTATGTGATGGGAAAATAATTAAAAGAATTGCATGAAAGAAGAAAGCTACGCAAGACAAATGAAAGAAACATTTCCAATTTCCGCATCTCTTTTGCAAATGGTTATATAAGAATGAAAGATGTGACTAAAACGTTGCAATGTGAGAGCATAAGTACCTTAATTACATTTTTACATGAAAGATTGTGCGATAAAACACTTCGAAAGCTGTGGCACTGACCGATTTCAGTTTATATATTTGATGTTTCAGGTTATGGACTATGAAATAACTTGCATAGTACTTGGCACAAGAAATTAGAGTTCAAAATAATGGATAAGTTTAACTAACAAAGGAATAGTATAATATTCTCTATTGGGATATTGGTACAAAAAGGAAAAATAATGTTTAGATGGTGGGTAAAAATGTTCAGGCTATCGGTTTGAAGTTAGACTTTGAAGATGATAGTTTCATTTTAACTTTTTCTATAATCATTTTTTGTGCCCATATTTTACTTATGAATTATGTACTGGATTTATTTTTGAAGTACAGATATTTCTTTGGTTAATTATCTCATTATTCAATTGTTGTTCTTTGTTCTATTTGCATTTCTTCATATCCTGGCACTAACAGGGCCTTAACGCAATGCAGTTGAAAGGGACTAAAAATTCACCTTCTTTTACACAAGCAAATTTGAGATCTCTACTAATAAACCGGCGATCGGTGGTACGTTGGTTGGTATGTACGTGGATCCCCACGATCCCGAACGAACACAGCCGCCTCCATCCCAAAACGGTGACGAGGTCGAAGGCGGCAGACTCCGTTCCCGACCCGGACACCCTCGCCGCTGTGGATTCCCCGAGAACTTTGCAGCCTCCAGAGCGCACACATAGACAGGCGCCGGCGGCGCAGGCGTCCATGCGCACGGGTTACCGACAGGGCGCACGACGAGCTATCTTGCGCGGAGAGGGACGTGCTCCCGGCTAGACGTCGGCGTGAAGGCACTCGGCTCCCAGGCGGCCGCCACTCCCTCGCCCACATCCATGTGACGCATGCCGTCGCTGCTTGCCTCAGGAGTCAGGACTCAAGCAGCACCTTGAACGCAGGTCCGCCTACCGACTCTTGGCCATCACCGAAGGGAATCGACATGGATGCTACATGCTCCTGGCCGCATCTAGCCGGTGCTGCTCTCTCCTCTGAAGCTAATATCTGAAATCTGAATGTGGAAAGAAAAATGTGGGTAAAAGCTAGGCTGTACATGAAATCAGGAATACGTCTGCCCATAACGAAGTGTTTTCCTGTGATCCCAAGGTTCAGGAGCAAGCGATCTATATGCTCCTGGCCGCATCTAGCCGGTGCTGCTCTCTCCTCTGAAGCTAATATCTGAAATCTGAATGTGGAGAGGAAAACGTGGGTAAAAGCTAGGCTATACATGAAATCAAGAATACGTCTGCCCATAACGAAGTGTTTTCCTGTGATCCCAAGGTTCAGGAGCAAGCGATCTATATGCTTGAGATATTGCAAAAACTACAAATGAAGATTTAAACTTTTGCAAGAACCTACAGATGTCTCTGTTGCAAAGTGCGCTAATTTTTAGAGCCAATATCGGGCGACATTTTTTATTGTTCTCAGTTGTTTCTTTAGGTTGCAATGACTGATATAACTTGTTCATCATACTCCATGTCGTGTCTTCATATGGTCGTACGAAGGTAGGCAGAGCATTCCACACAAGCTTTAAGAGAAAGGTTGGTGCATATGGGCATGTTTGTACTATCTCCAGCTTTCTTCGTCTTTGTGCAAGCCTTGTGATGGAATCAGAGCATTGATAATATCTTAGGAACCCTTTGAACAGAAGCCTAATTAGCTATGTGTGGATGGCTTCAATTGATAGCTATGTGTGTGGATTTGATGTGTTACTCCGTCAGGTTCCGTATATTTCCTGATCTGGGTTGTATTTTCATCATTTCTTAAGTGGTAGATTTCTTTGTAACAACGTTTTGTCTAATTTGTGTTTTTATCTCATTTTGGTGTGCAAGTAATAGATATTTTCATATCCGCGTAGCAAATTTTTGGGTGCCATTTTTCTTTGGTCTAAATTATTGGCTACATAAGATAAACAGATAAATAATTGATTACATTGTGGCGCATTGCCTCTAACCTGGCATCCCGTAGCAACGCACGGGTAATTTGCTAGTAGTATCTAAACTCTGAAAACTCATGGAATTTTACACCATCAACAATCCTGAGGAAATATCGAAAGTCTGTCTTGGAGTAGATTTTTTTAGTTAATAATAGTTGAGTAGTTGTACATACTACATCCACTATTTTTAATTGAAATACACTGAAGAAAAGTGGTACAATTTATGCTAACGTTTCCATACATGTCAAATCCGCATCCATCATACTCATACTTGCAGTGAGGAAAGAAAATGAGTATCTATTTTTTTCAATTTGTAGCTATCGTTTTTATATGTCTAAAATTTGCATACATCATACTTATACATATGGTGAGGAAAAAGGGTTTGATGACCGGGCATTCAGCTAGTGTAGTATAAAAAGGGCAGCCCAATCTAAAACCCTAGCCGCCGCCCCACCGAATCAGCGGGAGCTCCTGGACACCGCCTGTTGCGGCGTGTGAGCCAGACGCCGCACACACGCGAGTCCACGTGGGCCGCGGCCCACCTCCCTACCTAACCTTCTTCTTCTTCCTCAATTTACTCTTCTTCCTTCCGATGCCCCGCCTCTGCCATCGGTGAGCCGCCACCGCCGACCGTCTTGCCTAGGCGATCCCTCGATTCTCCCCCTCTCCGGTAGCCTTCTTTTCCAAGGTAATAGTTCATTTAGGATATTATTTATATCAAGTAAAAACAGTGGTAAAGAAGTGTACATTTTGTATCAGCTAAAAACAGTAGTGCCAAGCAAAATTTAAAAGAAGTACGTGGTACATCTTAGAAAAAAGAGTTTGCCCTCAAAATATATCTATGAATCGATGTGCCCTACTCCTGATGAAATTGGATTTCTAAAATCGTAGTACGATTGGTCATTTAGTGATGTGTAAACTTAAGTTCATGATGTGCTAATGAGACATTCTGTAGAAGAGGAGAGTGGCTAACCTAGAGGCAGCCGTCAGCAGCTGTGGTGTGTGGAGTCTTTTTTCTCTTAGGGTTTCTCACAGACCAGCCTCAGCTTATATACTATGCCAGGTCACTTGGGCTAATGGGCCATATGGGCCAGAATAGGTAGACAGGATGAAAGCTAAGCTTCAGCCCATGTACAGTCCAACAATCCCCCTCAAGATAGGTGATAGATATCTATCATTCCCATCTTGTCACAAGCTTGATCACAATCCTTGGGAGCCAAGCCTTTTGTCAAGCAATCAGCGATCTGCTGCCCTGTGCTCACATAGCTGATCTTGATAATTCCAGCATCTAGTTTTTCTTTAATGAAGAATCTGTCAATCTCAATGTGCTTTGTCCTATCATGCTGGACTGGATTATTTGCTATGCAAATTGCTGATTTGTTGTCACACCATACGTTCAAGTGTCCTGCCTTTAAGATCTTCAACTCACTCAGAAGGTTTCTTACCCATAGCATCTCACTTAATCCTAGAGACATGGCTCTGTACTCTGCTTCTGCAGTTGACCTTGATACAACTGATTGTTTCTTGCTTCTCCATGCAACCAAGTTCCCTCCAACAAATACACAATAACCTGAAGTTGATCTTCTATCATCTAAACAACTTGCCCAATCAGCATCACTGTAACCATCAATTGCTAGATGTCCATTTGCTTTAAACAGTAACCCTTTTCCTGGAGTTCCTTTTGAATATCTTAGGATTCGATGAACAACATCCATATGTCCACTTCTTGGTTCATGCATATATCTGCTCACTACGCCAACCACATATGCAATATCTGGTCTTGTGTGACATAAGTACAATAATCTTCCCACTAGTCTCTGATATCTCTCCTTGTCTACGAGTTCACCAGATTGAGCAGTTACTTTTTGATTTTGATCCATTGGTGTTGGAGCAGCATGACAATCCAGCATCCCCATATCACTGAGAAGGTCCAAGGTATACTTGCGCTGGGATAGAACTATTCCCTCCTTTGACCTTGCCACCTCTATTCCAAGAAAGTATCTAAGTTGGCCAAGATCTTTTACTTCAAACGATTTGCTTAAACAATTCTTTACTCTTGTTATTTCTGTTCCATTGATACATCCACAACGTATCTACTTTCCCGAACACTTTTGCTATTGTTTCTCCACTAATTTGTGTGTTTTGCATGCAACTAACACGGACTAACGCTGTTTTCAGCAGAAATTGCTCTGGTGTCTCGTTTTTGTGCAGAAATCCAACTTTCAGTAAAAATCCGGGAAAATATTGCAAAAATCCTATTTCACCAGAAGACCCACGGAGCCAGAAGACGAGATGGAGAGGGGCTGGGAGGCCGCCACACAACCAGGGGGCGCGACCCAGGCCTGACCGCGCCCACCTGTTGTGAGGCCGCCTCGACCATCGCCTCGACCCCTCCTTCCGCCTACATATACCCTCTAACCTGAAAGGATCAGGGGTTTGGCATTTTTCCCAGATAGACTTCCGCTGCGCCGCCACCATCAGAAACCGCGATTCGGGACCAGAAACTCCGTTCTGGCACCCTACCAGGAAGGGGATTTGGAGGATATCTTCATCACCATCATCACCGACGTCTCTCCATCAACCATCCATGACTCCCCCATCCGTGTGTGAGTAATTCCCGCTGTAGGCGAAGGGGATGGTAGGGATTGGATGCGATCATTCATGTAATTTGCTATGAGATTGTTAGGGCATAGTGCCTAGTATCTTTTATTAGTGCTTATGACATTGTTGCAACTTGTTGTGCTTAATGCTTGTCACTTTGGGCCCGAGTGCCATGATTTTAGATCTGAACTTGTTATTGTTTTATTATGATACTTGTTATTTATGATCTTACCTACAAGTTGTATACACATATTGTTGTCCGGAACCCGAGGCCCCAAAGTGATAGAAATTGGGATAACCAGAGGGGATGGCTATGATGTGAGGATCACATGTGTTCACCGAGTGTTAATGCTTTACTCCAGTACTTTATTAAAAGGAGTACCTTATTTACCAGTAGTTTTTCTTGAGGCCCTGCTGCAACAGGCTGGTAGGACAAAAGATGTCATGCAAGTTTCTCATTGCGAGCACGCACGACTATATACGGAACATATGCCTATGATTGTTAGTACTAGGATGCTTTATCATTATTTATATGCAATTGCCCATGTCTCACTGATTTCATGAATTATCTTATGCATGCAACGCCCGTACATCCATCCCTATGCCTATAGTATTTGATCCTACTGTTTACTATTGCTACTATTACCGCTTTTATTTTACTACTGCTGTTACTGTTTCACTACTATCACCACTGTAAAACTGTTGCTACTAATAAACTGCTGTGAGCAAGTCTGTTTCCAGGTGCAGCTGAATTGACAACTCATCTGTTAAGGCTTATAAATATCCTTTGGCTCCCCTTGTGTCGAATCAATAAATTTGGGTTTTACTTCCCTCGAAGACTGTTGCGATCCCCTATACTTGTGGGTCATCATGCATCGTCTCCTGTGATTATAATATCATCCACATAGACTGCTAGAATTGTGATCTTCTGATTTGAATGTCTAAAGAAAACTGTGTGGTCTCCATTACACTGTCCATATCCCATCTCACACACAGCTTTTCTAAATCGATCAAACCAAGCTCTACAAGATTTTTTTAATCCATAAAGAGACTTCTTTAGCCTGCACACTTTACCTTCAGTTTCAGCTGAATCTAGGCCCGGGGGAATTTCCATGTAGACTTCTTGTAGATCGCCATGTAGAAATGCATTTTTAATATCTAGCTGGTGTAGGGGCCATCTGAAGTTTGTTGCACATGATATCAGGATCCTCACTGTGTTCATCTTGGCCACAGGTGCAAATGTTTCATCATAGTCAATTCCGTATGTTTGGCTATATCCTCTAGCAACTAATCTTGCCTTGTACCTTTCTATTTTTCCTTCAGGGGTCTGTTTTACTGTATAGACCCATTTACAACCAACTACCTTTTTTCCTCTAGGAAGAGTAGTCAATTCCCAAGTCTTGTTCTTCCTCAATGCATCCAATTCTTCTTTCATGGCTGCAAACCACTTTTGATCCCTCTTGGCTGCCCTCCAATCTGTTGGGATTGCAATTGACTGGAGAGATGCTACAAATGCCTTGTATGAAGGGGATAAAGCTTTGTATGATACATAGTTACTGATCTTGTGTACCAAGCCATATCTATCAATTGTTTTTGATGTAGCTGCTCTTGTTCCTTTCCTTAAAGCAATAGGCATGTCCAACATCGTATCTCTATCTGAACTTCCTTCAGGTAAATCAACCTCAACAACCTCCCCCTCTTCTTCTACCTGCTGCTTCCCTTGTTCCTGTAACTCCCCATGTGTTTGTTGCTCCCCCTCTTCTTCTACCTGTTGCTTCTTTTGTTCTTCTATCCTTGGTCTCCGTGTATACACACGAGGAGCCTGCTCTTCATTTGGCTTTGGCCATCTTTTATCATGTGAGAATTCTGGTACAACTAATGGTATAGACCCAATAATCAGATGTTGCTGTCCATGAGGAGAGTTGCTGCTAGAACTGCTGCCAGTAACATCAGCATTATTTTCATTACTGCTTGCACACTCCCCCTCTTGACCAGCAAGATTAAGTGGCTGGTCAAGTCCTTCAAATATAAAACTTAAATCTATCTTTTCACCATAAAAGGGGTTAGATTCCCAGAAAGAAACATCAAGACTTACAAATGTGCGTCACTCGGAGGGACTCCAACATTTATATCCTCGCTGTCCAGCGGGATAACCAATGAAGATGCACGTCACAACTCTGGGATCAAGCTTTGTCACTGAGGGCATGTGATCACGAACAAAGCAAGTGCAGCCAAACACCTTGGGAGGAACCACAAACTTGTTGTTTCCTAGCAATAACTCACAAGGAGACTTCATATTTAATATCCTTGAGGATGTGCGGTTTATAAGAAATGTAGCAGTCATCACTGCTTTGCTCCAGAGGAACTGTGGGACATTCATGGTATACATCAATGATCGAGCCACTTCTAAAATGTGGCGATTCTTCCTCTCTGCCACCCCATTTTGAGGTGGAGTGTCTGGACATGATGTCTGATGTAGAATACCATGATCAGATATGAACCCTCCAAATTTCTTGTTGATATATTCTGTCCCATTATCAGATCTCAGCATTTGAACCTGCACCTTGAACTGAGTTTTCACATATGCATAGAAATTTTGAAAGCATGGTAGCACTTCATCCTTATGCTTCATAAGGTACACCCACGTCATCCGAGAATAACAATCAATGAATGTCACAAAATAATTCATCCCACTAACAGAGGTAATAGGACACGTCCACACATCAGAATGAACAAGCATAAACGGGGATATACTTCTAAGCCCCTTACTTACATAGGTGGTTCTAGTGTGTTTTGCATACTCACATGCTTCACACTTTAGATTGTTCTTATCAACCTCACTCATTACACTCGGATAAACTTTACTCATTTTATCAAATGCTACATGTCCCATTCTACAATGGTGCATCATAGCAATTTTCTCTTTCTCCGCTAGAGTTGCAACTAATGCTGAACCTCCTTTCTGGCAGAATTCATCATGGTCCATGTACCATAGGCCTCTATGCCTATTTCCGGTTCCAATCTTCCTTCCACTCAGTCTCTCCTGAATCAAGAATGCATATTTGTCAACGATTAAACGGCAGTCAATTTGATCAACCAGAGCACTAGGGAGAGTAAATTCACAAGAAATGCAGGTACATAAAGGACTGATGATAGCTTAATATCTCCTGTACATCGCACTATTCCAGTTCCTTTGATTGGCTGAGCAGTACCATCAGCCGTTTGAATTGTTCCTTGATAGAATGGAGAAGATGGGCTATATGATTCAAACTCCGCAAGGCTACCAGCAACATGTTTGGAGGCTCCGGAGTCTAATATCCATTCTGAATTTAATCTATGCACAGCTATAGAGGCACTTTTAGTCTTACCTTCATCAGAGTAGACAAAATGGGTGAAATCTCCAAAGTTTGCATTAGTCTGCTGTTCTCCCATCTTCACTTCACTCTGGCCTGAACTAGGCTATCCTTGCTCTTCATCCATGGCTGACATGTTTGCTCTAGCACTCCCTTGATAGTTAGAATACCCTGCATTCCTGCCTCTAACTCCCCTATAATTTCCCCGGCCATAGCCCCTTCCACTTCCACGGCCACGTCTTGGAGCAAAGCAGTTATGGCTTAGATGCCCTTTTATTCCACAATTGTGACAAGCACGTGTCTCCACATAGTAAGCTGGTTTAGGTACTTCCTCCACTTTCTCAATTTGTTTTAGCCTAGTTTCTTCCTGTCCCATGGCTGCAATGGCCTCTTCCAGTGTAGGCAACTGAGGAAGATGCAGTAGTGCAGCCCTCCTGCCCTCAAATGCACGATTCAGTCCCTTGAGAAATTTCAGCACTCTTCTATCCTCAATCCACTTCTTCGCTATTGCCACACATTCAGAATGAGGAAGCACCAAGGGGGCAAGGTGATCAAGATGTGCCCATGCATGTTTCAACTCTCCGACATATGTCAATACTGTTTTTCCATCTTGAGTCAGATCGTGTATTGCATCTTTGATCTGAGAAACCAACATGACATTTCCCTTGCCAGAATACATCTTTGGCAGTGCATCCCATACTTCTGTGGATGTGGAAAGTGCTTCTACTGATGCTGCAACAGCCGGTGTCAAGGAGTTCAACAGCCAAGTGAGAACAAGTGAATCTGTAGCACTCCATTTCTTCTACTCCTGACCCACCTTGTGTTCAGGCTCACTGACCTTTCCCAACACATACCCTTCCACCGATTTCGTCCTCAGAATCAGCATCCCCCTCCTAGACCAGCTCAAATAATTTCCAACCCCATCCAACTTGATCTCATTTGGCATGAGCTCAAGCTTGTACTGCACCTCCCCATGTGGAACTGGCTGCCTACCTTCCTCAGAAGTACCAGAAGATGCCCCATCTGCTGTCTTTGCAGCTAGCAGGTTGGCTAGCTTGTCAAGTACCTTGGCCACATCCAAATCCTCCGCCATCTCCAATCACAGCAACACAACTCCACCACGAGCACCACTGACTTCCATCTCCTGTGGATCTGCTGCCACCTGCAGGAGATCACACACCACCCCGCAGATAAGCTACAGCTGGAGCACCCCCATCACCGCCCTGGTTGTCGCCGGCGCCGCCACCTCCGTTGCCGGTGGCTCTGATACCATGTAGAAGAGGAGAGTGGCTAACCTAGAGGCAGCCGTCAGCAGGTGTGGTGTGTGGAGTCTTTTTTCTCTTAGGGTTTCTCACAGACTAGCCGCAGCTTATATACTATGCCAGGTCACTTGGGCTAATGGACCATATGGGCTAGAATAGGTAGACAGGCTGAAAGCTAAGCTTCAGCCCATGCACAGCTCTACAATCTACGCACATGCGCCATGTACCATCTTTCTTAGGCACCAAAATCACAGGAACAACACAAGGACTAAGAGAGACACGAATGTACCCTTTATCCAGAAGAGCTTGCATTTATGCTTGTATCTCCTTTGTTTCGTCGGGGTTGGTCCTGTAGGGGGCGCGGTTGGGCAAGGAGGCGCCAGGGATCAAGTCGATCTGGTGCTCGATGCCTCGTAATGGTGGCAGCCCAGCAGGTACCTCCGCCGGAAAAACTTCATCAAAGTCCTGCAAAACAGTTGAGACACCAAGAGAAATAGGTTGCATATCGTTAGAAACTAAGACCTCGCCCTTGTACATGAGCACAAGAGGCATGGCTGTAGGATCCTCACTAAATTCTCTCATGTCTTCTTTGGTGGCTAAAACTAACAAGTTGGGCACTCCCCCACTTTTCGTTATATCACTCACGGCTGTTACATTATCTCGTGGAGGTGGCTGTTCGAGTTTCACTTCAGTCTTCTGACGAGATTCATTAACAATTTGCTGCGGTGACATAGGCAGTAGGTTGATTTTCTTGCCCTTGAACTCCAAGTGATAAGTATTTGCGCGACCATTGTGTTGCACATGTCGATCATAGAGCCATGGCTGACCCAACAAGAGATGACAAACCATCATAGGAACCACATCAAAATCAATAGAATCCTTGTATGGCCCTATCTCAAAGTTCACACGTACCATGTAGTTTACCTTCATCTCACCATTGTCACTTAACCACTGAATATAATATGGGTTAGGATGAGGTAAATATTTCAAACCCAGCTTGGCACATAACTCATTACTTGCGAGATTGCGACAGCTTCTGCCATCAATGATCACCTTGCAAGCTTTATTGGGACCAACTAGTGCCTTGGTTTGAAACAAGTTGCAGCGCTGAGAATCAATATTGGGCTGCACACTCAATGTACGTGGAGAGACAACAATAATAGGAGAAGAGTCAGCATAAGCATCTTCACCTTCATCATCAGAACCAAACGGATCAGCATCTTCTCTGGTCTCATATCCGTTCTCAGTAACCACTATCACTTTGTTGTTGGGACAATCTCTTTTAAAGTGTCCCTTGCCTCCACACGTATGACATAGTTTCTCAGTAGCACGAGTCACGGAGGCACTCGAACCAGTACTAGCGGCTGGTGTGGTAGCGGGACGTCTGGACTAAGCTCCAGAGGTCGCTGGCCTAGTGGATGAGGAGGGGCGAGTAGGAGTCCCCTCAAGTGGCGCTGGGGCAGGGCTAGAAGGCGCCCTGGCAGTGTATCGACTGGCAGGTGAAAAGCGAGATTTTTGTTGCGCCTCTTCAGCAAGCTGTGCCTCAGCCTCCATAGCATGGTGAAGCAATTGATTCATATCATTGTAAGTATGATGCCGGACGATGTTCTTGATAGGAAGTCTGAGTCCGTGCAAAAACCGTTGCATAGTCATTTGACTAGACTCTTGAACTCGCGATCGCTGCATCAACAGTTCCATCTCCTTGTAATAAGCATCAACTGTCAAAAATCCTTGCTTCAGCTGTGTCAATCTATCAAAAACTGAACGCAAATAATTGGTGGGTACAAAACGAGCCTGCATGATTTCCTTCATCTCTGTCCATCGCAAAACAGGAAGCTCATGAGCTGCTCGTCGTTGTGACAGAATATTATCCCACCAACGCCGGGCATAACCATCAAATTCTGACGATGCAAGTTTGATCTTCTTATCTTCAGTGTAAGCATGCAAACACCACAGGTTGTCGATCTTGAGCTCCCAAGTGAGGTAATCCTCCACATCACCTTCACCATCAAATCTGGGTATCGAGAACTTTGGCTTCCCTAGAAAATCATCCTCAGCAGGTATTACACGTCGGGCACCAAGGCCATGTGGGGGCCGACCATGTTGTCCAAGACCACGCCCACGAGCATTGGGGCCGAGTAGAGTGGCATTGTCATGGACACTGTCATCATCAACAAAGTCAGCAGCAGGCTGCACAGCCGGTGGTACAATGGGCCGACGCAGCTCCGCTAGGGATTGGTTCAACTGATCAATGCTGTGCTGGAAAGTAGTGAACTGAGCTTGCATAGCTTGAACAGTATCTGCGGTGCCTTGCACTTTGAACTGGAGTTGCTGATGTGCAGTCACAGCGTCGGCCGTAGAACGATCCAACACCCCCTCCAGATGAGTGCGCAGTCCAACAAAGTCTGTCCAAACCACCGGTGTATCCCCATCTTTTTCCTGCATCACATCATAACCACTAGTAGACATGATTAGTAGATTAGTGCACAAAATCAAAAATGTGTGGTGCCTCTCACAACTCACTCAAAAACTGACAAGAAAAGGTAATCTTACCGTTCCAAAGTGAATAGTAGTGCGTACCAGAACAAAGTATCAAGCTCGTGCACGGATATGATGAAGTGAATACCGAGGGTATAAGAGCGATCACAGGACAAACTAGGAATATAAGGTGGAGCTGTAGGTATGGTATCCTAAGTACACCGCAAATAAGTCCTAGTGCTGATCGTATGACAAGACCCACGAAACACACCCGGTGGAGATAAGCGAGGCAAAGCAACTCTGAAAAAGAGCTCAAAAGATATAAGTGACAACGCACAGTAGCTCGTGTTGCAATGCACAAGAGAGACGCTAGCACTGGCTCGATGAACAGGCACAAGATTGCGCACATGGCAGCAGCCTGATGAGCACGAAGTAGCTAGTCTCGTATGGGTAAGCTCCTAACACGATGCTGTTGAAAGGCTGTAGCTAAAGCGATCAAAATCGTGTAGAAAGGATGCTATGTGGACACAGTGGTAACATGCTGTCGCGGCAGAGAAAACGACGAAAAAATATGTCACGGCAGAGATGTACGATGCCGGAAACACACGGCAGCGCGACGGCGACGCGAAACGGACAAAGTAGTTTGTCTTCTTATATATATATAGGTGCGGCGTGTGTAGGCACGTCCCCTTTTTTCTTTTTTTTATACGAAATATCTCGAATTTGGGCCTAAAAATAAGTGGCCCGATCTCTGGCGCTGGACGCCAGACGTACTCCGCGGTCGGGCGAGCGAGAGTGGGGAGAGCGCTGGCTGCGGGCGCTGTACCCCAGACGGTCTCCGTCCCTGGGCGATATGCGCTACCTTTTTTTAAGTACCGATCGGATCTGCTGGCTGGGAGGCGCTAGGTGCCATGAACCTTGGCCACGATGGACTCTCAAAAAAACTATCCGATCTGCTAGTTTTTTTTTTGTACGGATCTGCTAATTGCTTAAGTCAAAGCTACTCGTGAAGAACACGCTATGAACCATCGAAGAAGACGATGATCAAGGACACGTCTAACTTGATCCAAACACGAAAATAAGTTGCAGAAAAGATTGATGACCCTAGACTCCTACGAATTGGATGAACAGATACGCGAAACACGATCAGCGACTAAAACTCAAAACGGTGCAATCTAGGCTATGGCAAAACTAAGAACCCTATTTTTTAGGCTTTTTCTGGATAGGACTGAAAACAGAAACAAATTGTGGGGATGAAATTGTGGATGCTCACCGAGTAAACCGTGGAAATCTGATACCAAGATGATATGGGGTGGCCCGATCTTCTCGTGAGCGATGCGATGGTGATGATGGCAGTGGATGATTGTCGGGGATAACTTGGTGTCACCGATGAACTCTCCTCGCTTGAACCCTGATGCCAATGCAACAGCTCTCAAACCCTGTAGGATATTCACGACTCCACACACTTGCGCACGTAGCCGTCGACCACGAAACGGTAGTTTGCAATCTACTGATTCCCAATGGAACAACAGATCACACTAAACTTGCAGCAGTATAACACCAAATCCAGATGAATTGGTGTGGAGGAATTCAGATGAATTGGTGTGGAGGAATTCAGATGAATGCTTACAACAGTTCAACGAAGTATTCTTTAGTCTAAACGTGGTCTAACCCTAATTGAGGGGGCGCCCAGGGGTACTTATAGGTGGCCGGGCGTCCTCAGCAAAGACCTGGCCCAAAATATGCCTGGTTTGGGCCCAAACTGACTCGGTTTGACTCAAACGGGTATATACCGACCCATATATGGGTTCGGCCTAATTTTAGCATGCAGGCCAAGTGTGTAGCGCGCCTTAGACGTGTAGACATCGTGTCGTAGGCAGTCCTAGTGCGTCATCACGTGCTCGTGCTCATCCAGACTCGGTCTCCTTCACGTGGTGATGTTTTCCATGCTTGTGGCGCCGGCCTCCCTCTCCTCCCTCGCGCTCTCTTGCTTGATCACCACGTCGTGCTCCATGTGTTGCATCTCCTCGCTCCCTCGAACCCCTTTTTCTCCAATGAACCTGATCATACATATGAACAAAGACTTAGGCAGTATAAAATTCTCATTACAATAAATATCAGATTCAGCAAGGAGTGAGTTCACCTGTTGTTGTAACAACTTAGCATGGCCTCGAGTAATTGGTCCAATCCTAATCTCGTCATTGGACTTATCTTGATCAGCAACAATAGGATCATCAACAGTAGGTGGAGATGGCTGTGTAGTAGGGATGTCCTCATCAAGTTCATTGCTTGGTATCAAAGTAATTAGTATGAAGGTGTTGTAGGAATTAATCTTTTGGTGTGTAATAAATTGAGAACTTGGCTACTTACTATGCATGTGTTTATCTTTGCGTTTGCCTAAATCTGTTCTGGGTCCACCTACCTAATGCAGTCCTAGATTTTAATTGTTCTGAATAGCATGTTATATAGGCAGGGACATTCCTCTTTTATTCTGTTTTAAAGGTCAGAGGTTGATTAGTTGATGTCAATGTTAAAGGTTCCAGCATTGCTAGGTACAGAACTTGCTAAGTAAAAATAGTTTTGTGTTGGCAGGGGAACTTTTGTTTATGTGTTGTGCAAGTTAGGAGCTCATTATCTAATAATCAAGAACAAAATGTGCTTGATTTTTCTATGCTTACAACTGGTTAATTTGCTGCTGCTGCTTTTCTTGATGACGGCTATTACAGATGTGCAGTTGACTTGATAGGCATAATTCTATTGGCAGGCTCTTGCTTTAGGCTTAAATTCAATTTCCTTTTGTACAATATTTGTGCTGTCTTTTTTCTTATGCATGCTCAATGTTACTCTATTGTTTGCCATTGTTTAGGGATTCTTTTTTGCTATGGCTTTACATGTATCTGGGATATAGAATAAGCCTCTTCTTCTTTTTTGCTTTGTTTCAGGTTCTCTACTGCAAGCCGTTGCTGCGCTTATTTCTCTGACAGGTAGTTCTCAGAGGTTCAGAGCATCAAGGTTTGCTGATGTTACTATTTATGAATATTAGCTGAAGGTTCGTTTGAAAGACCTTACAAGCATGTTCTAAATATTAAATGCTTTTATTAGATTGTTGATACTCTGTTTCCCACAAATTTGCTCTATGTTCTAAATATATGTATCAGAACCTAATACACGGATTCAAGGTTAAAGCAACTTTATCTCATATAGTGTTGTACTGCACCTGAGCAAACTACCTCTAAATCTACAGGAACGTAAAGACCATGAACATATGGTCCCTAATCACCTCAATTTTGAAACTATGAAGATCTATTTTGGACATTGATCCAACACTACTGCTGTGCTTATAATCTCTACAGGTGCAAAGTGGGCCCAACCTTGCCCACCAGGGATGCCCCAGGAACCTGCAACCAGCAATCGGCAGGACCTGCATCATTGATAAAGAAATCACCGCGCGTCGCATTGCAAAGGTTATATAATCATCTTTCATGCAGTATCACAATAAATTTGTAAAGAATTTTATGCTCTGAACTCCATCTAGGCCTGTTATTTGTGGTGCTAATCGGAATAATTTAACCTGTGTTTTTCTTTACATTGGGTTCCTATTAGAGCACCAGTGATAGCCAGTATACATATCTGTCCTCTGCTATTACTATTACTTCTTTAGCTTATTGTACAGATCTATTATGTTGGTACGTGCTTATGTATACTTTGTTCTTGATTAATATGGCAGTGTGGAGTTGGAATGTTCAGCTGACCAGTCACGTATTTACCTGGTTATGGATTTTTCATAAAACTACGTGTGTGCTTCATAGTGCTCCAGGCTGTGGCCAATGATTTTTGTCAGCATATTTGAGTCAAATGTCATTCTTAAAACTGCATGGGCATAACCTTCATGTGGGACTGAATCTATTGAAGATGAGATCAGTCCACTAGCTACTACGAGTCAGATGATGGTATAGACCCAATTATGACTGACATCCACGACTTTGACTCCGATGGAAGGCCTAGAGATGTGATCATTGTTATCGTTGTAGGTAGTGATCTCTGTGATCACTGTGTCTTTTATGTTCGTTGCTTCATCTTAGAGTATATATGTAACAAGCGATGAACAACTTTTCTGTTAACCTAAGTGGGAACCTTGTGTGTGTGTACCTGCTATTATCTCAAAACCATGTAGGAGTATTATCATCCGTGCCTTTTCCCTTTATCTTCTTTATTAATAGTTATTTTAATGAAAAAATTGTTATGGCATTAAAAAATTATTTTCATGCATAATTATATGGGAGTTGCGAAATCATTTACAAGTGCAAAAGTCAGGGAATGCGCGCCCCTAAATCTAGTGAATGAGAGGGAGAGGAGAGTGGTCGGGCTGGGGGAGGTTACCTGGTCCGGTTGGACTTCAGGTTGAGAACGGTGCGGGTGGGAATGGTGATTTTGGTGCAGGTTATGCAATGGATGTACTCGGTTTGGGCTGAAATGGTTCCAAAAGCGAAATGGGCCGGAGCGGTGTGGGATTCCCAGGAAAATGGATCGGGGTGGTGCGGTTTGGTGTCGAAAAAAATCAATGAAATGGGCTGAAATCGGCGGGTTCAACCCGCAAAGCGGTGCGGGTTCAGCCGCACGACCACGTCCCTGACCCCCGAATTCCCCTCATACCTCTGTCCTCCTGCTCGGCTGCTCCTCTTGGCCATGGAAACCACACTGCCGTCGGCGCCCAGGTGCCGCTCTACGCAGCTACCGCCTTCGCCCTGAATCAAAACCCAGCGGCGTCCGCCCGTTGCTGCCCGTCGTCGCACTGCCGCCATGGCGTCGCCCAGGGCCGCCGCCGTCGACCTGCTGATTTGGTCCTACTTCGACCTGCAACATCGCTTAGCGTCGCCCGCCCTTGGTTCCTGGCCCCGCGCTTCTTCCTACAGCATCGCTCAGCGCCGACACGGCCGCTCCACCACCTATCCAGCCGCCAGCGCACAGACCCCCCACGGGTTGAACCCACGGGTTCGAACCGGCATTAATTAGAAGGTGCGGTGTGGTGTGGTGTAAATTTTTGATGGTGCGGTGTGGTGCGGGTTCCAGGGACTAAATTACGGTTTGGTGTGGGTTTGGTGATTAGGTCAGCTTTACGCGGCTTGGGTTGGATTAGGGGTGGGTTTTACCTCATTCTCAGCCTGAGTTGGACTGACTAGTTATTTGGACTGGCCCAATAAAACCAAAGAGTTATCTATTTTTTAGTTACAACTTCAAATAATTTGAATTCAAATTTAAATCACTTTTAAAAACCATATAAAAAATATCAAATAACAAATAAAAGTGGAACCCTAATTTCTACCAAAAGCATATGACCTATATTCATATTCCAAAATAACATTGACTTTAATAAATAAAGTCAACACCTATATTGCACTCCTAAGAATTCCAATCAAAAAATTAAAAAACTTTAAAATAACAAAAATATATTGATAAGAAATAAAAATCTCAAATGAAAATTCTTAAATGTTACATTTACTTCAACTCAAATAAACCAAATAAATTCCAACATAAGCCATATACTTACGCAAACTTAAATCAAATTAATCTTGATTGATTTCACATGCATACCCTTGTTTGATAATTGTTTGCTAGAAATTTATAGTTGGACCTTAAATAAGAGGCCACAAATATAATTGTGTGTGGATTGTCTTGATTGAAAGATCTTTTCTTTGTTTGACTTGTTATGTATGCTTATGTTTGATGATTGGTTATGACTGGACCTTAATTTGAAGGTCATTGCTAGAGTTAGGTGTGAAGTTTTTGACTATGGTAGGTACTCACTATAAGTCCTAAGTTAACCTAGATATTTAAACTAATCATACTTTGTTACTTGAGTCACCTCATAGTGCTTCATTATGAGCATGATCTCAAACAAATTACCCATTAGCCATCACCACTACTATGACTTAACTAAGTTGATACCACTTGATAATATTATCCTCTTATGGATAATTCTTTTATACTTGATATCTAAGACCCATATACCCTATACCTAATCCATGATCATCAATTATGATCAAAGTGAGGAAAATTGTTCTTGAATGAATAATATCCTTTCCAAATCCTATAGTCAAGTCTAAGCCAATGACTTAGTAGGCAACCTTATCATCATCAATTCACCTTGAGAGTTGATGATTACAAACCCTTAACCATATATATTAGGTACAAGTTACTCCAAGTTAACCTCAACCAAGTATTATTCTTATAAGAGACGTCTTTACCAAAATCCTTAGAGCTAATACAAATACCTAGATCATATACTCAAGAACCTTTGCACATTGTCCAGCCCTTTATAGGATACAAACCTAAGACACCTTCCTAATTAGAAGCCATATGATAGAAACCTTGAGGCTTATAACCCAAAAAGTTGTATAAGTATATAACTCAACTTTTGTTCTTAAGTAATACCTTAACCTAGTGAACCAAAACCCAATACTAACTTTTCTTGGACAAGAGTACTTCAACTATAAACTAGTTGAAGCAAGCCTTGTTAACAACTCAATACCACTATACATCATCAATTCTTATTTGTTATCCAAGTGTCATACCACACTTGTATACTGACTCCTAGATACCACTTTAGGAACCCTTATTCTTCTTGTTGAATGTGTGTTATTCATGTAGAATGCAATCGTACATTTAGATCTCCTATACTAAGGCTAGACATTGATAGACATCATTACTTTTATCGTAGAGCAAACATGTTTTCCAAAAATACCAAAATGGGGAGGGAAATGATAGTTGTACTTCTATGAATACATTCTTACCAAGATTTTAAACATTAGTTCTTATAGGACCAATGATGCTATTTTCAGTAGTTGGAGTTTTACCACGTTAGAAGAACGCTGATTGCGTAGCATTGCAATCAGGAGGCAAGTTCACTTCCATATCTTTGATTATGTTTTATAAAATACTTTTCAAAGTCAACCATCTGCATTCAAAAGCAAAATATTATTTTCTAAATAAATATGAAATATAAGATTACCGGCTCAGGGTAGTCAAATAATCTATTGTGGTGGACAATGGAACCATGGTTGGAATACGGGTATGGAATACCTGTGGTGGAGGTTCCATTGTACAGGAAAGCACACCTAGGATTAATAACCAAGTAGTCATTGATTCTAAGCGCCGTATAGACCGTGCTGACCACAAATTCTGGAATAGGACGGATAAGTCAGCTGGAACCTTCTTTATTATGTATATCTTCAAACGATTAGGTTGGGCTGTGTTCCCACGAGGAACTACAGCGGGTGGGAGCCCCTAACATCCCCATCTTGTGCCGCAGGATGACGACTCTAGTGTCTCAGCAGGGAGGGCATATGATCACGGTTGTAAACCGGTTCAGTGCAAAAGGGTATATTACAGAGTGAAGGAATCTAGTGATTAGCTAGTCTTTAGTACCGGGCCTCAGACCAAGGAAGTCTGAACGGGGTTAGCTACCCGGTTGTGCAACATAGTTAAAGACGTTTGTGGGAAAAGTAGCGCACCTCTACAGAGTGTAATAAAACATGTCATGGTACTCCCTGTTCGCATCGTGGAAAGGAACTAGATACAAGTTCTAACAACCCGTGAGGATTGACGAACATAGTTTTTCAAATCTAAAACTTACCTTTTCTAAAACCGTTTATGAAAACCTGCATATGCCTAGGATATCGTATCCATGGCTATACATCAAACACCCACCATAGAACTTGCTGAGTACGCCTGTACTCAATCTATCTTCTTAAATCTTGCTAGACCTTAGGAGAAGACATGAACGATCTACCAGCACCGGAGGATGACAGAAGGCATACTTCACAAGTAAGGAGTCGACCGGAGGATACTAGTCAACTACGGAGTTGAAGACAAAAGATCTTTAGATGAAGTATAGGAGGGAAACTAATTCCCATATCATAGACTTTACTTTTGCACATAATTGCTTTAGTAAGGAATCGCAAGACAAGTAGGACTCGAGATAGGTCTTGTCGTGGAGTAGTCGACATGTTGCTTCTTCTAAATTTTGGCTTGATTAGGGACTTACCTGACAACTACTTGTGTCACGGAGGTTCCGAGGATCTTCTATGATATGAATAGAACGGACTTGGACCCCACGATGTTTCTGTTGTACTACTCTGTTGGGTGTAATATTCATGGAATAGTGTTTTCATAAGTGTTATGCCAACGACTCGCGCACTACAACATGCAGTGGTGTGCTAGGTCACCGCAGATGGTATCAAAGCAAATGTTGCAACTCTAGGATTAAAACCCTCTTAGGAGACCTGTAGGATGGATAGAGACTATAGGAAACCACCTTATCTAAAACCAATTCTTTCTTAATACTTGTGATTGATATTCACTTGGGAATAGTCTTATCACTCTAAAGTAAAATCTTCTTACCTATTTCTCTTAGGAACATTTCTTATCTACTTAGTATCTTCTCAAATAGTAGTAGGAATCCCAAAGAATCTTCAATACCAACATAAATACCAAATTAGTATACCCAAACCTGAGTTAGTATTTATGGAGTTATCTTATAAAGAGAAGCCATATATACTAGTAAAACTTCATGATAAACCAAAAAGGATAGTATCATCTCTTGTTGATCTTTGAAATTATGCACTTTGTCGAACTCCCACTGTATGAACACAATTTGTTACAATCTTCTGACGTTCCATGATCCTTCCATGTTGCTTCTGAGTATGTTGGTTGACAGATACCGATGCGCTATACAGTTGATTGGTCGTTTCATTATGTGACAAAGATTGTGCATAAGGAAAGAGAACAATAACGGATAAAAGTACTATAGAAGTTGATCAATACCTAAGGAGCTCTAAGCTCCCTGGAATTGGGAGCTGTGATTGCTCCAAGATATAGGACCCACAGTCAGTGACCCAGCAATAACCGACTTTGACATTGAACAAAAACCTGGACTATGCCGGTGGACGATGCCGGTTGAACGAGAAAATAGGGTGTGTTTGGATTGCTACTAATGAATACCATACCAATTATTTGGTCATGACCAAACGATTGGTTCTTGTTTGGATAATTGCCAATTTTTTGGCTTGCCAATGCTCCACTACCAACTCTAGTTCATTTTTAGCCAATGTTGGCCAACTTGTGGGCAAGGAATAGTTCAACCAAAATATTGGCTAGCCAAAATATTGGTAGGGCAATCTTAGGATACAAACCAAACAGGCCCATAGTCTTCCCGTTTTCTTCTTCTTGGATACCCACTAGCGCCGCCCCTGACCTCCTCCACCGCCCATCCCCTTCCCCACAGGGCCCCCAGACTGGCACGCCGCCGGCAATCCCCTCCACCTCGCCCGTCCTCACCCCTCCACTTCAATCCCCCACACGCCCCCAGACCGGCGCCCTAACACTAGAGCGAGTCGGCTGCTCCTCTCCTCCGGCCCCAATCCTATCGCACGTGATTCCTGGATCTTCGGGTCGTCGGTAAGCTAGGCAGAGCCACCATGGAGTTTGCAGGCGCCATGTCATGTTCCCTTTGAAGCTCCTGGTCGTCCATCCGTCAACTGTTGTCGGCGTCCGCTATGACTCTAGGTCGCGCCAACCGGAGGTATGGTCTCATCTATCTTGTTTTGTTTGTTTACTGCGGATGATAAGCTGGGTAGTTGCCTCTGGCATGATTGTAATTTTTTTTACCTCATACACCATAGACAACGACTCCATTGTTTTCCTCTTTTAGCTTTATAGATGTGCCAGCATGTGTTGCTTTATTTGAATATAAACTGTAGTGTTTTTCATGTGATGTTTGATAAAATAGACATCTGCATGTCTATGTAATTTTCAAACATGGCAATGAAATGAAAGGATATTAATAGCTTGATCGATTTATTTATATAAAAAAGTAACCAAATATGTAACTCTGTATACTTTTGCTCAGCCAAGCTGTTCATTTTTGGATGTTAGATAGTTAGCAACTGGACTATTTTTAAGGAAAGATGTGCAAGCGGTTGAGTGATCATAGGTTATAATTGCGATAGAAATTCTTAGCGTACATCACATGTTTGTTTATACTTTGTTGGCATGTACATACATGGTCTCATAATAATTTGTTGTTTGCCCAAGTTAACATAATTTGTTTAGGTCAGGTATGTCCCTTGAAAACCAAATTGAAGTAACATTCAAAGATATGTTCTAGCTTTGAGGCTTTAATATCTAATCATATGTTTTTTTTCTGTCAGAAGGGATGTCGGTGCCTTTGGCTCTCCATCGGTGAACTGGTCATTCTTAGTGCATTTGGAGGGTCTTTTGGCTATGTATCTTGCGCTAAATGGTCTCCCTATCTCCTCTCTATCCTTCGGATCTCTAAATTTAGTGTCCTGTGACCTGTTTTGTTCAATTTGGAGGTCACTGTATTTTGCATGCGAAGTATCTACTACTTACTGCGGTCTAATAAATAAATTATCTGCTACCTTTGTACTTCCTTGACTGGATATATGACAACAAGAAATGTCATGTATGGTAATGTCCGGTGATTAGACCATCTGCACAATTTTTTATTCTGAATCAAATTGACAGGGCAAATGAGAGTATGTACAGCTTCTTTTTTTAGGAAAAGCATTCAAGTTCTAATCATGTCGATGATTCTACATACTCACTGATGCTTACTTTTAGTCAATTATGTGAACAAAGGTGTTTAACCGTGCAAGATGGCCATGCGTATGGACATGCCTTTACAAATGATATAATTGACGTGTTCTCAGGTACTATAAAGAGCTGGTCATTTGGTCTCAAATCTGACGAACCTTTGTGCTACTCTAAGCACTGATACACACATGGTGCATGCTTGATTTTCCCTTATTATCCTTGCCACTGCTCAGAACATCTCAATAAGTTATTTCTAAATCTGATGGTGCAAATGATGACGCCTCTAGACTGTGCAACTCTATAAATTTTGTGTCTTATCAGTTGGGTCTTGGATTTCCCTGCTGCCCCTAATAGCTTGTTTTGAGCAGGTGGCGTTATTTATATAATTAAGTCTCTAGCTCAGCTCGTTCGTTACCTATAATATATTATTCTAACTATATTCTTTTTGTATGTTATTTTGCAAAATGAAGATGCTCGAATGCAAACAACAAAAGGGGAATGTTTGATGTTGGGTTCATCGTTCATTGAACCAGATATCGTTAATAAAATTACGTTACAGCGTCACCCCAAAGACGTGGAGAATGACCTATACGCATTTTTAACCGAGCAAAATTTTAGAAGTGAAATTCTATTTTCTTACAACTTCAAGTGAGTGTTCCTATCTTGTACACATTCATTTTTCTTACTCGATGTTAAGTTTAATTGATGAGTTATGCATGTAAACGTGTCCGCAGGTACCACTGGATTCTACTAAGAATTTAATTTGACAAGTCCATAGTTGAAGTCTTCGACTGATAGGGCAAAGTTGTCCGATCTTTCGATGAGATCTTGATATGTCGATTTGGTGGATGGAGTTCGTGCTTGACGATCCGACTACACGTGCGAAGCTCGTGCGCCAATGCAATCGCTAGGACAATCTCCGGGAGTTACTGATCTTGCGGATGCACGATCAGCCTGACCAGCGAGGGTCGTAATTCCTACCTGAAATCGAGAACAAGTAAGAACTAATACAGTAATCAAGATATTGCGGATGAAAGATGTATGCTTTATTCAAAAGGTGGGATTCCGAATAGGCGGTCTTCTTCTGGGCGATTGGCCTCAAAAGTCGAGCTCGTAGTTGCAGCAATGGCTAACTTTTAGTCTAAACAAAATCCGAGTTCTAATGACGGCTACGGGGGGTATTTGAGGAGGAAAAGGTAGGGGTGCGACCAGCCATGGGTATGGTGGTCGAACGGATCCCTAACAGGCCTTTTCTCCTCAAATTCGGACTCCTAAAAGTGGCTGTCTTATTTGCTGCGAAAATTACATGGGCCTGGCCCAAAAATAAAAGTGACGCAGCACCATATTTATCTAAGGACGAATTTATGAAGTAATTCTTTGTATATTTCGTCCAAGTCTTCATTCTTCATTATGGTGGCTTCAAAGTTCTGAAAACTCCACTTGAGGCATCTTCTTCAATCCTCAAACGCTTGCTGCCATCTCCATGCATGATCATGCTCCAATGCTTGTCCCTCTCATCCATGCTAGGTCCATCATTCCTAAGAGTAACAAACATATCTGATTTAGGCAGCATCATATTCTCATGTATGTGAGAAAGAGTTCCAAGAAACAAAAGTACCTGATAGTTAAGTTGCTTGGCACGAGCTCGAGTGATGGGTCCTTGTATGTGTTCCACTGTAGGTGCAGCGGGTGTATCAATAGATGGGATGTCCTCATCATGCTCCCCTTCTTGAATTGAAGTCGTCCTCGACGCAACCTCATCTTCTTCACCGAAGTAAGGTTTTAAATCTGCAATGTTAAATGTAGGACTTACCGTACCAAAATCTGCAGGAAGATCAAGTTTATATGCATTATCATTGATTTTCTCTATCACCTTAAAAGGACCATCAGCACGTGGCATTAACTTAGACTTGCGCAAATCAGGAAAACGATCTTTGCGCAAATGCAACCAAACAAGATCACCAACCTCAAAAACAACATGCTTTCGTCCTCTATCTCCAGCAACTTTATACTTAACATTCATGCGTTCTATGTTGTCTTTAGTAGTTGCATGCAATTTTAAAATCAATTCAGCACGTTGTGTAGCATCGAAATTATTTTGCACTGAAGACGGTAAAGGCAACAAATCAATAGGTGCACGTGGAACAAAACCATAGACAATCTGAAAAGGGCTCATCTTGGTGGCAGAATGTAGCGAACGATTATAAGCAAATTCAATATGAGGCAAACACTCTTCCCACAATTTTAAGTTCTTCTTTAAAACAGCCCGCAACATGGTAGATAAAGTTCTATTAACTACTTCAGTTTGTCCATCAGTTTGGGGATGACATGTAGTACTAAACAGCAATTTAGTCCCCAACTTAGCCCATAAACATCTCCAAAAGTGGCTAAGAAATTTAGTATCACGGTCAGAAACAATAGTATTTGGCACACCATGCAAACGAACGATATCACGAAAGAACAAATCAGCAATGTGCGCAGCATCATCGGTCTTGTGACAAGGAATAAAGTGTGCCATCTTAGAAAACCGATCCACAACCACAAAAATACTATCCCTCCCCTTCTGTGTACGAGGTAATCCCAAAACAAAGTCCATTGAAATATCCTCCCAAGGAACACTAGGAACAGGAAGAGGCATATATAAACCATGTGGATTAAGGCGAGACTTAGCTTTTTGACAAGTAGTGCAGCGTGCCACGAATCTCTCAACATCTCGCCGCATGCATGGCCAAAAGAAGTGTGCAGCAAGAACATCCTCCGTCTTCTTGACACCAAAGTGTCCCATTAATCCTCCTCCATGCGCCTCCTGTAACAACAAAAGACGAACGGAACCATCTGGGATGCATAGTTTGTTAGCACGGAACACAAATCCATCAGTAAGGACGAATCTGTTCCACGTTCTACCATCTCTACAATTTTGCAACACATCTTTAAATTCAGCATCATGCAAATATTGTTCCTTTATAGTTTCCAACCCAAAATTTTTGAAGTCAAGCTGAGATAACATAGTATAACGGCGCGACAAAGCATCAGCAATAATATTATCTTTACCCTTTTTGTGTTTGATAACATAAGGAAAAGATTCAATAAATTCAACCCACTTTGCATGGCGACGATTCAGTTTTGCTTGACTACGAATATGCTTCAAAGATTCATGATCAGAATGTATAACAAATTCTTTAGGCCATAAATAATGTTGCCAAGTTTCTAATGTCCGAACCAGCGCATATAATTCTTTATCATAAGTAGAATAGTTCAGACTAGGCCCACTCAATTTTTCACTAAAATATGCTACAGGTTTGCCCTCTTGTAATAACACACCTCCCAAACCAATTCCACTAGCATCACATTCAAGTTCAAATGTCTTATTAAAATCAGGAAGTTGGAGTAATGGAGCATGTGTTAACTTATCTTTCAGTATCATGAAGGCCTCTTGTTGTGCATCGCCCCAAACAAAGGGCACATCCTTCTTGGTGAGCTCATTCAATGGCGCAGCAATAGAACCAAAATCTTTGACAAAGCGCCTATAAAACCCAGCGAGACCAAGAAAACTCCTCACTTGTGTGACCGTCTTGGGCTGCGGCCAATTCTCAATAGCTTCAATCTTGGCTGGATCAACTTCAATTCCCTGTTCTGTAACAACATAACCAAGAAAAGCAACTCTATTTGTGCAAAAGGTGCACTTCTCAAGATTACCATACAAACGTGCATCACGTAAAGCATTGAAAACAGCACGTAAATGATCCAAATGGTCCTCTAAAGATTTGCTATATATGAGAATGTCATCAAAATATACCACCACAAAACGACCAATAAAAGCACGTAAAACTTCGTTCATCAGTCTCATAAAGGTACTAGGTGCATTAGTTAAACCAAACGGCATTACTAACCACTCATATAAACCGAACTTAGTTTTAAAAGCTGTTTTCCATTCATCTCCTAATTGCATACGAATTTGGTGGTAACCACTACGCAAATCAACTTTAGAGAACATAATAGAACCACTCAACTCATCTAGCATGTCATCCAAACGAGGTATAGGGTGACGATATCGAATGGTAATATTATTAATAGCTCGACAATCAGTACACATGCGCGAAGAACCATCTTTCTTAGGTACTAAAATAATAGGAACAGCGCATGGACTAAGAGACTCACGAATATAACCTTTGTCCAATAAACTCTGGATTTGTCGTTGTATCTCTTTTGTTTCTTCAGGATTGGTGCGATATGGCGCACGGTTGGGCAGCGAGGCTCCTGGAATCAAATCAATTTGGTGTTCTATCCCACGAATAGGTGGAAGTCCAGGTGGAACATCTTGTGGAAAAACGTCCATGTATTCCTGCAAAAGGTTAGCAACCGCAGGTGGCAAAGAAGGAGGCATATCCTCAAATGAAAACAGAACTTCTTTGCAAACAATGGCATAACATGGAGTAATAGTGACATCAATTTCAGCAAGATCAGATTTGCTAGCAAGTAAACAAGGATTCTTTAAACGAATTTCAGTAGCATGGTTAGAATCAGATTTAGAAGAATGCTTAGGTGGTACAAAATCTGCAGCTATAATCTGATTCTCACTCTTATGTTTGTCCTCGTTTTTTAATCTACTAGCTCTAGCAAGATCATCTTTCAAAATTTGTTCCGGAGTCATGGGTTTAAGTCCAATTTTCTTGCCAGCATGTGTAAGAGAATACTGATTTGTTTTACCATTATGTACAGATTCTCTATCAAATTGCCATGGTCTACCAAGTAACAAAGAACAAGCTTGCATAGGTACAACATCACAATCAACAAAATCTGAATAAGTACCAATAGTTAAATGCACACGTGCAGTTCTTGTTACCTTGAGCTTACGGGAGCTCTCAAACCATTGAATGTAATAAGGATGAGGTCGTTGTCGTGTGGGTAGAGCAAGCTTCTCCACCATGTCAATACTAGCCAGATTGTTACAACTCCCTCCATCAATGATGATCCGGATAGCTCTCTCCTTAACAACGCCTCTTGTTTGAAACAAATTGTGGCGTTGATCATGCTCAGCTTTGCTCAATTGCACACTCAAGACACGTTGTGCAACTAAACTCTTGTATTGATTAGCAGTTTCAGCTCCCATTACCTCCATCTCCTTGTTAGAATCAGAATTGACACCATCACGTGCAGCAATAAGTGCCAATGTATCATCATCAAAATCACTCGCAGAGTCATATTCGCCATCTTCAAGCACCACCATCACACGTTTGGTTCTGCATTCTTTTTCGATGTGACCGAACCCGAAACATTTGCGACATTGAATGTCGCGAGTCTTCCCCGTGGAGGCCATGGAAGAAGAACTCCGTGTCGGACCAGCAGATGGTGATGGAGCAGGAACAGGGGGCGTTCTTGACGTCGGTGTGGTGTACCTGGAGGTGGAAGGACCTGGTACATCCCCACGAGAAGGTGGAGCTGATTGGCGCGCAGACCATGAAGAAGTACGACCTGCAGAATTATTAGCTCGTCTCCATGATGGTTGACGATCCTGCACTTCAAGTTCAATTTTGCAAGCAAGGTGAAATAAACGAGTAATAGTGTTGTACTCCTTATAGTCTAAAATATGCTAAATCTCCTTATTTAAACCACCAAAGAAACGTGCAAGCATAGCTTCATTATCCTCTACAATACCACAACGAATCATGCCTGTTTGTAACTCTTGATAATACTCTTGTACAGAATTTTTGCCTTGTTCTAAACGAGTTAATTTTTTAAGCAAGTCCCGTTGATAATGTGGAGGTACAAAACGAGTACGCATGGCATGTTTTAGACCAAGCCAAGTAGCAGGAATATTAGCATGATTGACTCGACAATATTCAGACCACCAGATAGAAGCAAAATCTGTAAATTCACATGTAGCAGCACTAACACGCAAATGCTCAGGGTAGCGTAAACATGCAAAACGTTGCTCTACTTCTAACTCCCAAGTGAGATATGCATCAGGATTATATCTACCCTCAAATGGCGGAATATTTAATTTTAGCTTAGCCACATGGTCATCATCACGTACCGGACGCGGAGGTGGACGAGCGTTGCGGTTGTATTGCCGCGGACGGCCTGGTGCAGGTTGTTGGACCTCGTCCTCGTCGAGCTTGTTTTCATCTGCGAACTCGTTTTCCCCCTCGTCAGCAGCATATCCATCCTGGGTGGCCGCCTCCGTAGCGGCCGCAGCAGCTGCCGCGGCTGTAACGGTACCCGCAGATGGCGGGATGAGAGGAACGCGGCGAGCACGTGGTACAGGGATGCCCGACTGTGGCAGTGGTGGTAAACGAGCCAGGACTTCCTGGAACCGGGCGTCGAGCTTGGTGTTGAAGGATGCCTCAAGACCAGCCATCTTGTCCATCGCATCAGAAAGCTTGGAATCAACATCACCCAAGCGTGTGTCCACATCTTGTGCACGCCCCACCAACAGCCGAGTGAAGTGGGCATGCAACTCTGCATTAGTCATCTTCGCCGGATCAACATCATCCTTCATGGTTCCTGTCATGGTTAGCGTAGAAGCAAGCACCAAAATATATACCTACGAACTACGGAATATGGTGGAATCACGCGTAATCCGTCAAGCGGTATACAAAGCTCTTACAAGTTCTTACCAAATAGGAGGAAGGTGATATGCAACCAGCAAGGATCAGCGACTCCAAAAATTGCACAAAGCGATTACCAGGTGTCGATACAAAGCACGTGCAGAAATATGTGGAGCTGTAGGAAGGCTTATATGGTAGCAAAAACACAGCAAATATCAAAACAGCAATGCAATGTTGAATAAATGCTCAACCACTGTACTGTGCTGGTCCTAGGCTATACCGTGCTAGAGACGCGAGCCGAGAACACTAAGAAAGTCACGGCGTGGCACAACAAGCAGAAAGGAACAGCTCCAAAGCAAGATATAAGTGAAGATCTGCAGGAATTTTCGGGTCTGAAACTTCAGAGGGCAAAAACTCGGCCTTCCCGGCGTTTTTTGGGAGTTCTGAGTGTCGCACATTGTGGTCACATAGATCTTTTCGTGCTGAGCATTTTGAGTGGTCGCACGTCGAAAACGGAGTTCGTATGCAAAAGTTATGGCCAGTTGAAATTTGCTGTCGGAAACCGTCAAAAACTGACGAAACTGTCCAATTCGGACTGGACTAGTAGGAACGGGTCAACCCGACTTGGATGCGGAGTTGACTTTTTTTTTTTTTTTGCTCTTCTTCTACCTCTTGACTGGCGACCGAAACCTAATTCACGGACTCTGAAAAGGCACGGATGAAATTGGGAAGAACGAACAAAAACTTATGCGAAGGCGGTGGCGGAAGTATATGGCGTGGTGGTGGAAGGATATGGCGGAGCAGTGGTGCAAGCGTGCGGCGGCGGCGGGACTATGGTGATTCGAACTCGAAACTCTAAAGGAACAGACACTAAGACCAGCAACTCGACACGCGGATGCAGACACAAATTCAACGATGCAAACTGAAAAGACAATGCAAAGGCTCGAATGGTTTATGGGACGAGATGATCTAAACCCTAACTGTATTTTTGGCTTTTTCGTGGTTTATAGGTATGAACACAGATGCAATCTAAACTACGAAAACAGTAAATCTCACCGAGCAACCTGAAATCTGATACCACTTGATAGGGCAAAGGTGTCCGATCTTTCGATGAGATCTTGATATGTCGATTTGGTGGATGGAGTTCGTGCTTGACGATCTGACTACACGTGCGAAGCTCGTGCGCCAATGCAATCGCTAGGACAATCTCCGGGAGTTACTGATCTTGCGGATGCACGATCAGCCTGACCAGCGAGGGTCGTAATTCCTACCTGAAATCGAGAACAAGTAAGAACTAATACAGCAATCAAGATATTGCGGATGAAAGATGTATGCTTTATTCAAAAGGTGGGATTCCGAATAGGCGGTCTTCTTCTGGGCGATTGGCCTCAAAAGTCGAGCTCGTAGTTGCAGCAATGGCTAACTTTTAGTCTAAACAAAATCCGAGTTCTAATGACGGCTACGGGGGGTATTTGAGGAGGAAAAGGTAGGGGTGCGACCAGCCATGGGTATGGTGGTCGAACGGATCCCTAACAGGCCTTTTCTCCTCAAATTCGGACTCCTAAAAGTGGCTGTCTTATTTGCTGCGAAAATTACATGGGCCTGGCCCAAAAATAAAAGTGACGCAGCACCATATTTATCTAAGGACGAATTTATGAAGTAATTCTTTGTATATTTCGTCCAAGTCTTCATTCTTCATTATGGTGGCTTCAAAGTTCTGAAAACTCCACTTGAGGTATCTTCTTCAATCCTCAAACGCTTGCTGCCATCTCCATGCATGATCATGCTCCAATGCTTGTCCCTCTCATCCATGCTAGTTCCATCATTCCTAAGAGTAACAAACATATCTGATTTAGGCAGCATCATATTCTCATGTATGTGAGAAAGAGTTCCAAGAAACGAAAGTACCTGATAGTTAAGTTGCTTGGCACGAGCTCGAGTGATGGGTCCTTGTATGTGTTCCGCTGTAGGTGCAGCGGGTGTATCAATAGATGGGATGTCCTCATCATCGACTCATTGAATAAGGACCAAGAGCTGTGGAAAGACATGAAAGCAATACTGCAGAAGTAAGTTTAATCATTAGCGCACTATGTCGGCCTCTTTCATTCATTTTCTGATATCAAGTATTTAATAACTTCTTTGTTCATTTTCTTTGTCCTGCAGGATTTGGACACGTTTCAAAAGGAAAATAACAAGTCCATTCAAAGATTATCTAACTTTTAAAACGGCAAAGAGTTTGGAATAGGAAAATAGGACTAATCTATGTGGATTCTTTGTTTGCGAGTACATCCGGTGGTTTACTAGTGAGCAGAGAACTCGTGACGTAAACTCGAATATACGTAAACAATATTCATAGTTTCATTTATTACCATCAATTGTGTTGAGTTTCATTCAACTTATCCATATTGATCTCCTTCTTAAAGATCTCCTTCTTAAAGATGAGGGAATTGCGGGAGAAGCTCCTACCATAGGAGCGCATACCAGCAATTCATTAGGAACTGGCGAGATTCCTGATGAGGGAGGTCCTCGATCCAAAAGGAGAACACTATATGGAGGACGATGAACAAAATATGTAATTTAGTGATCTCCATGTAATTAAATAATTGTACAGAAACTTGTTTAAAATTGTATATGTATATTGGTCGCAAGAGATCGAATATTATATATGCAACAACATGTAATGTGTATGTATCAACATAGAATATGTGTATAGAAACTTGTTTGAAATTAAAATAAAATACAATTTGAAAAAGAAACGAAAACACAAAATGAAAAAAATTGTTGCGGCAGAGAAACACATGATTTTTCTACCGCGACAGAGAACTGCGCCGCGGCTAGGGGGCTTTACTCCCGGTTCATATTACGAACTGGGACTAAAGATCCCCCAGCCTGCGCGCTCGGCCGAGGCCACGTGGACAACCGGGGCTGAAGCCCGTTACCAACCGGGACTAAAGCCCCCTTTTCCACCAGCGAATACCTTATACCCGCTACTGCATAAGAATAATAAAATCTAACAGATTTAGAAGGTTCAAAATTTTACACTATTCACTACTTTAGATGTCACTTTTTTCCTCATAGCCCCAAATATATGATATTTTAAGTTGGAATTTTATAATATTATCAGTATCTAGTTATATTTATTCAGATTTTCTTGAATCGTCAAAATATTGTGTTTGATTCTTCTTTTAAAAAGCTCCATGAAACCCGAGCTTCATTTGTCCACGCCCACCAATTTTTTGCTTAAACAACCAACATGTTTGCGTACAAGGCATATATGTAGCGTCTAGCTGTACTCTCCGGTTTAGTAAGAACATGATAAATTGCTTGGATGGCCACCTTTGCTTTGGTCAAACGGAACTGTCAAGAATACTAAACAAATGGACATAGCACGGCATTTAGTTAATATCGCGACATAGATTTTTATTATTAAATTGGAGTTGGTGGTGAAGACACTTTTCAACCACATCATTTGATTTCTGATTTTACCCTTAACAAAACAACAAGTTATAGCACGGAAGAGGCGCTGATCTAATCACAGTATCAAATCAAATCAGGCATTAAATCGCCATTAATACAAGATTAATACAAAAATCACAGTATCAAATCAAATCAGGCATTGAATCGCAATTAATACAAAAACAAATGGTTAGACAACCGCGCTCATCCTTATATACATCCATGCCCAACACCATCTTCGTGTTTGGGTTGGACTGGTCTCTTCATCCAAGTGCCTTTTTTCTTCCTCTGCACACAGTTTCAAAGGCGGTCGCTGCCTCTCTTCCTCAACAGTGGATTGAGCGGTTGACGGCATAGGTGCCGCATCTCGCCATGTCCGGCAACAATTACTATTAAATTAGAGTTGGTGGTGAAGGCACTTTTCAACCACATCATTTGATTTCTGAGTTTACCCCTAACAAAAACAACAAGTTACACCACAGGAGAGGCGCTGATCTAATCACAGTAATACCCCCATTCCAGTTTAAAAGACCGACGCCTATTTCTAGGTTGCCAATTTGACTAATAAAATATAAATTCTTAACATAAAAAATTATACCATTAGAAGACTAAAGTTTATAGTGATATATTTTTTGTAATATATATCATGTACTACGTTGTTTAAATTGACAACCTGGAAATACGCCTAGGCCATTTAAACCGAAATAGAGGGAGTTTCAAATCAAATTAGGCATTAAGTCGCCATTAATACAGCATTAATACAAAAATCATAGTATCAATCAGACATTAAATCACAATTAATACAAAAACAAATGGTAAGACGACCGCGCTCATCCTCATATACATCCACGCCCAACACCATCTTCGTGTTTGGTTTGGACTGGTCTTTTCATCCAGATGCCTTTTCTCTTCCTCTGCGCATAATTTTGAAGGTTTCAGCCGCCTCTCTTCCTCAACGGTGGATTGAACGGTTGACAGCATAGGTGCACCTCGCCACGTCCGGCAACAAAGATTGAGGTTGGCAAAAGGAGGGGGACAGGGAGACAAAAGGCCTTTTGCTCCCTCGCTCGCGCCCGCACCCGTGCATCTTTCTGCGGCACACCAAGCCGACGCTCCTGTTGGACACCCCGGCAAGCCCCTGGACAGCTGATCGCCTCAGCGGTGGACTAGGGGTGCGTCGACGTGGCACATGATGATATGCACACTCGGCCTGGTATCGATGCTTCCTTATTCCCATGTATTGCCACTTTGCCGTATTATGTATTAGCTGCAGATTCATTTTTTCAAATACGCAGGGAAGAATTGATTAAATGTTGTTACACTTTGCCCTCCTTCAGCCTTTTGCCCCTTTACTACAGCCTACTGTGGATAATGGTCGCACATTTTGGGAATGGTTGAAGGAACAAAATCCATCTTTTGAATGGCATGAGCTTGACCTCAAAGCATCTCAGGTATATCTGTCAATCATCACAGATATCATTGCTGACATCAATTTCAAATGGTAAAATGACGGATTCTGCACATATTTTCAGTTTGCCAAGTTGTTGCAGTATCAAGAACAATATATTTGCTAACAAGAGGCAGGAAACACGAGGACATTGATTTGTACTATAAGAGGGTGTATGACTTTTTTTTAGTAGAGGGTGTATGAGTCCACCGCCGCAATTATACAACATGGTGTATTGAGCAATTGTCTTGTGAGTATATTTTTTTAAAAAAAACTAGAAGGCACTAGTTGAATGCGTTGCTACGGAATTATAATATAACGTATAAACTCATTCATATAAATTGGTTTTTTTGGTTTTTCCCATATAGCTATCTTTCTACCTCTCTATATTTAGCTATGGAATTCTTCTGGTGGACCCTCAGTTTTTTGTTTGGACCAACTAATTCTTACTAATCCCCTTCCACGTCCTCCTTTTCCACCTTTGAACAAATCACATGCACACCTATGCTCCCCGAGTCTCTGATGTGGAGCATTACTATGGGAACAACCCTGTGTATAGCGGTAGATCAAAATACCATCATATATAAACCTGTTGCATTAACTGTCATAAGTTTTGAAAAAAAACTGCTAAATTTTAACAACATTGTCGCAAGTGTTGCATAACAATGGCAATAACCTCATCCTCATGTTCAAAAATAGATCAAAATGTCTGTTCATTTTCAGTTGCACAGTCTATGGTCTACCGGTTTTTGACAACATCCTTGTGGAACTCTTCTTAGACTGAATTTTTAGCGCCATGCACCCCTCCAGTTATATATATCCAAGTCATGTGTCTATGCTTCCCCATCCACAAAATGTTTAGAAAGAGATAAAAGGGTTCCCTGGAAAGTGGAAACAATAGGTCAATGCGATGCTACCTCAAAATGAATAAGGACATTCCATGTTTCAGCACAACCTTAAGAAATAATGGATCAATTAGTTAATTCATCTACCAACATATCTTGATATACCCACACTTTTGGGCTAATAATGACACTTAAATCATTAACTGAAGAATATAATTCATTTTGCACAAAATAAAATTCAACCATTAAAGAGAATATATCAACAAACATAGAAATCTTTCGAAATCACAAGATGAAAACATCACTGCTATTTATTGATGAAAATTACCATTTCAGTACCACCCCTTGCACCAATATATAGATAAATCAAATCATATAAAAATTTACCAAAAAGTTAAAAAGGACATAGCGCAATTGGTGTTTCTTCATAATGTGTCCAAGCAGCGGTGCGGAAGATATTTATCCACATAGCAGTAGCTCCTCTGGAAAAGGTCAGGTCATAATGAATTACCATTACCAGGCCAAAATTGATCTTAGCATGTGCAAGTTACTCTAGTTCATTGTAATTAGATAAAACATAACAAATGCATGGTTCCAAGATATGAATGAGTTAGATCGTGGAAGCTAACGACAAATATTAACCAGACATCCAACTAAATGAGGGATTCTCAATATGAATGTGCATGTTTTGTAGGGAAACAAGACTAACTAACCAAGATGATCAGTTCAGATAAACTCATAAGTTTTCTGTCCCATTTTTGAAGCATGAATCATGGTACAATATGTACAGTCCTACATAGTTATGAATTTTCAGGTTAAACGGGCTTGTGCCCTTAGCATAATAAAATGAGAAGAGAGATCAAATGTTTACAATAAATAATGATGTTATATATCAACATGCAATTGACCTGTGAACTAAGACATTCTATTTACACATTTCAATTTATTATGTTCATCAAAATATTTAATTGCTACAGTACAAACAGATTCAGAGGTAGGACCTGTTGTCTTTTGATTTCAAACCTAGACCAAATGCTTCAGAAACAAGTTCTCGAAGCTCCCCAATTCAAAACCACGGATGTAAATTAACACCAATAGAAGTTTACAAAATCATGTAGATTGGTCATGCATAAGGAAAAGAGAACATAAAATGCCAAAATGACGACATTGTTTAGACTTTGGACTGCATATTCTATTGTAAACGTTCACTATATGACAAGGGTATAGTTAATAGAACCTGTTAGTTGTGTACCCCTAAGGCCCGTTAAGCTAGGCCCAATTGTAATGATAGTCGAATATGAGTTCTTACCGTATGTCGATATTGTAATCTGTATCGGACCCTACCCGATCCTCGAGACCTGGCCACCTATATATAGGGGCCAGGAGGGGACGGTGTAGGGCAGATTGAAAGCAAGCCAGGTTTGAACACCCAAGTTTACTTTCGATACACACCTATTTCGACCAACTTTACCTTCGAGTTCATCCGACGCCCTGTCTCCCCGATCCTAAGTCCTTCATCTAGGACATTTGTCGAGTTAACCCCTCGTCAATTGGCGCCGACCGTGGGGACTCTGGGCGTTGGAATCATGAATTCGACGGCTTTTTCGCTTTTAGCCAACAGCAGTTCAGAAGTCGACGAAAGTCAAGAGGTGGAACTAACCATTGGAAGTTTAAACATCCTCATCGAACCGTCGGGTTCATCTCGCCTTTCAGATCCGACGAAACAAGATCCGTCGGCAAGGGAGCCCGAAACAACAGCAATGATGGAATATTCTGAAGGCTCTTCCAGCGAGGTAAACTCGCCGGTCAGCCCAGAGGAAGTGCAAAAAGAAAAGATCGCAGAAGACAACGAAGAAAAGGAAAATTTTGACGTGGAAGTCCAACTCGAAGATCTCACGATCCGCCTCGACGATACGGCAGACAAGTCAACAGATACATGGAAGACAGGATTAGAGCTTTCTGGGGATAGTAACTCGATCTTCTCAAGCTTTAAGGGTAACATCGGCAAACAATGCCAGGTGTTCGCCATTATAGGAGATAATTCAGAAGAATTCGACGAAAACGACAATCCAGTATTAAACCCAGCAAATATCGACAGAGGAGCAAATCACCTAGCAGAAGGGCAAACGCCAGAATCCCTCGCAAGCAGGGAAAAAATTCGACTATCAGTCGACGAATGGAGGATAATAAGAGAAGCCGTAAAACATGGCACGCCAATACCATCAAATTCTAGTAAAGACATGCTTTTGGGGTATCACTACGCCCTGAGGCAGCAGGCCAAGCAATTGGCAAAGGAGAAAACAGAGATACAAAGAAGGAAAGACTCAGCCATCGCAGCTAGTGAGGCTGCTCGAAAAGCAAGGAGCGACGCATCATACAGCAACGCAAGGAAAAATCGTCGACACGGTTCAAGGTACGATAACCTCGAGTATTCTGACAGGCAAAGTATTTCCAAAAACCTCGACTCGTCCTTCCTATCGGTCGACGAGCAGGGAAACATCCTACCAAAAACTCCTGAAGCAGCATTAGTAGCAGCGCAAGCATATCTGCTCACAACTCGACCAAGTCCAGGAGATCCTAGGGAGCACATGCATAGAGCAGCATTGAACGGACTCAACATGGTGGGTCACAAGCTCTCAGCAAAAGGAGAAGAAGCACAGCATCACAAGGAAGTACACAAAGCAAGGTCACCTCGCCGTCACAATAGTCCTCGACATAGAAGCAGCAAACACCGATCTCGATCGCTGTCACCAAAACAGCATGGGGGAACCCGAAGATCGTGATCCCCAAATGAAAGGCGCGACCATGAAGGCGACGAAAAAGAGATGGGGGCACCGTGCTTTACCCGCAAGGTTCGCACCACTCCAGTTCCCAAGGGGTTCAAGCTACCTCATGATCAGCAAAAGTACGACGGATCACAGGAACCACAATCGTGGCTCGCAGATTACTTACAAGCAGTTCAAATATTAGGAGGAACCAAAGAAACAGCAATGCAAAGTTTGCAATTACACCTCACCGGCGCAGCAAGGTCATGGTTGAGCAAATTAGAGAAAGAATCTATTAGAAGCTGGGAAGACCTCACAAAGCAATTTACAAGCAACTTCAGGTCGACATACAAGCGACCAGCATCAATAGAAGAAGTCAAAGCGTGCGTACAGCAACGCGACGAAACACTACGGGCATACATCCAAAGATGGAGCCTCATCAAAAACTCAGCAGTCGAAGTTTCAGACGAAAGAGCAATAGACGCGTTCGTCATCGGATTAAGGCGAAGAGACCTAGTCGAAGAGATGGGTAGAATCAAGCCGAAAACAGTGGCAGACCTCATGGACACAGCAAACAGGTTCGCAGATGGAGAAGATGCGTGCAACAACAAGCGGACGCGATCTCCAGAGGACGACAGAAGAAACAGATATGGAAGCCAAAGGACACAATCCCGAAACTACGACACCTACGGCTCGCATAGCCAAGTCGCCGCAGGACATAAAGACAACAGCTATCAAGGAAATGATCGCAGAAGTTCGGGATATAGGAGCTACGGAAAGGAGGACTATAAGAAGTTCCCTATAAGGGAATCCAGAGAGTACAACCCATCACCAGAAGATATGCTCAATGGGCCTTGTCATATACACTCAGCGTTCGTCGACGGGAAACGAGTATCAAGGCACGCAATGAAAGACTGCACAACATTCTTAAAACTGCAAGAAGCAGCAATAAACAAGCAAACCGAAGCAAGGCGACAAGGATTCGAAGGAAGTAACAATCCTCCGACAAAGCAGCAAGGAAACAATGGAGCGCCTCAAGGACAAGACCAGCAAAACCAGGGACAGGACAACGACGAAGGGTATGTACCATCAAAAGGACACATCATATCAATGATACAACCTGTACCCAAGTCGAACAAAGAAGAGAAGAGCATAACTTGACAAGTCAACTTAGCAGTCATATCACCTCCAGCTACAACGGAGTATCTGCACTGGTCAGAGCAACCAATAGAGTTCAACAGAGAAGATCACCCTATAACAGTACCTCGGCCGGGAAACGCGCCTTTGGTACTCAAAGCTCAAATCGGCGCGTATGATGTCGACAGAATATTCATGGATGCAGGGAGTGGAATTAACTTGATATACGCGAAAACACTCCGAGCAATGCATATATCGCTAGAGTTCCTGAAGCCAACAGATTGTTCCTTCCATGGAATCGTACCAGGAAGTGCCAATTACCCGCTGGGTCGAATAGCACTCAATGTTTGCTTCGGCAACCGACAAAACTATAGAAGAGAAAAACTGGACTTCGAAGTCATGGACTGGCCATCGCAATATCACGCGATCCTCGGACGACCCGCGTTTTCGCGATTCATGGCAGTGCCTCACTACACATACTTGGTACTTAAAATGCCAGGACCAAGAGGAATCATTACAGTGAAAGGAAGTTTTGAAGTTTCAGATCTCTGCGACAGAGAATTCCACAAGATGGCGCAAAATTTTGGCGTAATAGCCAACTATGCAGAAAAGGCAAAAAACGCGACTATAGAAGGCGTCAAGCTACTCGAAGGATGCGTCGCGGAGCCCGAAGCGAAGAAACCATGAGTAGGAGCATCAGGAGAAGAAACAGGCGCAGAGGAAAAAGGGAAAGCCACGACGACATAAGCATCATAAGACAATAGAGTAGAACAATAAAGGCTGTAAAAGCCACGAGTTATACCAGGGCAATACCCTCTAGATCCAGAACACAGGTCACAGGCCGGATCTCTTGGGTGACCCCATGTATCTTACATTACAAAGTATAATAAAGACGAAACGTTCCTCATATTCGAGTTTACGAGTCTTTCAAAGGGAAAATGCGGCAAACGCACGAGTCATACAATAGCGCCCTGAGAACAAATTTTCATTACGAAATAACACACTCTCGCGTTACACACACACAAAAGTATATCACAACATCGGGTTGTCAGAATCATCTACACCTAAAGGGTCCAAGTAGTGAAACTCGCGGAAAAACGCGGAGTCTTCTTGCAACAACCTGGCTATAATTCGTCGGGCAGGCTGCAAGGTACTCTCTAAATGTACTCGAAGGCTTGCCCCACCAGGAGGATAGCTCAGCGACATAGAACTGTAATTGAGTCTTGGATGCCACTTGCGTATCCACCCAAGAGCAAAGTTGGCACCTGCCACTAGGTTCAGTTCTATCAACCGATGGATTCGCTGGCTGGATCTAAAAACGTCAAGGAGCAATGGAAAAGTAGCAGGCAGAGGATTGCGAGGAAGCATCACCGAGTGCATAGTTACGAGAGCTCTCCTACAGCCATCCACTGCCTCGCCAATATGTTGGGCACGGTCCTGAAGCAACACAATAGCGCTTCGGCGTCGAGGATCAGACCATAAATTTTCAACACCTGCGGACATCTTCTCTAGAGCTGCGCTTCGTTCGGTAACCCGACGATCTTCAGCAGCGAAGTCCAAGCAACTGCCTATAAGGGCAAAGGATATCACAAAAGTAACAGTACAAAGAGAAGAAAGCAAGTCGAGAGGAAGCTTACATCGCAACATCTCACAGGCAGATTTGACAATACCAAGAATAAAAGAGCTGCATTCTTCCTGATGCAGAATCTTCGCCGTCAAGCTGGACACTTCATCGCCAAGAATCGACACCTGCTTCGTCAGGGCAGAAGTTTTGCTAGCCTTATCAAACGCCATCTGAGCTTGGCGTTTGGCTGAAGTCAAGCGAACCTCAAGGTCAGAAATCCTCGAAGAATATTCTGCGCATTGATTGCATCGACTAGGAGTCGACGAAATCTGAGGATCGAATCCACGGGCAGAGGAAGGAGCAGAACCATGAGTCAAAGGATCATGAACATTCATCGACTACAAAAGAAAAGAAAGGAGAAACAATTTCAGAAAGGCAGCATAAAACTTCATATGAAGAGGATATATTTACATAAGAGCACAACTCTATGGCTAAGGTTCTCGGGTTGCATTTAATTGAAGTCTTTACATTCAAAAAGGAGATCACTAAAATAGCTACAAAGAAGCTGAGTCTACGCCACCTCAGCATTGTGCTCCGTGGAAGAAGGGGGCGCGGCCAGTTCCTCGCTAGAAGTCGACGGTGGCACTGGATCTTTCGCCGCTGGAGGTGGTACAGCAGGCACAGCAGATGCCACCGAAGGAGAAATCGTTGTCAACAACGCAGGTGCCAACTTCTTCGCCTTCTCGAAAAACACCTTCATCTCATCACGGGTGTGGCCATGGGGGGAGCTAACCCTCCCCCAGTCGAAGTCTGTACCATGCACAAGAGAAAGTGCAATAGCACCCTCGGCGCCGCGCTTAATGGACAGACCTTTCAGCTGGAGAGTGGGGTCTTCAGTGGTATCGAAGGACTTGACAAGTTCAGTCAGATTGTCCTTCGGGATTGCCACCTTTCTCTTCGGCCACAAGCCGGCAAACAGCCGTGATAAAATGCGGCTAACCAACTCAAAAGTCTCCTGGATAGATATCCAGTTTTCTTCGAGTAGGTTAACTGCATCCATAAGAGGATCATCGTCCGTTTGTAAGGACGACGGAGATACCCCGGTGAATTCTGAGCAATAGAAAAGAAAAGAAGAGACAGGTGTCAACAAATACATCAGCACAACAGAAGACGAAAACAGAAGACAAGGCGAAGCACTTATTTTCAGCGGCAGTAGACATGGTGTGAAGACGCTCCGCCACGGCTTGCTCTCATTGAGTATGCTCCTTGTTGGCTTCAGCTAGAGCTTTTTCAGCTTTCTTCGCCTTACCAAGCGCAGCTTTCTGCGACTTCTCAGCATTCGCATTAGCAGCGGCCGCCACGTCGTAAGCTTTTCGCGAAGCATCAAGCTCCGTTTCAAGCGAAGCAATTCGAGCATTGGCTGTTGCTAAGGCAGCTGCAAAAGAAGACGAAAGGGAGTCAGATAATGGGGAAAAGGATAAAGCACAGAAGAAAAGTAAGGACTCGACGTCAAAGTTGTACCTTTGGAAGCTTTCGCAACCTTTAGGTACTCAGCACATTCAGTGCCCAAGGCAACGAATCTGCTCAACAAAGCCTAAAGAGAAAAGAAAGTATAAGAGCGCAAGTGTATGCAAGGAGAATGGGTAAGAGAAAAGTTACTCACATCATGGGAGGAAGATGCGGATTCATGTGCTTCCAGAGAAACTTCAGGTTCTTTAGCCTTCTTCGAGCGTTTGGGGTTTCGGGAAACAGGAACCTTCTTTACAGAGGCCCTTGTAACCCGGGGTGCAATTTTTTGGGCCGGGGGCTCATCATCAACAGCTGTAGGAATTGGAGGAGAACCTATAGCAGGTTCTGACGGCTCTTCATCGTCTCTACAAGAAGCAAGAAATTTATGAGTAACACGATGGAAACAAGGCGAGAGAAATACAAATTGAGGAACTCAAATAAAAAATACTTACGATGCCAGGAGGTCGAAGTACTCCTCATCTTCTGCAGGAACAAAGGTCTTATCAGCCGCTGCAGCCGCTGCAGAACTCGAAGAAGCAAATTCTTCGACTCGTTTCCTCTTCTTGTCGACACCAGTATCTTCAGCAGGCGTGGAGGGAGACGATGTCGATGAGCTCGTTTCTTCTTCCGACTCTTCGGCATCATCCCCGTCTTGATTATCGTCAGCCTCGGGGGCTTCAGATACAGATGAGGCCAGTTCAGCTGGAAGAGGCCCTGCCTCAGGAAGAGGAGGGTGCGAAACAAGGAATTGGTGACCCTACATATAAATAAACAAGTTAGCAGAGTGCAAAGGCAAATGTAAGTCGAAAAAAGCAAAAATCAACAACAAGTGAGCATAAAGATGCATACCTCGGGTAAAGGGTGCACGGAGTCGAAGTAATCAGCGGTTAAGTCAGCAACCGCATGATCCTTGGTGAGTTTGGTAAGGCTCCTAACTCGCTTGTCGACATCTTTTTTCTCTATTAAATCTTCAGAGACGCGAGTAGGATCTTTCAAGCCAGAGTAATTCCAGAACTTAGTGAGGCGGTGTTGTAAGGGTTGAACTCGACGTTGTATGAAGAACGCCATGAGTTGGATACCCGATAAAGCTCCTCCTTGGCCTCCTTTCAAAGCTTGAATGCGAGATAGAAGGGGAAGAACTTGTGCTACCTCGTCATCTGAGGGAAGGGAATCCCAAGAAGTCAATTTCTTCACTTCCTTGGAGGCTTCGAAAGGTGCTAGACCATATTGATCTTCAGGAGCGGCCTTGTGGTCTTTGATGTAGAACCACTTGGTTCTCCACCCTTGGACAGACGCGGCCATGGAAAATTCAAGATATTGTGCCTCAGGATGCACCGACACAACAGCTCCGCCCAGTTCGGGTTTTCTGCGTAAAGCAACATTGGGGCGGAGGCGAAAGATCGACCTCCAGAGGAGAAAATGGGGCTCAATGCCCAGGAACGACTCGCAAAGAGTCACGAAACACGCAATGTGTAGAAGAGAGTTAGGTGTGAGCTGGTGAAGCTGCACACCATAAACAAAAAGAAGACCACGAAGGAACTCGTGGGCGGGAAGAGAAAGACCACGGAGGAGGAAAGCGAGGAACATTACCCGATAACCGCTCGGGGGCTCCGGGATCCGTTCAGTACTTGGAAATCGGATGGAATCTTGGGCGGCGATGAGGCCGTCCGTCCTGGCTTTTTCCACATCCTTCTTCGTGATGGTGGAGCGCACCCAGCTGGTGGAGGAAGAGGTCTTGGCCATGGTGTTCTTGGTGGCCAGATGTTTCACGCGCATCTAATGCACGAAGTGCGCTTGGGGGCTATGAACGAGAGAAGGAAGCAGAGGAGATCAGCAATGGAGGCGGCGGAGGAAACGAGCTGGTAAACAGTAAAAATCCCCCACTACGCCCTTTATATATCTTCTGGGAGAAGGATCGTGGGCTGAGACGTGGCGCAAAGATCGAAAACGGCAGCCCACCAACGGTCAAAAATCGTGCAGCCCACTAAACGGTCAAAAATTGTGAAAATCACAGTGTTACCCATAAAACGGTTCGCACTGATGAAGAGCTACGTCTTCATTGACGTCATAAAGGAAACAGGATGGCGCCGACAAATGCAGAATTAATAAAAAGGATCATATGTGAAGAATTTTTTGATGATAGCTTTGGGGGCTGTTACTTTGGAAGTTAAAGTATCTCGAGTTGAAGAGCCTCGACGTTGAAGTGTTTCGAGTTGAAGTATGAAGAGCTACATTATCTCTTGAGCCTATACTCGAAAAACTCTTTTTTCGAATATAGCCTCGGGGGCTACTCCCATCGGGAGCGCTGAGCGCGCACCCGACGATATTTACTGATAAAGCATTAGAGATTGGAGAAGTGTAGGAGTATTACTCCCATCGGGAGCGAGTTTTATGGTTGAAGAAACCCGAATATTTTCAGTCAAGATTTGACTGCGACATAAGATTCTCGAGTTGCGTTATCGCAACACAACTCGAATGCCGTGACTTTTCACGAAGGTAAGACCCCGGGATCCGTCCTGTGTGGCCTGGTATACGCACATGGATGCGCTCTGCTGGTATGTATCCGTGTCTACGACGCGAAGAAAATCCTGGTGGACGCACTGGGTACCCTGAGAACCACTGGGATTCATTCTTTGTAAGTCCTAAATGCGGCAGAAGAATGGGTTTGACCGGTATCCCGAATTCAAATCCAAGGGGATTGAATTTGAAGTAGGTGACAAGTATCTGTTCCGGCAGTTAACTGACCTCTTGATCCGTCAGAGTTGTCAGGCTTGTTCATCAAAACCCCTTGCGAGCAAATTATTATGAATATAAGTCGAAAGACCAAGTCGAAGATTTGAAGATAAGAAGAAGTCGAAGAATTGAGCAAGTCGAAGATTTGAAGATTAGAGATTCAACCCGAATCTACAATTCTGGTAGAATCTCAGGGGCTACTGACAAGGGTATAGTTAATAGAACCCGTTAGTTGTGTACCCCTAAGGCCCGTTAAGCTAGGCCCAATTGTAATGATAGTCGAATACGAGTTCTTACCGTATGTCGATATTGTAATCTGTATCGGACCCTACCCGATCCTCGAGACCTGGCCACCTATATATAGGGGCCAGGAGGGGACGGTGTAGGGCAGATTGAAAGCAAGCCAGGTTTGAACACCCAAGTTTACTTTCGATACACACCTATTTCGACCAACTTTACCTTCGAGTTCATCCGACGCCCTGTCTCCCCGATCCTAAGTCCTTCATCTAGGACATTTGTCGAGTTAACCCCTCGTCACTATACCTATATGTTGTTCTGGAGCAATAAAAAAGTATTGCAATATATCTCCACCTGAAGCCGGCTTCCTAACCTGTAAACTTTCACAATGCGTACAGGTATGTCCCATGACATGGATAAAACTTATCCATGGTTTGCAAATAATTGCCAAATTATAGGTAGCCAATCTAGCCCGCAACACACCTTCACGGGACAAACAAAAATAATGAAATTCTAAGGATTATTCTGAGAAGTTTATGTAGGATCTGTCAAAAGGTTGCATTATACATGAAGTGAATAATGAATATTTGCATTACCCAAATCATATGTGATGCTGAAAGGCAGCGGCGATGGCAGCGTAGTCCAGACCGTAGCTTTTGCTGGACGGATGCGGAGACAACAACAAAGCCGCATCTAGATAGAGTGGTTTGCTGGTGTGCAAATATAACAATATCACACGATACAGAGCAGAGAAAAAATCATCAGGATTAGGGTGTAAGACCATTGATGTACAGATGTCCTAGTATGACATGTTAACACTGATATAACTTTGTCGACTCCAATAGCCTGTGCAGTATGAACCAGGACACAAATAACCTGCAACACAGTGACCGCATGCACCAGAATTTAAACAAGAAACATGAACTAACATAACTAAGAGCCTATCGCTGTCCCGATTTAGCTCAAGTAATATTTTTCAAGCAGTTGGATGACCACTATGCTATTGCCTTGAAGCAGAACAACATAGAAATCAAATCAAGAAGATACTGATAAAGTACCTCTTTAACCTGAAAAGTCAATTGAATTGGTTCCTATTTGTTTGCGTAGATAGCTCAGATCTGAACAAGCACAAATAACATGTAACACAATGACCTTGCATGCACCAGAATCTAAACAAGGAATATCAACTACTACATAATTAAGAACCTATCATTGTCCCAGTTTAGCTTAATTAATACTTTTCCAGCAGCTATGCTATTACCTTGAAGCGAACAACATAGAAAACAAATGAAGAATATACTGATAAAGTACATCATTAGTCTGAAAACCGAATGGAGTGGTTCCTATTTGTTTGTGTAGATAGTTCAGATTTGTACAAGCACAAATAATCTGCAACGCAATGACCCTGAATAATACAATTTTAAAGTAAACAATTCTTAACAGCGCCAGACTGCATACACCACTACTTAAATGATCAGGAAGAGCTTAGTGATGGTTCTAGCCACCCAGACGCATATCCTCTTCCTTACCTGTAGCTTTTCTCACCACCTTATTTGTAGCTTTCCTGCTCTTCGGTGCCACTCGTGGAGACCAGCTCTCTGTCTTTTCACTGGAGTGACCCCATCAAACCAAGGAGGTCTTCTAGGTGCGAAATGCATTGGGTGATAGGTTGCGTCGATACATTTTGCAGCTTCCTCGCCTTGGCAACTATGTGAAGGCTTCCATTCTGAAGAGCCAAAGCCTAGGGGAGGTTGTTCCATCGTCAGAGTCAAGGAATGCAACAGATAAGTGCACTCAGGTTGCCTAACTTGATGGACACCAATCCATAAAAGAATTACCTCCCTCCCCGATGATAAGTGTTTCCCCATCTCAGCCTTCCCATGCTGGCTCCAGCAGATGGACTCCCCTGCATCTAATACAGAGAGAGATTGGCGTTCATCTCACCGGTGTAGAAACCTAGCACGCCTCACCGCGGGACTCAGCCACATGATGGCGGCGTACTGCGACCTCGTGCTCCAGTTCCAGATTAACGAGCAGGCTGGCTGGCCACCTTGAGCACTCCGCGTAGCACCAATCAGATTTTGGGGATGGGGAGTCTCTGGGAGAGGCGAGACCACATCGGGCTGGAGGCGAGACCACACTACAAAGTTTGCAATGACATACAAGAATTCTCCAAATCATAATGCGGGAGAAGCTTGACCTCCACAATTTCGAATTAGGAAAAATCTCGAGATCTACGAACCGGTCGGGGAGGAGCACTGATACGTCTCAAATGTATCTATAATTTTTGATGCTCCATGCTTGTTCTTACACCATTTGCTTAGTGTTTTGTTACACTTTGTGGCGTTTTTATGCATTTTCCGGAACTAACCTATTAACAAGATGCCACAGTGCCAGTTCCCTGTTTTCTGCTGTTTTTGTGTTTCAGAAAAGTTACACAGGAAATATTCTCAGAATTGGACGAAACAAAATCCGAACCTCCTAATATTTAACGAAGCTTCCAGAAGACCGAAGAGGAGACGGAGAGGGGCTAGGGGCCAGCCTCACCACCAGGGGGTGCGACCCAGCCCCTGACCGCGCCGCCCTATGGTGAGGGCGCCCTAGTCCACTTCTGACGCTGCTCCTTCGCCTATAAAGACCCCCCGACGGGAAAAACCTAAATACCCGATCCATTTTCCAGAAACACATCGTGATCCGCCGCCGTCGTCGACCCGAGATCGGGAGGGTCCAGAAGCTCTTCCCGGCACCCTGCCAGAGAGGGGAATCGCCACCAGAGGTCTTCTTCATCGCCATGCTTGCCTCTGACGCGATGAGTGAGTAGTCTACCTTGGACTATGGGTCCATAGCAGTAGCTAGATGGTTGTCTTCTCCACCATGTGCTTCATGTTTAGATCTCGTGAGCTGCCTTACATGATCGAGATCACCTTTATGTAATTCTACATGTTATGTTTGTTGGGATCCGATGAATATTGGTGTTATGTTAGGTTGATGTGCTGAATATTATCTTATGTTATCTCTATGTTGTTTATGGTCTTGCATGCTCTCTGTTGTTAGTAGCTATCTTGGCCAAGTAGATACTAGTGACTCCAAGAGGGGGTATTTAAGCTCGATAGTTGGGTTCATGCCTCTATTTAATCTGGGGGAGTGACAGAAACCTCTAAGGTTGTAGATGTGCTATTGCCACTAGGAAGAAAACAACAATCTTGTGTCCAAGGACATTTGTTTTGTTTACATTACACACTTTGCTTAATGCAGTTATCTGTTGTTCGCAACTTAATACTCGAGGGGTGTTCGGACGATATCCCCGTGAGTGGATTATTAGTCATAGATGCAGTTGGATGGCGGTCTATGTATTTTGTTGTAATGCCCAGAGTAAATCTCATAGTGATCCTCGTGACATATGCGTGTTATCTTTATTCTATCAATTGCCCAACTGTAATTTGTTTACCCAGCATGTCGTTATTTATCTCATGGAGAGACACCACTACTGAACTGTGGACCCCGGTCCAATTTCTTTTACATTGCTATTACCGTTTACTTTTACTCGCACTGTTTACTTTCTTGCATACTACTATTGTTTTCCACTCGATACGCTCAATCCTTTGTTTACAGCAAACCGGTGATTGACAATCTCATCGTAAGTTGGGAGCAAAGTTCTTGGTTGTGTTGTGTGCAGGTTCCACGTTGCTGCTGGTGCAAAGCAAAGCCCTGGACGAGGCGCCTTATAAATTGTCCGGAGCTATCGCGAAGCTAGCAGGCATCACCTTCGGAAGTTTGGCTTTTTCCTACTAGTTCGATAAACCTGGGTTTCTTATTGAGGGAAAGACTTGCTACTGTGCTCATCATACCTTCCTCTTGGGGTTCCCAACTGGGTGGTTATCCTGCCCGCATCAAGCTGTTTTTCTGGCGCCGTTGCCGGGGAAAAAAGAAGATTTCTGCAAGGGGAGTTTCGCACGCACATCCTTTACTTTGTTTTAGTTTTGCTTTACTTTATTTTTGCTTGCATCATTTTATCAAAAATACAAAAAAAATTAGTTTCCTATTAGTTGTTATTTTTACTTGTCTGCTTTTAGCTTTGCTAGAATGGGTACTCATGAGAACACCAAGTTGTGTGATTTTATGAGCACTAACAATAGTGATTTTATTTGCACTCCTATTGCGCCACCTGCTCCTGCTGCAAATTTTTATGAGATTAAGCCTGCTTTATTGAACCTTGTTATGAAAGAGCTATTTTCTGGTGCTAGTACTGATGATGCTGCAGCTCATCTCAACAATTTTGTTGAGCTATGTGAGATGCAGAAATATAAGGATGTAGATGGTGATATTATTAAGCTTAAGTTGTTTCCTTTTTCTTTGAGAGGAAAAGCTAAGGATTGGTTGCTATCTTTGCCTAAAAATAGTATTGATTCATGGGCTAAGTGCGAGGATGTATTTATTGGAAAATACTATCCTCTTGCTAAGATTATAGATTTGCGTAGTGATATTATGAAGTTTAGCCAGTTTGATAATGAACATGTTGCTCAGGCTTGGGAAAGAATGAAATCTATGATAAAGAATTGCCCTACTCATGGACTGACTACTTGGATGATTGTCCAAACTTTTTATGCAGGACTGAATTTTTCTTCAAGAAATCTATTGGATTCAGCTGCTGGAGACACTTTTATGTCCCTTACCTTGGGCGCTGCAACCAAGCTTCTTGACAACATGATGGTAAATTATTTGGAATGGCACACTGAGAGAGCTCAACAAGGTAAGAAGGTAAATTCTGTTGAGGAAACCTCTTCCTTGAGTGATAAGATTGATGCTATTATGTTTATGCTTTCTAATGATAGAACTCATGTTGATCCTAGTAATGTTCCTTTAGCCTCTTTGGTTGCTCAAGAAGAGCATGTTGATGTAAACTTCATTAGAAATAATAATTTTAACAACAATGCTTATAGGAACAATTTTGCTAGTAACAATTATAGGCCATATCCTTCTACCAATGGTAATGGTAATGGTAACTCTTATGGTAATTCCTCCAACACTAGGGCCACGCCCTCTAAGCTTGAGGTAATGCTCAAGAACTTCATCGGTAAGCAAACTGCTTTTAACAAGTCTGTTGAGGAAAAGTTAGGCAAAATTGATATTCTTGCTTCTAAAGTTGATAGCCTTGCTCATGATGTTGAACTTCTGAAATTAAAAGTGTTGCCTAATGATGTGAAGGAGAACAATACTTTTGCCACTGCTAATGCCATCCAAGTTAGAATTGATGAAAATGTTAGGATGTTAGTAGAATTGCATGCCAGGTGTGAAAGAGAAGATGAGATGGCTAGAAAGATGAAGGTATGTACCATTACCACCTCTAATGATGTTGTTCCAAATGCTAGTAATCCTCTTACCTTGATTGGTGTAGAGAAAACTCCCACTCCTTGTACTAAAAAGCCCAAAACTGCTAAAACTTTTTCTCAAAAGAGTGCTGAAATTTTTCAGAGTGTAGGAGATGATAGCTCTATTTCTTTTAATAATTTTGATGTTGATGGCTGCAATATATCTGAAGTTATTTTGTTCTTGCAAAAGCTTGCTTTGAGCACTAGTGGAAAATGGGCCTTTGGTTAGACACATTTAGTCCCGGCCGTAATCTGGGCCGGGACTAAAGGCCTGGCCACGTCGCCCCAAATTCGGCCACCCACCCGGGAGCCTATAGTCCCGGTCCGTTACAAGCCTTTAGTCTTGGTTTGAGACACAAACTGGGACTAAAGGGCTATGCGGTGGGCAGCCCGCATGTACGCCCCCTTTAGTCCCGATTTGTGTCTCAAACCGGGACTAAAGGCTTCTGCCTATATATATGGCTGCAGCACCTCTCCCCTTTCCCTTATTTTTTTCTTGGATGGAGGAGTGTGGGTTTGTGCTAGTTCTCCATTTCATTCCTATGCACTAGAGGTGTTTGTTGAAATGTGTGTTAGAGCGATGCCACTTAAGTGCACCGAACACAACTATGATATGAGGTGCCCGAGCCACGCTTAAGCCTCTTCCTCTTTATTTCCAGTTGTTCTAAAAGGTTAGCAACTATATTTCATCGTTTAGACCATGCGGTACTAATTTTAGGATCGTGATTGCATTTGATATACTGTTGTATGACGCAGATGAGCCATCCATGGATGTACGGTGATCGACGCACAGCCGCTTACAGAGAAGGCGTGCATTCTTTTCGAGATGCGGCCGAGGCGAACAAGCATGGTGGTGGCTTTATGTTTTTTCCATGTGTTGAATGTCGGAATGAGAAGGATCACACTTGCTCAAGAGTCATTCCGAGCCACCTGCTTCGGTCCGGTTTTATGTCTGGCTATAATGTTTGGACCAAGCACGGAGAAAGAGGGGTTATGATGGAAGACGACGATGAAGAAGAGAACACTGATGACAACTACCGATCTATGTTCCCTGAGTATGCTGATACCGCAATGGAAGACAATGAAGAAGAAGATCAGGGTGAAGAACGGGAACCAGATGAGCCCGCTGATGATCTTGGCCGGGTCATTTCTGATGCACGGCGAAGATACATGCATGCCCTAATGACTGCATCCTCTACCGCGGTGAGAAGTACGAGAATATGGATAAATGCCCGGTATGCACTGCATTGCGGTATAAGATCAGAAAAGATGACCCTGGTGATATTGAGGGCGAGCCACCCAGGAAGAGGGTTCCTGCCAAGGTGATGTGGTATGCTCCTATAATACCATGGTTGAAACGTCTCTTCAGAAATAAAGATCATGCGAAGTTGTTGCGATGGCAGATGGAAGATCGTATGAAAGACGACAAGTTGAGGCACCCCGCTGATGGTCGGCAGTGGAGAAAAATCGAGAGAGAGTTCCCGAGATTTGCAGGTGACGCAAGGAACTTATGGTTTGGTCTAAGTACAGATGGCATGAATCCTTTTGGGGAGCAGAGTTGCAGTCACAGCACCTGGCCCATTACTCTATGTATCTACAACCTTCCTCCTTGGTTGTGCATGAAGCGGAAGTTCATTATGATGCCAGTGCTTAACCAAGGTCCAAAGCAACATAGCAACGACATTGATGTGTACCTAAGGCCATTAGTTGATGAACTTTTATAGCTGTGGGCCGAACCAGGTGTACGTGTGTGGGACGAGCACAAACAAGAGGAATTTGACCTTCGAGCATTGCTTTTCGTAACCATCAATGATTGGCCTGCTCTTAGTAACATTTCAGGACAGTCAAACAAGGGATACAATGCATGCACGCACTGTTTTGATCAGACAGAAAGTATATATCTGGACAAATGTAGGAAGAATGTGTACCCGTATAATCGTCATTTTCTTCCGCCCAAGCATCCCTTAAAGAAAAAAGGCAAGCATTTCAATGGCAAGGCAGAACCCCGGGGGAAGCCTGTCACCCGTACTGGTGCTGAAGTATTTGATATGGTCAAAGATTTAAAAGTAATCTTTGGAAAGGGTCCTGGCAGCCAACCTGTTCCTAACGGCCCTGATAAGCGCGCAACCATGTGGAAGAAGAAATCTATATTTTGGGAGCTACCCTATTGGGAAGTCCATGAGGTACGCTCCGCAATCGACGTGATGCACCTGACGAAGAATCTCTGCGTGAATATTCTAGGCTTCCTGGGCTTGTATGGGAAGTCAAAAGATACACCGGAAGCACGGGAGGACCAGGAATGTCATAAAGGACGAGATGGCATGCATCCAGGGCAGTTTCAAGGGCGTGCCAGCTACGCTCTTACCAAGGAAGAGAAGGAAATATTCTTTGAAGTCCTTTTCAGTATCAAGGTCCCGACTGGCTTCTCGTTGAATATAAAGGGAATCGTAAATATGAAAGACAAAAAATTCTAAAACCTAAAGTCTCATGACTGCCACGTGCTTATGACGCAATTGCTTCCAGTTGCATTGAGGGGAATTCTACCGGAAAATGTTCGCCTGGCAATTGTGAAGGTATGTGCATTCCTCAATGCAATTTCTCAGAAGGTAATCGATCGAGAAAGTCTATCAGGGTTACAGATTGATGTGGTCCAATGTCTGGTCAGCTTTGAGTTGTTGTTCCCGCCATCCTTCTTCAATATAATGACACACCTCCTAGTTCACCTAGTCGAAGAGATTAGAATTCTCGGTCCTGTGTTTCTACACAATATGTTCCCCTTCAAGAGGTTCATGAGAGTCTTAAAGAAATATGTTCGTAACCATGCTAGGCCAGAAGGAAGCATCTCCAAGGGCTATGGAACAGAGGAGGTCATTGAGTTTTGTGTGGACTTTCTTCCTAACCTTAAGCCGATTGGTGTTCCTAAATCTCGGTATGAGGGTAGGCTGACAGGAAAAGGCACACTAGGAAGGAAAGCAAAAGTATGTATGGACGGGCATTCATTCTCTCAAGCACACTACACAGTTCTACGCAATTCCACCGTGGTGGCTCCGTATATCGTGAGACACAAGAATATTCTACGCTCTGAAAACCCGGGGAAGGCTGACTCTTGGATTAAAGGGGAACATGAGAAGACTTTCGGCAGTTGGTTGCAGACACATCTCATGAATGACAACACCGTTGGAGATCAGCTGTACTGTTTGGCCAGGCCACCATCTTCGACTATATGTACTTTCCAAGGGTACGAGATAAATGGGAATACATTTTACACGGTTGCGCAAGATAAAAGCACCAACCAAAATAGTGGTGTCCGCTTTGATGCAACAGACGATAATGGGCAGAAGGAAACATATTATGGGTACATAGAGGAGATATGGGAACTTGACTATGGACCTACTTCTAAGATCCCTTTGTTTTGGTGCAAATGGGTGAAGCTGACAGGAGGCGGGGTAGTTGCAGACCAAAAGTACGGCATGCCAACAGTGGATCTCAACAATCTTGCGTACATGGATGAACCATTCATCCTAGCCAACGATGTCGCTCAGGTTTTCTATGTGAAGGACATGTCTACAAAAACGAGAAAAAGAAATCAGCAAAAGAAGACATCGTCCGATGAGCCAAAGCGCCACATAGTTCTTTCAGGGAAAAGAAACATCGTGGGAGTAGATGACAAGATAGACATGTCAGTAGATTATTTTAAGTTTCATGAAATTCCGCCCTTCAAAGTGAAAACTGACCCAAGCATCCTACTGAATGATGAAGATTCTCCATGGCTATAACCTAGAAGAAATCAGAAATAATAGATAGAAATGTTGGTGCAATAATGTATTAAACCTTTTATGTAATGCATGTATGGAATGTACTAAACCGTTATTTAAGGAGCATGTGTGTTAATAATGAACTAATATTAGTTAATCTATTATATAATTGAAAATGACAATTTTGTTAATAGTTTGATAAGTTAGAATAAGTTAACAAAACTGTCGGTGGGATAAGGACGTGTGGGTAACCTTTAGTCCCGGCTGGTGGGTGCAACCGAGACTAAAGCTATCGGCAGGATAAGGATGCATGGGTGGATGCACTGCTCGATGAGATAAAGCATGTAGCGCACGATGCCCCTATCGGAGGAACAAGACAAAGTAGAAGCGTCGCCGTGCCTATAAAAGGAGCATCGATACGCCATGGCAAGCAGCTCAACAAGCCAACCTAGAAGGCAGGGAGAGTTTCATCCCCATGGATGGAGGAAAGGGTTGGGAAATCTCCCGTGGCGGAACTTCTCGAAGATGTCGTTGGTGCTCACGCCCTACGGCATCTTCGGAAGCTCCGCCTCGGAAAAATTTCCCTGTAAGCCCGTGAAAGACTCCATCTCCTCTAACTGTGTTGGGGAAAGGGTTGGGAAATCTCCCGTGGTGGAGCTTCTCGAAGATGTCGTTGGTGCTCACGCCCTACAGCATCTTTGGAAGCTCCGCCTCGGAAAAATTTCCCTGCAAGCCCGTGAAAGACTCCATCTCCTCTAACTGTGTTGGGGAAAGGGTTGGGAAATCTCCTGTGGCGGAGCTTCTCAAAGATGTCGTTGGTGCTTGTAACACCCCATATTTTCTAACCCTAGTTAGGTAGAGTTTAGTGAGGCAAAAATGAGGGCCAACAAAAACTTTTTAGTCCTCAATAAAATTTTATGAATGTTTGCCTTGATTGCTATGTTAATCTCGTCTGTTAGAGAGTTGATTGTAGAACCAACTTGTGAACCAACACAACTAGGGTGCTCTTGAGATCATGCCATAATTTGTGATTCTATTTTTTTTCCTCCAAGCAAAGTATCTTGGCACCTCCTTTATTTCAAAATATTTTAATTTGCCAAAACAGGAGCCAAGACCTATTTTTTTTTAAAACAAAAGCCTTACCAAAACTAAGTGTTTATAAAGCTACAGGGACATAGTGTTGTGATCCCATTATTTTATAAAACTACTATTTTATAAACCTTTGATAAGTGGTTTTCAAACACCTTTGAGAAAACTTGGTAAATGAGATATTCATGTCTCCAATAGTTTATGAAAATATTTACAAAGGCTTTACTCCCTTATTTGCAAACTCTTTTCAACTCCATCATGACATGATCATCCTCGTGCACTTATTCAACCATTACTTCTTGTGATGCTTGAATATTTGCTAGTCCTAACTTTGATTGTTTAGTTTGACCTTGTGTGACTCCTGTTTGTGGCTATTTCATTTCCCGAACCCCACTTAGCTATGATCAAATTTCCACTTCAAATCATCAATATCAAGATCTGATCTATTTGACTCTGTAACCACACTTTTTTTAAAAAAAATCATCTAGAAACCCAAGATATCTTGGGAAGGATCTTATCCGTATATATTTGACAACTTCTATCATGTGACCATACCCAAGAATCCACTTTCGATCAGCAATACAATCCTTGGTCTAAATCTTTCGAGACAAAAACTCTATAAGGTTTATTTTTTTTTCTCTCTCACATAGCCACAAGGCTTCCTACCTTTTCTCTTAAAACCTACCTATAAATCATTAGTTTTCTTCTAAAATAAAAGATCAGATCTGAGGAAGTGCTACCTCACCTTTTTTTCTCAAAGTTGCTTCCAAAACCTTTTTCATGAGCACCTTTCTTGTCCCTATGCCGTTAATAAGGGACTTAAGCAAACCCTTACCTTCCCTTTTCTCTATTTTCTTCTTAACGCATATTCCTTGGTTTTGGCAAATAATTTTAGAATCATTACTTGAATAAAATTTGGAAATATGATCTATTTATTTTATCACCCTATCTCCAACGAGAAGAAACAGTTATTACAAAAGTCCTTTCTATGTTGTTTCTATCTAATTTACAAAATGGCTAGAAGTGATAACCATATCTTTTCTTGCACTTTTAATCGTCATATCATTATGGGGAAATCTTCAAAACTATCACACATATATAAGTACGACTAGTTGGACACTCAACACATGGTAGTTATTTTGAACATTTTCTAAAATCTAGTACACATCCTTTTTTTTACCTTTTTTTTTGCAAAATACGTATTTTCGTGACCAAGTTAAATCCCAAAATTCTCAAACTTGGCAAGGACCTACTCACCATCATTACTACTCTCCCTAATCCATCAACTCACGCTAGTGCATGGAAATAGTTTCAGCAAAACTCAAATCAGATTTCGGTTAACACATGTGATGACCTCCATTTTGATTCTCTCTCACTCTTTGATGAACCGGCCACCCTTTTCAGTACCCAGCCATCCCATGTCCATTTCGCTCTATCTGATCGACCTGCACCACTACAGTGCCCTCTCCTTGGCCGTTTCCTGTTGGAGAGAACTAGAGGGAAGGAACCAAGGCCAATTTTTAAGATCTTGTTGTCCTCTCTTTTTCCTCCCTCTCCGGCTGACCCTTCTGCTCTGCACACCCTCCCCCACGTGTGGACACCACAGCACCGCCACCATCGCCCAATGGTTGACCATGGACGCCATCCTCCATCCTTCTTTTCTCCCTCCGGTGGGCACAACACCTTGGGAACCTCTCCTACTCCTTAGTATGCGTCGTAGCACTGCCCTATCACTCCTCGCCGTGACGCGCACGCTCCCGAGGCAAGGCACAGCTCGAAACGGACTCGGCCGTGCTCGACCACCTCGTGGTCACGCCGATCGTGGGCGCCGTTGCGTTCCCAAGCATAGGGTGCACCAGCGGCCACGAAAATCTCTGAAGCACTAAGGCATTGATCTAGTAACTTGAAATAACCCTACGACACCCTCAAGCACTTACCACCTGGAACATCCGATCAAACACCTGCATTCGCCCACGGAACACTGTCACGTTCCCATCGTTTTAGCACACTACTGTCATAGCCGTGCTCTGCACTGATTTCTACATGACTTACCGTGCACGAGGACCCCGCTCGGCTTCCCAATCTTGTCCGTGCATGACTCGCCCAAGACCCGTGCTCGCTGTCCATCGTGCCCGTTAGCGTTCTTATAACTCGACCCCGAGCTCTCCCTTGCCTCCACAACACTCCACTCACTCTCCTCTCCATCTCAGAAACACCAGGGCGACGCCCTGCTTCATCTCTCTCTCTCTCTCTCTGGCGCAGGAAGAAACCGAGCCGGAGCTCATCGGTCCGTCGCCATCGTGGACAAGGCTGTCGCCACCACTCCTCCCAAGCTCTTTGTCTCTTTAGCATATTTGCTCTTTCTATATGATCTAACGCATCCCTCCCTATGCCAAGGAAACAGCCAGAAGGTCGCCGTTGTCGGAGCTCTGTCCGTGCAGGCGCGGAGCTCGTCTCGGACGGTCCGACCTCGCCAACGGCTAGGAGCTTCTCCATCACACACGTGTCGCCGCCCGCGCCTCCGAACCTCCTCCTACGTCGCCCATGGCCACCCCACGGTGAGCACATGCCTCCTCTCCGTCGTCTCCGTCGAGTTACGACTAGCCAGACATCATACGTACATATCCAGCTAGCCTGTAGCACGCCTTTTAAAGCAGCCGCCCTTTTTTCTAGCAATTGTCTGGTCACAGCAAATAGTGGGCCGGCTTCCCCGGATCGGCCCAGATCTGTTCAGATCTGGCCCGCCAATGTTTTTTTAGTAGATCTCTATTTGATTTTAATAGATCTGTTAAACCTGCTGTTAGGAATAAATCCACCAAAAATTATCTGGGCATGTAAATGACTAGATTTAAATTTTTGTGAGTTCCTTGTTAAAGTATCTATCATGTCAAATTGGTCCTGTACCAAAATATTTCTTGTAGCATTTCTTCTAATTAATCTTGTGCACTGAGCACTTTTTCTTATAAAATCCAAATCTAGAGTTGTGCAACTCAGAAATTGGTAAATCCAATTTTGTTGGACAGATATCAGGAACACCTTTGCGATGCCACTGGTCCCCATGCAAATAATTAATTATTTATTGAATCATTGTTTATACAAAATACTACCAGATCTGAGTTTGGAAAATTATAAAACCAAATCTGTGATGTATTTTTGGGTGAGACCAATTTTGGGTGATCTTGTACTGTGATTTCTTGCTAGTAACCAGAGGATAGATTTTTCTGAGCTCGTATGAATTTCTGGTAGAATTAACTCTAAAACAGTAGCTTTTATCACTAGGAAATTCATTAATTAATCTCTGAAACTCAGAAAATTGCAACTTCAGCTTTGCTGAGTTCCTTTTGATGTGAGCTATCTGTTAGTACCTGGTTTGCATGATGATGATTTCTGTATGTCTGCTTGTGTGTTTAAGTGCCTAAAATGCTTAATAACTTGTTTAATCATTTAAAAATAGCCTATTAAGTTAAATTGGACTGAAACCTTTTCTTAGGTTTCTCACAAGTGATATACACCTGATTGAATGCTTTAAACCTCTGGTTGTGCTTGGTGAATTTTGGTTGTGATTAACCTAGTTCTTTAATACTAGCAAACCCTAAAATTGAGCTTGATAAATTAATTTGGCTAAGAAACCAAATAGGGCACTGTAGACCTGAATGTTAATACCTTCACTCTCTGGTTGTATGTTTGCTTGTTTGACAAATATTTTTGTGAATGAATGCTTGTATAGTAATTGCGGGTTTCCTTTATATTTCACGATGTTAGAAACGAACGCCACCGGAGAGGAAGAGGAGTGCTTTGAAGGTTCACAAAAAGAAGAGGAGGAGCAGTTTGATGGTTTTTGAGGAATAAGACCAGGGACAAATAGCTGATCAAGGCAAGCCATCTAAACTTGATTCATATCTGATCCTAGTTTTACTTATTGCATGTTTTATAAATTTTTATGAAATTGCATGATTTTATATTGTTATCACCTCTAGATAGCAATTATTGGCGACTTGGCTCCACAAGTCATTTGTTATCATCCTCATGGATGACACCCTCTTGACACCTACTTATTCCCTGGGTTAGTGGCTTGATGATTAGCATCATGGCCTTTGGAAAACTTGTAGTGGAGCTAAAACTCTAGGTTGGGAACACTCAAAAAAATGATTTTGAAAAATGTCTTCGAAAACCTTGGAATGGGAAATTATTCCATTGATGGCTTTTCAAAGCTGATTTTTGAAAAATGAGGAGGATGATTATCCAGGAGTTGGAGGCAAGTTTGTTTTCCAAAAATGACATTGGTGATTAGGTATTCACCTGGGACAACTAACCCGTGCAACCACAATTACCCTGGTATGGGACGGGGCATAGCGGAGTAGTTTGTTCACTTTGTTATGGGGCCTCCAAATGTAATGGCAATCCGACCATGGACACCTTTTCTGGGGCACCCTGGGTAGCAGCGGTTACTCAGGCTTGCATTGTCACCTTTTCAGGTGGCAGGGTTACAACCTAGGGGCCCTCATTGAAAATGCCTGCAAGTGATGGCAGGGTTCCGGAGGGTCAAGTGGGCTAGGGAATTTGCAACTCCTGGGTCAAACAGCCACTTGGGCTTCGGTGTTGAGGGGTGCATCTCTAGGTGGTAGGTCCTATGCTAAGGTGAGCAGGTGAAAAACTATGATCGGGTGCTTGTCGTGGCATATGTTGTTATGCGGGAAAGTTGCCCACACGATGAGTATCCGGATGTTGTGGGTAAAGTGTACAACCTCTGCAGAGTGTAAATCTATTCGAATAGCCGAGTCCTCGGTCATGGACGGTTGAACTGGCCGTTGCTTAGCCCAATGTCGGTTTTGTTTTAAAAGTGGTTTTCGGAAGAATGGAGAAGGGTGTCGGACGGAGTACTTGGAGGGTACTGTCGTGGCACGGGTATGGTTCGGAGTACTTGTAGGGTACTGCCGAGGAATTGGAGATGGTCATGTGTGATTGACCTGGATTTTATAAATGGAGATGGTCATGTTTGATTGACCTGGGTTATGAAATAAAAAGGGTTTCCCCCCTTCCTAAAGATTTTTACTAAAACTATTTTATAAAAGATTTTAGTAAGGATATAGAGATGTCGTAGAACATGTTTCTAGACATGCTATATCAACATGAGAAGAAGGTTTTCAAAGAAAATAAACTAGACTAGAGCCTTTCCTTGCTACAGCCAAACTGCATATCAGTTCACTCTCTTTAGATGGTTTGTGAGTACAATTCAAAATGTACTCATGGCTTTGTCCCTGGCTATTAACTTGGTCAGACCTGGAGGAAGACTTCAATGAAGATGACGATGGTTACGACGACGCCGGTGCGATCTAGGAACATCTCCCAGTCAATTGCCTATAGGGTAGTAGGCATGACGTGGGTCATCAACGCTGCTTGGTATCCGCTGCTTAGTTGTAGACTTGCCCTGCGTGGCAATATCATACTTGGTCATGTGACCAATTGTAAGTATATTATTCGGTAATGTAATGGATGATGTAACTTTGATATTAGCTCGGTTATGTGGACTCACGACATAATGATCATGGGATCGTGAGTTGTATGCATAACGGGTGTCCCGGATGGCTAATCCGGGGTCCCCACAGTGCTCACGCCCTACGGCATCTTCGGAAGCTCCGCCTCGGAAAATTTCCCTGCAAGCCCGTGAAAGACTCCATCTCCTCTAACTGTGTTGGGGAAAGGGTTGGGAAATCTCCCGTGCCGGAGCTTCTCGAAGATGTCGTTGGTGCTCACGCCCTACGGCATCTTCGAAAGCTCCGCCTCGGAAAAATTTCCCTGCAAGCCCATGAAAGACTCCATCTCCTCTAACTGTGTAGGGGAAAGGGTTGGGAAATCTCCCGTGGCGGAGCTTCTCGAAGATGACGTTGGTGCTCACGCCCTATGGCATCTTCGGAAGCTCCGCCTCGGAAAAATTTCAAACACTTTTCATATTCAAAGTTTTATCAGATTCTAAAATATGCAAAAAAGAATATTAATCAATATAGTTTTAATTGAAAATGGCAAAATAGTTAATAGTTTGAATAGTTAAAATAATTGATTTTGAAAATATAAAATGGTTTTGAATTAGTTAATCAATTTCAAACACTTTTCATATTCAAAGTTTTATCAGATTCTAAAATATGCAAAAAGAATATTAATCAATATAGTTTTAATTGAAAATGGCAAAATAGTTAATAGTTTGAATAGTTAAAATAATTGATTTTGAAAATAGAAAATGGTTTTGAATTAGTTAATCAATTTCAAACACTTTTCATATTCAAAGTTTTATCAGATTCTAAAATATGCAAAAAGAATATTAATCAATATAGTTTTAATTGAAAATGGCAAAATAGTTAATAGTTTGAATAGTTAAAATAATTGATTTTGAATATAGAAAATGGTTTTGAATTAGTTAATCAATTTCAAACACTTTTCATATTCAAAGTTTTATCAGATTCTAAAATATGCAAAAAGAATATTAATCAATATAGTTTTAATTGAAAATGGCAAAATAGTTAATAGTTTGAATAGTTAAAATAATTGATTTTGAAAATAGAAAATGTTTTTGAATTAGTTAATCAATTTTAAACACTTTTCATATTAAAAGTTTTATCAGATTCTAAAATATACAGAAGTTATTTAATTTAAAATTCAAAATTCATATTTGAAGTGAAATCTGAAAAAAATTCAGCCTTGGCATGCATTTATTGCCCCTTTAGTCCCGGTTGAAGCCACCAACCGGGACTAAAGGGGGGGGGGGGGCTCGGGCGTGAACCGCCGACCCCCCCTTTAGTCCCGGTTGAAGCCACCAGCCGGGACTAAAGGGGGGTATAAAAGCCCGCGCCCCCTTCCTCTTCTTCCCCACTGCACACTTAGCAAAACTGACGACGACGGACATGCGCGCGAGGAGCTCCCGCCGGAATCGTTGCGGTCGGCCGACCATTTGACGGCGCCGCCCGCCCCGGCCACCGCCCGCTCCGCCCCGGCCTCCGCCGCCCGCTCCGCCACCGCACCGCCGGCCGCTAGCTCCGCCCCGGCCGGCCTCCGCGCGCTCTGCCCCGGTCACCCTGCGCCCGCCCCGGCCACCGCCCGCTCCGGCCGCCCCGGCCTCCGTGCGCCCGCCCCCGGCCACCGCCCGCTGCGCCCCGACCTTCCCTCCCTGCAAAGGTTTTTTTAAAAATTTTGTTAAGTGTTAGTGTTTTGTTAGGGTTTGTAATTGTTAGGGTTTATTTGTTAGATAGAATTTGTTATTTGTTATTTGTTAGATAGAATTTTGTTATTTGTTAGATAGAATTTTTTTATTTGTTATTTGTCAGATAGAATTTTGTTATTTGTTAGATAGAATTTTGTTATTTGTTAGATAGAATTTTGTTATTTGTTAGTGTGTAATTGGTTATATAGAATTGTTATTTGTTAGTGTGTAATTTGTTATTTGTTAGATAGAATTTTGTTATTTGTTAGTGTGTAATTTGTTAGATAGAATTGTTAGGAATTTATTTGTTAGATAGAATTTGCTAGATAGAATTGTTAGGATTTTATTTGTTAGATAGAATTGTTAGGAATTTATTAGAAATAGAAATAGTTAAAATTTGTTAGTGTGTAATTTGTTAGATAGAATTGTTAGGAATTTATTTGTTAGATAGAATTGTTAGGAAATTATATATTGTTGATAGGAAATTAGTAGTTAGAAATAGAGTTAGAAAAAATAGAATAGAAATAGAGTTAAAAAAATAGAATATAAATAGCAAATAGAAATAGAGTTAGAAAAAATAGAATAGAAATAGCAATTAGAAATAGAGTTAGAAAAAATAGAATAGAAATAGAGTTAGAAAAAATATAGTTAGAAAAAATAGAATTAGTTAGGGTTAGTAGTTAGAATATTGTTAGGGTTAGTAGTTAATTTGTTTTGTTATTAGTTAGGGTTAGTAGTTAGAAAATAAGTAAGGTTATTTTGTTAGGTATTGTTCCATATAGCGTCCATAATTGAAATATAAATGTCGGTATTTTGCAGAAACTATGGATCCACATAGTAGGAACCTAGAAGAGGAAGAACTTCTCAAAGATATAATCAAAGACGCCCCCGATGTTGAACCAGCTAAATCTCCGTCGTCGTATGTGAACCCCTCCGGAGATGGAATGGAGGTCGACCGACATGAAGATGAAGCCGACAGGGCAGGCGATAGCTCCGATGATGGAGAAGGCGATAGCTCCGCTGATGGAGAAGTCGGTGGACAAATAACAAAGTCCGGCGAGGTATAATATGTGAAAAATATTGGAGATAGCTGTATATTGTATGCATATACATTAATTGACGAATGTTTCTCCTCTTAGGCCTCCACATCGAGCAAAGCTACGAAACGAGGCCCAACCAAAAAGTTGGATGCACGAACGCATTACACCTTTGAGGTCATATTGCCTATGGGCGAACCCAAGCTTCCTAAGAAGGCTGCCGACATAATCAAGAAGCAATGCGGAGTTCTGGTTAGGGATCACGTCCCGATCAGTGTTCGGGAGTGGAACAAGCGCAAAGGGGCAGTCGATAGTGACTATGTCGCCGAAAGGTACAAAGAGAATCTTTGGAATGATCTCATGGCACATTTCAACCTGCCAGAATGTGAGAATGAAGACGCTGCAAGACAACTGAGGGCCAAAGTCAAGCAGTGGACTCTAAAGAAGATGGCCGAACTGTTCCGGGTGTGGAAGAAGAAACTATGGAAAAACTATCTGAAGACAAAGGAAGTACCCGTATTCGAAGGGTATCTAGCCAAGCAGGCGAATCACTGGAAGGCATTTCAGGAGTACAAGGAGTCAGAAGATGCCAAGGCATTATCAGAAAAGAACAAGAAAAATGCCGACAAGAAGAAATATCACCACACGCTGGGGCCAGGGGGCTATGAGACTGCCATCCCAAAGTGGGATAAGAAAGAGCAAGAGATGATTGCTAAAGGGATCACACCTGAACCCATCCGTGATGAGTGGGAATTGAGAGCAAGAAATTGGTTCCTTGCGCATGGTGGTTCGTACGACGAACTAACATGGGACCTTATCTGCAGTGACGGTCTTAGGATACCCAGGGAAAATTGGAAAAAAATAGTGAAAGAAATTAAAGAGGGAAAAAGATAGTTCACTCTAGATAGAGAGAAAGACTTGCTCACACTGGTCCTCGGGAATGATGAACATGGAGGACGAACGCGAGGCTTTGGTCCTTCTTACCTGTGGTGGCTTGGGTTTGCCAGAGACCAAGAGACTTACAGAAGCCGAGCGAGAGCAAAGAAGCGACAACAGGATGAGGAAAATGACAAGTTCAACCAGTTGCTTGCCAGACTTAACGAGCAACAGCAGCAGATTGACGAACTTAGAGGAGTAGCGCGCCAGCAAGATCCTGCACTCGATATTACCGCCGGCCCATCTAAGCGGAAAAGCAGCGTGGCTGAATCTGAGGCCCCGACAGACGATGCACGACGAATGATAGAGGGCGGTCCCGGCTACCCCGTGGATGGAATCAAGGAGTCAACATCATGTGAACTCCATCAGAGAATGAAGAACATATCCATGAAGGTGGCCGTCGGACAAGCTTTACCTTCTGGCCCTGATGTACGCTGGCATGGCCATGAGATTCCAGCTGGCTATGCTAAAGTCGGGGTGGATGAAATCGTGCCGGGGTTTCATGATATGGAGCTTGACATCGCTGGACCCGAAGATGAGAGGACACTCGGAGAAGTACTGGGTGGAGTCATTCTATGGGACAAGAACTACATCAAGCTTCCAGGCTCGGCCCCAAGGACAACACCGCCTCCGAGTCGTCGTAGGTCACCTACACCTCTATCACCTCCAAGCCCTCCACATGACTACGACCACCACAACACGAGTCCATCTCGATCACCGCCGCCGGACTTGGGTCGACCGTCTCCGCCGCCGCCCGCTAAGGATACTAAGCGGAAGCATGCCAGCAAGAACGCTCCGTCGATGAGTTCTAAGCGACGGAGCTCCCCAAAGCGCAAACTGTCGCCCCTCCCAAAGGTACCTCATGCTAATCTTCCCATCAGACCTTATGATCGTACCCCCGAGGAAAACGCCAGGATAGCAAAGGAACATTATGATGCGTAGATGAAAAAGAAGAAACCCGAGCCCCGCCCGGAATACACCGAGAAACAAAAAGCATATACAAAATACTTACTGACCCTTCCATCGCATTATGACTTGCACCATAAGCCTAATGACTATACACGCACATTGCAGAAGGAAGGGAAAAAGAGCAGATCACGTGCAAGTGCAAGTGGGAGCAAATCAAGTACAAGTACAAGCAAAAAAAGATCAGACGTTCCTCAGCTTGGACAACAGGCCAAACAATCGATCCCACCCCTCAGGGTGTTATCCGAGAATGTTCCCTCTCTGGTGCAGGGGCAAGATTTGGAAATAGCAGAGAAGTGGGCGGCTGAATGGGGTATGAGTGTTGAAGACATTCTGGCTTCCCAAGACGAGAGGTTTCCCAAGGATGTGGTAGCCCCTAAGCCTAAATTTGTCATGGGAGGGCCTTTGGTCAGCAAAGAGAAGTTGAAAGATCTCCCAACAAATATGCATTACTTGCATACATGGTACTTGAATGAAGCAAAGAATGGGAGAACGATGATCGTGGCGCGTGTCCCACGGGAGTACTACGGCCGTCCCGAAGACATCCATATCGACTTTGATGAACTCTTCCAGATGTACAATTGCGACGCCCTCGACAAATCTCTCATGAGTTGCTATTGTCTGTAAGTTTTTCAATTTGTTGTCTACATATAACTTGTTCAGTTATTTCAATTCATTGTCTAAATATAACTTGTTCAGTTATGACTTGTACTCTATTATGCAGAATGAAGATCATGGTCTGTAAAAGTAGGAACATCATAAATATTTGGTTTATTGACCCAGATAAAATACATATAAAGACGCTAACTGGTAAACCCAAGGAGATGGAGGAAAACCTTCTAAGGTTTCTAACGGATCAAAATTTCTGTGACCACATACTGTTTCCATACAACTTCATGTGAGGGTCTTACTCTGTTGTGTCCATTCACTTATAAGTGTAATTGATAAGTTACTGACATATATATATACATGTGTAGCTACCACTGGATTCTGTTAGACATTCAAATTGATAAGGGAAGAGTTGATGCCTTCGACCCATTATCGAGAAACATGGAACAGTTCCAAAGCCTGCAGGACATGCTCCAAGGGTAATTTCAATCATTCTCGCGCTCTATCGGTCTCTTTCGATGATTTTCTGATATATCAAGTAATTAAAAACTTAGCAAATCATTTTCCTTGTCGGGCAGGGTTTCAAAGCGGTTCAAGTGCGTGACTGACGGTATCTCTCATGAGAAGCTGACCTTTAGAGCGGCTCAGGTAAGTAGTACGAGATACTTCTATTTTCAATACATTTATGATGCTAGATTATTATTTTGATTATATTCTATTCTCGTAAAGTGCGACCAGCAGCCACAGGGGACGCATCTATGCGGATACTATGTTTGCGAGTTCATTCGCACGTTTACCTCTGAGCACAAGGATTATAGATACGACGTAAGCAATAAACATTCACACCTCTATTTTTACCCGTCATTCTTTGTTATCATGATTTACATTCATATTGATCTCCTTTTCTTATATAGTTCATGGCCATGCAGGAGAAGTACCTACCAGAGCAACGCGCGATCGCTGTTGCAGAGGAGCTAGCGGCCTTTTTGAGGACAGAACTTATAGATGATAAAGGAAGATTTAGTGTATATAGGGGCCATTACTAATGTTGGTGTAATCGAATAGACGGGCTCTAGCCCCGGTAATTGTTATCTCCATATAATTGTATATATATACTCGATCGTAAGATAAGTTATCTTACATATATATGCACTAACATGTATGCGTACAATTATATGAAAAGTGTTTTTAAAATGAAGAAAGAATAAAATAAAATACAACAAAAATAATTCCCCCAAACACCTAAACCCTAAAACCCTAAAGCAAAAAACAAAATCTGTAGAGGCCCTTTAGTCCTGGTCCGTGTTACAAACCGGGACTAAAGGGCATGGCCCTGAATGCGCTCCGAGGCACCCACGTGGAGGCCCTCTAGTCCCGGCTGGTAACCGGGCCGGGACTAAAGCTTAAGCCTTTAGTCCCGCCTCTGGAGTCCCGGTTTACAAACCGGGACTAAATGCCTTTACGGGCTGGGACTGGAGGCCCTGTCCCCACTAGTGGAGTCCCAATGCTAGTTCTATAAATGTCGCTTTTACTAAGCATATTACCAATGCTCTCATCAAAATTAGGGATGAAAAGTTGAAGCAAAAAAGCTTCTATTCCCAAGAAGTTGGAAGATGGTTGGGAACCCATCATTGATATGCATGTTAATGGTTTTGATTGCCATGCTTTATGTGATCTAGGTGCTAGTATTTCTATTATGCCTAGAAATATTTATGACATGCTTGATTTACCACTGCTTGAAAAGTGTTATTATGATGTTCTTATTGCTGATGTTGCTAAGAAGAAACCTTTGGGAAGGATTAATGATGTTCTTATTATGGTTAACAATAACCTTGTTTCCGTTGATTTTTTCTTGTTATGGATGTTAAATGCAATGCTTCATGTCCTATGATTTTGGGAAGACCCTTTCTTCGAAATGTAGGTGCCATCATTGATATGAGGGAAGGCACCATCAAATATCAATTCCCACTCAAGAAAGGTATGGAACACTTCCCTAGGAAGAGGAAGAAATTACTTTTTGACTCTATTCTTAGAGCAAATTATGAACTTGATGCTTCATCACTTGAAATTACTTGATTTGCACCTTTCTACGCCTAGCTCAAAGGCGTTAAAGAAAAGCACTCTTGGGGGATAACCCAATGTTTTACTTTCAGTTCTTTTTCTTTTATTTGAGTCTTGGAAGTTATTACTACTGTAATAACTGCTCCTTATCATTTTTATTTCGTTTTTGTGCCAAGAGAAACCTCTAATTTGAGTGAGGTAAGATTTGGGGATGTTGCTGTCCTGAAACAGATTTTGGTGCTGCACCGTAAAAATTCGTGAAAATTATCTGAATATCTTTTTGACCTGCGATTTCTTGTGCATATGCCCCAGGTTATTTACAAACTTTCATTAGTTTTACACTTTTTTATTTGAGCAACAGAAAACCATCGAAAAAATCGACCTTTGTCAGCTGTTCTGTTTTGACAGATTTCTGCCACTATTTGTGTTTGCCTCTGGATCGCTTTCTTTTTTAGTTCTTTTGATCACGGAACTTTTGGGGAAGTTGCTACAGTAGTATATGCTTTATATGTGGTGGTTTTGAGTTGAAATCTGAACCAAAAAAGGGTTGAATCATTGTTATGCTTACACTAATGTTGCTAATAGAATTGTGTTGAGTTTTGTATGAAGGAAGTTTTCAAGTGTAGGGATTGGAGAATGATGAGATGAGTTGAAGAATGGACAAAAGCTCAAGCTTGGGGATGCTCATGCACCCCAAGAAATATCCAAGAGGTACAAACATCAAAGCTTGGGGATGCCCCCGAGGCACCCCTTCTCCATCGGCAAAAATCAGGTCACCTTTCAACACACTATATTTTTATTGCTTTATGCACTATGCGTTTTTCTTGGAGTGTATTTACTTCAGTTTTCAGTTTTGTTTAGTTTTGTTTGCTGCAATAAATGGTTGGACCCCAACAAATTTCTTTTGGAGAAGTTGCCTTGCTTTTCATTTGCCAAGAACACTCCATTTTTCACTCTTATCGTTCAACGAGTGTTCTCTTTTTCTGCTACTGTGTTTAGTTTCGTTTTTTGCCTTGATTTTTGTTCAGATCTTGTTATATCTTTGCATCAAGGTGTATTTTGACCTCTGGTCTATGTTGGTTTTCATCAAAAGAGTTATTTCAAAAAGGTTCGAATGGTGTTGGAAAAGAGAAAAAGTTTCATGCAAAAAAGTGGTACAAAAAGGAGCTTGTGTAGACTGCGGCTTAGGCTTTTGCATGTCGTGCTTGATGTCGTTTTGATAGTATGCTTAGTGGTTTTTCTGTAGCATGACTTGTCTCAAATGACTGAGATTGCTTAATGAGCCTTTGAAAAAATCATGCGTAGTTTTTATTATTTGGAAGCATTATTTTGGTTTTCTTCTTGATGCTTTATTTGGGTTGACTTGGCACATGCTTACACATGTTTGACTCATACAAAGTCGCCATAAGCCTTTATGATCATTTAGTTTTTGACTTTTGATGCCATCTTATGCTTCTCTTAATGTTGCTTTGTCGCTTTGCATGATTATGGCCGTTATTGCTCTCTTAGTTGGTCGCTCCCAGTTTTTGCTAGCCCTCATTTTGTACTGAGTATGAGCTCTACTCGTGTATCCAAATCCTAAAAACCAAGTTATTCCAATGTGTACACCATACATACCTATTAGCAATTTGCTATTCAAAAGTACATTTGACTTGCTTTTATCTATCCTTCAAATTAAACTCTTTTTGGTGTTATGCGAAAATTGGTCAGTAAAGCTCTCACGAACCTGATGGCACACTCTACTTTTCTCGCTTTAAAATTTTGACATTGTGGCTCTCTTATGTTGAGTTATTATGCTTGCAAGTTGTAAGTTGGAAATTGGCCAAACCATGCCGTCATGGGGTAAGCTTTCAACATTGCACTTCTTATTTGAGTTGATATCGTGATCTTTTGTTTATGGATACTCGCGATGTGAAACAAGTTGGGAATCTTGCAGGATCATGGAGTTCTTATATGTGTTAGAGAAATGCCTGGGCCGCTAATCTAAGCCATGCATAATTCATGGTGGAAATTTATAGCATGCCCATAGTGAACATTCGACGACGCATCTCAAAATAAAAAGCTATACCAATGGTAAATAAAAGAGATATCGAGGTGTTCATTGTCTGTTTGTCCTGTCATTTTGATGTGGGCTTGTTCCATGTCATCGGGCACGGAGGTACCCCGTTGGCGGTTCTCGATGATACACATATATTTACAATGACAAGAGCTTTCTTGGGACTCTAAGTCGAGTAGCATGTGGTTTGGGTATTCGTACTTCATGGGACACGAGGTTTTCAACTTATGATTTGTCAAGCATATGCTTCATAATTGTACTCGCATTAACTTTAACCATTCAAGATGCTTATGATGGGGGCAATGAGAGCTCAAAGCTAGTAAGTACCATAATTTTTGAAGGTTTATAAAACTTGCAATCACTGCTTCCCTCTGCGAAGGGCCTTTCTTTTACTTTTATGTTGAGTCACCACCTTCTACCTTTATGCACCGTCTAAGAGAGCATAGTTGTCATTCTAAGTTTAATGTGCATTGTTCCAAAGTTTATCATTGATTGATTCATGATTTTGGTTTCACTTGTTCTTAAATTATTTGTATCTAGTCGCCCTCTTAAACTTGAAGGTGTCCTTTGCATTTATGTTTTGCTATTCCATGAAGGACAAGCTGAAAACCATTTGCTATATTTTTCCATATGATTTGAACACACGTTTGACTTTCATTGTTCCATTTTCATGATCTTTCGTTTGTGTTCTTTTTCATGTTATAACATGGTTGCTAAGTTTCTTCTATCAAGATTATGTCTTTCATGGCCATGTTTTAAGTTCTTTTGATCCCAGCACTCAATGCTTACATAGATGATTAAGATTGTGTTGGTGCATGTTACCTCAAAAATTATTCTTTGATATCACTTACCTACTCGAGGACGAGCAGGAGTTAAGCTTGGGGATGCTTGATACGTCTCAAACGTATCTATAATTTTTGATGCTCCATGCTTGTTCTTACACTATTTGCTTAGTGTTTTGTTACACTTTGTGGCATTTTTATGCATTTTCCGGAACTAACCTATTAACAAGATCCCACAGTGCGAGTTCCCTATTTTCTGCTGTTTTGTGTTTCAGAAAAGTTACACAGGAAATGTTCTTGGAATTGGACGAAATGGAAGCCAAACCTCCTAAAATTTAACGAAGCTTCCAGAAGACCGAAGAGGAGACGGAGAGGGGCCAGGGGCCAGCCTCACCACCAGGGGGCGCGACCCAGCCCCTGGCCATGCCGCCCTATGGTGAGGGCGCCCTGGTCCACTTCTAACGCTGCCCCTTCGCCTATAAAGACCCCCCGATGGGAAAAACCTAAACACCCAATCAATTTTCTAGAAACACATTGCGATCCGCCGCCGTCGTCGACCCAAGATCAGGAGGGTCTAGAAGCTCTTCCCGGCACCCTGCCGGAGAGGGGAATCGCCACCAGAGGTCTTCTTTATCGCCATGCTTGCATTCGGCGCGATGAGTGAGTAGTCTACCTTGGACTATGGGTCCATAGCAGTAGCTAGATGGTTGTCTTCTCCACCATGTGCTTCATGTTTAGATCTCGTGAGCTGCCTTACATGATCGAGATCACCTTTATGTAATTCTACATGTTGTGTTTGTTGGGATCCAATGAATATTGGTGTTATGTTAAGTTGATGTGCTGAATATTATCTTATGTTATCTCTATATTGTTTATGATCTTGCATGCTCTCCGTTGTTAGTAGCTATCGTAACTCCAAGAGGGGGTATTTATGCTCGATAGTTGGGTTCATGCCTCTATTTAATCTGGGGGAGTGACAGAAACCTCTAAGGTTGTAGATGTGTTGTTGCCACTAGGGAGAAAACAACATTCTTGTGTCCAAGGACATTTGTTTTGTTTACATTACACACTTTGCTTAATGCAGTTATCTGTTGTTCGCAACTTAATACTCGAGCGGTGTTCGGACAATATCCCCGCGAGTGGATTATTAGTCATAGATGTAGTTGGATGGCGGTCTATGTATTTTGCTGTAATGCCTAGAGTAAATCTCATAGTGATCCTCGTAACATATGCACGTTATCTTTATTCTATCAATTGCCCAACTGTAATTTGTTTACCTAGCATGTCGTTATTTATCTTATGGAGAGACACCACTAGTGAATTGTGGACCCCGGTCCAATTTCCTTTACATTGCTATTACTGTTTACTTTTACTTGCACTGTTTACTTTCTTGCATACTACTATTGTTTTTCACTCGATACGCTCAATCCTTTGTTTACAGCAAACCGGTGAGATTGACAACCGCATCGTAAGTTGGGAGCAAAGTTCTTGGTTGTGTTGTGTGCACGTTCCATGTTGCTGCTGGTGCAAAGCAAAGCCCTGGACGAGCCGCCTTATAAATTGTCCAGAGCTGTCGCGAAGCTAGCAGGCATCACCTTCTGAAGTTTGGATTTTTCCTACTGGTTCGATAAACCTCGGTTTCTTATTGAGGGAAAGACTTGCTACTCTGCTCATCATACCTTCCTCTTGGGGTTCCCAACTGGGTGGTTATCCTGCCCGCATCAAGCACCTACTTGATCTGGCCGGGGAAGTACAGGGTGTTGCCGAGGTTTCGAGGGCGGCGCAGCCCTCTCCTCCCCTTCTGTTCGTCCTCTCCACCCCCTCCATTTCTGCGGCGGTGTTGTCGAAGAACATCGGGAATGGGCGGCGACGGAAAACCGTAGAGCCGCCGCTTGCCTCTGTTTCTTCCCGTGTGCGGGACTGGGCAACACCACGGCGGTTCGGTGTCTTTTTTTGTGTGTTTAGTGTTTTAGGGTTAGCAGTGGTAAACGGTTGTAGTATGGCTGGTCTGCAGGGGCATAATCGAAAATCAAATGATGTAGAGGCAAAGTGTCTTTACCAACTGAGAACCAATAGTAAAGAAACAGGTAACCGCAACCATTCTAATCGTCTTTATCGTGAGCGCCCTCCTCTCTCATTAACGCTCAGTCCCAGAACAGCGAAAGAAAAAAAATAGAAATACTTAATGACACGGAATGCCCACCAAATATGCACAGAATCAATACCGTCTGATTAAAAAAATAGAAATAATTGGAGTATGCGCCAGTTAAGGAAGTATCCAGAGCAATTTAACCGCGTGATCACCCCAATAAGTGAAAGCCTGAAAGGCGACAATCAGGGATTCGTAATAATTAGTAGACCACCGCAAAAACAGCCAAACACAATTCACCAAATTGCATGCATAATTAAAGTGTAATTAATAATTGCATGCATAATTAAAGTGTAACTAATGACCATTTCTAAATTCTAATCCCATCGTATATGGCTCCATCTCTTCAAAGCCCCAGCTCACACCATCTTCTTCAAGCAACGCAAAATTGCTCCCCGTCAGGTTCCAATTTCTTGATGTGCATAAATGCATATCTTGTTCTCAGAATTATTGCATTATAGTCACAATTCTAGACCACCAGAAGCCGTGATTTGGCATACTATCTTCGGTTCTCAATCTGACATGTATTTCTTACTTCTCTTTTATCTAATTATATATGCAGGGAAAGGCTTTGGAAAAGGATGTATCTGAACTGAGTTCTTGCTGCCATCTTGGATGTGTGTGTGCTACTATTTAGTAGAAGAAGCTCTTGGTCTTGAGCCTGACATAGAATCAACTACCGGTATCCCAGTCAGTTTATTTTTGCATGACTATTGTTATAGTTATGCAATATATTTAGGAGACTTGATATATGTACATGGCATCTCTACTACTTAAAAAGAACGAAGTTGTTCCGTATTCCACCAAAGCCGCGTTCCGTCGGTCTTTTTTCATCCATCGTCCAGTCCACCGGTTTTCTTTACCGCTCGACCGCTACCACTGGCAAACGCTTACGAGAAAACCTGTAAAGGTTTTTTTAGGAAAAACCAGAAAGTTTATGACTGACGCAAACCAGAGCATGCCCCTCTCCTTCGTTCCAGGGCGCCACCGCCGCCACCCATCACAAGACGTGGAGGGTTGGCTGCACGGCCAGGCCTGCTCACGGCTGCACCCCAACCTCCACTCTCCTCCCGCACCCCCAGGCTCTTCTTCGTCGTCCCTCTTCCCTCACGTCTCCTCCTCAGCACCTCCTCACACCCAGGCCTGCCCACACCAGCCACCGGATCCGGCCGTCACCATCTCCCCTCGTCTGTCCATGTCCTCCACCGTACATCTCGGGGGCATGGAGGAGCGACGCCCTCCCTAGATCACGATCAGAGCAGTAGCACGACCACGCAGCTAGAGGCATGGAGGCCTAGATTGGGCAGAGGTGCCCGAGATCTGGTCATGGAGGCCCAGATCGAACCTTCCCCCTGATGTTCCTCATCTTCTTGCCTCCACGATCTGGCAACAAGCAGCCTCTCGTCCGCCATCCCAATCGACGTGCGGACGCCGCTGGAATCAACCCCGACTCCAGACAAGTAGCCTCCACGATCTGGCAACAAGCAGCCTCTCGCCCGCCATCCCAATCGACGCGCGGACGCCGCTGGAATCAACCCCGACTCCAGACGCTGCCACAGGTCCCGGCGGCTGGACTCACGCTTGATAAGGATCACGCCGGCGATCCTTGAGTTTTTGTCCCGATCTTTCACAGCGAGTCAAACCAGATATGAATCTTCCAATAACGCGAAGAACGTCACCTGAAGAAGAGGAACGAATCCAGCAAGCAACGTGATGAAGATCACCACGCCTCAAACCTGAGCCTGATAATTCTTGATGAACACAAGAACCCTCGCAGCAATGTATTTGATAAACACGGCAGCGCCGTTTCCCCGGAGGGATGATACACGGTGGAGCACACGATAGTTTTCAACTAAACAACTGAACTCCCTAAACCCTAACCTGCTGGCCTCCTTATATAGATGGCCAGAAAACTGTTGGGCTTGGACAGGCCCAAACCCAAAACACAACTAAAACTAAGTGGCCCATAACATGACCTGACACACGAAATAACATGAACAGATATGCAAACTAATGACACAGCCTTAGACTTAATTATCTCATATCGTAGGTCGTCCTGGCGTGCCAATCTGCAACGAGCTATCCTCATCTTGGTGGAGTCCTGAAATTGGGCTTCACCTCCTCCTTCGTGCCCATATCATCCTCCCCCCCTTCAAGAAGCGTTGTCCCCAACGCGTGAGGGTCTGCTCGAAAGGGTGGCGGAATATCAACAATAGCACCACGCATATTTGCCATCTTCAAGTCTTGCTTGCCTTCCTCACCACATCCTCCCTCTTGGCCTGCTCGACTTGATACAGCCCTAGGTGGTTGCACCTCTTTTCTTCGCCAAATAAACTTGTGCTTAGGCGCCTCCACCTTCTTCTTCTCAAACCTTGCTGGAACCTTGCGTTGCTGAACATGAACCTGCTTAGCACGACCCTGCAAAGTAGTAATGCCTGGGCCACACAACTGACGAACACGTCCATCTTTGCCTGTATGCACACGCACTGCTGCTCCAACAAAACGTCTCCGAGGTGTTCTAACAAAACTGTGGCTGACTACCCGCGGCACCATATGCACCGGAACACGATCAGCACCACCGTCATCGGTCTGAACACCCATGTCAACACGAACTGGAAGTGGAACACATGGAACACATGCTGACATATCCTTCCCTTCAGCAATAAGAGGCTTGACTTCAACCGGCTTGTCACTAACAAGAACAACTGGCTTGTCATCTACAGGCTTGGCTGAAACAATATCACCACTGACGTTCTTCGCATCATGCTCCTCATGTTGCACCTGAGCTAGCCCTGGTTGTGGCTTAGCTTTATGCAACTTCTCCTTGCGAACCACCAACGCAACATCGGACTTGATTTGATCATCTCTCATAGGCTTCAAAGTCCGCTGTTTGCCATCATGCACAAAAGAATATGTATTTGCTCTCCCAGCATGCATAGCATTGTGATCATACTGCCATGGACGTCCAAGTAACAGTCCACACACCTCCAATGGCAACACATCACATTCCACCTCATCGACATAGTCATCAACTATAAATGGCACACGCACCTTGTGAGTAATCTTCAGCATACCGCAGCTATTAACCCACTCAACATGCCTCGGTTCTGGAATACGCCATGTGGATCAACCCAAAGCCTCCACAACCGCCTTGCTAATGCCATTACAGTAACTACCACTGTCAATCATCAACTTGCATGCTTTGCCTTTGATTATGCACTGCGCCTGAAATAAATTCCATCGCTGGCCTCTATCCGCTGTCATGCAAGTCTCATCATGTACTCTCTTGAGTTGCATATTCAGCCCACTCAATGGTACAACCTCCTCCACGACATCCTTGACAACATCAGCCTTGACAACATCAACCGCTGACAATTCAGAATTCGTGGCTGCCACCTTGCTAACTGTCGGCAATGGAACAACTGTCAACTTCTCATGACTAGTCACAGCTGTCGCGACCTTCGGTATAGGAGCTATGCTCTGGCCAACATCCTCTATCTAATGCACAACCTTGGGTGGCTGCTGAATCACTTCTACGGTTACCATGGGCTTTCGAGAAGGAACCACGGTGCTAGAAGGGATAAAGCACTCTCGCAGAAATTTTCTGAAATTTGCCCAAGTTGCAGAGGTAATGCTCTTCTCGCTCAACGCTTTATGCCACCAACTGTATAGCCTGGCATCCACGCGTTGGTCTGCAAGAGCCAAACGGTGAGAATCATTCAAGTTTTGATCATAGGTAGCACACCTGTAGAAACCCTGTAGCATATGACGTTCCCATGACTCATACTCTTCAGCTGTTGCATCATAGGTCAGTTGCCAATTGATCTCATATGCATCATATGCTAAAACACCATCCAGCAGGTCCAGATAATCATTGAAAATATCGCTAGATTTCTTCCCACGGCGACACTTATAGCCGTAATAATCATCCGGAAAAGAGTCCATTGTAGTACTATTTTATCCCAGCCTTCACTGATTCAGAATATTCTGTGTTACTCCTAGTGACCAGTCACACAAAAATCACGGAGGAGGTCTGGGGTCACGCGCGAGTACGCGAGCTGCCGCAGACCGAGCGAGCGCGAACGGCGATGCGATGCCAGGCCTGATCGGCCGATCGCGGGCGACGGCGGGAGCTCCTGGCGATGGTGGCCCGGCCCACTAGGAAGGATCGCGGGAGGCTAGCGATTCCCTGGATCGCTTCTCCCGATCGAGCGGAGCGGTCGCACGCAAAACGAGCGAGGCGCTCTGTAGCAGGTGGGCCGGCCCAAGCGAGAGCGTGCCTGGCTGCCAGCGAGACGCGGGCGATCTCAGGCGGGGCGCGGGCGATCGCTCGCGGGGCTAGCGAGCACGGGCGAGGAAGCAGTCGCCCGCCCCCAGACAGGCTCCGTCCTGGGGCGACGGGCGGGCAGCAGTTTTTTTTTTTGTGTTTCTTCAGCAGCGATCGGATCTGGAATCTGCACGGCTGCCTCGTCTCGTGGCAAATCGATCTGATTGACCACGAAAACGATCCTGGCTACTGCGTGAACTCCACCTGGATCGGATCTGAAACCAGAACCAAAATAGAAACCAACAACTCGAGCTGATCTGAAAATCTCCAATGAAGAACAATCTGCAGATCAATCAGCTGATAACACTCGCGGTGATAAACCCAGTAATCTGATACCACATGATAAGGATCACGTCAGCGATCCTTGAGTTTTTTCCCGATCGTTCACAGCGAGTCAAACCAGATATGAATCTTCCAATAACGCGAAGAACGTCACCTGAAGAAGAGGACGAATCCAGCAAGCAACGTGATGAAGATTACCACGCCTCAAACCTGAGCCTGATAATTCTTGATGAACACAAGAACCTCCGCAGCAACTTTATTAGATAAGACGGCAGTGCCGTTTCCCCGGAGGGATGATACACGGTGGAGCACACGATAGTTTTTAACTAAACAACTGAACTCCCCAAACCCTAACCTGCTGGCCTCCTTATATAGACGGCCAGAAAACTGTTGGGCTTGGACAGGCCCAAACCCAAAACACAAATAAAACTAAGTGGCCCATAACATGACCTGACACACGAAATAACATGAACAGATATGCAAACTAATGACATAGCCTTAGACTTAATTATCTCATATCGTAGGTCGTCCTGGCGTGCCAATCTGCAACGAGCTTCCCTCATCTTGGTGGAGTCCTGAAATTGGGCTTCACCTCCTCCTTCGTGCCCATATCAAATGATAAGGATCACGCCGGCGATCCTTATCTTGAAGGGGGGAGGATGATATGGGCACGAAGGAGGAGGTGAAGCCCAATTTCAGGACTCCACCAAGATGAGGGAAGCTCGTTGCAGATTGGCATGCCAGGACGACCTACGATATGAGATAATTAAGTCTAAGGCTATGTCATTAGTTTGCATATCTGTTCATGTTATTTCGTGTGTCAGGTCATGTTATGGGCCACTTAGTTTTAGTTGTGTTTTGGGTTTGGGCCTGTCCAAGCCCAACAGTTTTCTGGCCATCTATATAAGGAGGCCAGCAGGTTAGGGTTTAGGGAGTTCAGTTGTTTAGTTGAAAACTATCGTGTGCTCCACCGTGTATCATCCCTCCGGGGAAACGGCGCTGCCGTGTTTATCAAATACATTGCTGCGAGGGTTCTTGTGTTCATCAAGAATTATCAGGCTCAGGTTTGAGGCGTGGTGAGCTTCATCACGTTGCTTGCTGGATTCGTTCCTCTTCTTCAGGTGACGTTCTTCGCGTTATTGGAAGATTCATATCTGGTTTGACTCGCTGTGAAAGATCGGGACAAAAACTCAAGGATCGCCGGCGTGATCCTTATCATGTGGTATCAGATTACTGGGTTTATCACAGTGAGTATTTTTTGTTGATTGCTTGATCTGCGGATTATTCATCCGGGCAGTTTGCAGATTGGGAATAAGAGGCCTTGTGGAGACTGAAATCAGATCGGATTGTTCTTTGAGGCAGACAAGTCGGGATCAGCCACGATTCTTTCCGATCTAGCTTTCTCTGTGTTTTTCCGTCCAGGCTATCGATCCGTCCTAGGCGCTGAAGCAGATCCGATTGGTAGCATCGAGGCAGAGAAAACGATCATTGCCTGGCCAGATCCGATCGAGTTAAGGAAAAAAAAACAAAAGGAAACCAACGCGCAGCAGTAGCTCGCTTACCCAGATCCGATCTGATCGCTGGAGAATATTGGAGAAAAAAAAGGAACCGCCAGCTCGCGCCTGTCCCCAGACGGCCTCCGCGGTTTCCGCGAGAGTGCGCTCGCCCCGCGCTCAAGCTTCGCTCGCCCCGCGCCAAGGATCGCGGCCGCTCGCGCTGCTGGCCATCGTGGGCCGGCCCAACTGCGCTTGCTCTGGACGGCCTGGCATCGCATCGCCCCTGGCCGAGTCGCTAGCGATCGCTCATCTGCGGCAGTTCGCGTGCTCGCGCATGACCCCAGACGATCTCTGTGGTCTGGCGTCCAGCAGCTCTTCGTTTTGTCAGTTCAGTTTGCTGGTTTTCACTCCAAATTCAACAGATACTAATTAATATCAATAGCTTCTAGGAAAAGCACCGGTGAAATTGTTTTGTATTGCAAAATCAGTGAAGGCTGGGTTTGGTACACACGTTATTTCAGATTTTGGTGTGACGGACTAAGAGGCACAAGATGGATTCTTTTCCGGATGATTATTACGGCTATAAGTGTCGCCGTGGCAAGAAATCTAGCGATATTTTTAATGATTATCTTGACCTGCTGGATGGTGTTTTAGCATATGATGCATATGAGATCAATTGGCAACTGACCTATGATGCAACAGCTGAAGAGTATGAGTCATGGGAACGTCATATGCTACAGGGTTTCTACAGGTGTGCTACCTATGATCAAACCTTGACTGATTCTCACCGTTTGGCTCTTGCAGACCGACGCGTGGATGCCAGGCTATACAGTTGGTGGCATAAAGCGTTGCAGGAGAAGAGCATTACCTCTGCAACTTGGGCAAATTTCAGAAAATTTCTGCGAGAGTGCTTTATCCCTTCTAGCACCGTGGTTCCTTCTCGAAAGCCCATGGTAACCGTAGAAGTGATTCAGCAGCCACCCAAGGTTGTGCATCGGATAGAGGATGTTGGCCAGAGCATAGCTCCTATACCGAAGGTCGCGACAGCTGTGACTACTCATGAGAAGTTGACAGTTGTTCCATTGCCGACAGTTAGCAAGGTGGCAGCCACGAATTCTGAATTGTCAGCGGTTGATGTTGTCAAGGCTGTTGTTGTCAAGGATGTCGTGGAGGAGGTTGTACCATTGAGTGGGCTGAATATGCAACTCAAGAGAGTACATGATGAGACTTGCATGACAGCGGATAGAGGCCAGCGATGGAATTTATTTCAGGCGCAGTGCATAATCAAAGGCAAAGCATGCAAGTTGATGATTGACAGTGATAGTTACTGTAATGGCATTAGCAAGGCGGTTGTAGAGGCTTTGGGTTTATCCACATGGCGTATTCCAGAACCGAGGCATGTTGAGTGGGTTAATAGCTGCGGTATGCTGAAGATTACTCACAAGGTGCGTGTGCCATTTACAGTTGATGACTATGTCGATGAGGTGGAATGTGATGTGTTGCCATTGGAGGTGTGTGGACTGTTACTTGGACGTCCATGGCAGTATGATCACAATGCTATGCATGTTGGGAGAGCAAATACATATTCTTTTGTGCATGATGGCAAACAGCGGACTTTGAAGCCTATGAGAGATGATCAAATCAAGTCCGATGTTGCGTTGGTGGTTCGCAAGGAGAAGTTGCATAAAGCTAAGCCACAACCAGGGCTAGCTCAGGTGCAACATGAGGAGCATGATGCGAAGAGCGTCAGTGGTGATATTGTTTCAGCCAAGCCTGTAGATGACAAGCCAGTTGTTCTTGTTAGTGACAAGCCGGTTGAAGTCAAGCCTCTTATTGCTGAAGGGAAGGATATGTCAGCATGTGTTCCATGTGTTCCACTTCCAGTTCGTGTTGACATGGGTGTTCAGACCGATGACGGTGGTGCTGATCGTGTTCCGGTGCATATGGTGCCGCGGGTAGTCAGCCACAGTTTTGTTAGAACACCTCGGAGACGTTTTGTTGGAGCAGCAGTGCGTGTGCATACAGGCAAAGATGGACGTGTTCGTCAGTTGTGTGGCCCAGGCATTACTACTTTGCAGGGTCGTGCTAAGCAGGTTCATGTTCAGCAACGCAAGGTTCCAGCAAGGTTTGAGAAGAAGAAGGTGGAGGCGCCTAAGCACAAGTTTATTTGGCGAAGAAAAGAGGTGCAACCACCTAGGGCTGTATCAAGTCGAGCAGGCCAAGAGGGAGGATGTGGTGAGGAAGGCAAGCAAGACTTGAAGATGGCAAATATGCGTGGTGCCCATATCAACGCTCCTCCTGCATGAGCTAGCTTAGGCTGAGTTTGATTGCTCACAGCAAGGGATATTTCTGGTACTTTGCCATCTCTGTACGTACAAACTACACTTCTAATATTGCTCAATGTCAATAACTTTAGGATTCTATACTACTTTTTCAATATTACTAGAGTTCCCATGGTATGGATGTATTAGTCGTGAAGGAGGAGAATAACACTTGTGTATGCTCTCTCTCATGTTTCATGAGTTTTCTGATTTTTGGTTGCCTAAATTTTTGGAAAATATTGGTTGCCTAATACTCGATGTGTTGTTCAAATGATGTTAGTTGGATGATCCTTGATTTTGATCAAAGGCTTAGAAAAGTAGTTTGGTTAGGGTTTTTTTGTAGAGATAATTCCATCCTAACATGTCTGGATTGTTGCAGTTTTTGCGGACGAAGGGCACTGGCGCAAGGGTCGTCCACTTGGAGGGCCATGCGGCGGCAGGGTAGCAGCATCACAACAGCTGACTCGCTCGCTGCGCATCAGTTCGTGGAGTTGGAGCTAGGCTCCTTAGGGTGGTGACGACTGACGAGCAAGGGGAAAGGGGGTGAGGTGGTCGAGGCGAGGGCAGTGGTGCTGGTCGACTGTGCCTGCCCGTCGCCGCCAGGTCTGAGTGGCACCTTGGCAGAGGTATGCTACCTGAGGTGTGTGTACGTTTCTCAACGTTTTCAATGATGCCCGCCTTGATTTCTGCATCGGTACATGATACATAAAACTGATCAAATCCATCATGGCAGGCGTGTGATCTGTGTAAAATAAAAATATATGTCGATGTTTGTGACCTCCAACAACACATGCATCAGGATCACACTCGACAGCGGCGTCGTTCCCATTATAGAGATCGTGGTCGTACATCATATTGAACTATATAATGGGAATTGAAAATAAAGACCATCAGCAAAAAGATGTGGACCAAGGAAATTTATGGTTCAATTTTTTCTGGTTTGGATACATATATTTCTTCTTATGAATGGTCACTCAAGTGCTGCATCTTGTAGACCAGGGTAAAAACATAAAGTCCCTCAAATTTAGCACCATAGCATTTCCACTCCAATTATTGTGATGTCGTTTTCTGGAAAATTGTTTTATAGTGGCCACTAAACATTATAACAACAAATGTTCAGGAGGCATTCATCTATGACAAGCATGCTCAGTGAGCATTGCTTTGAGTTTGATGGTTGGATTTAACCACATTTTTTTGAAGAGGCTTTAACCACATCTAGAGCAAGAGAAAGCAATATTAGTTCAACATACATACTTGAATCAAGCTTGTTTTACACAATGTGAACTATAATTATGCAGAGAAAGCAGCATCAAGGGAAGGGTGGTTGCGAGCAGATTGCCCATCACTCGAGGCTGAGGCTGCCGGCGCCGCTTCTTCCTCCGTCTGACCTGGTCTGGTTCATGCGTTATTTTTAGCCGATCAGGATCTGGTCAAGTCGACGATTTTACTCTCTCTGTAATACATCCAAGGTTTGTTCTTGCTGCCGCCCCCCTCTGACTCATGGTTCACGGTATGGACATCTTCCTCAAATGTGATGAGCAAGTCCAGTAAGTCCACTTTCTCTTTGAGTCTGCTCACATTTATACATCTCCTACCGGAATATTCTCTACTTGTTCTCGAGTGTGTCCGATTGGGTAGAAAAAAGATGTACAGATCAGGCTCTCAACCATGTGACTCATTCCTATATTTCCATGACCATTTTCTTCTTTACATTGCTATATCCATCTCAAATGCCCTCAAATGTATTGGGCAGAGTTGCACACACCAGTTTGTGTCATTTTGTTTTGTTACTTTTTCTTTCTGCTTTCATTCTGCGTATCAGTGTTCTTCCATTCAAATTATTTTGCCCCGTCTCATACTGTTCTCATTGATGCAACTATGTTCACCAACATATACTTTATGCTTTATTTTGCTAACTATCTATTTTAAACTATGTTTTGCTGCTGCAATTATGCATATAAGACAACAAAAAAACTACTGCATTGGTATGTGCATCAGGAAAAATGGTATTTTAGTAGTACAGATATGTCAGAATTAAAATCTTTTAATCAGTAAAGATCCTCTAACTATCATCCTCTGTCATTGGAACTAAAGCAAAGTTTAGTTGAGAATGGTTGAGATGAAATTGATACCTGAATTCAATTAAAATTTCTTGGGTATCCCAGTCACTTTGATGGAAACCTACAATACCGCCTTGAGCTGCCAGCTGGGTCTCACCTCCACGATGTCTTCCATGTCGGCTTAATGAAGACCTACCGAGGGGACCCTCCTGCGGCGACCCCGGCCCTTCCTCCTACTTCAGATGGCTGACTTCTGCCAGCCCCCGCGAAGGTGGCAAAGGTGATGCAGGCGCAGCAGCGTCACGGCGTGTGGCATGTCTTGGTGCAGTGGGCCGGTCTGTCCGAGGAAGAGGCGACTTGTTAGAAGCTCGACGATTTCCACCAGCAGTTTCCAGATGTTCAGCTCGAGGACCAGCTGTTTGAGAAGGCAGGGAGAGATGTTATGGTCGGGCTCCAGTATGCACGGAAAAGGCCCAATAGTGGGCCGAATTAGGGGCTTAGCCCAAGTTATCTAGGGTTTAGAGGAGCTATCCTCCTATTTAAACACTTGTACCCCTTCGATTATAATCAGACAATAAACATATACTGTTGTCGTCTCCCTCAGGAGACGGGAGCTCCAAGCCCTAGCCGCACCCTACCCTAGCCGCCGCCTCCTCCCTCTCGCAGCGATGGCGCCCAGCCGCCGGCGTCTGCGCCTCCAGCCTCTCCGCCCTCTCTTCCATCCCTATAATCTACGCCTGAAACCTGGTAGAACCGTAGTCTCTACCATGTTCTGATTCAGGGGTCTTTGTTAACACTTTGGTAAAAGGGTCTTAGTTACTCCTAATTAAAGACTGATGTAAAGTATTTTCAATGCTGCATTTTCATTTTTGTACAGGAGCAAAAGTCGAGGAGGTATCAGAGGTATCAAGTATTTGCTTAGAGGTTTCTGAAACTGTAAATGCTTTCCTATTTTCAGTATGCTCATATAATCCAGATGCTTAACTTTCCTGCAAAATTCAAGGTAGCTATCCAATACTTGTGCAAATTGTGCATGTGTTCGTACCTTAATAAATTGATGTTTGCTGAATGTTTGTTGACTTTGTAATGTTAGGACTTCAAGATCCAAAATATTGTTGCATCTTGTGATGTCAAATTCCCATGAGGCTTGAGGGCCTCACATATTCTCACGGCACCTTCTCAAGTATAAGTTACAAAACTGAATTATGCGCTTCTTGTTCTTTTTTGCTGCTCAAGTGCATATGGTGCTTGTTCTATAATTCGTTGCCTTTTTTTGGGACTGCGATGAAATGTTACTCTCAGCAGTTGTTTTTTGACATGTACTCTCAGGAGTTAATAGTACTACATATTATCATCATGGCAGAGACTTTGGAAGTAAACAGAATTGTAGATGTTGCTTCCAGCATGCTCCAACCTCCCACGTATACATATAACATGTATTCCGGTGGATCCTACATTCCCAGTTGATAAATTTGACAAAAATGCTCGAAAACACGATTTAGAGAGTTGTACTTTCTTTAGTACTACATTTTTCGTCTTGGCAGGTGACTTTGGAAGTAAGCAGAATTGGAGTTGTTGTTTCTTGCGGCTGCCCCATATGAAGTGTAAATATAACCTGTATTCCAGTGGAGCCTACATTGTCCAGTTGACAAATTTAACAAAAATGCTTGGAAATATGATTTAGAGAATTGTACTTTTTTGCATTATTTACATAATTCCACGTGTGATATTTGTGAAACATGTACGCTCCCTTCTGACGCGATTCAGACTCATTGGACGGCCACCGCGCATGATGATTAGTAGCGTTTTCCTATTCGAAATCTACAAGTCACTATGTCTTAACACCCAACAAAACCAAATTGTCTTTCTTAATATTTTGTTTTCCCGTTGCAACGCACGGGCATATTACCTAGTCTCTTATAAAATGTCCAATGAAATTGACATCTATTCTACATGGGAGAATATTATATTGTGAAAAAGTCTCTAGATGTTGATTTCATTACTAATGATTATGTTACTGATTTGTTATCAAACGTTGGTTGATTAGATTGTCATCAGCCTCCTCAGCGACAATGGTGGGCATGGTGTTGGGAATTGAGTTTGTGTGATCATCGGTACTATCGTGTGCTGATTGGAAGTAAGTTGTAGCTAAAGTGAGGAGCAACAAAAATTCAATACCAGAATTTGCAGTATTTATAGTAGCAGGAGTATTGGACTACTATAATTATTAAACTAGATCTTAATAAAAAATTAATCAGGGATTTCTCAATTATATTATAAGAATAGGAGTATGAGTATCAGTGCTTGATAAGCTGCTTGCTTTAGTGCTTGATAATTTGCTTGCTTAAGTGCTTGATTGCAGTTTCGGATTCAACTTCTATTAAGTTGAATTAATTGTATCTGACATGCCAAATCATTGACATGAATATATATTTTGCTATCATTTTATTTGTATTTCTTCACTATATATGCAGCATAATGATGAGGTATTCATCTATTATTTTTTCTACATTAATTATGCTCCCATGGAATGGTAAGAAGTTGTTCATCCAATATGCATAAGGATGAGACATTCATCTACATGAATGCGCCTGGTTATTATTATTTTACATTATGATCTCATGTTATTCATTTAGTCTGAGTTGTTCATCCAAAATGTTTTACTCTGCGTGATCACAATGGTGTTTAAGGTATCATGCAATCCTGGGGCGCCCAGCATTTGCAAAATTCATGGCAGTTCCGCATTACGCATATCTAACACTCAAAATTCCAGGACCTAAAGGGACAATCACGGTACAAGGCAGCTTTAAGGTATCCAACACTTGCGACAAAGAATTCAACAGGATGGCGCAAACTTTTGGCATGACAGCTAAGTACGCAAGGCTAAAGTGCGAAACTGACCACAATGTGCTACCCGACGTCGGACGATCCTTGCCAGATCAGGCTTTTGATGCAACCCAAGATTCAAAGAAAATCCAGGTCCATCCTACGGACCCGAACAAAACCACCTCCATAGTGGTAAACCTGGACCCCACATAGGAAAGCGCGCTCGTCGAGTTCCTCCGTGAGCGCTGGGAAATCTTCGCCTAGTCTCGTCGAGCACGCACTAAATGTGGATCCTAAAGCAAGGCCAATCAAGCAACCACTGCGATGATTTGATGAGCCCAAAAGGAAAGCAATAGCATCCGAGCTACACAGGCTAGAAAATGCAGGATTCATCCGAGAAATCAAAGCATCAACCTGGGTATCCAATCCAGTCATCGTCCCCAAGAAAAATACAGACATACAAAGAGTGTGTGTCGACTACACATCTCTCAACAAACATTGTCCAAAGGATCCCTTTCCTCTACCTCGCATTGATCAAATAATAGACTCAACAGCGGGGTGCGCAAGGCTTTCCTTCCTGGATGCATATTCTGGTTACAACCAGATCAAATTGAAGAAAGAGGACGAGGAAAAAACAGCTTTTATCACACCATACGGCGTGTTCTGCTATCAAGTCATGCCTTTTGGCCTCAAAAACGCGGGAGCAACCTACCAGCGGATGATGCAAAACTACCTCAGAAGTCAAATAGGGCGCAACATTCAAGTCTATATCGACGACGAGGTCATCACCACAAGAAAAGAAGAGTCCTTAATCAATGACTTGGCAGAAACCTTTGACAATCTAAACAGGTACAAGCTCAAGCTTAACCCAACAAAATGTTCTTTTGGCATATCAGCAGGGCAACTTCTAGGATTCCTGGTGTCAGCAAGAGGTATAGAAGCAAACCCAGAGAAGATCCAAGCAATACTAACAATGGGGAAACCAGCAAAACTGCCCGACATACAGAAACTCGTAGGGCGTGTCGCGGCACTAAGTCGATTCGTCGCACGATTGGGAGAAAAAGCGCTTCCTTTCTACGCACTCATGAAAAAAATCAGACGACAAATTCGAGTGGACAGAAGAAGCAGATACAACTTTTGCACAACTGAAAAAAGTGCTGTCCACACCACCGGTGTTGGTCGCACCAAATGAAAAAGAGCCGCTACTACTGTATATTGCAGCCACACATCAAGTGGTAAGCACAGTATTAGTAGTCAAAAGAAGCGAAGAGGGAAAAGCCCATGGAGTCCAGAGACCAGTATATTTCCTCAGCGAAGTACTATCTCCAATAAAGCAGAGGTACCCGCACTATCAAAAGCTTGCATACAACGTATTTACAATAACACAAAAGCTATGACAATATTTCGCAGTGCACCCAATCATAGTGGTTAACGAAGCCCCACTATCCAATATACTGAATAACCCCGCAGCAACAGGCCGTGTCTCCTTATGGGGAATCGAATTATCACCCCTGGACATCATGTATGAAAAACGAAAGGCAATCAAATCCCAAGTGTTACCGGATTTTATAGCAGAGTGGCTAGAGCTACAGAACACATGACCACTAGACCTATCAAGTGTATGGACAATGTACTTCGACGGATCAAAAAGAGTCCATGGTGCAGGAGCAGGAGTAGTCCTAATATCACCGGAAGGCGACAAATTAAAGTATGTACTAAGGGTGGGTTTTCCGCAAGCTTCCAATAATGAGGCAGAATACGAGGCTCTGCTCCACGGAATGAAAATGGCCAAAGCATGTGGAGCAACTCGACTGAAAATATTTGGGGACTTGAATCTCATCGTCCAGCAAGTGATGAACCGGTGTGATGCCATGAGTGACAACATGACAGCATACAGAAACTTATATTATTATCTAGAAGGAACATTCAATGGATGCGAAGTTCGCACGTTAGCAGGGCCAGCAGCGAGGAAGCCAACAATTTAGCGAATATCGGGTCCCAATGCCTGCCTATACCGCCAGGAGTCTTTTGGGAAGAATTCATAGAGAGATCAATAAAGCATAACAAAACTTCGACTACAGGAGAACCAAGCCAGCACCCAACAACAAGCTCGGGGGCTGGCAAGCCTGGCATAGGAAGCACAGCAGAACCAGAGGAAGTTATGATGATCGAAGAAACGTGGATGCAGCCATACTTGGCATATATGATAAACAAAGAACTACCCGAAGACACAGTGGAGGCAAAAAGGATAATACGACGATCCAAGGCTTTCGTTGTGTTGCAAGGGAAACTATACAAGAAAAGCATAACTGGCGTTCTACAGCGTGTGGAGTGTGTGGGCACCATGCTAGCAGCAGAGCTATCGCAGCTAAAGCTTTCCGTGCAGGGTTCTACTGGTTAACGGCCATTGAAGACACAAAAGAGATAGTCAGAAGGTGTGAAGCATGTCAACGATTTGCATCCCGGCCACACGCACCAGCAGCAGAGCTACAGCCGATACCATTATCCTGGCCCTTTGCACAATGGGGTCTCGACATGGTAGGAAAATTACACAAATCTTGGCCAGGAGGTCATGTCTACATGTTGGTGGCAGTAGACAAGTTCACTAAATGGGTAGAAGCAGACCCGGTAACAACCCAAGATTCCAAAGCAGCAATCAACTTCATCAAGTCTATAGTATTTCGCTTTGGAGTACCACATAGCATCATCACAGACAATGGGACAAACTTCACATCGAAAGAATTCAAAAGCTACTGTGAGAGTATGGGAATCAAACTGAAATTTGCATTTGTAGTACATCCGAAGACAAATGGACAAGTTGAAAAAGTCAATGGCTTAATATGTAACGGGATAAAAAAGAGGCTATTAGAGCCCCTGGAAAAAGCCAAACACGCCTGGGTAGACGAGCTGCCCTTTTTCCTGGTCCATGGCGCAAAAACCATGCTTTGGAGTCTCAGAACCACACCCAATGCGGCTACTCAAGAAACTCCCTTTTTCCTGGTCCATGGCGCAAAAGCCATGCTTCCAGTCGAAATCACCCATGAAGCACTAAGAATCATGGCCTATGACGAGACAACTTCTACAGAAGCACTTCAAGATGATGTTGATGCACTCGACGAAGCAAGAGACGTAGCACTCGCCAGAGCTACGCAATACCAGCAAAACCTACGAAACTACCATAGTAGTTAAGTTCGTCCATGATCTTTCATGGTAGGAGATTTAGTCTTACGACTCAAACAAGATGGCCATGGCAAATTAGAGTCCCCATGGGTGGGACCTTACATCATGACAGAAGTAATACCAGGAGGAGCTTATCAACTACAAGACAAGAAAATAGGGAAATACGAGAGCAACCCGTGGAATGCAGAACAACTACGACGGTTCTATGCGTAGAAGGAATATGGCGACAGGAAACTTCAAGTTATGACCCTCTGAACCCAGAACAAGAGGCCACAGGTCGGGTTCATTGGGCTAACTCGACAAAATGTATAGCATGTCTAATGAAGGAGTTAGGGTTTTTCCTAGCCAACGTGCTTTATTTATAAGTAAACTTTCATGGGCCTAAAAAAGTTAAAAGTCCAAATACATCTACGGGCTTTTACACTTTGCCCCGAGCAGAAAATAAGACAGCAACAGCATATCAAGGACAAGGAAAAAACACATTTATAGTTATAAGGAGGAAAAGCGCAATGTGGACAAACATGGTAGAAATATGTCAAGGAGCGCAATGAACCTCGTTATGGACTCGAGGGCTCCTATCACCAGAAGAACGAGAAGAGTATTTAAGCACAATTGTGCCAAAACTATCACAGGAGAAAATTTACTGGCGATAGTATGTATATTTTGAGCCTATACCCGAAAAATTTCGGCTATAGCCTCGGGGGCTACTCCCATCGGGAGCACTGGTCGTGCACCCGATGACAATGAGTCAACTTGAACAAAAAATATAAAAGGCGTAATCGACTACCTTTCGTCGACAACAAACTTCGACTTCATTGTCTACAAAATAAAGATCGATTACTCCCATCGGGAGTTATTTATGAGTTATCTAAAGACCAACTCGAATATTTTGTACATTTCAATAGTCAAACAAGGCTGCGACATATGATTCTTGAGTTGCGTCATCGCGACGAAACTTGAATGCCATGATTGAAACATATCGTGAAGGTAAGACCCTAGGATCTGTCCTGTGTGGCCTGGTATACGCACATGAATGCGCTCTGCTAGTAATTATCCGTGTCTACGACGTGAAGAAAATCCTGGTGGACGCACTGGGTACCTTGAGAACCACTGGGACTCGTTCTTTGTAAGTCCTAAATGCGGCAAAAGAATGGGTTTGACCATTTTGCCGAATTCAAGTCCAAGGGGATTGAATTTGAAGTAGGTGACAAGTATCTATTCCGGCAGTTAACTGGCCTCTTGATCTGTCAGAGTTGTCAGGCTTGTTCATCAAAACCCCTTGCGAGACAATATAATGAAAGATGTTTATTTTTTTAGTACAGGAAAAAGAAGAAGTCGAAAGATTGATCAAGTCGAAGATATGAAGATTTGAGATTCAACCCGAATCTACAATTCTGGTAGAATCTCAGGGGCTACTGACAAGGGTATAGATAATAGAGCCCATTACTTGAGTACCCCTGAGGCCCGTTAAGCTAGACCCAAGTGTAATCCTAGTCGAGATACGAGTTCATGTCGTATGCCGATGTTGTAATACGTATCAGACCCCTCCTGCTCCTTGAGACCTGGCCACCTATATATAGGGGCCAGGAGAGGACGGTGAGGGCCAAATTGAAAGCAAGCCAAGTTCATCGCCAAGTTTACTTTCGATACACACCTTGTTTGACTGATTTACCTTCGAGTTCATCCGACGCCCTATTCCCCCGATCCTAAGTCCTTCATCTAGGACATTTGTCGAGTTAACCCTCGTCAGTGGGGCAATCTAGTTTGGGGAAATGCAAACTTTGAGGAGTGCTTCGTAGCCCTACACATGATTAGTGTTTGTTATCCATCAGAAAATAGTTTAGAATGACATAGTGAAGATAGATAATTATGTGTTCAATTATGTTATCTTTGTTGAGAGTGTCCACTAGTGAAAGTATGATCCCTAAGCCTTGTTTCTAAGCATTGAAATATCGTTTACATTCAGTTTTGTTACATGTTTGCTCGCAGCGATATTTATTTCAGACTACATTTACTACTTATAATCATCTATGTTACTTGTATTTCACTATCTCTTCGCCGAACTAGTGCACCTATACATCTGACAAGTGTATTGGGTGTGTTGGGGACATAAGAGACTTCTTGTATCGTAATTGCAGGGTTGCTTGAGAGGGATACCTTTGACCTCTTCCTCCCTGAGTTCGATAAACCTTGGGTGATCCACTTAAGGGAAACTTACTGTTGTTCTACAAACCTCTGCACTTGGAGGCCCAACACTGTCTACAAGGATAGAAGCGTGCGTTGACATCACCGGCATGTTCCTATATGATGAGGACATCCCATCTATTGATACACCCGCTGTACCTACAGCGGAACACATACAAGGACCCATCACTCGAGCTCGTGCCAAGCAACTTAACTATCAGGTACTTTCGTTTCTTGGAACTCTTTCTCACATACATGAGAATATGATGCTGCCTAAATCAGATATGTTTGTTACTCTTAGGAATGATGGACCTAGCATGGATGAGAGGGACAAGCATTGGAGCATGATCGTGCATGGAGATGGCAGCATGCGTTTGAGGATTGAAGAAGACGCCACGAGTGGAGATTTCAGAACTTTGAAGCCACCATAATGAAGGATGAAGACTTGGACGAAATATACAAAGAGCTACTTCATAATTTCGTCCATAAATACATATGGTGCTGCGTCACTTCTATTTTTGGGCCAGGCCCATGTAAATTTCGCAGCAAATAAGACAGCCACTTTTAGGAGTCCGAATTTGAGGAGAAAAGGCCTGTTAGGGGTCCGTTCGACCACCCAACCCATGGCTGGTCGCACCCCTACCTTTTCCTCCTCAAATACCCCCGTAGCCGTCATTAGAACGCGGATTTTGATTAGACTAAAAGTTAGCCCTTGCTGCAACTACGAGCTCGACTTTTGAGGCCAATCGCCCAGAAGAAGACCGCCTATTCGGAATCCCACCTTTTGAATAAAGCATACATCTTTCATCCGCAATATCTTGATTGCTGTATTAGTTCTTACTTGTTCTCGATTTCAGGTAGGAATTAAGACCCTCGCTGGTCAGGCTGATCGTGCACCCGCAAGATCAGTAACTCCCGGAGATTGTCCTAGCGATTGCATTGGCGCACGAGCTTCGCACGTGTAGTCGGATCGTCAAGCACAAACTCCACCCACCAAATCGACGTATCAAGATCTCATCGAAAGATCGGACACCTTTGCCCTATCAAGTGGTATCAGATTTCAGGTTGCTCGGTGAGATTTACTGTTTTCGTAGTTTAGATTGCATCAGTGTTCATACCTATAAACCACGAAAAAGCCAAAAAATACAGTTAGGGTTAGATCATCTCGTCCCATAAACCATCCGAGCCTTTGCATTGTCTTTTCAGTTTGCATCGTTGAATTTGTGTCTGCATCCGCGTGTCGAGTTGCTGGTCTTAGTGTCTGTTCCTTTAGAGTTTCGAGTTCGATTCACCTTAGTCCCGCCGCCGCCGCACGCTTGCACCACTGCTCCGCCATATCCTTCCACCACCACGCCATATACTTCCGCCACCGCCTTCACATAAGTTCTTGTTCGTTCTTCCCAATTTCATCCGTACCTTTTTCAGAGTCCGTGAGTTAGGTTTCGGTCGCCAGTCAAGAGGAGGAAGAAGAGCAAAAAAAAAAAAAAAAAAAAAAAAAAGTCAACTCCGCATCCAAGTCGGGTTGACCCGTTCCTACTAGTGCATTCCGAATTCAGTCTGAATTTTGACAGTTCCGTCAGTTTTTTGACGGTTTTCGACAGCAAATTTCAACTGGTCATAACTTTTGCATACGAACTCCGTTTTCGACGTGCGAGTACTCAAAATGTTCGTAGCGAAAAGATCTACGTGACCACAACCACTACGTCGTTGTGCGACACCCAGAACTCCCAAAAAAGGCCGGGAAGGCTGAGTTTTTGCCCTCCAAAGTTTCAGACCTGACAATTCCTGCAGATCTTCACTTATATTTTGCTTGGGAGCTGTTCCTTTCTGCTTGTGGGGCCGCGCCGTGACTTCCTTAGTGTTCTCGGCTCGCGTCTCTAGCTTGGTATAGCCTAGGACCAGCACAGTACCGTGGTTGAGCATTCTTTCAACATTGCATTGCTGTTTTGACATTTGCTGTATTTTTGCTACCATATAAGCCTTCCTACAGCTCCACATATTTCTGCACGTGCTTTGTATCGACACCTGGTAATCGCTTGTGCAATTTTGGGAGTCGCTGTTCTTTGCTGGTTGCATATCACCTTCCTCCTGTTGGGTAAGAACTTGTAAGAGCTTTGTATACCGCTTGACGGATTACGCGTGATCCCACCATATTCCGTAGTGCATAGGTATATATATTTGTGCTTGCTTCCACGCTAACCATGACAGGAACCCCGAAGGATGATGTTGATCTAGAGAAGATGACTAGTGCAGAGTTGCATGCCCACTTCACACGGCTGTTGGTGGGGCGTGCACAAGATGTGGACACACGCTTGGGTGATGTTGATTCCAAGCTTTCTGATGCGATGGACAAGATGGCTGGTCTTGAGGCATCCTTCAACACCAAGCTCGATGCCCGGTTCCAGGAAGTCCTGGCCCGTTTACCACCACTGCCACGGCCGGCCGTCCCTGTACCACGTGCTCGCCGCGTTCCTCTTACAGCTGCGGCAGCTGCTGCGGCCGCTACGGAGGCGGCCACCCAGGACGGATATGCTGCTGACGAGGGGGAAAACGAGTTCGAAGATGAAAACGAGCTCGACGAGGACGAGGTCCAACAACCTGCACCTGGCCGTCCGCGGCAATACAACCGCAACGCTCGTCCACCTCCGCGTCCGGTACGTGATGATGACCATGTGGCTAAGCTAAAATTAAATATTCCGCCATTTGAGGGTAGATATAATCCTGATGCATATCTCACTTGGGAATTAGAAGTAGAGCAACGTTTTGCATGTTTACGCTACCCTGAGCATTTGCGTGTTAGTGCTGCTACATGTGAATTTACTGATTTTGCTTCTATCTGGTGGTCTGAATATTGTCGAGTCAATCATGCTAATATTCCTGCTACTTGGCTTGGTCTAAAACATGCCATGCGTACTCGTTTTGTACCTCCACATTATCAACGAGACTTGCTTAAAAAATTAACTCGTTTAGAACAAGGCAAAAATTCTGTACAAGAGTATTATCAAGAGTTACAAACGGGCATGATTCGTTGTGGTATTGTAGAGGATAATGAAGCTATGCTTGCACGTTTCTTTGGTGGTTTAAATAAGGAGATTCAGCATATTTTAGACTACAAGGAGTACAATACTATTACTCGTTTATTTCACCTTGCTTGCAAAGCTGAACTTGAAGTGCAGGATCGTCAACCATCATGGAGAAGACCTAATAATTCTGCAGGTCGTACTTCTTCATGGTCTGCGCGCCATTCAGCTCCACCTTCTCGTGGGGATGCACCAGGTCCTTCCACCTCCAGGTATACCACGCCGACGTCAAGAACGCCACCTGCTCCTGCTCCTGCTCCATCACCATCTGCTGGTCCGACACGGAGTTCTTCTTCCATGGCCTCCACGGGGAAGACTCGCGATATTCAATGTCGCAAGTGTTTTGGGTTTGGTCACATTGAAAAAGAATGCAGAACCAAACGTGTGATGGTGGTACTTGAAGATGGCGAATATGACTCTGCAAGTGATTTTGATGATGATACATTGGCACTTATTGCTGCACGTGATGGTGCCAATTCTGATTCTGACAAGGAGATGGAGGTAATGGGAGCTGAAACTGCTGATCAATACAAGAGCTTAGTTGCACAACGTGTCTTGAGTGTGCAATTGAGCAAGGCTGAGCATGATCAACGCCACAACTTGTTTCAAACAAGAGGCGTTGTTAAGGAGAGAGCTATCCGGATCATCATTGATGGAGGGAGTTGTAACAATCTGGCTAGTATTGACATGGTGGAGAAGCTTGCTCTGCCCACACGACAACGATCTCATCCATATTACATTCAATGGTTTGAGAGCTCCCGTAAGCTCAAGGTAACAAGAACTGCACGCGTGCATTTTACTATTGGTACTTATTCAGATTTTGTTGTTTATTGATACTGAAAGATAAGTTAACACATGCTCCATTACTCCAACTTCCTGATTTTAATAAGACGTTTGAACTTGAATGTGATGCTAGTGGCATTGGTTTGGGAGGTGTGTTATTACAAGAGGGCAAACCTGTAGCATATTTTAGTGAAAAATTGAGTGGGCCTAGTCTGAACTATTCTACTTATGATAAAGAATTATATGCGCTGGTTCGGACATTAGAAACTTGGCAACATTATTTATGGCCTAAAGAATTTGTTATACATTCTGATCATGAATCTTTGAAGCATATTCGTAGTCAAGCAAAACTGAATCGTCGCCATGCCAAGTGGGTTGAATTTATTGAATCTTTTCCTTATGTTATCAAACACAAAAAGGGTAAAGATAATATTATTGCTGATGCTTTGTCGCGCCGTTATACTATGTTATCTCAGCTTGACTTCAAAATTTTTGGGTTGGAAACTATAAAGGAACAATACTTGCATGATGCTGAATTTAAAGATGTGTTGCAAAATTGTAAAGATGGTAGGACATGGAACAAATTCATCCTTAATGATGGATTTGTGTTCCGTGCTAACAAACTATGCATCCCAGATGGTTCCGTTCGTCTTTTGTTGTTACAGGAGGCGCATGGAGGAGGATTAATGGGACACTTTGGTGTCAAGAAGACGGAGGATGTTCTTGCTGCACACTTCTTTTGGCCACGCATGCGGCGAGATGTTGAGAGATTCGTGGCACGCTGCACTACTTGTCAAAAAGCTAAGTCTCGCCTTAATCCACATGGTTTATATATGCCTCTTCCTGTTCCTAGTGTTCCTTGGGAGGATATTTCAATGGACTTTGTTTTGGGATTACCTCGTACACAGAAGGGGAGGGATAGTATTTTTGTTGTTGTGGATCGGTTTTCTAAGATGGCACACTTTATTCCTTGTCACAAGACCGATGATGCTGCGCACATTGCTGAATTATTTTTTCGTGATATCGTTCGTTTGCATGGTGTGCCAAATACTATTGTTTCTGATCGTGATACTAAATTTCTTAGCCACTTTTGGAGATGTTTATGGGCTAAGTTGGGGACTAAATTGCTGTTTAGTACTACATGTCATCCCCAAACTGATGGACAAACTGAAGTAGTTAATAGAACTTTATCTACCATGCTGCGGGCTGTTTTAAAGAAGAACTTAAAATTGTGGGAGGAATGTTTGCCTCATATTGAGTTTGCTTATAATCGTTCGCTGCATTCTACCACAAAGATGAGCCCTTTTCAGATTGTCTATGGTTTTGTTCCACGTGCACCTATTGATTTGTTGCCTTTACCATCTTCAGTGCAAAATAATTTCGATGCTACACAGCGTGCTGAATTGATTTTAAAATTGCATGCAACTACTAAAGACAACATAGAACGCATGAATGTTAAGTATAAAGTTGCTGGGGATAGAGGACGAAAGCATGTTGTGTTTGAGGTTGGTGATCTTGTTTGGTTGCATTTGCGCAAAGATCGTTTTCCTGATTTGCGCAAGTCTAAGTTAATGCCACGTGCTGATGGTCCTTTTAAGGTGATAGAGAAAATCAATGATAATGCATATAAACTGGAGCTTCCTGCAGATTTTGGTACGGTAAGTCCTACATTTAACATTGCAGATTTAAAACCTTACTTCGGTGAAGAAGATGAGGTTGCGTCGAGGACGACTTCAATTCAAGAAGGGGAGCATGATGAGGACATCCCATCTATTGATACACCCGCTGTACCTACAGCGGAACACATACAAGGACCCATCACTCGAGCTCGTGCCAAGCAACTTAACTATCAGGTACTTTCGTTTCTTGGAACTCTTTCTCACATACATGAGAATATGATGCTGCCTAAATCAGATATGTTTGTTACTCTTAGGAATGATGGACCTAGCATGGATGAGAGGGACAAGCATTGGAGCATGATCGTGCATGGAGATGGCAGCATGCGTTTGAGGATTGAAGAAGACGCCACGAGTGGAGATTTCAGAACTTTGAAGCCACCATAATGAAGGATGAAGACTTGGACGAAATATACAAAGAGCTACTTCATAATTTCGTCCATAAATACATATGGTGCTGCGTCACTTCTATTTTTGGGCCAGGCCCATGTAAATTTCGCAGCAAATAAGACAGCCACTTTTAGGAGTCCGAATTTGAGGAGAAAAGGCCTGTTAGGGGTCCGTTCGACCACCCAACCCATGGCTGGTCGCACCCCTACCTTTTCCTCCTCAAATACCCCCGTAGCCGTCATTAGAACGCGGATTTTGATTAGACTAAAAGTTAGCCCTTGCTGCAACTACGAGCTCGACTTTTGAGGCCAATCGCCCAGAAGAAGACCGCCTATTCGGAATCCCACCTTTTGAATAAAGCATACATCTTTCATCCGCAATATCTTGATTGCTGTATTAGTTCTTACTTGTTCTCGATTTCAGGTAGGAATTAAGACCCTCGCTGGTCAGGCTGATCGTGCACCCGCAAGATCAGTAACTCCCGGAGATTGTCCTAGCGATTGCATTGGCGCACGAGCTTCGCACGTGTAGTCGGATCGTCAAGCACAAACTCCACCCACCAAATCGACGTATCAAGATCTCATCGAAAGATCGGACACCTTTGCCCTATCACTATATATATAGCAGAATCCACCTACAAGATCTAGGGCAAGGAGTCTTTCCTCTTGCTAATGCCATCTGGAAGAGCTGGGAATCAACAGATTGTAAAATTTCCATCTGGTTGTTGTGAAGTACAGGATATGCACATCTTCGCAGCGGCCTAGACGCGAACATCTCGCCTATGTTCTCACTGTCTACTGAATGCCTATTCTCATGACACGTCTTGAATTATGCACTAATCAAGATAAATCTGACCATTCCTGCTCCCAATCCCTCATATACAATGAGTGAATGGTGGCACACATCTAGACTGCACCTCGGAAAGGGTTTGTGCCATGCTAATTTTCGGGAACATTTGGAAGCAACATGACGATAGTGTCTTTGGCTCAAGTATGCTTGTAATTGATGGCGTTATTTGGAGTAGACTCATGACCTTTTCGATGATGTAATATTCATTGATCAAATAGTAGCTCGGTACAACGGGTGCTAGAGAAAGGACCACCATATACTTATTTTTCCGAGTGCTGAAGGAAGGTTCACTAAAAATTAACGACCATATGAGTGGCGATTTGCAATGCCTTTATCTGCTCATGTTTAACTCATCTTTGCTTCTTGATTTTAGAATAAATACAAAGAAAAATTATAAAATACAAAAGTTAGATCAAATAAATATAATTAAAGTAACGACCATATGAGTGGCGATTTGCAATGCCTTTATCTGCTCATGTCTAACTCATCTTTGCTTCTTGATTTTAGAATAAATACAAAGAAAATTTATAAATTATAAAAGTTAGATCAAATAAATATAATTAAAGATTAAGATGAAAATGCATTTTGAGGCCAAGATTACTTATCAATAGTCGTCAGGCAAAATTTTTGTTGTGTCAAAAAATTTCAACTAAATATTATTACCTCCATCCTGAAATATAAAACTTAGCTCTCTAAAAATAATTATATTTTAGGACGGAGATAGTGTTATTCATTCCTGTTGCAACGCACGAGCATTTGTGCTAGTTGGTATAGATATTTACAGCTGCGTTGATATTGCCGGAAAGCCCTTGATCTTCAATCTGTTCCATCTGTGCCGAACAAACAATGTAGCAACTTAACCAGCAGATGAATCGGCCACGCGTACGATTTTTTTCCTGATTGATTGATTGCTTTCACGTGAATAACAGTAGTACTTGACACAACAGCTCTGACTTGTTCTGATCTTCTGATTGTCTTCCGCACATCACCGCGTATGTACCCGCGTAATTAATTTGACGTGCCCAGCTGTATTGTACTGATTTGCTTGACTGCTTGCTCTTCGTATGACTCGATTTTGCTTGGCCTGATCAGCCATGATGACCAGGCGTTCGAGTCGCCTTGCCGACCAGGTGCGGCAGTCATTGCTGAGCCGAGGTAGATGCGATCTAGACGTTGCTGCAATCGGCCCGGTTTCAATTGATTCCACGAAAATCGCTTCTGCTTGCTGTCTGTTTAGATATTTTTCTGCTGCTTCGCATAGGTGATTTGACGGATCGGTTTTTGTCGGAAACTTCAAATCTTGATCTTACCGATCAGATGAGTAGCTGATGAGTCTGAATTCCTTTGGATTCGACCACCTGCACCACAGATTGGATCTCACGAACGTGGTATTGCTGATGAAGTTGAAGGCGTTGAAGCTGATGATCTAGCCAGAAGCGATCGGGCTGCTGTCGGCAGCCGCAGAATTTGCTGATCTTGTCGACGAAAAAAGTTGAAGGATCCCGCCCGAATGATAAAATCCAGTCGTCGCGATCTCCACGGTTGGCGCTAATTGATGAGGGTTAACTCGGCAAATGTCCTAGATGAAGGACTTTGGATCGGGGAAAAGCGACAACTAGAGATTCCGGGAGCGAGATTGGTACACGACGTACCCAGGTTCACGTCCCCGCGGTGAAGGATCACTACATCCTGCTAGCAATCTAGTATATGATCACAATAGTGTTTATATGGGGCCGTCGTAGGCGGAGTTGTCTATCTAATCTCTCTCTAATCTATCCTGTACGCTATCTCATGATCTAAGTTGAGTTATTTGATATTCGTCTCTCTAGGGGCGCCCCTGCCTGGCTTTATATATGCAACCAGGCTAAGGTTTACAAGTATCCTAGTCGAATACGAATTAGAGTTGCCTTTCTTCGTCTCCAAGTCATCTTTGAGTCCTTGTACTTGTCCACTTCTATAATGGGCCGGACCCGGTATACCAATCCGTGAGTACCCGAAGGGCATACCCACGTCAGACATATTGCAAGAAAAATTAGAAACCGTATCAACGCATGGACATTCAACTAGTGTATATAATTGAAAAGTTAGTATAATTGTGTATACTAGTTACACCCTCAAGTTCCTGGTTGTTCAAGGTCAGAAAAGCTCACCCAGCTCCGCCTGTGATTTTGGAGTTTTCTTCACGTGAGGTATCACGGTGATGTAAATCAGTGTGAAAAATATTTATCAGTTTTGATAAACTGATAACCTTGTGGGTCCATTTTTTGCAGCGACTTTTAAGATAAACTTACAAACTAAGCTCATTTACACCTCTCTCTCTCTCTCAAACTTCTCTTGTTGAGGGCCGGCTCAGTCGCCCCGGCTCATCTTCCCCTCTCGTCTGGCTGCCTCGCAGGGCGGAGGACTGAGGCGAGGCTGGCCTTCTCCTGTAGATAGGTGTAGTTGTAGGCCGTCCCGAGTGGTGTTTGGCTCTATCCCATGGAGGGTTGGCTCGTGCGGTGCTAGGAGGTCATCGGAGCAAGTACCTAATTTGCTACCATGGTGCTGGGGACGATGAGTTACAACTCGGGGGGCTGAGATCCTTGTCAGTTCTAGCCATCAAGGTGACAGATGGGAAGGAAGGATTCCAAGATCTGGAATTTTTGGAAAAGGTGGTGAAGCTGCTACTGGCGGAGTTTATCAACAAGGGCAAGTGAAAGCCCAAGCTATGTTTGGCCAAGCTGAAGGCCAATCTGATTTTCGTCATCCTAGTCGGTGAGCCTTTCTAGAGGATCTTCCTCGACCACGAGTCAGCGCCGCACATCGGCCCTGCCCCAAGTGGCCTAGTCCCCGACGGAAAGGAAGGTATCACCTCTATATGTCAAGGATCACCAGTGGTGGAGAAGAAAGACTTGATCGTGTTTTCCTGAATACTTTCAAGGTCCTCTTTGCAAAATCTGAGGGCTGGATTTCAACTTTTACTATAATCCTACTGCTTTAGTGAAACCGTTCCACGACCCTTCGAGGCCCTTCTGGATAGTGATTCACTGGAGCACACTACCTTTCACCTAGCTGTTGCATTCCCTTCACAGTTTCTGCCTCTTCCACTTTCTTGTTTGCCCTTCTCCTAGCTGCTACATCCTCCCTCTCTTGCACACTTCTTCTATGGTAGACCAGTACTCTTTTCTTCATTGCTCTTCCTAGAAGAGCTGCTCCTTGTTAGATAATTAGGTATAATTTCCATGATTAATTCTAGAATATAAATCATGAAAAAAGCAATTACTTCCACGTGCAACTCAAACATACCAGATGTACGCAACAACATGATAAACAGAAACAAGCAGTTGCTAAACATGTACTTGCAGAACATGATGAATAGGCAAACTGAAGCACACCACACTTGCCGTTTGTTTGCAGATGAAGTCATAGTGGTGACATTGTTGACGACAATGTTGAGGAAGATCGGTCAAAGCAAACAGCGATGAAGACGATGGTAGGCAGCACCGTCCGATTTGGATGGAAGACAACCCATGATGAAGGACGCGAGCAGTCGTGTAGAGCGCTTCCCAAAAACCTAATTTGCCCTCTCCCATACAGGATCTCAAAGGCAAGTGGTTCTGGAGACCTGCACTCCCATTTGCCCGTGCACGCCGGCGCTTGGTGATAGGGAAAAGGTGCCCGATCTTTTGATGAGACGATAACTATCGATTATGGTGGAGGTCGACGTTGACAATCCGACTACAAATATGCGAGATGTTGCACCTTAGCAATCGATACACCAACTTTCGAGGCTATTGATCACGCCGGAGCTAGATCAACCTGATCACGAGGATCAATCCCTACAAGCAATCAAAGAACCAGCAAGAATTATAGATGCAATCAAGATATTGCGAATATAGATGAAAGCTTTATTGAAGAGGTGGGATTCTGTAAGTGCGTAGTACAAAAGGTCGGTTTGACACTTGTGCCTATGGCAAAGAGTAGCTCGTGGCTAAGTCTTTAACTAAACAAAATCCGAGTCTAAACGATGACCTAATGGGGGTATATATGGAGGAACAGAGGGGAATTTCGGCCAGCCTTGGGAAGGAGGTCGAAATCCATCTCTAGGCCGGTTCCCTCCACTATACGGACTCTAAAAGTTCAGCCCCTTTATTTGGACGAAAATTACATGGACCTGGCCCATATTTAAAGGTGACGCAGCACCATCTAATCACATGGACAAAAATTTGAAGTGTGTAGCTGTCTAGTTTGTCCATGTCTTCATCTTCTCATTAAGGTGGCTTCAAAGTTCTGAAATCTTCACTTGCAGCGTCATCCTGAATCCTCACACGATTGCTGCCATCATCTCCATGCATGATCATGCTCCAATGCTTGTCCCTCTCATCCATGCTAGGCCCATCATTCCTAAGTAACATAAACACATCTGATTTAGGCAGCATCATATTCTCATGAATATTAGGAATAGTTCCTAGAAACGAAAGTACCTGACAATTTAGTTGGCGTGCACGAGCTCTTGTGAGAGGTCCTTGGAATTGTGGGATGTGAGGAAGTGTTGCTGTAGGTGCAACGGTTGTATCAACCGTAGGGATGTCCTCATCATCCTCCCCTTCTTGAATTGAAGTCGTCCTCGACGCAATCTCATCTTCTTCTCCAAAGTATGGTTTCAAATCTGCAATTTTAAATGAGGGACTTACCGTGCCCATCTCTGTAGGAAGCTCAAGTTTATATGCATTATCATTCATTTTCTCTAACACTTTAAAAGGACCAGCAGCACGTGGCATTAATTTAGACTTGCACAAATCAGGAAAACGATCTTTGCGCAAATGCAACCAAACGAGATCTCCCATATCAAACACAATATGCTTGCGTCCTTTATCACCAGCAACTTTATATTTAGCATTCATATGTTCTATATTTTCCTTAGTAATCCTATGCAACGTAAGAATTTGTTCAGCATGTTGTGTAGCATCAAAATTATGTTGCACCGAAGATGGAATAGGTAATAAATCAATAGGTGCACGAGTAACAAAACCATACACAATCTCAAAAGGGCATAACTTAGTTGTAGAATGCATGGAATGATTGTAAGCAAATTCAATATGAGGTAAACAATCTTCCCACATTTTTAAGTTCATCTTTAAAACAGCCCGTAACATGGTAGACAAAGTTCTATTAACTACTTCAGTTTGTCCATCAGTTTGGGGATGACATGTAGTACTAAACAGCAACTTAGTCTCCAACTTAGCCCAGAAACATCTCAAAAAATGGCTAAGAAATTTAGTATCACGATCTGAAACAATAGTATTAGGCACACCATGCAAGCGAACAACATCGCGAAAGAATAATTCAGCAACATGAGCAGCATCATCACTCTTATGACAAGGAATAAAGTGTGCCATCTTAGAAAATCTATCCACAACCACAAAAATACTATCCCTCCCCTTCTGTGTTCGAGGTAATCCTAAAACAAAGTCCATAGAAATATCCTCCCAAGGTACACTAGGAACAGGAAGAGGCATATATAAACCATGTGGATTAAGGCGTGACTTAGCTTTTTGACATGTTGTGCAGCGAGCAATAAATCTCTCAACATCCCTTCTCATGCGTGGCCAAAAGAAGTGTGCAGCAAGTACGTCTTATGTCTTCTTTACTCCAAAGTGACCCATCAATCCTCCTCCATGCGCCTCCTGCAACAACAAAAGATGAACGGAACCTTCTGGAATGCATAGTTTGTTAGCACGGAAGACAAACCCATCATTGAGGACGAATTTGTTCCAAGTTCTACTCTCTAGACAATGCTGCAAAACATCTTTAAAATCGACATCTTTCACATATTGTTCTTTAATAGTTTCCAATCCAAAGATTTTGAAGTCAAGTTCAGATAACATTGTATAACGACGTGACAAAGCATTAGCAATAATATTATCTTTACCCTTTTTGTGTTTAATAACATAAGGAAAAGATTCAATGAATTCAACCCACTTTGCATGACGTTTATTCAACTTAGCTTGACTACAAATATGCTTCAAAGATTCATGATCAAAATGTATAACAAATTCTTTAGGCCATAAATAATGTTGCCAAGTTTCTAATGTCCGAACAAGAGCATATAATTCCTTATCATAAGTAGAATAGTTCAAACTAGCTCCACTCAATTTCTCACTGAAATATGCAACAGGTTTTCCCTCTTGTAACAACACTCCTCCCAAACCAATTCCACTAGCATCACATTCCAACTCAAAGGTCTTATTAAAATCAGGCAGTTGGAGTAAAGGAGCATGTGTAAGCTTATCTTTGAGTAACATGAAGGCTTCTTGTTGTGCATCACCCCAAACAAAGGGCACATCTTTCTTAGTAAGCTCGTTCAGCGGCGCTGCAATGGAACCAAAATCTTTGACAAAGCGCCTATAAAATCCAGCGAGGCCAAGGAAGCTCCTCACTTGTGTGACAGTTTTGGTTTGTGGCCAACTCGAAATTGCTTCAATCTTGGCGGGATCAACTTCAATACCCTGTGCTGTAACAACATAGCCAAGAAAAGCAACTCTATCCGTGCAAAAGGTGCACTTCGCAATGTTACCAAACAAACGTGCAACACGGAAAGCATCAAATAGCACGTAAATGTTCCAAATGTTCTTCTACAGATTTGCCATATATCAATATATCATCAAAATATACCAACACAAAATGTCCAATAAAAGCACGTAAAACTTCATTCATTAATCTCATGAAAGTGCTGGGAGCATTAGTTAAACCAAAGGGCATCACTAACCACTTATATAGGCCAAATTTAGTTTTAAAAGCAGTTTTCCATTCATCTCCTAACTTCATACGAATCTGGTGGTAACCACTACGCAAATCAACCTTAGAGAACATGGTAGAGCCACTCAATTCATCAAGCATGTCATCTAAACGAGGAATAGGATGACGATATCGAATAATAATATTATTGATTGCTCTACAATCAGTACACATGCGCGAAGAACCATCTTTCTTTGGTACCAAAATAATAGGAACAACACATGGACTAAGAGACTCACGAATATGACCCTTGTCAAGAAGTTCTTGAATTTGTCGCTGAATCTCTTTTGTCTCCTCCGGATTGGTACGATATGGCGCACGGTTGGGCAAAGATGCTCTAGGAATCAAATCAATTTGGTGCTCAATTCCACGAATAGGTGGCAGTCCTAGAGGTACATCTTGTAGGAAAATGTCCTCATACTCATGCAAAATGTTAGCAACAGCAGGTGGCAAAGGAGGAGGCATCTCCTCAGCCGAAAACAACACTTCTTTGCAAATGATAGCATAACATGCAGTAGTACTCACATCAATTTCAGAAATATCAGATTTGCTAGCTAGCAAACAAGTACTTTTCAAACGAAATTTTAGTAGCATGTTTTGGAGCAGATTTAGAAGTACTTGTAGAAGGCATAAGTTCCTTAGCAACAATCTGATTTTTGCTCAGCTTTTTCCCCTCATTATGTGCTCTACTAGCTCTAGCAATATCATCTTTTAAAATACTTTCAGGAGACATGGGAACTAACACAATTTTCTTATCATTATGAAAAAGAGAATACTGATTTGTGCTACCATAGTGTATAGAATTTGTATCAAATTGCCATGTTCTACCAAGTAAAAGAGCACATGCTTGCATAGGAACAACATCACACTCAGCATAATTAGCATATGCAGCAATAGTAAAATGCACACGAACTGTACGTGTTACCTTAACCTTGCCGATGTTATTAAACCATTGAATGTGATATGGACGAGGATGGGGTCGTGTCGTAAGAGAAAGCTTTTCAACCATCTCCATGCTCACCAAGTTGTTGCAGCTTCCTCCATCAATAATAATGCCGATACAGCGATCTTTAACCACGCCCTTGGTATGGAACAGATTATGGCACTGGTCGGGCTCGGCCTTGGTAATTTGTGCACTCAAGACTAGATGTGCAACTAAACTCGGGTATTTTTCTGCATGTTCCACAGCCATATATTCAGAATCTTGCTCCGTGGGTGCTGCATCACATTGGTCATCATATGCAATAAGAGCGAAAGTATCTTCATCATAATCACTGGCGGAGTCGTATCCACCATCCTCAAGAGCAATCATCACATGGGAGGAGGAACAATCACGTGCAAAGTGACCAAGTTCACCAGATTTCCGGCACTGAATTTGGCTGGATTTGCCCGTAGATGCCATAGAGGATGCAACACTCGGGGCTGGTCCCGTAGTAGTCTTCCGTGCAGCAAACAGAGGTGGTGTAGATGCTGCAGATCGCGTGGATGTGGTCGCTGGAGGTGTAGGTGCAGCAGCCCGTGACGCCGAAGTCGGTGATCTCCAAGTAGAACGCCCTGCATAATAATTAGTTCGTGTCGCCTCGCGTCGATCCTGCACTTCACATTCAGCATTGCAAGCAAGATAGAACAAACGGGTAATAGTGTGATAAGATTTATATCTAAGAATGGTCTGAATTTCCTTATTTAACCCGCCTACGAATCGTGCCATTAATGCTTCATTATCCTCCTCTATACCACAATGCAACATGCCAGTTTGCAACTCCTGATAGTAATCCTCTACAGAATTTTTGCCTTGATCTAGTGATAAGGATCACGCCGGTGATCCTATGAGTTTTGTCCCGATCTTTCACAGCGAGTCTACCCGGATAGCAATCTTCCAATAACGCAAAGAACGTCACCTGAAGACGAGGAACGAATCCAGCAAGCAACGTGATGATGAACACCACGCCTCAAACCAAAGCACGACAATCCTTGATGAACACAAGAACCTCCGCAGCAACTTTATTCGATAAACGGCATCGCCATCCCCGGAGGGATGCTTCACCAAGAAACACAACGTGATAGTTTGTAGACTAAACAACTGAACTCCCCTAAACCCTAGACTGCTGGCCTCCTTATATAGACGGCCAGAAAACTGTTGGGCTTGGACAGGCCCAAACTCAAAACACAAATAAAACTAAGTGGCCCATAACATGACCTAGCACACAGAAATAACATAAACAGGTATAGAAATGCTGACACAACCTTAGACTAAATTATCTCATATCGTAGGTCGTCCTGGCGTGCCAATCAGCAACGAGCTTCTCTCATCTTGGTGGAGTCCTGAAATTGGGCTTCACCTCCTCCTTCGTGCCCATATCATCCTCCCCCCCTTCAAAAAGCGTTGTCCCCAACGCGTGAGGGTCTGCTCGAAAGGGTGGCGGAATATCAATAATAGCACCACGCATATTCGCCGTCTTCAAGTCTTGCTTGCCTTCCTCACCACATCCTCCCTCTTGGCCTGCTCGACTTGATACAGCCCTAGGTGGTTGCACCTCTTTTCTTCGCCAAATAAACTTGTACTTAGGCGCCTCCACCTTCTTCTTCTTCTCAATTCTTGATGGAGCTTTGTGCTGCTGAACATGAACCTTCTGTGCACGACCCTGCAAAGTAGGAATGCCTGGGCCACACAACTGACGAACACGTCCATCCTTGCCTTTATGCACACGCACTGCTACTCCAACAAAATGTCTCCGAGGTGTTCTAACAAAACTGTTGCTGACTACCCGGGGCACCGTATGCACCGTAACACGATCAGCACCACCGTCATCGGTCTGAACACCCATGTCAACACGAACTGGAAGTGGAACACATGGAATACATGCCGACATATCCTTCCCTTCATCAATAAGAGGCTTGACTTCAACCGGCTTGTCACTAACAAGAACAACTGGCTTGTCATCTACAGGCTTGGCTGAAACAATATCACCACTGATGCTCTTCGCATCATGCTCCTCATGCTGCACCTGAGCTAGCCCTGGTTGTGGCTTAGCTTTATGCAACTTCTCCTTGCGAACCACCAACACAACATCGGACTTGATTTGATCATCTCTCATAGGCTTCAAAGTCCGCTGTTTGCCATCATGCACGAAAGAATATGTATTTGCTCTCCCAGCATGCATAGCATTGTGATCATACTACCATGGACGTCCAAGTAACAGCCCACATACCTCCAATGGCAACACATCGCATTCCACCTCATCAATATAGTCATCAACTGTAAATGGCACACGCACCTTGTGAGTAATCTTCAGCATACCGCAGCTATTAACCCACTCAACATGCCTCGGTTCTGGAATACGCCATGTGGATAAACCCAAAGCCTCCACAACCGCCTTGCTAATGCCATTACAGTAACTACCACTATCAATCATCAACTTGCATGCTTTGCCTTTGATTATGCACTGCGCCTGAAATAAATTCCATCGCTGGCCTCTATCCGCTGTCATGCAAGTCTCATCATGTACTCTTTTGAGTTGCATATTCAGCCCACTCAATGGTACGACCTCCTCCACGACATCCTTGACAACATCAGCCTTGACAACATCAACCGCTGACAATTCAGAATTCGTGGCTGCCACCTTGCTAACTGTCGGCAATGGAACAACTGGCAACTTCTCATGAGTAGTCACAGCTATCGCGACCTTCGGTATAGGAACTATGCTCTTGCCAACATCCTCTATCCCATGCACAACCTTGGGTGGCTGCTCTATTTCCTCCATATACGGTAACACAAAACCATCACGGAGAAATTCCTTGAAGTCCTCCCAAGTACAATCAAACTCATTTCTTCCAACCGCCTTGCACCACCAACTGGTTACTTCAGTGTCCACACGCCGGTAAGCAAGACCATATCCATCGTAGCTACGAAACTTGTCATTGTATGTGCGACATCGACGGAAACCCCGTTCCATGTGCCTTTCCCAATCGTGGTACTCCGCAATTGTTGCAAGTTTATGTAAACACCAGCTAGGCTTGGATAGCGGCACTCCCTTCTTCATATCAAGATAATCATTGAAAACATCACTAGACTTCTTGCCAAGATAGCACCTTTTGCCAAAAACATCTCCCGAAAAAGAATCCATCTTTATATGTACTTAGCCGTTACTAATTGCTGAATGCAAAAAACGCAGTAGCAACTAATGTCCTCTGTCAAGCAAATAATGTCCACCGTCAAGCAAAAATCTGCAGACTAGTGCAGACTTTACGTAACTAGAGATCTGACAGTAAGCGATCAATTCCAGCTGCTTTGCCTGTTTTCTATCCACAGTACGGTATAGCTTTCGGATGCAAAAGGAAAAAGAGGAAAATGGAGCAGGGCGAGCGATCCAGCTCGCTGGAGCGCAGAGATGGTCTGTGGTCTAGCGACTCTGGGCGGTCGCCACCAGGCGTGGGCGAGCGAGGCGCTCCCGTGTAGGTGGGCCGGCCCACGATGGCAAGTTGCGAGCGAGCGCCTCCACTCGTAACGCGGGCAGCCTCGATCGACCGCTAGCCACGCTCCGTCCCGCAGCGATCGCTGTTTCTTTTTTTTGTTCTCTGCAGCGATCGATCGGATCTGAGCAGGCCCACTAGCACCGAGACCAGCGCCAGCACTCGGTGCCTCGATCCCGAGAGATCCCCGATCCTCAAGCTGCCCTTATTCCGCACGCGTGATGGCAGGAAGCTCCCTGGTCCCTGGCGGCGTGCGTGTACGTGCCCAAGTGCTGCTGCCTGCCCAAGTTCAAGCTCCAATCCGGTGTTTGATGTTAGATGGAAACTAGCGGATCGTGCGCGTCACCCGCCTAGACTCCCGCCGCCACGCGCGATCTCACCAGATGCACGCGCTCTAGATCTGCTCCCTCACGATCCAAGCTTGCAGTTGCTGATTTCTTCTCACGATCACCACAAAGTACAAACAGACAGCCACGATCTGCTCTTTAGGAAAACAACCGCCAACAATTCTCTTCCGAAGACCAAATCACAAAAAGCAAGTTGATCAACAAAATTCGCTTCAATCTGCAATTTACCACGCGCAGACCTTGCAGAAACCGATCTACAAATTGTAGCTAATCTGCTTCAATCTCTCTGATCTAACAACTGCTCGTATGATGAACAATCAGCAGATCAATCTCGCCGCGAGCAACCCAGTAATCTGATACCACATGATAAGGATCACGCCGGTGATCCTATGAGTTTTGTCCCGATCTTTCACAGCGAGTCTACCCGGATAGCAATCTTCCAATAACGCAAAGAACGTCACCTGAAGACGAGGAACGAATCCAGCAAGCAACGTGATGATGAACACCACGCCTCAAACCAAAGCACGACAATCCTTGATGAACACAAGAACCTCCGCAGCAACTTTATTCGATAAACGGCATCGCCGTCCCCGGAGGGATGCTTCACCAAGAAACACAACGCGATAGTTTGTAGACTAAACAACTGAACTCCCCTAAACCCTAGACTGCTGGCCTCCTTATATAGACGGCCAGAAAACTGTTGGGCTTGGACAGGCCCAAACCCAAAACACAAATAAAACTAAGTGGCCCATAACATGACCTAGCACACAGAAATAACATAAACAGGTATATAAATGCTGACACAACCTTAGACTAAATTATCTCATATCGTAGGTCGTCCTGGCGTGCCAATCAGCAATGAGCTTCTCTCATCTTGGTGGAGTCCTGAAATTGGGCTTCACCTCCTCCTTCGTGCCCATATCATCACGCCGGTGATCCTATGAGTTTTGTCCCGATCTTTCACAGCGAGTCTACCCGGATAGCAATCTTCCAATAACGCAAAGAACGTCACCTGAAGACGAGGAACGAATCCAGCAAGCAACGTGATGATGAACACCACGCCTCAAACCAAAGCACGACAATCCTTGATGAACACAAGAACCTCCGCAGCAACTTTATTCGATAAACGGCATCGCCGTCCCCGGAGGGATGCTTCACCAAGAAACACAACACGATAGTTTGTAGACTAAACAACTAAACTCCCCTAAACCCTAGACTGCTGGCCTCCTTATATAGACGGCCAGAAAACTATTGGGCTTGGACAGGCCCAAACCCAAAACACAAATAAAACTAAGTGGCCCATAACATGACCTAGCACACAGAAATAACATAAACAGGTACATAAATGCTGACACAACCTTAGACTAAATTATCTCATATCGTAGGTCGTCCTGGCGTGCCAATCAGCAACGAGCTTCTCTCATCTTGGTGGAGTCCTGAAATTGGGCTTCACCTCCTCCTTCGTGCCCATATCATCTAGACATGCTAATTTGGTAAGCATGGAACGCTAATAATATGGTGGAACAAAACGAATACGCATAGCATGTTTTAAAGCATCCCACGTAGTGATTGGATTATCATGATTAGCACGACAATATTCAGACCACCATATGGAAGCAAAACTAGTGAACTCACAAGTAGCAGCACTAACACGTCTATCCTCGGGATAATTTAAGCATGCAAAATGCTGGTCTAATTCTAATTCCCAACAGAGGTATGCATCAGGATTATAGCAACCCTCAAACGTAGAAACATTTAATTTCAGTTTAGCTACATGGTCATCATCACGTACCAACAGAAAAGGAGGTGGACGGCGAATGTAGGGCCTAGGACGACCAGCTGGCTGATCAACTATGAAGTCGTCCGCATACTCGCCCTCGTACTCATCTTCCCCGTAATAATCATCCAACTGTGCATCATGGACCTGTGTAACACCCGTAGCTCCTGCAACGCCAGCAGCAGCAGTGCCCGCAGCAGCAGCAGCACCCGTAGCATCGCCCGCAGCCGAAGTTTGTGCCGGTGGTTTGAGAATGCATTGTGCACGTCCCAAAAAGGTCGGTGTAGGAGCCACGCGAGTCGGCTGTGGAGGAGGCGCGCGAGCCGTCGGTGGTGGTGGTAAGCGTGCTAGAACCTGTGGAATTTAGCGTCGAGTTTGGCGGTGAAGGCGGTCTCAAGTCCCTCGAGGTGCTCCATCGTGTCACTAAAATGCTTGTCCACATCCTGCATATGGTCAGCCAAAAGTTTGGTGATGGGAGCCTGAAGGCGTCACCCTCCAGTGACTGTGTCTCGGTGTTTTCTGGTGGCATGATTAGTACACAAAAAGCACAGTTATATAATAGAGATACAACAGGAACAGTGGTGGAAAACGCTTAATCTGTCAAGCAAACCAATACTCTTACCCGTTCTTACCCTGCAGCAGGTGGTGAGCAGCAACCATCGTGATCAAACTTCAGTAAGATTGAATAGAGCAATTGCTAGGTGGTGTCAACGCACGGTGTAGGAATATGTGGAGTTCTGGGTGGCTGCAATATCTATAGCAACAATTTCAAAACAGCAATGCAAGGTTGAATAACAGCTCAACGACAGTACTGTGTTGGTCCTAGACTATCCCAAGCTAGAGCCACGAGCCTAGAACACCACGAGTCACGCCGTGACACGGAAAAGCAACAGGTAGCAGTGCTCTGAACAGCGCGCGAATGAGGCGAAAATCACTAGGATGGAAAGTTTCTCAAAACGATCAGCAAGGTGGAATATCTAGATAGGCTCAAAAAATTATTTCGAAATTTCCGAAAACTGCACGAAACTGCTCTAGAAAGCGTGCAGACGCCAAAAAATTTCCACTATAATGGCGTATAGCTCAAAACGATCCCAGAAGCCTAAAAACAGTATAGGCCGAAAATATTTTCAGAGGAGTTTCCAGACTTTTTTTTTGCTCTCCCCTCCTCTTTCCTTCTGGCCAAAAATTTTGGAACTCAGATCAAGTGACAACTCGGATCGGATCTACAATGATGAGAAGCAAGAGTAGGAAAACGAAAACAAACCTAACGGGACTAGAACAAGGATATGTGGTGGCGGAGGCGGTATGTGGGCATAGGGTTGTAGCAAGTGTGGCGATGGAGATAGCGGAATCGGTGGTGGCGGTGGTGATGGCAGAATCGGTGGTGGCAGTGGTGATGACTGTGACCAGAACTTGAAACTCTAAAGATCTAGACCTAAAACCAGCACTGGACACGACGATGCAGACTAGAACTCAACAAAGCAAATACTGAAAAGAAAAGATGCAAAAGGCCCAAAAGTGTTTCTAGGATATGGATCTAACCCTAATTTTTTGGCTTTTTTATGGTTAACAGGAAGAAGAACAGATGCAATCTGAACTATGAAAACAGTAAGATCTCACCGAGAAACCCGAAATCTGATACCGCTTGATAGGGAAAAGGTGCCTGATCTTTCGATGAGACGATAACTATCGATTATGGTGGAGGTCGACGTTGACGATCTGAGTACAAACGTGTGAGACGTTGCGCCTTAGCAATCGATACACCAACTTCCGAGGCTATTGATCACGCCGGAGCTAGATCAACCTGATCACGAGGATCAATCCCTGCAAGCAATCGAAGAACCAGCAAGAATTATAGATGCAATAAAGATATTGCAAATATAGATGAAATCTTTATTGAAGAGGTGGGATTCTATAAGTGCGTAGTACAAAAGGTCGGTTTGACACTTGTGCCTATGGCGAAGGGTAGCTCGTGGCTAAGTCTTTAACTAAACAAAATCCGAGTCTAAACGATGACCTAATGGGGGTATATATGGAGGAACAGAGGGGAATTTCGGCCAGCCTTGGGAAGGAGGTCGAAATCCATCTCTAGGCCGATTCCCTCCACTATACGGACTCTAAAAGTTTAGCCCCTTTATTTGGACGAAAATTACATGGGCCTAGCCATATTTAAAGGTGACGCAGCACCATCTAATCACATGGACGAAAATTTGAAGTGTGTAGCTCTCTAGTTCGTCCATGTCTTCATCTTCTCATTATGGCGGCTTCAAAGTTCTGAAATCTTCACTTGCAGCGTCATCTTGAATCCTCACACGATTGCTGCCATCATCTCCATGCATGATCATGCTCCAATGCTTGTCCCTCTCATCCATGCTAGGCCCATCATTCCTAAGTAACATAAACACATCTGATTTAGGCAGCATCATATTCTCATGAATAATAGGAATAGTTCCTAGAAACGAAAGTACCTGATAATTTAGTTGGCGTGCATGAGCTCTTGTGAGAGGTCCTTGGAATTGTGGGAGTGAGGAAGTGTGGCTGTAGGTGCAATGGTTGTATCAACCGTAGGGATGTCCTCATCACTTGAGATGGATTAGACTATTGTGGCAGCGCAAGCAGCAAGAGGCAAAACCTAGATCGGTTTCAAGATGTGTGCGGCGGTAGCCGGGCAAGAGTTCATGTAGCCGCAGCTGAGGAAGATCCGGGAGCGACCCGAACAAACTAGCTGTGACGCGTCTGTCAAAGACTTAGTTTTTCCTAAGTACCAAAAAAGATAACCTTGGCTTGAGGCCCGTGATACGTCTCAAACGTATCTATAATTTTTGATGCTCCATGCTTGTTTTACACCATTTGCTTCATGTTTTGTTTGCACGGCATGGCGTTTTTATGGGTTTTCCGGAACTAACCTATTGACGAGATGCCATAGTGCCAGTTCCATCTTTTCTGCTATTTTTGTGTTTCAGAAAAGCTACACAGGAAATATTCTCGGAATTGGATGAAATGAAGACCGAAACTCCTATTTTTCCCGGACGAAGGACAGAGACCGAACGGGAGCCGAAGGTGGGCCAGAGGGTAGCCACACCCTAGGGTGCCCCCCCCCTCCTGGTCGTGCCACCAGGGGGTGAGCCCCCCTGGTCCACCTCCTGACGATGCCCCTTCGCCTATGTAAAGTCTCCCAACGGAAAACCCTAAAGCAAGCGGCAATTTTCCAAAAGAAGTCCCATAGCTCTGCCACCTCCACCGACAAATTTTGGGGGACAAAAGTCTCTGTTCCGGCACCCTGCTAGGATGGGTAAGTGCCCCCGAAGCCATCTCCATCGAAGTCGTCACCTTCACCACCGTCTCCATCGACTACATCGCCATCTCCACCAACGTTGTTGTCTCCCATGATGAGGAGGGAGTAGTTCTCCCCCGAGGATAAGGGCTCTACCGAAGCTATGTGGTTCATCTCTCTCTCCCATGATGTGATCTATATATGATCGTGAGCTTTGTATCTAGTTGAATTGGTAGATGCTATACTTCAGATATAATGCTACTCCCGTGCTTTATTATTGTAATCTCCGGAGACACCCACCTTGTACCATTATGTGAAGGTGACGGTGTGCGCATTGTGTGTGTCTTTTTGGCTAGTGTCTCTATGTGACGAGGGTTAATTCAACAAATATCCTAGATGAAGGACTTAGGATCGAGGGAATAGGGCGTCGGATGAACTCGAAGATAAATCAGTCAAACAAGGTGTGTATCGAATGTAAACTTGGCATTGAACTTGGCTTGCTTTCAATCTGGCCCTCACCGTCCTCTCCTGGCCCCTATATTTAGGTGGCCAGGTCTCAAGGAGCGGGAGGGGTACGATACGTATTACAACATCGGCATACGACATGAACTCATATCTCGACTAGGATTACACTTGGGCCTAGCTTAACGGGCCCCAGGGGTACTCAAGTAACGGGCTCTATTATCTATACCCTTGTCAGTAGCCCCTGAGATTCTACCAGAATTGTAGATTCGGGTTGAATCTCAAATCTTCATATCTTCGACTTGATAAATCTTTCGTTATATTGTCTCGCAAGGGGTTTTGATGAACAAGCCTGACAACTCTGACAGATCAAGAGGTCAGTTAACTGTCGGAATAGATACTTATCACCTACTTCAAATTCAATTCCCTTGGACTTGAATTCGGCAAACTGGTCAAACCCATTCTTTTGCCGCATTTAGGACTTACAAAGAATGAGTCCCAGTGGTTCTCAGGGTACCCAGTGCGTCCACCAGGATTTTCTTCGTGTCGTAGACACGGATAATTACTAGCAAAGCGCATTCATGTGCGTAAACTAGGCCACACAGGGCGGATCCTGGGGTCTTACCTTCACGATATGTTTCAATCATGGCATTCGAGTTTCGTCGCAATGACACAACTCGAGAATCGTATGTCGCAGCCTTGTTTGACTGTTGAAATGTACAAAATATTCGAGTTGGTCTTTAGATAACTCATAAATAACTCCCGATGGGAGTAATCGATCTTTATTTTGTCGACAATGAAGTCGAAGTTTGTTGTCGATGAAAGGTAGTCGATTACGCCTTTTATATTTTTTCTTCAAGTTGACTCATTGTCATCGGGTGCACGACCAGTGCTCCCGATGGGAGTAGCCCTCGAGGCTATAGCCGAAATTTTTCGGGTATAGGCTCAAAATATACATATTGTCGCCACTAAATTTTCTACTATGATAGTTTTGGCACAATTGTGCTTAAATACTCTTCTCGTTCTTCTGGTGATAGGAGCCCCCGAGTCCATAACGAGGTGCATTGTGCTCCTTGACATACTTCTACCATGTTCGTCCACATTGCGCTTTTCCTCCTTATAACTATACATGTGTTTTTCCTTGTCCTTGATATGTTGTTGCTGTCTTATTTTCTGCTCGGGGCAAAGTGTAAAAGCCCGTAGATGTATTTGGACTTTTAACTTGGTTAGGCCCATGAAAGTTTACTTATAAATAAAGCACGTTGGCTAGGAAAAACCCTAACTCCTTCATTACCAATTTCCTCTGCCGCATCATCTTCTTCTCCCGCATCTCTTCTAGGGTATTCTCACCAAGCGCTTATCCTCCATAGCAGATGCTGGTGGTGCGCGTCTGAATATCGGTGCGCAGATGGAGAAATAGGGTCACGGCCGACCTCACGGCAGTAAGAACAAATCAAAAGACCCCGCTACATTGGCCTCGTCGTCCGTATCTGTGAAACGGCGCACTGGCCGCCCTGTGGGGAGTAAGAACAAGCCCAAGGTATCTGCTGCTGCACCAGGTCCCAGCGCTCCTCCTCTTAATGCTTCTCCTCCTCCTCCTCCCAAGATTTACTCCTTCTTCTGCATCGCCGGTGCTCAATGCCGTGAGATTCAGCGGGTGCCGCTGAAATTTACCAATTTCATGGATGGGCGGGAGCTGCGTGAAGCAGTTCTTCGCAAACATTCTAGAGGAGGAACTCCCTACGAAGTGGAGGTATGCTATGATGGAGACGGCGAGATGTACTTCAGGGGTGGCTGGTGATGAGGACATGAATAGCTCCGTTTGAAACCATTCTTTGGTGCAAAAGATGAGATTATGTCGAGGACGAGCATGGATGAGGAGGTCAAGCTTTGGAACATGATCATGCATGGATATGGCAGCGAGGTAAGGATTCAGGATGACGCTGCAAGTGAAGATTTCTGAACTTTGAAGCCACCATAATGATGCAAGGATGCTTGGACGAAATTCGTCCAAGGCTTTATATGGTGCTGCGTCACCTTATTTTATGGGTTCAACCCATGTATTTTCGTTCTAGGTATTTTAGGGATTTTCTGGAGGCTGTTTGAGTGGAAAAGGGCCCATCTAGGGCTATTTTCGGATGGCCCATTAGGGTTGTACAAATATCCCTGCCCTTTCCCTCATATATACCCCCTCCTAGCCGTCATTAGAACTTGGATTTTGTTTAGTTAAAGACTTAGCCACGAGCTACTCTTCGCCATAGGCACAAGTGTTAAACCGACCTTTTGTACTACGCACAGACAAAATCCCACCTCTTCAATAAAGCCTTCATCTATATTCACAATATCTTGATTGCATCTATAATTCTTGCTGGTTCTTCGATTGCTTGCAGGGATTGATCCTCGTGATCTGGTTGATCTAGCTCCGGCATGATCAATAGCCTCGGAAGTTGGTGTATCGATTGCTAAGGCGCAACGTCTCGCACATTTGTAGTCTGATCGTCAATGTCGACCTCCACCATAATCGATAGTTATCGTCTCATCGAAAGATCGGGCACCTTTACCCTATCAAGTGGTATCAGAGCTCAAGGTTGCTTGGTGAGAAATCTCAATTTATCCCTAGATTAGATCTGTTTTTACCTATAGTCCAGAAAAAAATGCCTCACAAAAAGAAATTTGATTAGATCCTCGCCTAAAAACAGCCTTAGCCTTTTTCACTATAATCACTTTGGTTTTGTTTTGTTGAATTTCCGTTGCATCGTGTGTCGAGTTGCTGGTTTTAGATCTAGTCTTTTAGAGTTTCGGGTTCTAGTCACATCATGTCGTCACATCTCCTTTGGCATCATCCCATCACGCCACTTACATCTTCTAGTCATCCGCTGCATCAACCAATTTTGTGGTCCATTCATTAGTCTACCCACGTTGCTTCCTATCAATATTCTACCAGATTGATTTCGTTTCTTTGTTGCTCCGGGAACAAATAATTGATCGGACTTATCACGTTTTGTTAGGAAGGTTGGATGTGCTTTTCCTTTGACCGGTGGTCCGGTGCAATCCACGAGAAATAAGTATCGTACTATCAAGTTGCAAATCACTTGTGGTTTCAAGATCCAAGAAATAAGGGATTTCTCCCTTCTTTGCTCCACCGCATAATTCTATTCGTGAGGGAAAAGTTGAGATCAGCATACGAGAGGTTGGGTGTATGACCCATTGAAAATTTCTGATCGGCAAAAAAAAGAAAAAAAAAAGAAGGACTTGCCGATCGCTGTTCACGTAGCAGGTCAGATCCTTTGTTTGGATAGCTTCTACCCTGCACGTCTCGAGTGACCCTGTTGTTTCAGACGGGTTCTCGCTACTTCGGCTACGTGTAGCCTTTTCGTTATTTCTCGCGTCTCTAGTACGGACTAAACTAGAACCAGCACTTGACTACTTTGAGCGGATTTTCAGCTTTACATTGACTATTGTGGTTTTAGCATATTTCTCCACATATATTAAGCCCACCTACAACTCCACATATTTCTACATTGTGCGTTGTACGTTTGCCTGGTTATCGCTTTATCAACCTCCTAGAGTTATTTGACACTGCTGGATTGCCGATCACCACCTGCCGCATGGTAAGAACTTGTAAGAATTTAATAGTTGCAAATACTGTGAGCGACATACCACCACATCCTAGTAGTTGATAGGAACATATACCTGCGATTTGTTTCTTGTCTTCTACTAATCATGGCAGATTCTGGAGTTCGAAGTTCTTGGGCTTCGTCTATCGTCGGAGATGTACCACCACCTAGCAAAATACGACAACGACCGCGAGAGGTTAAGACAAATAATCAGGTTACTATTTCCATGCCATCATTTAATGGTTGCTATAATCCTAGTTTATATATTGATTGGGAATTTGAAATGAGTGATATTTTTGTCTCCCATAATTTTTCTGAGACTAAGAAACTAGAGGCTGCAATTAGTAAATTTACCAATTTTGCTTCTATGTGGTGGAGTGAATATTGTCGTTTATATCCTGATTATATACCTACTACTTGGCATGATTTGAAACTTGCTATGCGATATAGATTTGTTCCACCATATTATACTCGTAACATGGTTAAAAAATTGCAAAATTTACGTCAAGGTAGTGATACAGTAAAATATTATTATGATGCTTTCGAAAACACCTTGTTTTATTCATTTTTAGAAGAAAGTGAAGAAGATTTAATAGATAGATTTTGGAGAGGTTTAAACCAAGATATTCAGGACCTAATAATGGATGGGGAGTTGTATTCTGTCGCACAATTGTTTCGTCTTGGATGCAGAGCTAAAAAGAAAATAAGAAGACGTGTACATATGGCAAACAAGTGTTCTATGGAGTCACCATCACCGACGTTGACGAAGGATCATTTCTACCCAATTCCTCCAACTATGATTGCGGTACCTACAACAGTTGAGCGGGAATCACAAGGTAATAATATAGTTAATGGTTTTCTCCCCACACATGAGATTGATCATTGTCATGATGATTTGAATATGCCTTGCCTTGAACTAGACGTTGATGCTTTGGACACACAACTTGTTATAGAGGATTCTATTGACTTAAATGTGACATGTGTTCAAATAAATGAGATAGATTCTGGTTTGAGTGCACCTAGTGCTGATTTTAATTCTTCCATTGTTACGGGTGCACAGATTGAAATTTTTGTTGATGAGAGTGCACCCACAAAATTAATTGCTGATGCGAATGAGCCTTGTGACTTGGTAGTTCAACCTGATTTTGATCATATTCAATTGGTTAAGAGTAATGACATGTTGGCTAGGATTTTGCATGATAATTCATTGTTTTCTATTACGATGGATCTGCCTATATCTTTGTCACATGCTAGAGATAGAATTTCTGAAATCACATACTTGAGATCTTTTAAGAGTGTTTATGCCCCTAGTTTTCAATTTCATTTGATTGGAGATTATGGCGTGGACAATATGTTCTTGGTGTATAGAATATGTGTCACATGTGTTGTCCTTGATATGTTAAAGGAGAAGAAATTAATAAGAATGCTTGATCATTTTGATATGACCTCCAATAGTGGTATTAACTTTATGTCAAATAGCATGTTGCATGATAGCTTATTTAAGTCTGTTGTAGCATCTAATTTAGAGATCTTGAATGTTGATTTACCAACATTGGGATGGTTTCATGATGGGCATTTCACCTTGAGCGTAAATATTAATATGCACTTCACTTATATTTGCAAATTTGGTTGCAATACTTGCTCTTGGAAATCTAGTGATCATCTTATGAGCTACTATCTAGACTATTTGTGTTCAACATTAAATGTACAATCTGAGAGAAGTGTCAAAACGGATGACATATACATATATCATGCACACATGTTGTCTCTTTTATTAGCCTGTTTACAGAATAAACGCCGCCGAGGACGGCTTTATTTTCAAAGAAGGGAGAATGATGAGGACATGAATAGCTCTGATTTGAAACCATTCTTTGGTGCAAAAGATGAGATTATGTCGAGGACGAGCATGGATGAGGAGGTCAAGCATTGGAACATGATCGTGCATGGATATGGCAGCGAGGTGAGGATTCAGGATGACGCTGCAAGTGAAGATTTCCGAACTTTGAAGCCACCATAATGATGCAAGGATGCTTGGACGAAATTCACAAGTTACCAAATCATAAAATTCATCCAAGGCTTTATATGGTGCTGCGTCACCTTATTTTATGGGTTCAACCCATGTATTTTAGTTCTAGGTATTTTAGGGATTTTCTGGAGGCTGTTTGAGTGGAAAAGGGCCCATCTAGGGCTATTTTCGGATGGCCCATTAGGGTTGTACGAAAATCCCTGCCCTTTCCCTCATATATACCCCCTCCTAGCCGTCATTAGAACTTGGATTTTGTTTAGTTAAAGACTTAGCCACGAGCTACTCTTCGCCATAGGCACAAGTGTCAAACCGACCTTTTGTACTACACACAGACAAAATCCCACCTCTTCAATAAAGCCTTCATCTATATTCGCAATATCTTGATTGCATCTATAATTCTTGCTGGTTCTTCGATTGCTTGCAGGGATTGATCCTCGTGATCAGGTTGATCTAGCTTCGGCATGATCAATAGCCTCGGAAGTTGGTGTATCAATTGCTAAGGTGCGACGTCTCGCACGTTTGTAGTCGGATCGTCAACATCGACCTCCACCATAATCGATAGTTATCGTCTCATTGAAAGATCGGGCACCTTTACCCTATCAGCTGGTCCCAGTTTGCAGAAGATCATGACCTCCACCAAGGATTCTTCATGATCTTCGACTACCACTGCGGTATGTCGAAGTTTGATGTGAAGATCTACGACGGTACTCAGTGCCAGAAGGAGTACGAATCTGAAGTACACTTTCAGTAGATGCTCCTTTTATGTAATCGTTTGTTCTAGTTCTCCCTTTGCGCGTTCCATGTAATAAGTACTTGTGATGAACATTATTTTGTGCCATCTTGTTCTATCTACTAATAGACCATGGGAACTATTCAGTGTTCCGCGGTATGTTTGAATTTATCATCGAGTTGCTTTGAATTGTACTCGCTTTTTGTCAAATATCGGGTTGTGAACAACCTTGTAAGAATTCTCGAATAATCATGAATACAGGATCTCGACAATTTCTTACTTTCTTTCATACGACTCGAGGGTCGGAGCCCCCGAGCGGAAAATAGAGACATGCTATACATTTTGTCGAGTTAGCCCAAAGAACCCGACCTGTGGCCTCTTGTTCTGGGTTCAGAGGGTCATAACTTGAAGTTTCCTGTCGCCATATTCCTTCTCTGCATAGAACCATCGTAGTTGTTCTGCATTCCACGGGTTTCTCTCGTATTTCCCTGTTTTCTTGTCTTGTAGTCAATAAGCTCCTCCTGGTATTACTTCTGTCACGATGTAAGGTCCCACCCATGGGGACTCTAATTTGCCATGGCCATCTTGTTTGAGTCGTAAGACTAAATCTCCTACCATGAAAGATCGTGGACGAACTCGACTACTATGGTAGTTTCGTAGGTTTTGCTGGTATTGTGTAGCTCTGGCGAGTGCTACGTCTCTTGCTTCGTCGAGTGCATCAACATCATCTTGAAGTGCTTCTGTAGAAGTTGTCTCATCGTAGGCCGCGATTCTTGGTGCTTCATGGGTGACTTCGACTAGAAGCACGGCTTCTACGCCATGGACCAGGAAAAAGGGAGTTTCTTGAGTAGCCGCATTGGGTGTGGTTCTAAGACTCCAAAGTACGGAGGGTAGCTCGTCTACCCAGGCGTGTTTGGCTTTTTCCAGGGGCGCTAATAGCCTCTTTTTTATCCCGTTACATAATAAGCCGTTGGCTTTCTCAACTTGTCCATTTGTCTTCGGATGTGCTACAGACGCGAATTTTAGTTTGATTCCCATACTCTCACAGTAGCTTTTGAATTCTTTCGATGTGAAGTTTGTCCCATTGTCTGTGATGATGCTATGTGGTACTCCAAAGAAAAATACTATAGACTTGATGAAGTTGATTGCTGCTGTGGAATCTTGGGTTGTTACCGGGGCTGCTTCTACCCATTTAGTGAACTTGTCTACTGCCACCAACATGTAGACATGACCTCCTAGCAAAGATTTGTGTAATTTTCCTACCATGTCGAGACCCCATTGTGCAAAGGGCCAGGATAATGGTATCGGCTGTAGCTCTGCTGCTGGTGCGTGTGGCCGGGATGCAAATCGTTGACATGATTCACACCTTCTGACTATCACTTTTGCATCTTCAATGGCCGTTAACCAGTAGAACGCTGCACGAAAAGCTTTAGCTGTGATAGCTCTGCTACTAGCGTGGTGCCCACACACTCCTGCGTGGATATCTCTTAATATCTCTTGCCCTTCTTGAGGGGTTATGCATCACTGTAGAACGCCAGTTATGCTTTTCTTGTATAGTTTCCCTTGCAACACGACAAAAGCCTTGGATCGTCGTATTATCCTTTTTGCCTCCACTATGTCTTTGGGTAGTGCTTTTTTTATCATATATGCCAAGTATGGCTGCATCCATGTTTCTTCGATCATCATAACTTCCTCTGGTTCTGTTGTGCTTCCTGTGCCAGGCTTGCCAGCCCCCGAGCCTGTTGTTGGGTGCTGGCTTGGTTCTCCTGTAGTCGAAGTTTTGTTATGCTTTATTGATCTCTCTATGATTTCTTCCCAAAAGACTCCTGGCGGTATAGGCAGGCATTGGGACCCGATATTCGCTAAATTGTCAGCTTCCTTGTTGCTGGCCCTGCTAACGTGCGAAACTTCGCATCCATCGAATGTTCCTTCTAGATAATAATATAAGTTTTTGTATGCTATCATGTTGTCACTGATGGCGTCACACCGGTTCATCACTTGCTGGACGACGAGATTCAAGTCCCCAAATATTTTTAGTCGAGTTGCTCCACATGCTTTGGCCATTTTCATTCCGTGGAGCAGAGCCTCGTATTCGGCCTCATTATTGGAAGCTTGCGGAAAACTCATCCTTAGTACATACTTTAATTTGTCGCCTTGCGGTGATATCAGGACTACTCCTGCTCCTACGCCTTGGACTCTTTTTGATCCGTCAAAGTACATTGTCCATACACTTGATAGGTCTGGTGGTCCCGTGTTTTGTAGCTCTAGCCACTCTGCTGTAAAATCTGGTAACACTTGGGATTTGAATGCCTTTCGTTTTTCATACGTGATGTCCAGGGGTGATAATTCGATTCCCCATAAGGAGACACAGCCTATTGCTGCGGGGTTATTCAGTATATTGGATAGTGGGGCTTCGTTAACCACTATGATTGGGTGCACTGCAAAATATTGCCGTAGCTTTCGTGCTATTGTAAATACGTTGTATGCAAGCTTTTGACAGTGCGGGTACCTCTGCTTTGTTGGAGATAGTACTTCACTGAGGAAATATACTGGTCTTTGGACTTCATGGGCTTTTCCCTCTTCGCTTCTTTCGACTACTAATACTGTGCTTACCACTTGATGTGTGGCTGCAATATACAGTAGTAGCGACTCTTTTTCATTTGGTGCGACCAACATCGGTGGTGTGGAGAGCACTTTTTTCAGTTGTGCAAAAGTTGTATCTGCTTCTTCTGTCCACTCGAATTTGTCGTCTGATTTTTTCATGAGTGCGTAGAAAGGAAGCGCTTTTTCTCCCAATCGTGCGACGAATTGACTTAGTGCCGCGACGCGCCCTGTGAGTTTCTGTACGTCGTGCAGTTTTGCTGGTTTCCCCATTGTTAGTATTGCTTGGATCTTCTCTGGGTTTGCTTCTATACCTGACACCAGGAATCCCAGAAATTGCCCTGCTGATACGCCAAAAGAACATTTTGTCGGGTTAAGCTTGAGCTTGTACCTGTTTAGACTGTCGAAGGTTTCTGCCAAGTCATTGATTAAGGACTCTTCTTTTCTTGTGGTGATCACCACGTAGTCGATATAGACTTGAATGTTGCGCCCTATTTGACTTCCGATGCAGTTTTGCATCATCCGCTGGTAGGTTGCTCCCGCATTTTTGAGGCCGAAAGGCATGACTTGATAGGAAAACACACCGTACGGTGTCATAAAAGCTGTTTTTTCCTCGTCCTCTTTCTTCAATTTGATCTGGTTGTAACCAGAATATGCGTCCAGGAAGGAAAGCCTTGTGCACCTCGCTGTTGAGCTATTATCTGATCAATGCGAGGTAGAGGAAAGGGATCCTTTGGACAGTGTTTGTTGAGAGATGTGTAGTCGACACACACTCTTTGTACGTCAGTATTTTTCTTGGGGACAATGACTGGATTGGATACTGATGCCTGGTTGATGACCAACCCGTTGGGAACCCCAAGAGGAAGGTGTGATGAATATAGCAGCAAGGTTTTCCCTCAGTTAAGAAACCAAGGTATGTCGATCAGGAGAGGAGCAAACAAACGACTGAAGGTGATGCTTGCTATCTTGCGACAGCTCAGGACAATTTATAGGGCGCCTCGTCCAAGCTTTGCTTTGCTAGCTGCAACGCGGAACCTGCACACAACACAACCAAATACTTTGTTCCCAACTTACGATGAGGTTGTCAATCTCACCGGTTTGCTTGAAACAAAGGGTATGAGCGTATCGAGTGGAAAGTGATATAGTATGCGAGTAAAGTAAACAGTGCGAGTAAAGTAAATAGGTGATAGCAATATAAAGGAAATAGGACCGGGGTCCACAGTTCACTAGCGGTGTCTCTCCATAAGATAAAATAACACATGCTGGGTAAACAAATTACAGTTGGGTGATTGATAGAATAAAGATAACGTGCATATGATCAGAGGATCACTATGAGATTTACTCTGGGCATTACAACAAAATACATAGACCGCCATCCAACTGCATCTATGACTAATAATCCACTATCGGGGATATCCTCCGAACACCCCATGAGTATTAAGTTGTGAACAACAGATAACTGCATTAAGCAAAGTGTGTAATGTAAACAAAGCATACACCCTTGAGCATATGAATGTTGTTTTCCCCCTAGTAGCAACAGCACATCTACAACCTTAGAGGTTTCTGTCACTCCCCCAGATTAAATAGAGGCATGAACCCACTATCGAGCATAAATACCCCCTCTTGGAGTCACTAGCAACTACTCGGCCAAGATAGCTACTAACAACGGAGAGCATGCAAGATCATAAACAACATAGAGATAACAAAAGATAAATTTCAGTACTTCAACTCAAGCATAACATCAATATTCATCGGATCCCAACATACCAAACATGTAGAATTACATAACGGTGATCTCAATCATGTAGGGCAGCTCATGAGATCTAAACATGAAGCACATGGTGGAGAAGACAACCATCTAGCTACTGCTATGGACCCATAGTCCAAGGTAGACTACTCACTCATCGCTCTGGAGGCAAGCATAGCGATGAAGAAGACCTCCGGTGGCGATTCCCCTCTCCGGCAGGGTGCCGGGAAGAGCTTCTGGACCCTCCCGATCTTCGGGTCGACGGCGGCGGCGGATCGCGATGTGTTCTAGAAAACTGATCGGGTGTTTAGGTTTTTCCCGTCAGGGGGTCTTTATAGGCGAAGGGGCATCGTCAGAAGTGGACCGAGGTGGTCTCACACATCGGGGGCGTGGCCCAGCCCCTGGCCGCGCCACCCTGGTGTGAGGGCCCCTCGTGGCCCCACTCCAACTCTTCGGTTCTCTGGAAGCTTCGGTAAATTTCTGGGCGACTGGCTTTGGTTTCTTCCAATTCTGAGAATATTTCCTATGTAACTTTTCTGAAACACAAAACAGCAGAAAACAGGGAACTGGCACTGTGGTGACTTGTTAATAGGTTAGTTCCGGAAAATGCATAAAAGTGCCACGAAGTGTAACGAAACATTAGGCAAATGGTGTAAAAACAAGCATGGAGCATCAAAAATTATGGATACGTTTGAGACGTATCAGCATCCCCAAGCTTAACTCCTGCTCGTCCTCGAGTAGGTAAGTGATAACAAAAGAATAATTTTTGAGGTGACATGCACCTACACAATCTTGATCACATATGTAAGCATTGTTAGCTGGGATCAAAAGAACTTAAAACATGGGCATGAAAGACATATTCTTGATAGAAGAAACTTAGCAACCATGTTGTAAACATGAAAATGAACACAAACAAAAGATCATGAAAATGAAACAATGAAAGTCAAACATGTGTTCAAATCATAAGGAAAAACATACAAATGGTTTTCAGCTTGTCCTTAATAGAGAGCAAAACATAAATGCATAGGACACCTTCAAGTTTAAGAGGGCGACTAGATACAAATAATTTGAGAACAAGTGAAACCAACAATATGAATCAATCAATGAAAACTTTGGGACAATGCACATTATACTAAGAATGACAACTATGCTCTCTTAATGGTGCATAAATATAGAAGGTGGTGACTCAACATAAAAATAAAAGAAAGGCCCTTCATGGAGGGAAGCAGTGATTAAACATGTGCTAGAGCTTTTCATTTGTAAAACAGAGATAAAACTTGGGTTTTGAGAGGTGGTTGCTTTTGTCAACGACTGGCAATGGGGTTCTTACTATCTTCCATATAAAAATGAAGCAAGTTTTTGAGAGAGAGATTGGCACTTTTTGTGCTCTTTTATAAAGCTTGGCACTCCTCCCCACCTTTTTTCCTTTCACAAACCATGGCTAACCGATTCCATCGGGTGCCCACCAACATTCACATTCCATGGAGGAGTGCCTTTTTTCTTTTTCTTTTTTTCTTTTTTTTTCTTTTTGGAATAAGCAATATGGAAGATAGCAAATCCGACCACTACGTCCCCATGAGCTGAAAACAGTGTCACAAAACGAGAAGTGTTTTGAAGGTTTTTTTTTTCAAAGGTAGCACATGAAAATTTACTTGGAATGGCTTACAAATACCATGCATAGGAATTTTTTGTGGACACAATGGCAAACTTGGTTTTTAGGAGTTGGATGCACGAGTAGAGCTCATACTCAGTACAAGGCGAGGGCTAGCAAAAGACTGGGAGCGACCAACTACGAGAGCAATAATGGCCATAATCATGCAAAGCGACAAAGCGACATTAAAAGAAGCATAAGATGGCATCAAAAGTCAAAAACTAAATGATCATAGAGGCTATTGGTGACTTTGTAAGAGTCTAACATGTGTGAGCATGCGCCAAGTCAACCCAAATAAAGCATCAAGGAGAAAACCAAAATAATGCTTCCAAGCGATAAAAACAACGCATGATTCTTTCAAAGGCTCATTAAGCAATCTCAGTTATTTGAGACAAGTCATGCTACAGCAAAACCACTAAGCATACTATCAAAAAGACATCAAGCACGACATGCAAAAGCCTAAGCCGCAGTCTACACAAGCTCCTTCTTGTACCACTTTTTTTTTTGCATAAAGCTTTTTCTCTTTTCCAACACCATTCAAACTTTTTATAAACACCTCTTTTGATGAAAACCAATAAAGATCAGAGGCAAAAATACACCTTGATGAAAAGATATAACAAGATCTTGATGAGGACATCCCATCTATTGATACAACCGATGCACCTACAGCGGAACACATACAAAGACCCATCACTCGAGCTCGTGCCAAGCAACTTAACTATCAGGTACTTTCTTTTCTTGGAACTCTTTCTCACATACATGAGAATATGATGCTGCCTAAATCAGATATGTTTGTTACTCTTAGGAATGATGGACCTAGCATGGATGAGAGGGACAAGCATTGGAGCATGATCGTGCATGGAGATGGCAGCAAGCGTTTGAGGATTGAAGAAGATGCCACGAGTGGAGATTTCAGAACTTTGAAGCCACCATAATGAAGGATGAAGACTTGGACGAAATATACAAAGAACGACTTCATAAATTCGTCCTTAGATAAATATGGTGCTGCGTCACTTTTATTTTTGGGCCAGGCCCATGTAATTTTCGCAGCAAATAAGACAGCCACTTTTATGAGTCCGAATTTGAGGAGAAAAGGCATGTTAGGGTTCCGTTCGACCACCATACCCATGGCTGGTCGCACCCCTACCTTTTCCTCCTCAAATACCCCCATAGCCGTCATTAGAACTCAAATTTTGATTAGACTAAAGTAAGCCATTGCTGCAACTACGAGCTCGACTTTTGAGGCCAATCGCCCAGAAGAAGACCGCCTATTCGGAATCCCACCTTTTGAATAAAGCATACATCTTTCATCCGCAATATCTTGATTGCAGTATTAGTTCTTACTTGTTCTCGATTTCAGGTAGGAATCAAGACCCTCGCTGGTCAGGCTGATCGTGCATCCGCAAGATCAGTAACTTCCGGAGATTGTCCTAGCGATTGCATTGGCGCACGAGCTTCGCACCTGTAGTCGGATCGTCAAGCATGAACTCCACCCACCAAATCGACATATCAAGATCTTATTGAAAGATCGGACACCTTTGCCCTATCAGATCTGAACACAAATCAAGGCGAAAAACGAAAGCTAAACGCAGTTCTAGAAAAAGAGAACACTCGTTGAAACGAATAGAGTGAAAAACGGAGTGTTCTTGGCAAATGAAAAGCAAGGCAACTTCTCCAAAAGAAATTTGTTGGGGTCCAACCATTTATTGCAGCAAACAAAACTAAACTAAACTAAAAACTAAAAACAACTGACGCTCCAAGAAAAACGCATAATGCATGAAGCAATAAAAATATAGTGTCTTGAAAGGTGACCTGATTTTTGCCGATGAAGAAGGGGTGCCTCGGGGGCATCCCCAAGCTTTGACGCTTGCACTTCTTGGATATTTCTTGGGGTGATGCATGGGCATCCCCAAGCTTGAGCTTTTGTCCGTTCTTCAACTCATCTCATCACTCTCCGATCCCTACACTTGAAAACTTCCTTCATACAAAACTAAACACAAATCTATTAGCAACATTAGGGTAAGCATAACATAGAATCAACCCTTTTTTGCTACAGGTTTCAACCTAAAACCACCACATATATAGCATATACTACTGTGGCAACTTCCCCAAAAGTTCCGTGATCAAAACAACTAAAAAAGAAAGCGATAAAGCGGCAAACACAAACATTGGCAGAAATCTGTCAAAACAGAACAGCTGACAAAGGTCGAATTTTTAAGGTGATTTCTGTTGCTCAAATCAAAAAGTGTTCAACTAATGAAAGTTTGGATATAACCTGGGGCATATGCACAAGAAATCGCAGGTCCAAAAGATATACAGAGAATTTTTGCGAATTTTTACGGTACAGCACCAAAAACAGTTTTAGGACAGCAACATCCCCAAATCTTACCTCGCTCAAATTAGAGGCTTTTCTTGGCACAAAAACGAAATAAAAAGGATAAGGAGAGGTTATTACAGTATTAATAACTTCCAAGACTCAAATAAAATAAAAGGAACTGAATGTAAAAACATTGGGTTATCTCCCAAGAGTGCTTTTCTTTAACGCCTTTGAGCTAGGCGCAGAAAATTGTGAATCAAGTAATATCAAGTGATGAAGCATCAAGCTCATAATTTGCTCTAGGAATAGAGTCAAACACTAATTTCTTTCTCTTCCTAGGGAAGTATTCCATACCTTTCTTGAGTGGGAATTGATATTTGATGGTGCCTTCCCTCATATCAATGATGGGACCTACAGTTCAAAGAAAGGGTCTTCCCAAAATAATAGGACATGAAGCATTGCATTCAACATCCATGACAAGAAAATCAACGGGAACAAGGTTATTGTTAACCACAATAAGAACATCATTAATTTTTCCCAAAGGTTTCTTCTTAGCAACATCAGCAATAGGAACATCATAATAACACTTTTCAAGCGGCGGTAAATCAAGCATATCATAATTTTTTCTAGGCATGATAGAAATACTAGCACCTAGATCACATAAAGCATGGCAATCAAAACCATTAACATGCATATCAATGATGGGTTTCCAACCATCTTCTAATTTCTTGGGAACAGAAGCTTTTTGCTTCAACTTTTCATCCCTAATTTTCATGAGAGTATTGGTAATATGCTTAGTAAAAGCAACATTTAAGGAACTAGCATTGGGAGTCAAAGCAAGCTTTTGCAAGAACAAAATAACTTCAGATATATTGCAGCCACCAACATCATAATCATTAAAGGAAATAGAGCTATCATCTCCTACACTCCGAAAAATTTTAGCACTCTTTTGAGAAAAAGTTTTAGCAGTTTTAGGCTTTTTAACACAAGGAGTGGGAGTTTTCTCTACACCAATCAAAGTAAGAGGATTGCTAGCATTAGGAACAACATCATTAGAGGTAGTAGTAGTACAAAGTTTCATATTTCTAGCAATCTCATCCTCTCTTTCCCATCTAGCATGCAATTCTGCTAACAATCTAACATTTTCATCAATTCCAACTTGAATAGCATTAGCAGTAGCAAAAACATTGTTCTCCTTCACATCATTAGGCAACACTTTTAGTTTCAGAAGTTCAACATCATGAGCAAGGCTATCAACTTTAGAAGCAAGAATATCAATTTTGCCTAACTTTTCCTCAACAGTTTTATTAAAAGCAGTTTGTTTTACCATGAAGTCTTTGAGCATGACTTCAAGTTCAGAGGGCGCGGCCCTAGTGTTGTTGGAGGAATTACTATAAGAGTTACCATAACCATTACCATTGGTAGAAGGATACGGCCTATAATTGTTACTAACAAAATTGTTCCTATAAGCATTGCTATTAAAATTATTGTTTCTAATGAAGTTTACATCAACATGCTCTTCTTGGGCAACCAAAGAGGCTAAAGGAACATTATTAGGATCAACATGAGTCCTATCATTAGCAAGCATAGCCATAATAGCATCAATCTTATCACTCAAGGAAGAGGTTTCCTCAACAGAATTTACCTTCTTACCTTGTGGAGCTCTCTCGGTGTGCCATTCAGAGTAATTTACCATCATATTATCGAGTAGCTTTGTTGCGGCGCCCAAGGTAAGGGACAAAAAAGTGCCTCCAGCAGCTGAATCAAGTAGGTTCCTTGAAGAAAAATTCAGTCCTGCATAAAAAGTTTGAACAATCATCCAAGTAGTCAGTCCATGAGTGGGACAATTCTTTATCATAGATTTCATTCTTTCCCAAGCTTGAGCAACATGTTCATTATCAAACTGACTAAACTTCATAATATTGCTACGCAAAGCTATAATCTTAGCAGGAGGATAGTATCTACCAATAAAAGCATCCTTACACTTAGCCCATGAATCAATACTATTCTTAGTCAAAGACAGCAACCAATCCTTAGCTTTTCCTCTCAAAGAAAAAGGAAACAACTTAAGCTTAATGATATCACTTTCAACATCCTTATATTTCTGCATCTCACATAGCTCAACAAAATTGTTGAGATGAGCTGCAGCATCTTCAGTACTAGCACCAGAAAATTGCTCTTTCATAACAAGGTTCAATAAAGCAGGCTTAATCTCATAAAAGTTTACAGCAGGAGCAGGTGGCGCAATAGGAGTGCAGATAAAATCACTATTGTTCGTGCTAGTAAAGTCACACAACTTGGTGTTTTCAGGATTAGCCATTTTAGCAAAACTAAAAGTAGACAAGTAAAAACAACTATCAAGGATTCTAATTTTTTTGGGTTTTTGATAAAGCTATGCAAGTAAAAATAAAGTAAAGTAAAGCAAAACAATAAACAAAGTAAAGGATGTGCGTGCGAAAAACTCCCCTCGCAGAAGTCTTCTACTTCCTCCCCGGCAACGGCGCCAGAAAACTGCTTGATGCCTGGTTGATGACTAGCCCGTTGGGAACCCCAAGAGGAAGGTGTGATGAATATAGCAGCAAGGTTTTCCCTCAGTTAAGAAACCAAGGTATGTCGATCAGGAGAGGAGCAAACAAACGACTGAAGGTGATGCTTGCTAGCTTGCGATAGCTCAGGACAATTTATAGGGCGCCTCGTTCAAGCTTTGCTTTGCTAGCTGCAACGCAGAACCTGCACACAACACAACCAAATACTTTGTTCCCAACTTATGATGAGGTTGTCAATCTCACCGGTTTGCTTGAAACAAAGGGTATGAGCGTATCGAGTGGAAAGTGATAATTGTATGCGAGTAAAGTAAACAGTGCAAGTAAAGTAAATAGGTGATAGCAATATAAAGGAAACAGGACCGGGGTCCACAGTTCACTAGCGGTGTCTCTCCATAAGATAAAATAACACATGTTGGGTAAACAAATTACAGTTGGGCAATTGCTAGAATAAAGATAACATGCATATGATGAGAGGATCACTATGAGATTTACTCTGGGCATTACAACAAAATACATAGACCGCCATCCAACTGCATCTATGACTAATAATCCACTCTCGGGGATATCATCCGAACACCCCATGAGTATTAAGTTGCGAACAACAGATAACTGCATTAAGCAAAGTGTGTAATGTAAACAAAGCATACACCCTTGAGCATATGAATGTTGTTTTCCCCCTAGTAGCAACAGCACATCTACAACCTTAGAGGTTTCTGTCACTCCCCCAGATTAAATAGAGGCATGAACCCACTATCGAGCATAAATACCCCGTCTTGGAGTCACTAGCAACTACTCGGCCAAGATAGCTACTAACAACGGAGAGCATGCAAGATCATAAACAACATAGAGATAACAAAAGATAAATTTCAGTACTTCAACTCAAGCATATCACTAATATTCATCAGATCCCAACAAACCAAACATGTAGAATTACATAACGGTGATCTCAATCATGTAGGGTAGCTCATGAGATCTAAACATGAAGCACATGGTGGAGAAGACAACCATCTAGCTACTGCTATGGACCCATAGTCCAAGGTAGATTACTCACTCATCGCTCCGGAGGCAAGCATGGCGATGAAGAAGACCTCCGGTGGCGATTCCCCTCTCTGGCAGGGTGCCGGGAAGAGCTTCTGGACCCTACCGATCTTCGGGTCAACGGCGGCAGCGGATCGCGATGTGTTCTGGAAAACTGATCGGGTGTTTAGGTTTTTCCCGTCAGGGGGTCTTTATAGGCGAAGGGGCATCGTTAGAAGTGGACCGAGGTGGTCTCACACATAGGGGGCATGGCCCAGCCCCTGGCCACACCGCCCTGGTGTGAGGGCCCCTCGTGGCCCCACTCCAACTCCTCTTCGATTCTCTGGAAGCTTCGGTAAATTTCTGGGCGACTGGCTTTAGTTTCGTCCAATTCCAAGAATATTTCCTATGTAACTTTTCTGAAACACAAAAATAGCAGAAAATAGGGAACTGGCACTGTGGCGACTTGTTAATAGGTTAGTTCCGGAAAATGCATAAAAGTGCCACGAAGTGTAACGAAACATTAGGCAAATGGTGTAAAAACAAGCATGGAGCATCAAAAATTATGGATACGTTTGAGACGTATCAGATACCCAGGTTGATTCTTTGATTTCTCGGATGAATCCTGCATTTTCTAGCCTATGTAGCTCGGATGCTATTGCTTTCCTTTTGGGCTCGTCAAATCGTCGCAGCGGTTGCTTGACTGGCCTTGCTTTAGGATCCACATTTAGTGCGTGCTCGACGAGTTCCCTGGGAACCCCTGGCATGTCTGAAGGACACCAGGCGAAGGTTTCCCAGCGCTCATGGAGGAACTCGACGAGCGTGCTTTCCTATGTGGGGTCCAGGTTTACCGCTATGGAGGTGGTTTTGTTCGGGTCCGTAGGGTGGACCTGGATTTTCTTCGAATCTTGGGTTGCGTCGAAAGCCTGATCTGGCAGGGATCGTCCGACGTTGGGTAGCACATTGTGGTCAGTTTCGCCCTTTAGCCTTGCGTACTCAGCTGTCATGCCGAAAGTTTGCGCCATCCTGTTGAATTCTTTGTCGTAAGTGTTGGATACTTCAATGCTGCCTTGTACCGTGATTGTCCCTTTAGGTCCTAGAATTTTGAGTGTTAGATATGCGTAATGAGGAACTGCCATGAATTTTGCAAATGCTGGGCGCCCCAGGATTGCATGATACTGTGAGGGCCAGTCCATAATTTTGAACTCTAAATTTTCTCTGTGATAATTGCTGCTATTGCCAAAGCAAACGTCGAGTTCTATTCTCCCGAGGGGGTAGTTTGCGCCTCCTGGTACTATCCCGCGAAAAAAGTAATCTGTCCGCCTTAGAATTTCCAACGAGATGCACATTGCCTTCAGGGTTCTTGCGTATATTAAGTTTATGCCACTTCCTACATCCATGAATACTCGCCCAATGTCGTATCCCCCTATTTGTGCCTTCAACACCATTGGTGTGTGCCCTGGCCTTGGTACTTTTCTTGGCTGGTCTGCTCTGCTGAACCTGACCGGTTGGTCTGACCATTTCAAGTACTCTGTTGTGGCTGGTGGTGATGATATTGCTAGATTTACTTGTCTGGATATGCTCTTCTGTTCTTTCTTGGATTTTGGCACCGGTTGGATCATTGCAGATATGTATACTTTTGATTCCAGATGTTTTGCTAGACGTTGTACTTGGTATCCCTGACTTGTACTCTTTCCTCCTTGACGTGCTCCTTGGTTCGGGTCCATAGCACTTTGCAACCTTAAGAATGTTCTGCAATCCTTCATCTGGTGATTAGAAACTCTCTTCCCATCTAGGTACGCATAGTGGATGCGACAGGGTCCATGGAGCATGTCCTAAGCCGATGGGCCGGAGTATTTTGGCTTTTCTACTCCACGATTGCCTCTTCCTTGAAACTCCCTTCCTTCATAGCCTTCCTCGTCCCTTCTTTCATATCCTACGGCTATCTGATTTCGCCTTGCGTGACTATCCGCATCGCGGTATCTTCGCCTTTACCTGCTTGCTCTGTCGACTTCTGGTGAACGTCCTCTTTTATTGTTATATGCATCCTCTCCATCGGCGAATCTGTTGACTACTTCCATTAATTCCAAAACTGTTCTAGGCTTTGTTCTCCCTAACTCTTCCACGAGGTCCGAACGGCGAAGGCCAGCCGAAAAAGCATCCACTGCCCACTCATCGGAGACGTCTTCTGCAGAATTTTTGATTATACTCCACCGCTGTATGTAAGAGCGCAGAGTTTCGCCTTTCCTCTGTACGCACGACTTGATTTCTTCTAGTGACGCTGGGCGTTTGTATGTTGAGCGGAAATTTCTTGTGAATTGGCTCTCTAGTTATCCCCAACTCCCGATGGAATCGTTGGGTAGAGTATTTAACCAGGACCGTGCTGCGCTGGTGAGGTGTAACTGCAAACTTTGCATTGTTGTTGCCCTCGTTCCTCCGAGTATTTGTACTGCTTGTAGGTAGTATGATAACCATAACGTGGGTTCTTGTGATCCATTATACTTTTCCTGATCGTGTGGCAGCTTGAATCCTTTGGGTACCCGCATTCTGCGAACCCTTCGAGTAAAGCATAGTGCGCCCATCTCTTTTTTGTCGTCTTCATAATTTTCTTCTTTCCACGCGTAGCGCGCATTGTTTACTTTTGCTTGCGCTATGATATTCCTGGTGTCTTCCTTTCGTGCCTTATGCTTTTCGTCGCCTGACGATTCGCTCGTTTCGTTTTGCGAGGGTTGGCGCTTAAAGCTTTCCTTTCGCTTCACCTTATGATATGTCGCCTTTTTTGATGAGGACATCCCATCTATTGATACAACCGCTGCACCTACAGCGGAACACATACAAGGACCCATCACTCGAGCTCGTGCCAAGCAACTTAACTATCAGGTACTTTCGTTTCTTGGAACTCTTTCTCACATACATGAGAATATGATGCTGCCTAAATCAGATATGTTTGTTACTCTTAGGAATGATGGACCTAGCATGGATGAGAGGGACAAGCATTGGAGCATGATCATGCATGGAGATGGCAGCAAGCGTTTGAGGATTGAAGAAGATGCCACGAGTGGAGATTTCAGGACTTTGAAGCCACCGTAATGAAGGATGAAGACTTGGACGAAATATACAAGGAACTACTTCATAAATTCGTCCTTAGATAGATATGGTGCTGCGTCACTTTTATTTTTGGGCCAGGCCCATGTAATTTTCGCAGCAAATAAGACAGCCACTTTTAGGAGTCCGAATTTGAGGAGAAAAGGCCTGTTAGGGTTCCGTTCGACCACCATACCCATGGCTGGTCGGACCCCTACCCTTTCCTCCTCAAATACCCCCCGTAGCCGTCATTAGAACTCAGATTTTGATTAGACTAAAGTTAGCCATTGCTGCAACTACGAGCTCGACTTTTGAGGCCAATCGCCCAGAAGAAGACCGCCTATTCGGAATCCCACCTTTTGAATAAAGCATACATCTTTCATCCGCAATATCTTGATTGCAGTATTAGTTCTTACTTGTTCTCGATTTCAAGTAGGAATTAAGACCCTCGCTGGTCAGGCTGATCGTGCATCCGCAAGATCAGTAACTCCCGGAGATTGTCCTAGCGATTGCATTGGCGCACGAGCTTCGCACGTGTAGTCGGATCGTCAAGCACGAACTCCACCCACCAAATCGACATATCAAGATCTCATCGAAAGATCGGACACCTTTGCCCTATCAAGTGGTATCAGATTTCAGGTTGCTCGGTGAGATTTACTGTTTTCGTAGTTTAGATTGCATCTGTGTTCATACCTATAAACCACGAAAAAGCCAAAAATACAGTTAGGGTTTAGATCATCTCGTCCCATAAACCATCCGAGCCTTTGCATTGTCTTTTCAGTTTGCATCGTTGAATTTGTGTCTGCATCCGCGTGTCAAGTTGCTGGTCTTAGTGTCTGTTCCTTTAGAGTTTCGAGTTCGAATCACCATAGTCCCGCCGCCGCCGCACGCTTGCACCACTGCTCCACCATATCCTTCCGCCACCACGCCATATACTTCCGCCACCGCCTTTACGTAAGTTTTTGTTCGTTCCTCCCAATTTCATCCGTGCCTTTTTCAGAGTCCGTGAGTTAGGTTTCGGTCGCCAGTCAAGAGGAAGAAGAAGAGCAAAAAAAAAAGTCAAATCCGCATCCAAGTCAGGTTGACCCGTTCCTACTAGTCCAGTCCTATTTCAGTCCGAATTGGACAGTTTCGTCAGTTTTTGACGGTTTTCGACAGCAAATTTCAACTGGCCATAACTTTTGCATACGAACTCCGTTTTCGACGTGCGACCACTCAAAATGCTCAGCACGAAAAGATCTATGTGACCACAACTACTATGATGTTGTGCGACACTCAGAACTCCCAAAAAAGGCCGGGAAGGCCGAGTTTTTGCCCTCTGAAGTTTCGGACCCAAAAATTCCTACAGATCTTCACTTATATCTTGCTTTGGAGCTGTTTCTTTCTGCTTATTGTGCCACGCCGTGACTTCCTTCGTGTTCTCGGCTCGCGTCTCTAGCTCGGTATAGCCTAGGACCAGCACAGTACCGTGGTTGAGCATTCTTTCAACATTGCATTGCTGTTTTGATATTTGCTGTGTTTTTGCTACCATATAAGCCTTCCTACAGCTCCACAAATTTCTGCACGTGCTTTGTATCGACACCTGGTAATCGCTTTGTGCAATCTTGCGAGTCGCTGCTTTTTGCTGGTTGCATATCACCTTCCTCCTGTTTGGTAAGAACTTGTAAGAGCTTTGTATACCGCTTGACGGATTACGCGTGATTCCACCATATTCCGTAGTGCGTAGGGATATATATTTGTGCTTGCTTCTACGCTAACCATGACAGGAACCACGAAGGATGATGTTGATCCGGAGAAGATGACTAATGCAGAGTTGCATGCCCACTTCACTCGGCTGTTGGTGGGGCGTGCACAAGATGTGGACACACGCTTGGGTGATGTTGATTCCATGCTTTCTGATGCGATGGACAAGATGGCTGGTCTTGAGGCATCCTTCAACACCAAGCTCGACGCCCGGTTCCAGGAAGTCCTGGCCCGCTTACCACCACTGCCACGGCCGGGCATCCCTGTACCACGTGCTCGCCGCGTTCCTGTCATTCCGCCATCTGCGGGTACCGTTGTAGCCGCGACAGCTGCTGCGGCCGCTACGGAGGCGGCCACCCAGGACGGATATGAGGCTGACGAGGGGGCAAACGAGTTCGAAGATGAAAACGAGCTCGACGAGGATGAGGTCCAACAACCTGCACCTGGCCGTCCACGGCAATACAACCGCAACGCTCGTCCACCTCCGCGTCCGGTACGTGATGATGAACATGTGGCCAAACTGAAATTAAATATTCCACCATTTGAGGGTAGATATAATCCTGATGCATATCTCACTTGGGAGTTAGAAGTATAGCAACGTTTTGCATGTTTACGCTACCCTGAGCATTTGCGTGTTAGTGCTGCTACATGTGAATTTACAGATTTTGCTTCTATCTGGTGGTCTGAACATTGTCGAGTCAATCATGCTAATATTCCTGCTACTTGGCTTGGTCTAAAACATGCCATGCGTACTCGTTTTGTACCTCCACATTATCAACGGGACTTGCTTAAAAAATTAACTCGTTTAGAACAAGGCAAAAATTCTGTACAAGAGTATTATCAAGAGTTAGAAACAGGCATGATTCATTGTGGTATTGTAGAGGATAATGAAGCTATGCTTGCACGTTTCTTTGGTGGTTTAAATAAGGAGATTCAGCATATTTTAGACTATAAGGAGTACAACACTATTACTCGTTTATTTCACCTTGCTTGCAAAGCTGAACTTGAAGTGCAGGATCATCAACCATCATGGAGAAGAGCTAATAATTCTGCAGGTCATACTTCTTCTTGGTCTGCGCGCCAATAAGCTCCACCTTCTCGTGGGGATGCACCAGGTCCTTCCACCTCCAGGTATACCACGCCTACATCAAGAACGCCACCTGCTCCTGCTCCATCACCATCTGCTGGTCCGACACGGAGTTCTTCTTCCATGGCCTCCACGGGGAAGACTCGCGATATTCAATGTCGCAAATGTTTTGGGTTTGGTCACATCGAAAAAGAATGCAGAACCAAACGTGTGATGGTGGTGCTTGAAGATGGCGAATATGACTCTGCGAGTGATTTTGATGATGATACATTGGCACTTATTGCTGCACGTGATGGTGCCAATTCTGATTCTGACAAGGAGATGGAGGTAATGGGAGCTGAAACTGCTGATCAATACAAGAGTTTAGTTGCACAACGTGTCTTGAGTGTGCAATTGAGCAAAGCTGAGCATGATCAACGCCACAATTTGTTTCAAACAAGAGGCGTTGTTAAGGAGAGAGCTATCCGGATCATCATTGATGGAGGGAGTTGTAACAATCTGGCTAGTATTGACATGGTGGAGAAGCTTGCTCTACCCACACGACAACGACCTCATCCCTATTACATTCAATGGTTTGAGAGCTCCCGTAAGCTCAAGGTAACAAGAACTGCACGTGTGCATTTTACTATTGGTACCTATTCAGATTTTGTTGATTGTGATGTTGTACCTATGCAAGCTTGTTCTTTGTTACTTGGTAGACCATGGCAATTTGATAGAGAATCTATACATAATGGTAAAACTAATCAGTATTCTCTTACACATGCTGGCAAGAAAATTGGACTTAAACCCATGACTCCAGAACAAATTTTGAAAGATGATCTTGCTAGAGCTAGTAGATTAAAAAACGAGGAAAAACATAAGAGTGAAAATCAGATTATTGTTGCAGATTTTGTACCCCCTAAGCATTCTTCTAAATCTGATTCTAACCATGCTACTGAAATTCGTTTGAAGAATCCTTGTTTACTTGCTCACAAATCTAATCTTGCTGAAATTGATGTCAATATTACTCCCTGCTATGCCATTGTTTGCAAAGAAGTTCTGTTTTCATTTGAGGATATGCCTCCTTCTTTGCCACATGCGGTTGCTAACCTTTTGCAGGAATACATGGATGTTTTTCCACAAGATGTTCCGCCTGGACTTCCACCTATTCGTGGGATAGAACACCAAATTGATTTGATTCCAGGAGCCTCGCTGCCCAACCGTGCGCCATATCGCACCAATCCTGAAGAAACAAAAGAGATCCAACGACAAATCCAGAGTTTATTGGACAAAGGTTATATTCGTGAGTCTCTTAGTCCATGCGCTATTCCTATTATTTTAGTACCTAAGAAAGATGGTTCTTCGCGCATGTGTACTGATTGTCGAGCTATTAATAATATTACCATTCGATATCGTCACCCTATACCTCGTTTGGATGACATGCTAGATGAGTTGAGTGGTTCTATTATGTTCTCCAAAGTTGATTTGCGTAGTGGTTACCACCAAATTCATATGCAATTAGGAGATGAATGGAAAACAGCTTTTAAAACTAAGTTCGGTTTATATGAGTGGTTAGTAATGCCGTTTGGTTTAACTAATGCACCTAGTACCTTTATGAGACTGATGAACGAAGTTTTACGTGCTTTTATTGGTCGTTTTGTGGTGGTATATTTTGATGACATTCTCATATATAGCAAATCTTTAGAGGACCATTTGGATCATTTACGTGCTGTTTTCAATGCTTTACGTGATGCACGATTGTATGGTAATCTTGAGAAGTGCACCTTTTGCACAAACAAAGTTGCTTTTCTTGGTTATGTTGTTCCAGAACAGGGAATTGAAGTTGATCCAGCCAAGATTGAAGCTATTGAGAATTGGCCGCAGCCCAAGACGGTCACACAAGTGAGGAGTTTTCTTGGTCTCGCTGGGTTTTATAGGCGCTTTGTCAAAGATTTTGGTTCTATTGCTGCGCCATTGAATGAGCTCACAAAGAAGGATATGCCCTTCGTTTGGGGCGATGCACAACAAGAAGCCTTCATGATACTGAAAGATAAGTTAACACATGCTCCATTACTCCAACTTCCTGATTTTAATAAGACATTTGAACTTGAATGTGATGCTAGTGGAATTGGTTTGGGAGGTGTATTATTACAAGAGGGCAAACCTGTAGCATATTTTAGTGAAAATTGAGTGGGCCTAGTCTGAACTATTCTACTTATGATAAAGAATTATATGCGCTGGTTCGGACACTAGAAACTTGGCAACATTATTTATGGCCTAAAGAATTTGTTATCATTCTGATCATGAATCTTTGAAGCATATTCGTAGTCAAGCAAAACTGAATCGTCGCCATGCAAAGTGGGTTGAATTTATTGAATCTTTTCCTTATGTTATCAAACACAAAAAGGGTAAAGATAATATTATTGCTGATGCTTTGTCGCGCCGTTATACTATGTTATCGTAGCTTGACTTCAAAAATTTTGGGTTGGAAACTATCAAGGAACAATACTTGCATGATGCTGAATTTAAAGATGTGTTGCAGAATTGTAAAGATCGTAGAACATGGAACAAATTCATCCTTAATGATGGATTTGTGTTCCGTGCTAACAAACTATGCATCCCAGATGGTTCCGTTCGTCTTTTGTTGTTACAGGAGGCGCATGGAGGAGGATTAATGGGACACTTTGGTGTCAAGAAGACGGAGGATGTTCTTGCTGCACACTTCTTTTGGCCACGCATGCGGCGAGATGTTGAGAGATTCGTGGCACGCTGCACTACTTGTCAAAAAGCTCAGTCTCGCCTTAATCCACATGGTTTATATATGCCTCTTCCTGTTCCTAGTGTTCCTTGGGAGGATATTTCGATGGATTTTGTTTTGGGATTACCTCGTACACAGAAGGGGAGGGATAGTATTTTTGTTGTTGTGGATCGGTTTTCTAAGATGGCACACTTTATTCCTTGTCACAAGACCGATGATGCTGCGCACATTGCTGAATTGTTTTTTCGTGATATCGTTCGTTTGCATGGTGTGCCAAATACTATTGTTTCTGACCGTGATACTAAATTTCTTAGCCACTTTTGGAGATGTTTATGGGCTAAGTTGGGGACTAAATTGCTGTTTAGTACTACATGTCATCCCCAAACTGATGGACAAACTGAAGTAGTTAATAGAACTTTATCTACCATGTTGCGGGCTGTTTTAAAGAAGAACTTAAAATTGTGGGAAGAGTGTTTGCCTCATATTGAATTTGCTTATAATCGTTCGCTGCATTCTACCACAAAGATGAGCCCTTTTCAGATTGTCTATGGTTTTGTTCCACGTGCACCTATTGATTTGTTACCTTTACCATCTTCAGTGCAAAATAATTTTGATGCTACACAACGTGCTGAATTGATTTTAAAATTGCATGCAACTACTAAAGACAACATAGAACGCATGAATGTTAAGTATAAAGTTGCTGGGGATAGGGGACGAAAGCATGTTGTGTTTGAGGTTGGTGATCTTGTTTGGTTGCATTTGCGCAAAGATCGTTTTCCTGATTTGCGCAACTCTAAGTTAATGCCACGTGCTGATGGTCCTTTTAAGGTGATAGAGAAAATCAATGATAATGCATATAAACTTGAGCTTCCTGCAGATTTTGGTACGGTAAGTCCTACATTTAACATTGCAGATTTAAAGCCTTACTTCGGTGAAGAAGATGAGGTTGCGTCGAGGACGACTTCAATTCAAGAAGGGGAGCATGATGAGGACATCCCATCTATTGATACAACCACTGCACCTACAGCGGAACACATACAAGGACCCATCACTCGAGCTCGTGCCAAGCAACTTAACTATCAGGTACTTTCGTTTCTTGGAACTCTTTCTCACATACATGAGAATATGATGCTGCCTAAATCAGATATGTTTGTTACTCTTAGGAATGATGGACCTAGCATGGATGAGAGGGACAAGGATTGGAGCATGATCATTCATGGAGATGGCATCAAGCGTTTGAGGATTGAAGAAGATGCCACGAGTGGAGATTTCAGGACTTTGAAGCCACCGTAATGAAGGATGAAGACTTGGACGAAATATACAAGGAACTACTTCATAAATTCGTCCTTAGATAGATATGGTGCTGCGTCACTTTTATTTTTGGGCCAGGCCCATGTAATTTTCGCAGCAAATAAGACAGCCACTTTTAGGAGTCCGAATTTGAGGAGAAAAGGCCTGTTAGGGTTCTGTTCGACCACCATACCCATGGCTGGTCGGACCCCTACCCTTTCCTCCTCAAATACCCCCGTAGCCGGCATTAGAACTCGGATTTTGATTAGACTAAAGTTAGCCATTGCTGCAACTACGAGCTCGACTTTTGAGGCCAATCGCCCAGAAGAAGACCGCCTATTTGGAATCCCACCTTTTGAATAAAGCATACATCTTTCATCCGCAATATCTTGATTGCAGTATTAGTTCTTACTTGTTCTCGATTTCAGGTAGGAATTAAGACCCTCGCTGGTCAGGCTGATCGTGCATCCGCAAGATCAGTAACTCCCGGAGATTGTCCTAGCGATTGCATTGGCGCACGAGCTTCGCACGTGTAGTCGGATCGTCAAGCACGAACTCCACCCACGAAATCGACATATCAAGATCTCATCGAAAGATCGGACACCTTTGCCCTATCATTTTTCTTCGGAAGATGTTTCCTTAGCCTGTCTTCTACCAACCCGAGGCTTCTTATTGCAGCTTGATGCATGTGCTCCCGCGGATCTCCAGGCTTTGGTTGCGTAGTTAGTAGGTACGCCTGTGCTGCTACTAATGCTGCCTCTGGCATTTCTTGCATAAAATCCTCCTCATTATCTGATGGATGTGCACTTATGCTTTTTATGCAGCTTTCTTCTCTTGCCCATGTTGTTGTCCTCCTGCTGTGCTTCGGGTCTCTGCTGGACTCTGATGCGTCGCTGTATTTGTCCCAATATGCTCCATCTAACACGCTGTTGTTTTCTTGACTTCTCCTGAACTCTTCATTTTCCTCCCTCAATTTCTTTCTGCGTTGATGCAGTGCATATTGATACCCCATCAGAACTTCTCTTCTTGAATTGGCGGGTACTTCTATGCCATGATTGATGGCTGACGTGATGATTCTCCACTCCTCGGTGGAGACGTGAATTTTTTCCTTCTCCTTTTTACCATTGCTCCTTGGTTTATTGACTTGCGCGTTGACTTCTCCATTATCTACGTGATCGTTCTCTTCTGATGCTTCGGTGATAATGACGCATAATTTATGTATGCTTCTGGAGACGCCACTGCTTCCGGTGGAGAAGTCCCTTTGACTATCGTATGATTTGTCCACTGTTCCTTTTATGTCGGGTTCGTCTCGAGTTCCGTTGAGTTCCTTGATTCTCTTTTGATTATTTTCTATTGCTGCAAAACTGACCGGCGAGTTTACCTTGCTAGAAGAGCCCACAGATGATCCAGACATTGTGATTGTCTTGATTTTGCTCGCCGACGGACCCAATTTTGCTGGATCTGAAAGGCGAGTTGAACCCGAAGGTTCGATGTAGAGGCTCATACTTCCAATCATCAACTCCATCTTCTGCTTTTCGTCGACTTCTGGACTGCTATTGGCTGAAAGCGAAAAAGCCGTCGAATTCATGATTCCAACGCCCCTGCTCCCCACGGCCGGTGCCAATTGACGAGGGTTAACTCGAAAAATGTCCTAGATGAAGGACTTAGGATCGGGGGAATAGGGCGTCAGATGAACTCGAAGGTAAATCAGTCAAACAAGGTGTGTATTGAAAGTAAACTTGGCGGTGAACTTGGCTTGCTTTCAATCTGGCCCTCACCATCCTCTCCTGGCCCCTATATATAGGTGGCCAGGTCTCAAGGAGCAGGAGGGGTCCGATACATATTACAACATCGGCATATGACATGAACTCATATCTCGACTAGGATTACACTTGGGCCTAGCTTAACGGGCCTCAGGGGTACTCAAGTAACGGGCTCTATTATTTATACCCTTTTCACTATGATTGTTGGTGTTTGTTGGAACCATCTAGTGCGCTCAAGGTGATGGCGTGGGGCAATCTAGTTTGGGGAAATGCGAACTTTGAGGAGTGCTTCGTAGCCCTACGCATGATTAGTGTTCATTATCCATTGGAGAATAGTTTAGAGTGGCATAGTGAAGATAGTTATTTATGGGTTCAATTATGTTACATTTGTTGAGAGTGACCACTAGTGAAAGTATGATCCCTAGGCCTTGTTTCCAAGCATTGAACACCGTTTACATTCAGTTTTGTTACATGTTTGGTCGCAGCGATATTTATTTCAGATTACATTTACTACTTATAATCATCACTACTACTTGTATTTCACTATCTCTTCACCGAACTAGTGCACCTATACATCTGACAAGTGTATTGGGTGTGTAGGGGACACAAGAGACTTTCTGTATCATAATTGTAGGGTTGCTTGAGAGGGATAGCTTTGACCTCCTCCTCCCTGAGTTTGATAAACCTTGGGTGATCCACTTAAGGAAAACTTGCTGTTGTTCTACAAACCTCCACACTTGGAGGCCCAACACTGTCTACAAGAACAGACGCGTGCGTAGACATCAAGCTCTTTTCTGGCGCCGTTGCCGGGGAGGTAAGGTAAAAGGTACTCACATCCTCAGGTTACTAAGTCTTTTAGTTGTTGGTGAGTGCTCGAAGTTATTTCCTTTAGATTCTGCAATTATATCTTTTGTTTCTTGTTTTTATTTTCACTAGTTAGGCTTAATGGAAAATAAAGAGTTTTATAGTATTTTTCCTAAGTTAGGACATGAAGTGTTTGAAAAACCCTTGGAGCTTTATTCGCATAGCAATGTTATTTGTATGAATTCTTTGAACACCGTTATTCCTAATGCTATAGAAAAGTCTAAGCTTGGGGAAGCTGGTTTTGTTAAGCATGATATTTTTAGTTCCCCAGCTTTAGTGGATAAAATTCGCTCAGATGATATTTTATGTCCCATATGTGATGATGCTAATGATGTTTGTGATCCTCGTTCCTTTAAAATACCTATGAAAATTGTTGAATGTGCTATGAATAACTGCTATCTAGGGGATTGATGAGGACATCACATCTATTGATACAACCGCTGCACCTACAGCGGAACACATACAAGGACCCATCACTCGAGCTCGTGCCAAGCAACTTAGCTATCAGGTACTTTCGTTTCTTGGAACTCTTTCTCACATACATGAGAATATGATGCTGCCTAAATCAGATATGTTTGTTACTCTTAGGAATGATGGACCTAGCATGGATGAGAGGGACAAGCATTGGAGCATGATCATGCATGGAGATGGCAGCAAGCGTTTGAGGATTGAAGAAGATGCCACGAGTGGAGATTTTAGAACTTTGAAGCCACCGTAATGAAGGATGAAGACTTGGACGAAATATACAAAGAACTACTTCATAAATTCGTCCTTAGATAGATATGGTGTTGCGTCACTTTTATTTTTGGGCCAGGCCCATGTAATTTTCGCAGCAAATAAGACAGCCACTTTTAGGAGTCCTAATTTGAGGAGAAAAGGCCTGTTAGGGTTCCATTCGACCACCATACCCATGGCTGGTCGCACCCCTACCTGTTCCTCCTCAAATACCCCCCGTAGCCGACATTAGAACTCAGATTTTGATTAGACTAAAGTTAGCCATTGCAGCAACTACGAGCTCGACTTTTGAGGCCAATCGCCCAGAAGAAGACCGCCTATTCGGAATCCCACCTTTTGAATAAAGCATACATCTTTCATCCGCAGTATCTTGATTGCTGTATTAGTTCTTACTTGTTCTCGATTTTAGGCAGAAATTAAGACCCTCGCTGGTCAGGCTGATCGTGCATCTGCAAGATCAGTAACTCCCGGAGATTGTCCTAGCGATTGCATTGGCGCACGAGCTTCGCACGTGTAGTCGGATCGTCAAGCACGAACTCCACCCACCAAATCGACATATCAAGATCTCATCGAAAGATCGGACACCTTTGCCCTATCAAGTGGTATCAGATTTCAGGTTCCTCGGTGAGATTTACTGCTTTCCTAGTTTAGATTGCATCTGTGTTCATACCTATAAACCACGAAAAAGCCAAAAATACAGTTAGGGTTTAGATCATCTTGTCCCATAAACCATCCGAGCCTTTGCATTGTCTTTTCAGTTTGCATCGTTGAATTTGTGTCTGCATCCGCGTGTCGAGTTGCTGGTCTTAGTGTCTGTTGCTTTAGAGTTTCGAGTTCGAATCACCATAGTCCCGCCGCCGCCGCACGCTTGCACCACTGCTCCACCATATCCTTCCACCACCACGCCATATACTTCCGCCACCGCCTTCACATAAGATTTTGTTCGTTCCTCCCAATTTCATCCGTGCCTTTTTCAGAGTCCGTGAGTTAGGTTTCGGTCGCCAGTCAAAAAAAAAGTCAAATCCGCATCCAAGTCGGGTTGACCCGTGCCTACTAGTCCAGTCCGAATCTAGTCCGAATTGGACAGTTTCGTCAGTTTTTGACGGTTTTCGACAGCAAACTTCAACTGGCCATAACTTTTGCATACGAACTCCGTTTTCGACGTGCGACCACTCAAAATGCTCAGCACGAAACGATCTATGTAACCACAACCACTTAGTGGTTGTGCGACACTCAGAACTCCCAAAAAAGGACAGGAAGGTCGAGTTTTTGCCCTCTGAAGTTTCGGACCCAAAAATCCCTGCAAATTTTCACTTATATCTTGCTTTGGAGTTGTTTCTTTCTGCTTGTTGTGCTACGCCGTGACTTTCTTAGTATTCTTGGCTCGGGTCTCTAGCACGGTATAGCCTAGGACCAGCACAATACCGTGGTTGAGCATTCTTTCAACATTGCATTGCTGTTTTGATATTTGCTGTGTTTTTGCTACCATATAAGCCTTCCTACAGCTCCACATATTTCTGCACGTGCTTTGTATCAACACCTGGTAATCGCTTTGTGCAATTTTGGGAGTCGCTGCTCTTTGCTGGTTGCATATCACCTTCCTCCTGTTTGGTAAGAACTTGTAAGAGCTTTGTATACCGCTTGACGGATTACGCGTGTTTCCACCATATTCCATAGTGCGTAGGTATATATATTTGTGCTTGCTTCTACGCTAACCATGACAGGAACCACGAAGGATGATGTTGATCCGGAGAAGATGACTAATGTAGAGTTGCATGCCCACTTCACTCGGCTGTTGGTGGGGCGTGCACAAGATGTGGACACACGCTTGGGTGATGTTGATTCCAAGCTTTCTGATGCGATGGACAAGATGGTTGGTCTTGAGGCATCCTTCAACACCAAGCTCGACGCCCGGTTCCAGGAAGTCCTGGCCCGTTTACCACCACTGCCACTGCCGGGCATCCCTGTACCACGTGCTCGCCGCGTTCCTCTCATACCGCCATCTGCGGGTACCGTTACAGCCGCGGCAGCTGCTGCGGCCACGGCAGCTGCTGCGGCCGCTACGGAAGCGGCCACCCAGGACGGATATGCTGCTGACGAGGGGGCAAACGAGTTCGAAGATGAAAACGAGCTCGACGAGGATGAGGTCCAACAACCTGCACCTGGCCGTCCGCGGCAATACAACCGCAACGCTCGTCCACCTCCGCGTCTGGTACGTGATGATGAACATGTGGCCAAGCTGAAATTAAATATTCCGCCATTTGAGGGTAGATATAATCCTGATGCATATCTCACTTGGGAATTAGAAGTAGAGCAACGTTTTGCATGTTTACGCTACCCTGAGCATTTGCGTGTTAGTGCTGCTACATGTGAATTTACAGATTTTGCTTCTATCTGGTGGTCTAAACATTGTCGAGTCAATCATGCTAATATTCCTGCTACTTGGCTTGGTCTAAAACATGCCATGCGTACTCGTTTTGTACCTCCACATTATCAACGGGACTTGCTTAAAAAATTAGCTCGTTTAGAACAAGGCAAAAATTCCGTACAAGATTATTATCAAGAGTTACAAACGGGCATGATTCGTTGTGGTATTGTAGAGGATAATGAAGCTATGCTTGCACGTTTCTTTGGTGGTTTAAATAAGGAGATTCAGCATATTTTAGACTACAAGGAGTACAACACTATTACTCATTTATTTCACCTTGCTTGCAAAGCTGAACTTGAAGTGGAGGATCGTCAACCATCATGGAGAAGAGCTAATAATTCTGCAGGTTGTACTCCTTCATGGTCTGCGCGCCAATCAGCTCCACCTTCTCGTGGGGATGCACCAGGTCCTTCCACCTCCAGGTATACCACGCCGACGTCAAGAACGCCACCTGCTCCTGCTCCTGCTCCATCACCATCTGCTAGTCTGACACGGAGTTCTTCTTCCATGGCCTCCACGGGGAAGACTCGCGACATTCAATGTCGCAAATGTTTTGGGTTTGGTCACATTGAAAAAGAATGCCGAACCAAATGTGTGATGGTGGTGCTAGAAGATGGCGAATATGACTCTGCGAGTGATTTTGATGATGATACATTGGCCCTTATTGCGGCACATGATGGTGCCAATTCTGATTCTGACAAGGAGATGGAGGTAATGGGAGCTGAGACTGCTGATCAATACAAGAGTTTAGTTGCACAACGTATCTTGAGTGTGCAATTGAGCAAAGCCGAGCATGATCAACGCCACAATTTGTTTCAAACAAGAGGCGTTGTTAAGGAGAGAGCTATCCGGATCATCATTGATGGAGGGAGTTGTAACAATCTGGCTAGTATTGACATGGTGGAGAAGCTTGCTCTCCCCACACGACAACGACCTCATCCCTATTACATTCAATGGTTTGAGAGCTCCCGTAAGCTCAAGGTAACAAGAACTGCACGCGTGCATTTTACTATTGGTACTTATTCAGATTTTGTTGATTGTGATGTTGTACCTATGCAAGCTTGTTCTTTGTTACTTGGTAGACCATGGCAATTTGATAGAGAATCTGTACATAATGGTAAAACTAATCAGTATTCTCTTACACATGCTGGCAAGAAAATTGGACTTAAACCCATGACTCCGGAACAAATTTTGAAAGATGATCTTGCTAGAGCTAGTAGATTAAAAAATGATGACAAACATAAGAGTGAGAATCAGATTGTTGCTGCAGATTTTGTACCCCCTAAGCATTCTTCTAAATCTGATTCTAACCATGCTACTGAAATTCGTTTGAAGAATCCTTGTTTACTTGCTAGCAAATCTGATCTTGCTGAAATTGATGTCAATATTACTCCATGTTATGCCATTGTTTGCAAAGAAGTTCTGTTTTCATTTGAGGATATGCCTCCTTCTCTGCCACCTGCGGTTGCTAACCTTTTGCAGGAATACATGGACGTTTTTCCACAAGATGTTCCACCTGGACTTCCACCTATTCGTGGGATAGAACACCAAATTGATTTGACTCCAGGAGCCTCGCTGCCCAACCGTGCGCCATATCGCACCAATCCTGAAGAAACAAAAGAGATCTAACGACAAATCCAGAGTTTATTGGACAAAGGTTATATTCGTGAGTCTCTTAGTCCATGCGCTGTTCCTATTATTTTAGTACCTAAGAAAGATGGTTCTTCGCGCATGTGTACTGATTGTCGAGCTATTAATAATATTACCATTCGATATCGTCACCCTATACCTCGTTTGGATGACATGCTGGATGAGTTGAGTGGTTCTATTATGTTCTCTAAAGTTGATTTGCGTAGTGGTTACCACCAAATTCGTATGCAATTAGGAGATGAATGGAAAACAGCTTTTAAAACTAAGTTCGGTTTATATGAGTGGTTAGTAATGCCGTTTGGTTTAACTAATGCACTTAGTACCTTTATGAGACTGATGAACGAAGTTTTACGTGCTTTTATTGGTCGTTTTGTGGTGGTATATTTTGATGACATTCTCATATATAGCAAATCTTTAGAGGACCATTTGGATCATTTACGTGCTGTTTTCAATGCTTTACGTGATGCACGTCTGTATGGTAATCTTGAGAAGTGCACCTTTTGCACAAACAGAGTTGCTTTTCTTGGTTATGTTGTTACAGAACAGGGAATTGAAGTTGATCCAGCCAAGATTGAAGCTATTGAGAATTGGCCGCAGCCCAAGACGGTCACACAAGTGAGGAGTTTTCTTGGTCTCGCTGGGTTTTATAGGCGCTTTGTCAAAGATTTTGGTTCTATTGCTGCGCCATTGAATGAGCTCACAAAGAAGGATGTGCCCTTTGTTTGGGGCGATGCACAACAAGAGGCCTTCATGATACTGAAAGATAAGTTAACACATGCTCCATTACTTCAACTTCCTAATTTTAATAAGACGTTTGAACTTGAATGTGATGCTAGTGGAATTGGTTTGGGAGGTGTGTTATTACAAGAGGGCAAACCTGTAGCATATTTTAGTGAAAAATTGAGTGGGCCTAGTCTGTACTATTCTACTTATGATAAAGAATTATATGCGCTGGTTCGGACATTAGAAACTTGGCAACATTATTTATGGCCTAAAGACTTTGTTATACATTCTGATCATGAATCTTTGAAGCATATTCGTAGTCAAGCAAAACTGAATCGTCGACATGCAAAGTGGGTTGAATTTATTGAGTCGTTTCCTTATGTTATCAAACACAAAAAGGGTAAAGATAATGTTATTGCTGATGCTTTGTCGCGCCGCTATACTATGCTATCTCAGCTTGACTTCAAAATTTTTGGGTTGGAAACTATAAAGGAACAATACTTGCATGATGCTGAATTTAAAGATGAGTTGCAACATTGTAGAGATGGTAGAACATGGAACAAATTCATCCTTACTGATGGATTTGTGTTCCGTGCTAACAAACTATGCATCCCAGATGGTTCCGTTCGTCTTTTGTTGTTATAGGAGGCGCATGGAGGAGAATTAATGGGACACTTTGGTGTCAAGAAGACGGAGGATGTTCTTGCTGCACACTTCTTTTGGCCACGCATGCGGCGAGATGTTGAGAGATTCGTGGCACGCTGCACTACTTGTCAAAAAGCTAAGTCTTGCCTTAATCCACATGGTTTATATATGCCTCTTCCTGTTCCTAGTGTTCCTTGGGAGGATATTTCGATGGACTTTGTTTTGGGATTACCTCGTACACAGAAGGGGAGGGATAGTATTTTTGTTGTTGTGGATCGGTTTTCTAAGATGGCACACTTTATTCCTTGTCACAAGACCGATGATGCTGCGCACATTGCTGATTTGTTTTTTCGTGATATCGTTCGTTTGCATGGTGTGCCAAATACTATTGTTTCTGACCGTGATACTAAATTTCTTAGCCACTTTTGGAGATGTTTATGGGCTAAGTTGGGGACTAAATTGCTGTTTAGTACTACATGTCATCCCCAAACTGATGGACAAACTGAAGTAGTTAATAGAACTTTATCTACCATGTTGCGGGCTGTTTTAAAGAAGAACTTAAAATTGTGGGAAGAGTGTTTGCCTCATATTGAATTTGCTTATAATCGTTCGCTGCATTCTACCACAAAGATGAGCCCTTTTCAGATTGTCTATGGTTTTGTTCCACGTGCACCTATTGATTTGTTGCCTTTACCATCTTCAGTGCAAAATAATTTTGATGCTACACAACGTGCTGATTTGATTTTAAAATTGCATGCAACTACTAAAGACAACATAGAACGCATGAATGTTAAGTATAAAGTTGCTGGGGATAGAGGACGAAAGCATGTTGTGTTTGAGGTTGGTGATCTTGTTTGGTTGCATTTGCGCAAAGATCGTTTTCCTGATTTGCACAAGTCTAAGTTAATGCCACGTGCTGATGGTCCTTTTAAGGTGATAGAGAAAATCAATGATAATGCATATAAACTTGAGCTTCCTGCAGATTTTGGTACGGTAAGTCCTACATTTAACATTGCAGATTTAAAGCCTTACTTCGGTGAAGAAGATGAGGTTGCGTCGAGGACGACTTCAATTCAAGAAGGGGAGCATGATGAGGACATCCCATCTATTGATACAACCGCTGCACCTACAGCGGAACACATACAAGGACCCATCACTCGAGCTTGTGCCAAGCAACTTAACTATCAGGTACTTTCGTTTCTTGGAACTCTTTCTCACATACATGAGAATATGATGCTGCCTAAATCAGATATGTTTGTTACTCTTAGGAATGATGGACCTAGCATGGATGAGAGGGACAAGCATTGGAGCATGATCATGCATGGAGATGGCAGCAAGCGTTTGAGGATTGAAGAAGATGCCACGAGTGGAGATTTTAGAACTTTGAAGCCACCGTAATGAAGGATGAAGACTTTGACGAAATATACAAAGAACTACTTCATAAATTCGTCCTTAGATAGATATGGTGCTGCGTCACTTTTATTTTTGGGCCAGGCCCATGTAATTTTCGCAGCAAATAAGACAGCCACTTTTAGGAGTCCGAATTTGAGGAGAAAAGGCCTGTTAGGGTTCCGTTCGACCACCATACCCATGGCTGGTCGCACCCCTACCTTTTCCTCCTCAAATACCCCCCGTAGCCGTCATTAGAACTCGGATTTTGATTAGACTAAAGTTAGCCATTGCAGCAACTACGAGCTCGACTTTTGAGGCCAATCGCCCAGAAGAAGACCGCCTATTCGGAATCCCACCTTTTGAATAAAGCATACATCTTTCATCCGCAATATCTTGATTGCTGTATTAGTTCTTACTTGTTCTTGATTTCAGGTAGGAATTAAGACCCTCGCTGGTCAGGCTGATCGTGCATCCGCAAGATCAGTAACTCCCGGAGATTGTCCTAGCGATTGCATTGGCGCACGAGCTTCGCACGTGTAGTCGGATCGTCAAGCACGAACTCCACCCACCAAATCGACATATCAAGATCTCATCAAAAGATTGGACACCTTTGCCCTATCAGGGATGGAACTGTCCATCCTGGTGATCATTTGCTCTTTATACATGAATTATGCAAGTTGTTCAAGTGTGTAGGTGTTTCAATGAACCAAGTTAAGAATAAGCTATTTTCTTTATCACTGAAGGGCAGAGCTGCGGAACGGTATAAGACGCTGAAGGATGGCCGACCTATTGGCTAGGAGGAAATTGTACCTCTCTTTTATTCTAAATTCTACCCTTCTAGTGAGGTTCATAAAGATAGGAATTATATTTATAATTTTCATCCTCATGACAGAGAAAGCATTGCCCAAGCATGGGGAAGATTGAAGTCACTAATGCTCAAATGTCCTATTCATGATCTTCCCTATAATTTTGTTATTAATAATTTTTATGCAAGGCTTTCAGGACATTACAAGGACTATCTAGATGCCTGTTTTGAGGGGTCTTTCACAAGCAAGGAGGTTGATGCTAAGTGGGATCTGCTTGAAACAATTCAAAGCAATATTGAAGATTGGGATAACGACAAAGGTAAAGGATTAGGTATAAATTATGAGTGATTGCATTAAGTCTTTCGCTGAAACTGCTGATTTTCAAGAGCTTAGTGCTAAATATGGTCTTGATCCTCAAATTATGGTTGATTGTTTTAGAGCCTTTGCTTCCCATATTAATGTTCCCAAAGGAAATGGGGATGTGTATCATGAACCTTTTAAAGACACTTGCATAGAAAGTGATGTTGTTATTGATGATTGCAATAAACATGCTCAAACTTCTGAAAGTACGATTTCTTATAAGCATGTTAATTTTTGTGGAGCACTTAGACCTTGTGAACAGAGTCACGACAAAGAACATTATTGTATCCACCACAGGAATGAAGAAACTAGAATGTGGCACAGGGCTCTAGATGAGCTTGGTGAAAAGGTTTGTGCCCTTTATCCTTTTATTTGTGAACTTTGCCATGAAAAGGGTCATTTTAATTTTCAATGCTCGGGCCATAATAATGACCTTTCTAATCCAATGAGTACTGCAAGTTTGTATTGTGATGACAAGATCACCCTCAATCAGCATGATGAGCTTACTTTATTTTTGGGGTCTGAAGAGTTATCTAGAAAAACTTCTTTGGTAGACATGAGTGTTTTTTATACTATTAGCATCCTGCATGGTTGTCATCTTTATTCTGTTAAAGATTGTCGCGCAAATACTTACATACAAAATGTTATAAAAGAGGATGCTTTACCAAATTATGACAGGTCTGATTTGTGTTTCTATCTTATTAATAAAAAGGAGGAATCCTGTAAAGTTTCTTCTATCGTTTTTGTCAATAAACTAGATTATGTGGAGAAGCTTCGTTTCAAGCCTCTCCCTCCTAAAGAAGAGAAGAAGAAGAAGAAGAAGAAGAAGAAGAAGAAGAGGAGGAGTAAAAGGAGAGAGGAAACGGTATCTTCCCCTAAGCATGTTGCTCCTATTATAGTTTTTGATGAATCTGAACTCGATGATGTTCTTATGCCCGTTACCTATATTAGTGATCATGATTGGGAAAAGCACTCTACTTTTGATATTGAAAATCCTTTTGGTACTAATTCTGAAAATGATGAGGTTAATAATTGTTGTACCATTAGTGATATTCATGTTCCTTCCAATGATGATATGTTTACAAGTGAACACATTTTGGAAGATATCCATTCTATTGCTTATGATGATTACAATGATGAGTATAATATTTTTAGTTCACCTACTATTGAGGAGAAATCAAGGTATGATTACAATATGCCTCCTATTTTTGATGATTATGGTGATGAGAATAATTATTTTGGTGAATTTGCTCCTACTACGATTGTTCATGTAGGGAGTATTAATTCTTTTACGCATATGGCTCATGATAGGGATGTTTTATGTGATAGTTATGTTGTTAATTCTATTCATGATGCTACTGAAAGTTATTATGAGAGAGGGAAACATGGTTTCATGCATCTCAATATTATTAAGTTTCCCCTCTTTTTGTTGGAGTTCTTGAAGTTGCACTTGTTTTGCCTTCCTATGCTCATTGCTTTGTGCTTTCATGACTTGTCTCTTTACAAGACTCTTTTTCATAGGAAGTGGTTTAGATTTAAATGTGTTTCATATTTTCTTTTGGATGCTCTCGCTTGCTTCAAGTTCTTTTATGGCGCCTTTGCCTTAAGCTCTTTTCTGGCGCCTACAGACTAATGCAAGGTTTTCACAAGGTTTCTTGAAAGATTGCTTTTACTTTTGAAAACTATGCCGAACAGCCAACACAGGATATTAGTGCCTTGAGAGCACCTTTCCTGCAGCGTTCGTAGCTCCTTCCCGGAACAAGGGGTAACATGTCACATCTTTTTACACTCCGCAGAGGTGTGTCCTTCCAAAAGAGATCAAAGCCTTGCTACACAACCGGGCGAATCTTTCCTGTCCACACTTCCTTGGTGTGGGGCCCAGTCATTGATCCAAGCCATTCACTGCCTTCTCCGCACAACGCATGCCCACCCCAACTCTGCCAAGAGGGTCAAACCCCGATATTCACCCCTCATGATGAAGTACCCAGGGGCCTGTTGCAGACCATCCTAGACACTAGTACCGTGGGAACTAAGGGGTCCCACCCATGTGCACGTAATCTCGTAAGATATATGGTGTACGGTAGCTGAAAATGCCCGTTGACATGCGAACAAGAGAAGATACAGATGACTTTCCCGTCCCATTCCAAGTCCTCTGGACGACACAGTTTTTACGGCGCGAGAATAACTGCGGCATTGGTTATTAGCTCCTAGGGTTAACTTTCCCATGCAAGTGGAACCTCCACCACCACAATCTTACTGTGGTTCCACCTGCCAGCCTTCCTAAGTTATCACCACTTGGGTCGATAACCAGCTAGTCATATAATTAAGAAAATAGGTTTTCGAGCCTTTTTGATAAGTTAGGGTTATAAGTTAGCACTTTGCAAACAGTTACCAAATCAGTGCAACCAAGAGATATGAGCAAGATAAACTTGCCTTGTAACTAAAAAGTAGTAGAGTCGGATGCTTTATGGTGCTCCTGGTCTCCTTGTTCTATAAAACACCATCATTGTCCGGTAAGGACAATGTTTAAAGAAGCAAATGGATGCTATGATGCAATGATATGCAATGCATAATGGTTTAGATAATTTTATTTACCTATTGGTGTGTTTTACCCAAGACTTTGCATGTTTAGTGTGATTTATTCCAGACTTGGTCTTATTTGTGTGTTTTACCCAGAACTTGGTAATATTTGTGTGTTTTACCCAAGACTTGGTAATTAAAGAACTCAACTTAAGTATCAAAGCAATTTGAAATCATAAAGTAATAACGGAATTTTATTTGTAACAATAAAGGTTAATTTGATATTGAAAAGACTTAATTTTTATTTTTAATTTTTATTATTAAGAATTAGGATTTTTGAAAATTGAAGTTAAAGAATATCAAAGTTTGAATTCATTTTGAAAAGTAAATAAGAAATATATTCTTAATCAAGTAGGCAATTCTTTTCTGAAAAGGAAATTAACTTTAAGAAGTTTAAATCAAACAATTTTGATTAAGTTTAGAATTTGAATTATTTTGAAAACAGAATTTGAAGTTTTAAATTTGAATTCAATTAAAAATTGGGCCCTAGCCCATTGGCCAGCCCAGACCACCTGGCTGGGTCTAACCCAACCTACTGGGTCCTGGTTCGGTCAAACCAACCCAGTCTAGTTTCCCCCTCGCTCTCACTTCTCTCTCCCTCACCCGAGCTCTCTCCTGCGACCTATGTCGCCGCCGCCTGCAGATCCCGACCGTCGCCGAAGGTTTCCGCCACCGCCCTTTGAAGCAAACAACCGCCTCCATACCGCCTGCCTCCCCACAAAAAGGATTTGGAATCCCTCGCCTGTACGAGGAGATCCCCTACTCTACCCGACTAGGGTTCCGGCACTTGGCCGAGCTTGAGCCTCGCCACGGCGATGCTGGCTCGCTCTAGTGTGTTGATCTGCTGTGATGCTGCTGGTGACCGAGCAGGTGCGGGTCAAAGCACCCCAGGTGGGGTTGCTCCTCGTGCCGTCGTTGTTGCCGCCGGTGAAGTCTTACTTGGGTCGCGTCTGGTCGGCCGCGCGGGTATTGCCCCGCCATGCCGGCTAGATATGCTCCTAGGCGATGGTGAGTGTTTGTTTCCTCCTCCTCCTGCCCTTCTCTTCTCTGGTCTCAGTCCTCGACCATCTCGGCCAAGGCCGACTACACCAAGCTTTCTATGCTGATGTTATGCCTACTATCTGTTGTTAGCTTGATGCTTGCATTCAGTTAACTGTTGATGTGCTTTAGCATGTGGTGATCAAGCTGTGTCACCAATCCTCTGTCAGTGCACTCCCTGACAGAAGTGTTAGTCTGAATGTCTTGCCTGTTTGCAAGATTCAGTTATAGGCTAATAATAAAACTAATGATTCCTAGCTTGCAATGCTGGGAAAATGATTTGCATATATATCCTGACACTACTTGTATACTGTGATGATTGTGGTTAGTTTATAGCTTGCTTGCTGGTTGATTCAATTATCTGCTATGGATGTTTCTATCAAGCTGTACTTCAGCTATGCCTGAATCCCTCTATCAGTACAGCTTACTGACAGAAATGTTAGTCTATACCTGATGTGTGGTAGAGTTCAGTGATGAACTGCTGTTATTGTGCATGATTCCTAGCTGGTTTGCTTAGGAAAGTGATTTGATACAAAATCTTCTTGGTGAGATTTGTGTACAGGGAAATTAGATTCTACCGACTATTATCTCAAACTGTGATGCTTTGGTAACAGAGATACCTATGTGTGCAACTGAACATCTTGGTTCAGTAAAACTGCTGTTTTGCTGTAGATGATTCCTAGCTGACTAGCTTAGGAAGATGATCTAAATTTCTAGTTACTGTGAAAACTAGTTTGATGGTGTGGAGTTCTGTTGAGGTGCATGTCCACTTTGGACATGTGCCCAGCAACTCCTTTTCTGCTGCTGAAGTATATTGGTGAAACTTGCCCTTTTTTAAAAAAAATTGCCTGTGATGCTGGTCTGAGGCTTAGGGTTTGTAGTGAGGTGCAAATAAAATGTTTTTGTGCCCACTAACAGGCCTTAATGCTGGAATCTTGCAGTGGCTGTGTGCCCGAGGTGCATGTCCATGTTGGACATGTGCCCAGCACTGTTCTGCTAGGTGATGGCTGTTTGTTTGTGATGAAAATTTCAGACTTGCCAGTGAAGTTTTTAACTGAGGCTAGATTTGATTTGGTTCAGATGCCTATCTTCAATAAACTCCCTAGTGATGATTTTGCAAGGCACCTCCTTGCAAAACTAAGGGAAATCTATTTCCCAAACCAACCATGCATGCAACCACATGTCAGCAAGATTTGCTGATATGATTAGCAAGAATATCCACCTGTTTGTTGAAGATGGCTGCTGTGATCTTGCTCTTGGTATGGTTTGCTACTGCTGGTGGTTGTTGGTGCACTGGTGGCTGCTCTTGGTGATCTTCCCTTCTCCTCCTTGGTCAGTTCCTGGCTACTTGCCCTTCTCCTCCTGGGTGGCTCCTGGCTGCTTGCCCTTCTAATTCTGGTCAGGGACTGCTCCACCTTGCCACCTTCTTCAGCTTCCAGGGATTAATCCCTGCTTTGGTGTGTCGAATGGAGTGTTGGTGCTGAGTGAAAGAACTGTGGTGTTCTTTCTAGGTTGTGGTGCTGGTCGACTGGTCCTGCCTCCCCTGGTCGTGCTCATCTCCTCCAGCTGCTGGCTCAACTGGGCTGCTGTGGTGTTGCCAGCAGCTCTCTCTCAGTCCAGTGACTGAGCTGCTTGTGTGCTACGTGCCTGTGTGTGTCACTGTTTCGATCTCATCTACTTCCTGGACGTGCTGTGAAATTTGGTTTGGTACCCAAGTGCTTTGTACCCAAGTTTTTAACAGAACAGATGCATCACTTGATAAAAAATACTCCGTGATGAAATTGGCAAGATCATTTGCCAAAGTCTGAGAGTAAAACTAACTCTAACCCCTTTTCTTTTCTTTTGTTGTCTTTGTTTGATGTTTATTTTTGCAGATTATGAAATCAAGATGAAGATCATGAAGACACATCTAGTTAGCTTAAGTTTAGATTCCTTTTCAGTTTTCCATCATGTAATTATTTTTCAGTATCAAATAGTTGTAAAGACCTTGTATTATTGTATCATATCAATAAAATATTATTTCTTTTTATTCTATATTCTACTTTTAGTTTTGGTTTTCCAACTCAATAAAGTTGAGTTGATTAATTATAATTGTGCATTTTAATTATTAATTCTATAATTACAATTATTCAATATTATACAAAACTCTTAAACAAATAACATCAAGAGATCATCACTAAGCCCATAATAATCCAGATAACATCTACCTCATCATGTTATCGAGATAGAGACTTCGCTCACTCCGGTTTTAGAATTTGCAAAAAAATTATCCAGATTTTAGGATGCATGAATGCACATAGGTCCTAATTCTACCCTTCGTTGTACCTAAACGCTGGGACATTACAGTCTTTCCCCTTAACAGAACTTCGTCTCGAAGTTTAGATTTCATGCAACTGAAAGGTTTTGGTTATGCTTGCCTCCAGTCATAATCCTTCTCCTTTGATTGCTACTCTGACAACTACTGCTGTAGGAAAACTCTACCACAGGTAGTTGTGTGAATTCAGGTCAGTAGTGAATTCTAGTTCTTTGCCGTGAGACATTCCTAGTCTTCCCATCCATGAACCAGTTGACTCAAAGTAAATTCCCTGACTTAACTTCATCCAGTGATTCTAGCTATATTCCATTTTCATCAAGGTATGCCTATCTCCTTGGTATGTGTTTCCACCACCCCCCGGGTTCCAATTGAACACGGTCTTCTCCTCATAACCGATGTGTGCTCCAAGGTCAAACACCCAATCCTTACCCAGAATGATTTCAATATTCCTAAATTATAGTCTATATAGAATATAGATAGGTTAGCAAGGTATAGGTAGTCAAAGATTCGATGGACCTAGTCTGGTTTCAAATGGTTACTAAGGATTACCCTCGGCTCTCACAACAGTCATAAGAGGATCTATTGTCTCTCACCTTATCCAAAGGTTGTTAGCAAGAGGTTTGGGAATAGAGGATATAGTGGTGCCGGTATCGGAAAGAAGTTTACTAGAGTATATAAGATTATTGAGCGTACCTATCACTGCTGCCTCGGGATTGTTAGCCTCCTCTAGAGTTGTGCAATTCAGCCTTCCGGATGACCAATCTCTCTTGCCATTGTTATTTTTGCCGTTGTTTCCTCCTCCAGATGACGGTCTTCCGCCTGCTCCGGGTCTACCTCTTCCTTTGACAGGCCATCCACCTGGTGGCTTCCTGGGACAATCAGGCCTTATATGTGCATCTTTTCCACATGCGTGGCAAACAACTCTAGGCTTCCCACAATCTCTCTTCATGTGCCCAGGTAGTCCACAATTATGGCATATGATTTGATCCCTTGGGGTAGATCTTTCCCAGTTTGTCGAGGAACCTTCTGACTTTATCCTTGGCTTGAAACTCAAGTTTGAAGTGGGTTGACTCAGCTAAAATTTCTTTGTCTCTAACTTTGCCTTCTTCTGCCTGCTCATCTGAACAAGCTGATAGTCATTCTCCTAGGTAATAGTTGTATCCATTAGCTCCTGGAAGTTTTGCAGCTTGGTCAACTTCATTTGCATTGCGGCATATGGATCCAACCCTCTAAGGAACCTTTTCACCCTTTTAGCGTATGTGCTCACCTCGTCACTAGCATAATGAGAGAGTCGATTGAATTCCTTAATATAGTTCATCATGGTTGAGTTGCCTTGATTGAGGTCTTCAAACTCACGCCTCTTCAGTTCCACAATACTATCAGGCACATTGAAAGTATGGAACTTCTCTTTGAACTCTTCCCAAGTGAACACCTTTTCTGGCAGCTACAAAGTTACTTCATTATCCCACCAAGACGCTGCTGGTCCTGATAAGAGATGTGTGGCATAACGAACTTTTTCTTCATCATTGGCTCCAACTGCCTTCATCTTCCTTTCTGTGTCCGTTAACCAATCCTCCGCGTCCATAGGTTTGACTGCCGAAGCGAATGGAAAAGGTTTTGCATTGAGGAAATCAGATAAACTTATGCCTCGAGCTTCAGGAACTCTTCCTGCTCCAACTTGCCCTAACAGCTCTTGCATGAACTTGTTTTGTGTTTCTTGCATGAACTGCATATATTGCATAAAGCTTTGTTCTGCCAAAGGCTTGAATGGTGGTTGTGGTAATGGTTCCTGAGCTTCCTGGTCAGCTTTTTGCTTTAGCCTCCATTTCTGCCTGATGATCCTGCTCTGCTTTTTCCTTGGCTTCACGCTCCACGCGTTGCTCCTCGGACTCGTTGACTAAACCCGTATCCATAACCCCCTAGTCCAGAAACATCAAGTGAATAACTCATATTTACACCATGCCCATGCTTTCTGAGCTTCACTTCATGCCCAGAACTAGTCACACAAGGAAATCAAAATCCAAGTCCAAATAAATCCAGATGCAATACATATTATCAAGCAATACTTAGAGCTTACAAACAAAATGATTCTTTTTCTTTCTTGGTGAGTGTGCATCTTTAGTAATTATTACCCTCTCTTGTTAATATATAAACTACCACATCCTAACATTAACTACTCCCTTACAATTAGTAAAGATTCAACTCTCAACTATTAGTGTTACTACTTCTCCCTTGTTCTTAACACAACCAGATCAGTGGTGAATAATGGATGGCTCTTTCTGGTTGATTTAATCTACTTTAGGTTATGTTTATTAAGCTTAATAATAAAGAATTATCACACTAGAATATAAGGTAGTATTATTCTCAAGCGAATATCCACCATACTTCCATAGAACCCTTTACTATTATAATAAGACTACCTATAGGTTCTACCCATTTAATAGGTTTCCAACCTAAGGTCAAAGCATTTGCTCTGATACCAGCTGCGGTGACCCAGCATACCACTGGATGTTATAGTATGCAAGTCGTTGACATAACACTTGCAGAACATCGCTCCACAAGTATTACATCCCTTAGAGTGGTACAACAGAAACATAGCGGGGCCAATACAAACATTCACCTATTATAACAAACCAAAGCTGTGCTGATAAGGAAATGCTCTCATAAGAGAACATCCCAGTGCTAAGTGTTATTACAACAAAATGATAAAAGATCCAAATAATTAAACAACTGAGGAACTCAACAGCTTATTTTATGACTACCGCTGCTCGGTTCCTCGATCTCTAGTCTAAAACTACTAGTTAGGGTATTCTTCAATCTGACTCCTCGTCTGAAGCGGCTCCGTAGCGGATGACATAGTCTACGCCTTCAACTCCACGAGACAAATCAGGCTCCTCATAGAAGATATCCTTCTGGCTTCCGATGGCATTCAGCATTGCTTCATCTAAGTCTTCACAGTCTAGCAAGGGTTTAAGAGAGTGGGGTGAGTAACGAGCGTTACCCAGCAAGTTTCTTTAAAATGAAGTTGTGGGATATGCACTAGCTACAGCCATAGACCCAAAAGAGTCACAGACTAATGCAAGGTTTTCACAAGGTTTCTTGAAAGATTGCTTTTACTTTTGAAAACTATGCCCAACAGCCAACATAGGGTATTAGTGCCTTGAGAGCACCTTTCCTGCAGCGTTCGCAGCTCCATCCCGGAACAAGGGGTAACATGTCACATCTTTTTACACTCTGCAGAGGTGTGTCCTTCCAAAAGAGATCAAAGCCTTGCTGCACAACCGGGCAAATCCTTCATGTCCACACTTCCTTGGTGTGTGGTCCAGTCATTGATCCAAGCCATTCACTGCCTTCTCCGCACAATGCATGCCCACCCCAACTCTGCCAAGAGGGTCAAACCCCGATATTCACCCCTCACGATGAAGTACCCAGCGGCCTCTTGCAGACCATCCTAGACACCAGTACCGTGGGAACTAAGGGGTCCCACCCATGTGCACGTATTCTCGCAAGATATACGGCGTACGGTAGCTGAAAAATGCCCGTTGACATGCGAACAAGAGAACATACATATGACTTTCCCGTCCCATTCCAAGTCTTCTGGACGACACGGTTTTTACGGCGCGAGAATAACTGCGGCATTGGTTATTAGCTCCTAGGGTTAACTTTCCCATGAAAATGGAACCTCCACCACCACAATCTTACCGTGGTTCCACCTGCCATCCTTCCTAAGTTATCACCACTCGGGTCGATAACCAGCTAGCCATATTATTAAGAAAATAGGTTTCGAGCCTTTTTAATAAGTTAGGGTTATAAGTCAGCACTTTGCAAATAGTTACCAAATCAGTGCAACCAAGAGATATGAGCAAGATAAACTTGCCTTGTAACTGAAAATTAGTAGAGTCGGATGCTTTGTGGTGCTCCTGGTCTCCTTGTTCTATAAAACACCATCATTGTCCGGTAAGGACAATGTTTAAAGAAGCAAATGGATGCTATGATGCAATGATATGCAATGCATAATGGTTTAGATAATTTTATTTACCTATTGGTGTGTTTTACCCAAGACTTTGCATGTTTAGTGTGATTTATTCCAGACTTGGTCTTATTTGTGTGTTTTACCCAGAACTTGGTAATATTTGTGTGTTTTACCCAAGACTTGGTAATTAAAGAACTCAACTTAAGTATCAAAGCAATTTGAAATTGTAAAGTAATAATGGAAGTTTATTTGTAACAATAAAGGTTAATTTAATATTGAAAAGACTTAATTTTTATTTTTAATTATTAGTATTAAGAATTAGGATTTTTGAAAATGGAAGTTAAAGAACATCAAAGTTTGAATTCATTTTGAAAAGTAAATAAGAAATATATTTTTAATCAAGTAGGCAATTCTTTTCTGAAAAGGAAATTAACTTCAGTAAGTTTAAATCAAACAATTTTGATTAAGTTTAGAATTTGAATTATTTTGAAAACAGAATTTGAAGTTTTAAATTTGAATTCAATTAAAAATTGGGCCCTGGCCCATTGGCCAGCCCAGCCCACCTAGCTGGGTCTAACCCAACCGACTAGGTCCTGGGTCGGTCAAACCGACCCAGTCCAGTTTCCCCCTCGCTCACACTTCTCTCTCCCTCACCTGAGCTCTCTCCTGCGACCAATGTCGCCGCTGCCGCCTGCAGATCCCGACCGTCGCCAGAGGTTTCCGCCGCCGCCCTTTGAAGCAAACAACCGCCTCCATGTCACCTGCCTCCCCACAAAAATGATTTGGAATCCCTCGCCTGTACGAGGAGATCCCCTACTCTACCCAACTAGGGTTCCGGCACTTGGCCGAGCTTGAGCCTCGCCACGGCAGCGCTGGCTCGCTCCGGTGTGTTGATCTGCTGTGATGCTGCTAGTGACCGAGCAGGTGCGGGTCGAAGTAGCCCAGGTGGGGTTGCTCCCCGTGCCGCCGTTGCTACCGCTGGTGAAGTCTTACTTGGGTCGCGTCTGGTCGGCCGCGCGGGCACTGCCCCGCCATGCCAGCTAGATATGCTCCTAGGCGATGGTGAGTGTTTGTTTCCTCCTCCTCCTGCCCTTCTCTTCTATGGTCTCAGTCCTCGACCATCTCGGCCAATGACGACTGCGCCAAGCTTTCTATGCTGATGCTATGGCTACTGTCTGTTGTTAGCTTGATGCTTGCATTCAGTTAACTGTTGATGTGCTTTAGCATGTGATGATCAAGCTGTGTCACCAATCCTCTGTCAGTGCACTCCCTGAAAGAAGTGTTAGTCTGAATGTGTTGCCTGTTTGCAAGTTTCAGTTATAGGCTAGTAATAAAACTAATGATTCCTAGCTCGCAATGCTGGGAAAATGTGATACGGATCAACGTGATCCGAAAGGGGTTTGGCCCAATCTTTCACGGCGATCAAACAGACAGCAAGATAAATCAGTCGTTGAGCAGATTAGATCTACTCCACAAACTGCAAAACAGATCCTTATGAATCAGCAAGCAAAACCAACGATATTGGTGTCCCCCGACATGGGACCTTTTTCCTGTCTATTCTTAACTCGAAATTCTACTCCCCCTTACAATGGTGCGCACCCCTTTGGCTTTATAGTTGCAGCCGACCTCCCTATTACTTGACTTACAAGCAAAAACGAAATTAGAAAAATAAAAACAAATAAACAAGCCAGACTCCATTTTCCTAAACCGATATAAAAGAACAAAGTAAAACAATTCGAGACTCTACTAACTAGGTGCGCCATCTTCAAGTGCATCACGGCTGTAGGTGGCCCCCAGCCAGACTCTTTCAAGCAAAGAACACACCAAGTACCAATGTGCCTGCTATTTACATATTTGACCTTCTCCTTTTGTGGCAGAAATAGAAATAGCATGCGCCTCCTCTTGATAATTCCAGGGCCAACAGACGCAGTCACCATAGCAACAATATAATCAGGAATAGTATAGCATGAAGTATCATGCATGGGAGACGCCACATCATCCTCCCCTTCTTCAGGCAAAACCGTCCTCGGTTTTGAGTCAGTCTCCAAAGCAGCAACATCATCTCTAGATTGAGTAGGCCTGGTAAGAATTGCTTCAGCTTCAACTTCTTTCTTCTTCGCGTCCTCTTCATCTTTCTTTGTCTGCAGCCTATCATCTCTCCAAGTTCGATACATCTTAATATCCATAGACAACAAATTATATGTCTTGTTGCCATAGGGGAAAGAATACTTGACATAATTGTAGGCATCATCCATGTGGTAAACTGCACCTTGAGCAGTGCACCATGGCCTGCCCAACAAGAGATGGCATGAGACAATATGTACGGGAATCACGTCGCATAAAACCTCCAATACCAGTTGTCCAAGTGAAAAGTGGACTTTTGTTTGACGCGTAATAGTGAGATTATTTGGACCCCAATGCAACAAATATGGGTGTGGATGCAGTGTAGTTGTCAGGTCTAACTTCTCCACCATCTCAAGACTCGCAGCATTGATCGGATTCTTGTAGTCGATTGTCAACGCACAAGCTCTGTCTCGGATAATAGCCTTTGTATGAAATAACCTGTCTCCATAGCCTTCCTCTTCTAGCCAAAACCCCGTGGATAGACAAATCAGATCAGCCATAGTGTCAGGACAGGGAAATTTTAGCAGAAAAAATTCAGTCGTTAGTAATTGCAGTCAGCAAGCGATAGCTGACTTGAACTGAAACTGATTAAGGCAAATGAATCTGCACTTTTCAATGTTGGGAACAAGATCACGTGGCAGCTGGGCGATGCGAACTTGGTTGCTGTACCCGAGAGCGATAGGGGCAGGTCGCGCGACGCCAGACGATCTCCGGGCTCGGGCGCAGCTGACCAAACTCGAGCGACGGCACACGCGCGTGGGCGATCGAGTCGTGGGGCAGATGGGCCGGCGTAGATGTCGAGCGCGATCCAAAGGGGCTCGAGCGCGAGCGCCTCGTTCCGAGGATGCGGGCGACGTCTCGCCCAGGGGCAGACCATCTCTGCGATCAGGCGACGATCGATCCAGCTTTTTTTTCTCTAGCTTCCGATCTGAAAACTGGCCTGGTCTCAGCAGATCGATCCTGATCGGAAATCCCAATTTGGATTGATTCGCCCGTACACCATGCACCACTCTCGATGTCAACGGAACAGATCAGGTTGCTGATTCTATTCTAGTGCATAGACTCCAAGAAACCAGCGATCATGGAATTGGAGATTGATCTGGACGGAAAAAGAACGATGCAATCTGAAACTTCACGATGGTGTGTTGGCAGATCGCCTCCGGCAGCTATCTCTTCAGCAGAAAAACCTCAAGCAAACAAATCTCAGCAAGAAAATCGATCTCAACAACAAATTTCGCCGTGAGAAACCCGACGAATCTGATACCAAGATGATACGGATCAACGTGATCTGAAGGGGGTTTGGCCCAATCTTTCACGGCGATCAAACGAACAGCAAGATAGCGAAAGAGAACTCAATCTGAAATAGATCAAACTGATCTCTCTTCAATTCCTCGCGTTGAAACTGACCGGAATCAACTCCCACGCATGGCATAATATCAGATCTCGAAGATCAGCAATCAAACACACCGATATGCGCCCCCAAACATTGGGACTTTTCCGGTCTCTTTCTTAGCTCGAAAATAACAAGTCTCCCTTACAATGGTGCGCACCCCTTTGGCTTTATAGTTGCAGCCGACCTCCCTATTACTTGACTTACAAGCAAAAACGAAATTAGAAAAATAAAAACAAATAAACAAGCCAGACTCCATTTTCCTAAACCGATATAAAAGAACAAAGTAAAACAATTCGAGACTCTACTAACTAGGTGCGCCATCTTCAAGTGCATCACGGCTGTAGGTGGCCCCCAGCCAAACTCTTTCAAGCAAAGAACACACCAAGTACCAATGTGCCTGCTATTTACATATTTGACCTTCTCCTTTTGTGGCAGAAATAGAAATAGCATGCGCCTCCTCTTGATAATTCCAGGGCCAACAGACGCAGTCACCATAGCAACAATATAATCAGGAATAGTATAGCATGAAGTATCATGCATGGGAGACGCCACATCAAAATGATTTGTATACTGTGATGATTGTGGTTAGTTTATAGCTTGCTTGCTGGTTGATTCAATTATCTGCTATGGATGTTTCTATCAAGCTGTGTTTCAGCTATGCCTGAATCCCTCTGTCAGTATAGCTTACTGACAGAGATGTTAGTCTATACCTGATGTGTGGTAGAGTTTAGTGATGAACTGCTATTATTGTGCATGATTCCTAGCTGGTTTGCTTATGAAAGTGATTTGATACAAAATCTACTTGATAAGATTTGTGTGCAGGGAAATTAGATTCTACTAACTATTATCTCAACCTGTGATGCTTTGGTAACAGAGATACCTATGTGTGCAACTGAACATCTTGGTTCAGTAAAACTGTTGTTTTGCTGTAGATGATTCCTAGCTGACTAGCTCAGGAAGATGATCTAAATTTCTAGTTACTGTGAAAACTAGATTGATGGTGTGGAGTTGTGTTGAGGTGCATGTCCACTTTGGACATGTGCCCAGCAACTCCTTTTCTGCTGCTGAAGTATATTGGTGAAACTTGCCCCTTTTTTTAAAATTGCCTGTGATGCTGGTCTGAGGCTTAGGGTTTGTAGTGAGGTGCAAATAAAATGTTTTTGTGCCCACTAACAGGCCTTAATGCTGGAATCTTACAGTGGCTGTGTGCCTGAGGTGCATGTCCATGTTGGACATGTGCCCAGCACAGTTCTGCTAGGTGATGGCTGTTTGTTTGTGATGAAAATTTCAGACTTGCCAGTGAAGTTTTTAACTAAGGCTAGATTTGATTTGGTTCAGATGCCTATCTTCAATATACTCCCTAGTGATGATTTTGCAAGGCACCTCCTTGCAAAACTGAGGGAAATCTATTTCCCAAACCAACCATGCATGCAACCACATGTCAGCAAGATTTGCTGATATTGATGAGGATACAATCATGGATCATGCTGATTTTGAGTGTTTGAGCTGGAAGGAAATATTGAGTCTAATTGATGATTATTATAAGGTGAATTCTTTCCTAGTTGAAAAGAATGTCTTGATATCTCCGAATTATATACTACGTAAAAGCAATGTACTATGTTGTATTTAGGTACGTCATCTGTCAAGATATCGCCAGCGGGAGGAGAGGGAGGACGGCGATCGAGAGACAAGTGGAGATCAAGTCTGGATGAGCACGAGCACGTGATGGCGCACTAGGACTGCCTTCGACACGATGTCTACACGTCTAAGGCGCGCTATACACATGGCATGCGTGCTAAAATTAGGCCGAACCCATATATGGGTCGGTATGTACCCGTTTGAGTCGAACCGAGTCAGTTTGGGCCCAAACCGGACATGTTTTGGGCCAGGTCTTTGCTGAGGTCGCCCGGCCACCTATAAGTAGCCCTGGGCGCCCCCTCAATTAGGGTTAGACCACGTTTAGACTAAAGATTACTTCGTTGAACTGCTGTAAGCATTCATCTGAATTCCTCGCACCAATTTATCTGGATTTGGTGTTATACTGCTGCAAGTTTAGTGTGATCTGTTGTTCTATTGGGAATCAGTAGATTGCAAACTACCGTTTCGTGGTCGACGGCTACGTGCGCAAGTGTGTGGAGTCGTGAATATCCTACAGGGTTTGAGAGCTGTTGCATTGGCATCAGGGTTCAAGCGAGGAGAGTTCATCGGTGACACCAAGTTATTCCCGACAATCATCCGCTGCCATCATCACCATCGCATCGCTCACGAGAAGATCGGGCCACCCCATATCATCTTGGTATCAGATTTCCACGGTTTACTCGGTGAGCATCCACAAATTCATCCCTGCAATTCGTTTTTGTTTTTAGTCCTATCCAGAAAAAGCCAAAAAAAATTAGGGTTCTTAGTTTCTGCCATAGCCTAGATTGCACCGTTCTTGAGTTTTAGTCGCTGATCGTCTTTTCGCGTTTCTTTTCTTCCAATTTGTAGGAGTCTAGGTTCACCGATCTTTTCTGCATCTTAGATTCGCGTTTCGATCTCGTTTGGTCCCTCGTTGATCTTCATCTTCTTCTTACGGTCGGCGGCTGTGTGGAGTTCTTTTCTGCACGAGAACCGATCCAATCTGCATCGAGCGCTGCAACCAGTCGGATCGTTTTCCAGGCGAAAAAAAAAGGACAGCGGCGGCCGCTCGCCAAGGGACAGGGCGCGTCTGGCCCTAGGCGCCCCGATCCCCTCGCCTGGCTCGCTCTGCCTCGCCCCAGCGCGGAGTGCGTCTGGGGTCGAGCGCCTGGGAGCGGCGCGTGTGGCCCTCTAGCACCTGGGCCGGCCCATCTGTTTTGGTCAACCGCGCCCACCTAGTGTTGTGGTCAATCGTCCTGGGATCACGTCGATCTGTTTTGGCTGGGATCACGAGGAGATTTCCTCGCTCGTGGGATCACTCGCGGAGCGAACGAGCCTCGCTCGCCTGACCCCAGATGCCCTCCGTGGTGCAGCGTGGGTGTGGCGCGAGGGAGCGCTCGCCCAAGCACAGAGACAGCCTGCCCCAGAGCGAGCAGATCGGCCCAAGCCTGTTTCGGCCGAGTTATTTTTTAAAAAGAAGAGTAAAAAAAAAACTGGGGACGTATACTGCAGCTTTGTGTGCAATACACGCCGCACCACAAATACAAAAAAAAGAGACAAACTACTTTGGCCTGTTGTCCGTTTTGCGTCGCCGTCGCGTTGCTGTGTGTTTCCGGCGTCATATATCTCTGCTTCGACACGTTTTTCATCGGTTTCTCTACCGCGACAGTGTGTTACCACCGTGTCCACATAGCGTCATTTCTACATGATTTTGATCGCTTTAGCTATAGCCTTTCTACAGCCTCGTGTTAGGAGCTTACCCATACGAGACTAGCTACTTCGTGCTCATCAGGCTGCTGCCGTTTGCGCAATCTTGTGCCTGTTCGTCGAGCCCGTGCTAGCATCTCTCTTGTGCATTGCAACACGAGCTACTGTGCGTTGTCACTTTTATCTCTTGAGCTCTTTTTTTCAGAGTTGCTTTGCCTCGCTTATCTCCACCGTGTGTGTTTCGTGGGTCTTATCATACGATCAGCACTAGGACTTATTTGCGGTGTACTTAGGATACCATACCTACAGCTCCACCATATATTCCTGGTTTGTCGTGTGATCGCTCTTATACCCTCGATATTCACTTCTTCACATCAGTGCATTGGTCGTTTATCCGATTTGGTAAGCATCGCTATTCACCTTGGAATGGTAAGATTCACCTTTTCTTGTCAATTTTGAGTGCGTAGAGTGTTTCACCATATATACATATTTGTTGCTGCACTAATTATGGCAGATGATGTTATGGATACTGTGAAGGCTGGCAGATATCATTTTTTCCGCCACAGATATTGTAGTGCCACTTTTTGGGAGGAAGAACGTGGAAACTTTGACGGTGATGGGCTCTTTCACCATGGTGTGATGATTGGAGGTAGATGTGCTGCAACCACCATTGACCACATCTCTACCATCAATTTAATCAGCATTGAGGTCGTCGAGATGTTGCACCTAGCCACACGTGCTAGTCCAGCGCCATACCTCTTGTGTTCCTCATATGGCACCTTGCTGATTTCACACATAGCTGACGTTCCTATTACTTATGGAGGGCATACCGAGGTTGTTCATTGTGGTGTATCCCCGATGCCACTTGACTCTTGTCACATTCTTTTGGGGTATCCTTGGTTCCACAGCTATCACGCTCAGCCTTGTCATAATAGGCCTACAGTTTCTTTCAAGTGGAATAAGCAGCGGTGTGGTTGGCTACGTCTAACAGCTGACCAGTTTCATAAGAATCATCTTCTTCGCAAGGAGAGGACAAAGGAGTTCTGCTTGTCGCCTAAGCACAAGGTCATGATGGATGGTGGTATTCCCATTATTTGCCATCTTGACCATGGTGTGCTTCACAACCCATGTGAGAATGAGAACCACATAGCCAAATTGAGTGAGAGTGTTATAAAAAGTGAGTTGTGTGATTCCACCAAACGTGAGGTTGAGAGTATGCACTTTGAGAGTATGAGAAAAAATCAAAACACAAGAGTAGTCGACGATAGGATATGTGAGGATATTTCAACTAATGTAACTTTGTCTACTCCTAGTGTTGTTTCTTGTGATATGCAGGTTGCTTTTGAAGAAAGGGAGCCGCCTATTTTACAACCTGCATCACCGGTTTGTGCATTATCACTTGAGGAGGATATTCCCGTGCCTACTTCTTCTAAGGAGCATGTCATTGACATAGGTACTGATTTGGAACCAGAACCAGCAGATATGGATAATATTTGTGAGTCTACTCCTTTGCTGGTTCCTTCTAGTGATTTATCTTGCACTAATGTTTCAGCACCATGTGATAATTTGATTTCGAATTTTGATCATGTGGTAGTGCTGACACATAAGGAAGTACTTGCTAGAATACCATCGAATGACATTGTGTATTCCATCATGCTAAAAGAACCTCTTAGTTTGCGTTGTGCTATGAATAAGATTTCTGAAATTTCATATTTGAATTCTAGCACACATGCCTATTGCTTCATGTTTTACTTGATTGGTGAATATAGCATGAATGATAATTTTCTTGTTGATCACATATGCATAACTTGTGATAGAATTAATGCACTGAAACTTGATGTTCTCAGTCCTATATGCTATGTGTCGCAGTCCTTTTGTTGTGGGACACTAGATTATGTTCGAGATAGTATGCAACTATATTCTGGCCTAGTTGATCTACTACAACCAACCAACATACTTTTACCTGTGTTGGAGTGTTCTAATTCTGCTAGAATTGAATCAGATTTTTCATATCCGTTATCTTTGTCCCAACACATGCTGCATTTATATGCTACTAAAATGTACTTCACTTATAACTGCAATTTAAGTTGCTTGATGTATATTAGACATATTTTTCATGTGAACAAAAATAATACAACCTTTTATGTATACATATACTCTGCATATACTTTGTTCTTTTTGTTCCTACCACTTTCAGCTTACCCAAAGCCGAGGACGGCTTTTCTTGAAGAAAGGGAGGATGATGAGGATACAATCATGGATCATGCTGATTTTGAGTGTTTGAGCTGGAAGGAAATATTGAGTCTAATTGATGATTATTATAAGGTGAATTCTTTCCTAGTTGAAAAGAATGTCTTGATATCTCCGAATTATATACTACCTAAAAGCGATGTACTATGTTGTATTTAGGTACGTCATCTGTCAAGATATCGCCAGCGGGAGGAGAGGGAGGACGGCGATCGAGAGACAAGTGGAGATCAAGTCTGGATGAGCACGAGCACGTGATGGCGCACTAGGACTGCCTTCGACACGATGTCTACACGTCTAAGGCGCGCTATACACATGGCCTGCGTGCTAAAATTAGGCCGAACCCATATATGGGTCGGTATGTACCCGTTTGAGTCGAACCGAGTCAGTTTGGGCCCAAACCGGACATGTTTTGGGCCAGGTCTTTGCTGAGGTCGCCCGGCCACCTATAAGTAGCCCTGGGCGCCCCCTCAATTAGGGTTAGACCACGTTTAGACTAAAGATTACTTCGTTGAACTGCTGTAAGCATTCATCTGAATTCCTCGCACCAATTCATCTGGATTTGGTGTTATACTGCTGCAAGTTTAGTGTGATCTGTTGTTCCATTGGGAATCAGTAGATTGCAAACTACCGTTTCGTGGTCGACGGCTACGTGCGCAAGTGTGTGGAGTTGTGAATATCCTACAGGGTTTGAGAGCTGTTGCATTGGCATCAGGGTTCAAGCGAGGAGAGTTCATCGGTGACCCCAAGTTATTCCCGACAATCATCCGCTGCCATCATCACCATCGCATCGCTCACGAGAAGATCGGGCCACCCCATATCAGATATGATTAGCAAGAATATCCACCTGTTGGTTGAAGATGGCTACTGTGATATTGCGCTTGGTATGGTTTGCTGCTGCTGCTCGTTGTTGGTGCAGTGGTGGCTGCTCTTGGTGATCTGCCCTTCTCCTCCTTGGTCAGTTCCTGGCTACTTGCCCTTCTCCTCCTGGGTGGCTCCTAGCTGCTTGCCCTTCTACTTCTGGTCAGGGACTACTCCACCTTGCCACCTTCTTCAGCTTCGAGGGATTAATCCCTGCTTTGGTGTGTCGAATGGAGTGTTGGTGCTGAGTGAAAGAACGGTGGTGTTCTTTCTAGGTTGTGGTGCTGGTCGACTGGTCCCGCCTTCCCTGGCCGTGCTCATCTCCTCCAGCTACTGGCTCAGCTGGGCTGCTGTGGTGTTGCCAGCAGGTCTCTCTCAGTCCAGTGACTGAGCTGCTTGTGTGCTGCGTGCCTGTGTGTGTCACTGTTTCGATCTCATCCACTTCCTGGACGTGCTGTGAAATTTGGTTTGGTACCCAAGTGCTTTGTACCCAAGTTTTTAACAGAACAGATGCATCACTTGATCAAAAATACTCCGTGATGAAATTGGCAAGATCATTTGCCAAAGTCTGAGAGTAAAACTAACTCTAACCCCTTTTCTTCTGTTTAATTGTCTTTGTTTGATGTTTATTTTGCAGATTGTGAAATCAAGATGAAGATCATGAAGACACATGTAGTTAGCTTAAGTTTAGATTCCTTTTCAGTTTTCCATCATGTAATTATTTTCCTGTATCAAATAGTTGTAAAGACCTTGTATTATTGTACCATATCAATAAAATATTATTTCTGTTTATTCTATATTCTACTTTTAGTTTTGGTTTTCCAACTCAATAAAGTTGAGTTGATTAATTATAATTGTGCATTTTAATTATTAATTCTATAATTACAATTATTCAATATTATACAAAACTCTTAAACAAATAACATCAAGAGATCATCACTAAGCCCATAACAATCCAGATAACATCTACCTCATCATGTTATCGAGATAGAGACTTTGCTCACTCCGGTTTTAGAATTTGTGAAAAAATTATCCAGATTTTAGGATGCATGAATGCACATAGGTCCTAATTCTACCCTTCGTTGTACCTAAACGCTGGGACATTACATGCATTCCCTCGAGGAGGCAGCGGTGAAATACAAAACACAGAAATAGAGACTGTTCCAGTGAAGATTGGAGGGGGAAACACTATCGGAGTCGCCCCCAGTCGCTTCTCCAACGTAACCACAATCGACACCGCCATGAAGAGGGAGTAGTCCACCTCTAGACTATAGGTTTGTAACAGTAGCTTGATCTATTTCTCTCTTATGCTTTAATGTTTAGATGTCGTATGAGCTGCCCAACATGATTATGGCCCATATTATGCAATTACTATGTGGTGGATCTTTATTTTATTGGATGATCTATGCGATATGATATGTTATTATGTTCTTGATGTATTACTAGATGCATATTGTTACCCCGTTCTTTATTACTTGTTTTGATCCAACTTGTATGCGAGAGCGCGAGAGGGGGATGGTGTGCATTATATGGGTAACTAGGTAGTAGTAGTGAATTGTGATAGAATTCATGATCTGCTATGGTTTTTACCAATCCACAGTTACCTCACTAGGGATAAAAAGAATGCATGTCTTATAATTTCTTAGTGACAGCTGAGAATTCCAAGTGAAATTCATAGACATAGTCCTATTGTAATATGTCCAAGCGGTAGCATATTTGTGTTCAACGGAGTCCAAAGCAGAGACAGAGGGGGGCCAACAGGCAGGCACACCATGGGGTGGCGCGGCCTACCCCTGGCCTGCGCCACCAGGTGGTGTGGCCGCCTGGCCCACCTCCTGACGCTGCCCTTCTGCCTATATATTCTCCTCGGCGAGAAAACCCTAAGGCCCGATCAATTTTCTAGAAAACATACTGCAAGCCGTCGCCATCATCGACGGGAGATCGGGAGGGTCCAGAAGCTCTTCCCGGCACCCTGTCGGAGAGGGGAATCACTACTGGAGGCATTCTTCATCACCATGCCTGCCTCCGGAGTGATGTGTGAGTAGTCTACCTTGGACTACGGGTCCATAGCAGTAGCTAGATGGTTGTCTTCTCCTCCATGTGCTTCATGTTTAGATCTTGTGAGCTACCTATCATGATCAAGATCATCGTTGTGTAATTCTACATATTGTGTTTGTTGGGATCCGATGAATATTGAGTACTATGTCAAGTTGATTTATTGATTTATCATCTCTATGTTGTTTATGATCTTGCATGCTCTCTGTTGCTATATCTTGGCCACGTAGATGCTAGTGACTCCAAGAGGGAGTATTTATGCTCGATAGTGGGTTCATGCCTCTAGTAATCTGGGGGAGTGACAGGAACCTCTAAGGTTGTAGATGTGATGTTGCTACTAGGGAGAAAACAACAATCTTGTGTTCAAGGACATTCGTATTGTTTACATTACACACTTTGCTTAAGACAATAATCTGTTGCTTGCAACTTAATACCCAACGGTTGCTCGGATGACATCCGGCGGGTGGATTATTAGTCATAGATGCAGTTGGATTATGGTCTATGTATTATGTTGTAATGCCCAAGTGAATCTCATAGTGATCCTCATGACATGTGCATGCTTTCTTTATTCTGTCAGTTGCCCAACTATAATTTGTTTACCCAACATGTTATTTATCTTATGGAGAGAGACCTCTAGTGAACTGTGGACCCCAGTCCATTCTTTTACATTCTTATTACCGTTTACTATTTGATGAGGACATCCCTACTGTTGATACAAGCACTACACATCCTCATGTACAAGGACCTCTCACTAGAGCTCGTGCTAGGCAACTAAATTATCAGGTACTTTCGTTTCTCGGAACCTTTCCTAATATACATGAGAATATGATGCAGCCTAAATCAGACGTACTTGTGTTACTTAGGAATGATGGATTAGCATGGACGAAAGGGACAAGCACTGGAGAATGGTCATCCATGGAGAGGGCAACAAGCATATGATCTAGGAAGAAGACGCTGCAAGTGGAGAATTCAGGACATTGAAGCAGCCATGAGCAAGGATGGATGCATGGACGAAATATTCAAGATTACAATTAGTAATTTTCATCCATAGCCTTTTAAGGGTGCTGCGACACCTTATTTTATGGGCCAGACCCATGTATTTTCGAAGTGGACCACTTAAGGTTTTTTATGAGTCCATATGTGAGGAGGAAAGCCCAACTAGGGCCTGTTTCGGCCACCCCTACCAGGGTGGACGAAAATCCCTGCCTCTCCTCCTCATATACTCCCACCCAGCTGTGGTGACCCAACATACCACTGCATGTTGTAGTATGCAAGTTGTTGACATAACACTCGTGAAGTATCAATTCTCAAATATTACATCCCTCAGAGTGGTACAACAGAAACATAGCGGTCTTTTATTCAAGCACTTAATATTACAAGCCACAATGTTACAAAGGACTCCAGTTCCTCCTCGGTCCAAAGAGGAACACTAGTAGGTTCTACTTTGATGCTACAAACCTTAACTAGGACTAAAAGTAGAAGACTAAACATGATATCTTACTCAAGTCACTTTATTCCATAGGGTTCGGTGCGACTCAAGCTACTACTCTAAACTACTAGTTGTCGGCCTCCTCCTCGGTTCCTTCGCTGCTGCCATAGGCGATGGTGTAGTCCACGCCTTTGACTCCACCGGAAAGGTCCGGCTCCTCATAGTAGACCTCTTCAATGTCCTCCAATGATCCTTCAATTTCCTCGTACTGGCCTCCGAGTCTAAGCAAGGGTTAAGAGGGAATGGGGTGAGTAACGAGCGTTACCCAGCAAGTTCATTTAACAGTATAGAGGTGTTTGATGCACTAGCTACGACCGTAGACTCAAAAGTCTTAGGTCAAATGCAATTTTCATAATCATTTCTTCAAAGATTGCTTTTATTCAAAGAACTATGTCTGTCTGTCTTCATAGGTTGATTAGAGCTTCGATGGGCTCCTTTCCTGCCGCGTTCGTAGCTCCTTCCCGGAACATGGAGTATCTTGATACTTTCTTACACTCTGCAGAGGTGGTCACTTGTACCCATAAGAGATCAAAGCCTTGCTGCACAATCGGGCGTACTTTCCCATCCATACTTCTTTTGTATGGGGCCCAGTCAATGATCCAAGCTAATCACAGTCCTCCTCCACGACCTCGCGTACCAACCCGTTATGTAAATACCGGTAAGAGCCTTTACCTAAGTTTATGGGCCTTTACTCCTTACCAGCCCTGGCTTTAGGACTTATTCTCCCATTTTTTGGGTTTTTACCTCTACCAGCTTAATTACAATCCATCATAGACCAATTAGCAAGTCTGTCCCCCCCCTATATCCATAGGTAGACCGGCAGGAATCCCACATCCCCCCTTTACTCTACAGATAGACCAGGCTAGACAACCCTCTACTACTAATCTGTTGATATGCGAGAGGAAGTCGGTACAGCTGACTTCTCCGTCCCATTCCAGATCTTATGGTTGACCGTTATTTACGGCGCTAGAATCACTGGCGACATTTGTTATTAATTCCTAGGTGAACTTTCCCATTGCAGTGGGACCTCCACCATACTCATGCCATGGCCCCACTGCCCACCATCCTAGGGCAACAACCATTGCGGTCAAAACCACTACTTCATATTATTTATGAAGAAAGAACCTTTTGCTTTTAAATGCAGTAATAATAATACCACAGGTATATTTGCAAGTAATTTACTAAAATTAAACAAAAGGTATGAGCAAGAGTGAACTTGCCTGCAAACTACAAGGTAGTGCAGTTGGATTTGTTGAAGTGACCCGGGACCTCGGGTTCTGAAAATTAGCATCATTGTCCGGTAAGGGCAATGGTTAAAGATCCAAAAAATGCATGCTTTATGGTGTGTGTTCCATTTTTATCCCCCTGAAGTGACTTATTCAATTGCTGGCTTTTATATATTCTTTTTATGATTTTAAAGAATATATGTTAATAGTATCTTCATTCAAGAATATTCATCAAATATTCTTGAATGGAGTTTATTTTAGAGAGTTAAGAATTTTAACTAGATTTTTCTTAAATATCTCACAAGTTTAAATATTTTTAGAAAAACCATATAAATTCTTTTTCTTATGCACAATTAACTCATATGATTATTTTATACTCCAAGAAATCTCAAAATTCCTAGAAGGACTAAAAATAGTTACTGGTTATTTTTAGTTATTTTTAGATAATTTTTTGGAGTTGTTTTGAGCCAATTAGAGTTTTTCTAGAGTTTTTAGTTATTTTAAATAAAAGAAAATCGGCTGATAGCCTGGGCCCACTGGTCAGGTCAACCCGAGTGGGTTAGACTGGACCAGCCCGGCCCAGCCAGCCGCGCGCCCCTCTCTCACTCGATCCTAACCCTAACTCTAATTTCTTCCTCTCTCTGGCGACTGTGAGTCGCCGACGACTTCGCCGCTCGATTCCGGCGAGCTCCGGCGGTGTCCACCATCGCCGTGTGGGGCATTCACTCCGCCCCCTTGCGCTCCCCCTTTTGACCATGGGGATCTGTCGGTTCGCCTCCATTCGTCGCCTTCACCTCCGCTCATCGCCCCAGTTGAGCTCGCCCCCGTGCTGCTCGATCCGCCCTGGCTCGGACTTGCTAGGGCTTCTGCTCCTTCTTCTTGGTGTCCTCTGCTAGATCTCTGTCGCCATCGCCGGTTGGAAGGCATTCCTGCAACCTCAGTGTCTCCCAGGTGTGGTGCTGTGGTGGTCGCTTGGCCGTGGGCAAGGTGCTGCTCCTCATCGTCATAGCCCACTGGATGGTGGCGCTGTGCCGCCACAACCGTGGCTGCGTCGATAGTGTCGCCGCCCTAGTCTTCTTCCAGCCTACTGTGAGCTCACCTGGTGAGTTCCCCCTATCTCCTTTGTCTCTGTGTTCATTGTGTTGGTGGCCTGGCTAGTGAGCTAGGCATGCTTGCCTACTGCAACTATGTTGTGCTTGAGCTTGTGATGAGATCCTAGAATTTCTATGCTGGCCATTACTTGTTGTTGCTGTTAGATTCAGTGAACTATTCAGTCAAGAGTTTCTGAACTGAATATGTGAGGTTCAGTTAGCTTGCTCCCTCTATGATGACTGGCTTGATTATATACTGTATGCCTGCTGCTACTATTAGTTTCAGTTAAGTATTCAGTTAAGAATTTCTTAACGGAATATTCAAAGTTTAGTTAGCTTGCTTTAGCTGTGGGAATAGCTTGATGATCTGCTTGTATGCTTGCTATTCAGTAACTATGTGATGCTATCTGAATTGAATGGTTGCAGTGTTTATCTGTTGTCAGTTTGATAGGGTAAAGGTGCCCGATCTTTCGATGAGACGATAACTATCGATTATGGTGGAGGTTGACGTTGACGATCCGACTACAAATGTGTGAGACGTTGCGCCTTAGCAATCGATACACCAACTTCCGAGGCTATTGATCACACCAGAGCTAGATCAACCTGATCACGAAGATCAATCCCTGCAAGCAATCGAAGAACCAGCAAGAATTATAGATGCAATCAAGATATTGCGAATATAGATGAAGGCTTTATTGAAGAGGTGGGATTCTATCTGTGCGTAGTACAAAAGGTCGGTTTGACACTTGTGCCTATGGCGAAGAGTAGCTCGTGGCTAAATCTTTAAATAAACAAAATCCGAGTTCTAATGACGGCTAGGAGGAGGTATATATGAGGGAAAGGGCAGGGATTTTCATACAACCCTAATGGGCCATCCGAAAATAACCCTAGATGGTCCCTTTTCCACTCAAACAGCCTCCAGAAAATCCCTAAAATACCTAGGACGAAAATACATGGGTTTAACCCATAAAATAAGGTGACGCAGCACCAAATAAAGCCTTGGACGAATTTTATGATTTGGTAACTTGTGAATTTCGTCCAAGCATCCTTGCATCATTATGGTGGCTTCAAAGTTCGGAAATCTTCATTTGCAGCATCATCCTGAATCCTCACACGATTGCTGCCATCATCTCCATGCATGATCATGCTCCAATGCTTGTCCCTCTCATCCATGCTAGGCCCATCATTCCTAAGTAACATAAACACATCTGATTTAGGCAGCATCATATTCTCATGAATATTAGGAATAGTTCCTAGAAATGAAAGTACCTGATAATTTAGTTGGCGTGCACGAGCTCTTGTGAGAGGTCCTTGGAATTGTGGAATATGAGGAAGTGTGGTTGTAGGTGCAACGGTTGTATCAACCGTAGGGATGTCCTCATCATCCTCCCCTTCTTGAATTGAAGTCGTCCTCGATCCAATCTCATCTTCTTCTCCAAAATATGGTTTCAAATCTGCAATGTTAAATGAAGGACTTACCGTGCCCATCTCTGCAGGAAGCTCAAGTTTATATGCATTATCATTCATTAGCATGTTTTGGATTAGATTTAGAAGTACTTGAAGAAGGCATAAGTTCCTTGGCAACAATCTGATTTTCGCTCAGCTTTTCCCCCTCATTATGTGCTCTACTAGCTCTAGCAAGATCATCTTTTAAAATACTTTCAAGAGACATGGGAAGAAACACAATTTTCTTATCATTATGAACAAGAGAATTGATATGGGGTGGCCTGATCTTCTCGTGAGCGATGCGATGGTGATGATGGCAGCGGATGATTGTCGGGGATAACTTGGTGTCACCGATGAACTCTCCTCACTTGAACCCTGATGCCAATGCAACTGCTCTCAAACCCTGTAGGATATTCACGACTCCACACACTTGCGCACGTAGCCGTCGACCACGAAACGGTAGTTTGCAATCTACTGATTCCCAATGGAACAACAGATAACACTAAACTTGCAGCAGAATAGCACCAAATCTAGATGAATTGGTGCAGAGGAATTTAGATGAATGCTTATGGCAGTTCAACGAAGTAATCTTTAGTCTAAACATGGTCTAACCCTAATTGAGGGGGCGCCCAGGGGTACTTATAGGTGGCCGGGTGTCCTCAGCGTTGACCTGGCCCAAAACCAGCTTGGTTTGGGCCCAAACTGACTCGGTTCGACTCAAACGGGTACATACCGACCCATATATGGGTTCGGCCTATTTCTGGCACGCAGGCCATGTGTGTAGCACGCCTTAAAAAAATGTGTAGACATCGTGTCGTAGGCAGTCCTAGTGCGCCATCATGTGCTCGTGCTCATCCAGACTTGATCTCCACTTGTCTCTCGATCGCCGTCCTCCCTCTCCTCCCGCTGGCGATATCTTGACAAATGACATACCTAAATACAACATATTATATTGCTTTAGGTAGTATATAATTCGGAGATATCAAAACATTCTTTTCAACTAGGAAAGAATTCACCTTATAATAATCATCAATTAGACTCAATATTTCCTTCTAGCTCAAACACTCAAAATCAGCATGATCCATGATTGTATCCTCATCAACCTCCCTTTCTTCAAGAAAAGCCATCCTCGGCTTTGGGTAAGCTGAAAGTGGTAGGAACAAAAAGAACAACGTGTACGCAGAGTATATATATACATAACATGTTGTATTATTTTTGTTCACATGAAAAATATATCGACCATACATCAAGCAATTTAAATTGTAGGTATAAGTGAAGTACAAAGAATCATCATAATGGTGAAAAACAAAGAGATATATAGTCTTGTTGTTCAATATTAAATTCAGTTTTCGCAAAAAAGACCGATGATCAAATTTATGATGAATAAGGTCAAACAAGTCCAAAACATGTGAAAACAAAATTGGTTTATGCCATGCCTCAGCTGTGCTACTTGGATTAGTATGAACAAGTGATGAACGGACACAATAGTATTCAGTGATGTGTGCATGAACATTATGTCCTGTAGGTAACATGCAACTCAATGTGCTAATATAAGTGAAGTAGGGATCAGTAGCACACGTAGGCAACAAATTGTGGAACAAACACAATGAATTGAACCAATTTGATGGCAAACTAGCAATATTAGAGCAACCCAACATATCAAGTTTTGTGGGCTGAAACACTTCAACTAGACCAGAATGCATCAAACTATTTCAAACATAATCTAGTGTCTCACAACAAAAGGACTGCGACACATAGCATATAGGACTGAAAACAGCAAGTTTCAGTTCATTAATTCTATCACAGGTTATGCATATGTGATCGACAAGAAAATTATCATTCATGCTATATTCACCAATCAAGTTAAACATGAAGCAATAGGCATGTGTGCTAGAATTCAAATATGAAATTTCAGAAATCTTATTCATAGCACAACGCAAACTAAGAGGTTCTTTTAGCATGATGGAATACACAATGTCATTCGATGGTATTCTAGCAAGTACTTCCTTATGTGTCAGCACTAGCACATGATCAAAATTCGAAATATGCAAAGTATCACATGGTGCTGAAACATTAGTGCAAGATAAATCACTAGAAGGAACCAGCAAAGGAGTAGACTCACAAATATTATCCATAGCTGCTGGTTGTGGTTCCAAATCAGTACCTATGTCAATGACATGCTCTTCAGAAGAAGTAGGCACTGGAACATCCTCCTCAAGTGATAATGCACAAACCGGTGATGCAGGTTGTAAAATAGGCGGCTTCCTTTCTTCAAAAGCAACCTGCATATCATAAGAAACAACACTAGGAGTAGACAGAATTACATTAGTTGAAATATCCTCACATATCCTATCATCGACTACTCTTGTGTTTTGATTTTTTGCTCATACTCTCAAAGTGTATGCTTTCAACCTCATGTTTGCTGGAATCACACAGCTCAGTTTTTATAACACTCTCACTCAATTTGGCTATGTGGCTCTCAATCTCACATGGGTTGTGAAGCACACCATGGTCAAGATGGCAAATAATGGGACTGCCACCATCCATCATGACCTTGTGCTTACGCAACAAGCAGAACTCCTTTGTCCTCTCCTTGTGAAGAAGATGATTCTTATGAAACTGTTCAGCTGTTAGATGCAGCCAAGCACGTCGCTGCTTATTCCACTGGAATGAAACTGTTGGCCTATCACGACAAGGCTGAGCGTGATAGGTGTGGAACCAAGGATAACCCAATAGAATGTGACAAGAGTCAAGTGGCATTGGGGATACACCACAACGAATAACCTCGGTATGCCCTCTGTAAGTAACAGGAACGTCAGCGATGTGTGAAATCAGCAAGGTACCATATGAGGAACGCAAGAGGTATGGAGCTGTACTAGCACGTGTGGCTAGGTGTAACGTCTTGACGACCTCAATGCTGATTAAATTGATGGTAGAGATGTGGTCAATGGTGGTTGCAGCACATCTATCTCCAATCATCACACCATGGTGAAAGAGCCCATCACCGTCAAAATTGCCACGTTCTTCCTCCCAAAAAGTGGCACTACAATATCTGTGGCGGAAAAAATGATATCTGCCAGCCTTCACAGTATCCGTAACGTCATCTGCCATAATTAGTGCAGTAACAAATATATATATATGGTGAAACACTCTACTCACTCAAAACTGACAAGAAAAGGTGAATCTTACCGTTCCAAGGTAAATAGCGATGCTTACCAAATCGGATAAACGACCAATGCACTGATGTGAAGAAGTGAATACCGAGGGTATAAGAGCGATCACACGACAAACCAGGAATATATGGTGGAGCTGTAGGTATGGTATCCTAATTACACCGCAAATAAGTCCTAGTGCTGATCGTATGACAAGACCCATGAAACACACACGGTAGAGATAAGCGAGGCAAAGCAACTCTGAAAAAGAGCTCAAGAGATATAAGTGACAACGCACAGTAGCTCGTGTTGCAATGCACAAGAGAGACGCTAGCACTGGCTCGATGAACAGGCACAAGATTGTGCACACGGCAGCTGCCTGATGAGCACGAAGTAGCTAGTCTCGTATGGGTAAGCTCCTAACACGATGTTGTAGACAGGCTGTAGCTAAAGCGATCAAAATCGTGTAGAAAGTACGCTATATGGACACAGTGGTAACACGCTGTCACGGACCGCGCGGCAGAGATATACGATGCCGGAAACGCACAGCAGCGTGACGGCGACGCGAAACGGGCGGCAGGCCAGAATAGTTTGTCTTTTTTTTAATAGGTGCGGCGTGTGCAGGCACGTCCCCTATTTTTTTCGCTTTGTTTTTTTTTTTTTGCTAAATCAAATGTGGGCCTAACTGAGTCGGGCCGATCTCGCGCCGGACCACAGAGGACGTCTGGGGTCGGGCGCCCCTGTCCAGCGCTAGCGACACTAGCGTCCCGCTCGACCACAGAGATGGTCTGAGGTCGGGCGCGGGGATCGCTGGGCGTTTGTTTCTTTTTTTTCTTTTTTTTCAAAATAGCGATCGATGCCAGACTCTAGTCTCGATTTTTCAAAGCAGATCGAGCAGGAAAGCAGATCGAGCAGGTGCCGTACTCGTGGCCACACTGGACTCCAACGATGGATCCGATCTGCTTTTTTTTCTCTACTAGCGATCGGTGCCAGGGCTTGCTCAATGCGAGGAACTCCAAGAAAATGATCTGAACTGTGGCCACGCTGGACTCCCAGCGAGGGATCCGATCTGCAGGCGACCCTCTTTGTTTTTTTTTGTGACTTTTGCGATGGGATCAAACAAACCGAGTTCTTTCACGAACAGGCCATAGAACCAGGGAAGAAGGCGATGATCAGCGATACTTCAAACGAGATCCAAACTTAAGCAGTTCAACGAAATAATCTGTAGTCTAAACGTGGTCTAACCCTAATTGAGGGGGCACCCAGGGGTACTTATAGGTGGCCGGGCGTGCTCAGCGTTGACCTGGCCCAAAACCAGCTTGGTTTGGGCCCAAACTGACTCGGTTCGACTCAAACGGGTATATACCGACCCATATATGGGTTCGGCCTATTTCTGGCACGCAGGCCATCTGTGTAGCGCGCCTTAGATGTGTAGACATCGTGTCATAGGCAGTCCTAGTGCGCCATCATGTGCTCGTGCTCATCCAGACTTGATCTCCACTTGTCTCTCGATCGCCGTCCTCCCTCTCCTCCCGCTGGCGATATCTTGACAAATGACATACCTAAATACAACATAGTATATTGCTTTAGGTAGTGTATAATTCGGAGATATCAAAACATTCTTTTCAACTAGGAAAGAATTCACCTTATAATAATCATCAATTAGACTCAATATTTCCTTCCAGCTCAAACACTCAAAATCAGCATGATCCATGATTGTATCCTCATCAAGAATACTAATTTGTGCTACCATAGTGTATAGAATTTGTATCAAATTGCCATGGTCTACCAAGTAAAAGAGCACATGCTTGCATAGGAACAACATCACACTCAACATAATCAGCATATGCAGCAATAGTAAAATGCACACGAACTGTACGTGTTACCTTAACCCTGCCGCTGTTATTAAACCATTGAATGTGATAAGGACGAGGATGGGGTCATGTCATAAGAGAAAGCTTTTCAACCATCTCCATGCTCGCCAAGTTGTTGCAGCTCCCTCCATCAATAATAATGCGAATACAGCGATCTTTAACCACGCCCTTGGTATGGAACAGATTATGGCGCTGGTCGGGCTCGGCCTTGGTAATTTGTGCACTCAAGACTCGCTGTGCAACTAAACTCGGGTATTGCTCCGCATGTTCCGCAGCCATAAATTCAGAATCTTGCTCCGTGGGTGCTGCAGCACATTGCTCATCAGATGCAATAAGAGCCAAAGTATCTTCATCATAATCATTGGCGGAGTCGTATCCACCATCCTCACGAGCAATCATCACACGGGAGGAGGCACAATCACGTGCAAAGTGACCAATTCCACCACATTTGCGGCACTGAATTTGGCTGGACTTGCCCGTAGATGCCATGGAGGACGCAGCACTCGGGGCTGGTGCCATAGTAGTCTTCCGTGCAGCAAACGGAGGTGGTGTAGATGCTGCAGATCGCGTGGATGTGGTCGCTGGAGGTGTAGGTGCAGCAGCCCATGACGCCAAAGTCGGTGATCTCCAAGTAGAACGCCCTGCAGAATAATTAGTTTGTGTCGCTTCGCGTCGATCCTGCACTTTACATTCAGCATTGCAAGCAAGATGGAACAAACGGGTAATAGTGTGACAAGATTTATATCTAAGAATGGTCTGAATTTCCTTATTTAACCCGCCTATGAATCGTGCCATTAAAGCTTCATTATCCTCCTCTATACCACAACGCAGCATGCCAGTTTGCAACTCCTGATAGTAATCCTCTACAGAATTTTTGCCTTGATCTAGACGTGCTAATTTGGTAAGCATGGAACGCTGATAATATGGTGGAACAAAACGAATACGCATAGCATGTTTTAAAGCATCCCACGTAGTGATTGGATTAGCATGATTAGCACGACAGTATTCAGACCACCATATGGAAGCGAAACTAGTGAACTCACAAGTAGCAGCACTAACACGTCTATCCTCGGGATAATTTAAGCATGCAAAATGCTGGTCTAATTCTAATTCCCAAGAGAGGTATGCATCAGGGTTATAGCGACCATCAAACGTAGGAACATGTAATTTCAGTTTAGCAACATGGTCATCATCACGTACCAATGGACGAGGAGGTGGCCGGCGAATGTAGGGCCTAGGATGACCAGGTGGTTGATCAACTGTGAAGTCGTCCGCGTACTCGCCCTCGTACTCATCTTCCCCATAATAATCATCCAACTGTGCATCATGGGCCTGTGTAACACCCGTAGCTCCTGCAACGCCAGCAGCAGTGCCCGCAGCAGCACCCGCAGCCGAAGTTTGTGCCGGTGGGTTGAGAACGCATTGTGCACGTCCCAAAAAGGTCGGTGTAGGAGCCACGCGAGTCGGCTGTGGAAGAGGCGCGCGAGCCGGCGGTGGTGGTGGTAGGCGTGCTAGCACCTCCTGGAATTTAGCGTCGAGTTTGGCGGTGAAGGTGGTCTCGAGTCCCTCGAGTTTCTCCATCATGTCACTAAAACGCTTGTCCACATCCTGCATATGGTCAGACAAAAGTTTGGTGACGTGAGCCTGCAAGGCTTCACCCTCCAGTGGTTGTGTCTTGGTGTTGTCTGGTGGCATGATTAGTACGCAAAAGCACAGTTATAAAATAGAGATACAACAGGAATAGGGGTGGAAAACGCTTAATCTGTCAAGCAAACCAATACTCTTACCCGTTCTTACCCTGCAGCAGGTGGCGATCAGCAACCGTCATGATCAAACTTCAGGAAGATTGAATAGAGCGATTGCCAGGTCGTGTCAATGCACGGTCGTAGAGATATGTGGAGTTGTAGGAGGCTGCGATATCTGTAGCAACAATTCAAAACAGCAATGCAACAAGTTGAATAAATGCTCAACGACGGTACCGTGCTGGCCGTAGGCTAGATCGTGCTAGAGACATGAGCCTAGGACACCAACTAGTCAATGCGCGGCAGCCAGAAGCACAAAGGAATAGCTCAAAAGAAAGATATAAGTGAAGATCACGGAAAAAGTGCTAGTTCTGAAACTTAAAAGGCCAAAAACTCACCCTTCCCTCACTTTTTTGACGATTACGAGTGACTTTGTGTACTTTTTTGAAGATTTCTGATATAACTTTTGATTCCGGACAGTTTGACAGGTCGCACGTCGAAAACGGAGTTCGTATGCAAAAGCTATGGCCAGTTGAAGTTTGCAAACAAAAACTTCCCAAAACAGCGCGACAGGGGTGGGGTGGCTGGTTCGGCCCCCATGTCCCCTCCTTTTTTTTAACTGAGAATTAGGTGCGGCATGGGGTGGCTGGTTCGGCCCCACGTCCCCTCCTCTTTTTTTCGTTGTTCTTTTTTTTGTTTTTTTAGGACGGAACAGGGAAAGAAACCCTAAGTCAGGGAAAAGGTTGTGGCGGCGGTAATGAGGGTGGGGGTGGCAGCGGTCGATGGATGCGGTGGGGATGATTATGGTGGCGATGCGGAAACGAGTGGTGGCAGTGGCTAGGGTTTTTGGTGGTGGCGGTGCGACGGTGGCGGCAAGACGTATGTGAGCAGAACTCGAAACTCTAAGGATCAAGACGCTACAGCCAGCACTCGACATGACGATGCAGACAGGAATTCAACAATGCAAATACTGAAAAGAAAAGATGCAAAGGCTCGAACTGTTTCTAGGAAAAGATCTAATCCTAATATTTTTGGCTTTCTCGTGGATTCTAGGTATGAAGATGCAATCTAGACTATGAAAACAGTAAATCTCACCGATCAACCTGAAATCTGATACCACTTGATAGGGTAAAGGTGCTCGATCTTTCGATGAGACGATAACTATCGATTATGGTGGAGGTCGACGTTGACGATCCGACTACAAACGTGCGAGACGTTGCGCCTTAGCAATCGATACACCAACTTCCGAGGCTATTGATCACGCCGGAGCTAGATCAACCTGATCACGAAGATCAATCCCTGCAAGCAATCGAAGAACCAGCAAGAATTATAGATGCAATCAAGATATTGCGAATATAGATGAAGGCTTTATTGAAGAGGTGGGATTCTATCTGTGCGTAGTACAAAAGGTCGGTTTGACACTTGTGCCTATGGCGAAGAGTAGCTCGTGGCTAAATCTTTAACTAAACAAAATCTGAGTTCTAATGACAGCTAGGAGGAGGTATATATGAGGGAAAGGGCAGGGATTTTTGTACAACCCTAATGGGCCCTTTTCCACTCAAACAGCCTCCAGAAAATCCCTAAAATACCTAGGACGAAAATACATGGGTTTAACCCATAAAATAAGGTGACGCGACACCAAATAAAGCCTTGGACGAATTTTATGATTTGGTAACTTGTGAATTTCGTCCAAGCATCCTTGCATCATTATGGTGGCTTCAAAGTTCGGAAATCTTCACTTGCAGCATCATCCTGAATCCTCACACGATTGCTGCCATCATCTCCATGCATGATCATGCTCCAATGCTTGTCCCTCTCATCCATGCTAGGCCCATCATTCCTAAGTAACATAAACACATCTGATTTAGGCAGCATCATATTTCTCATGAATATTAGGAATAGTTCCTAGAAACGAAAGTACCTTATAATTCAGTTGGCGTGCACGAGCTCTTGTGAGAGGTCCTTGGAATTGTGAAACATGAGGAAGTGTGGCTGTAGGTGCAACGGTTGTATCATCCGTAGGGATGTCCTCATCACAGTTAAATCATGTTGTTGATGATTTACTAGAGAGCTTGTGGTGGTTTGCAGCAAGTACTTGTTTACTGCTGCTAGACCTTGCTTGTGCTGATGATTAAATTTATGATGGCATTAGCAAATTTATCATGCTTAGCTTAAGCTTGCAAAGAATTGTCCAATGATAGTTCTCTGTTGATTATAATGAACTGAATCAAGTTTCAGTGATGATTTAAATTGTATCAAGCAGTCCATGCTTGAATACTCTGTTAATAGTGGATTTGCCTTGTTTCCTATAGCATGTTATACAACAGCAAGTAACTGCTATCTGTTAAGCATGATTGTGGTACCTCCCTGTGAGGTGCACAATTAGTTCTTGCTGATAAGCTAGATGGCTGATGTTTGTGCTGTTAGTGCATGCTTTGGTGGCTTCTGATCAGTGACTAAATAATATTGTTGGCCATGCTAAAATACTGATAAGAACAGAACTGCATGATGATCTTGGTCTAGCCAATGATGTATGGTCTGAGGCACTTATTATTGGTGATGCATAAATAATTGTGTTCTTTTAACTAAAGATTCCTATGATGATTATACAGAGCATTTCTCTGTAAGGAAACTATACCCCTAATCCTCCTAAGTGTTGCACTTGGTAGAAGGGTTTGGTGGTGTGGGGTTTTTATCTTGTTGTTGGTCTTGTTTATGCAAGAATCTTGATTCTTGCCATGATTTGGTTCATGATATGCAATTTTTGATGTGTACCTTGATCCCGTGCTGGCTTCTATGAGTAGCTGGTTGTGAGTGTTGGTGATGCTCTTGCTTGAGCTTGATCAAGTGCTCCTGGAGCTTGTCCTGCTCCTCCCCAGGTGGCTTTCCCTGCACCTCCTCCTTGCCTGCCCTGCACCTCCTTGGTGCTTGGCCTGCTTCTTGCTGCGGCTTGATCTTGTTTAAGTGACCATGTTTACTAAGCTTTGGCTGCTGGGTTTTGTGTGGTGGTGATAATCCCCCTGATGCTCAGCTCATGAGCAGGGTGATTTCTGTTGGTGTTGCTAGCTGTGATTGCTCACAGTGATGAGTGAACTGTGGTGTTGGTTTGCTGTGGGGTTGTGGTGGTCGACTAGGTGTTCTTGACTGTGAATCTTGATCGACCAAAACCACCTACAGTGATCTATATATACATGCTCAAGTTCTCTAGTGTCTTGACACCTCTGTGCATGCATATGGTGATTGAGCTGCTTGCTGCCTGTCTTACTGCCCGGCCAGTTTGGTCCCTGGCTGATATTTTGGCTGGTGACTCAATGGTGATAAGCTTGACTTGTTGATGATTATCAACAGTGATCCTTTAATTTTGACTGCCACTTGTATTACTGCCTTGGTGGAATTCTTCTTTTGGTTTTGCTTGCAGGTATTCAAAGAAGAATAGAAAAGAGAAGAAAGGAACGAAATTTAGTTGTAGGAATTAGTTTACTTGTCTCATTTTATTCATCATTTGTAATCTTCCTTTTTTATTCATTCCAAGATTGTAATTATTCTTTTATTCTCAGATTTTGTAAAGACAATGTATATTGTGTTGATAATCAATAAAGTCCAAGTTTTCCTTATTATAATTATTTATCCTTTCTAATGTGTCTTTTAAATTCAAATTCAAATTTCATAATTCAAAGTCAAGTTTTGAATTCATATCATACTCTTAGGTTTTAGTTATTCAATTTCATCCCTTCCCCACAAGCAATTGATCAAAAGAGGTCATGTCAAATTCTTTCGCACTTTGAGAGTTCACCATTCCCCCTTGAAGAGAGACTCAATCCCCCTTAGGTTTTAGTGATAAAAGCGTGAAAAAATCCCGTAATTTTAGATGCTATGCACAAAAGCCCTCTATTCTACCCTGGAGTTGTCCTACGTGCTGGGATATTACACCAGCCGTCATTAGGACTTGGGTTTTGTTTAGATTAAGTTTTAGCCATTGCTATACTTTGCCATAGGCACGAGCGTCGTCGAGACCTCCTGTACTATGCACTTGCAGAACCCCATGTTATCATCCCTCTGGGAGTAATACAATCTTCATATTCATCTGCAATTCTGATTGCTTAATCATTGTTCTTGCTTGTTCTTCGATTGCTAGCAGGAATAGACCCTCGTGGTCAGGTCGATCTCGCTCCCGCGTGGTCGATAGCCTCGGAAGTTGGTGTAGCGATTACTAAGCCGCAACGTCTCGCACATTTGTAGTCGTATCGTCAACATCGACCTCCACCACAAATCGTAGCTATCCGTCTCATCGAAAGATCGGGCACCATTACCCTATCACTATTTACTCGCATTATTTACTTTCTTGCAAACTACTATCTTTTACCACACGATACATTTAATCCTTTAATTACAACAAACCGATGAGATTGACAACCTCATTGTAAGTTAGGGAAAAGTACTTTGGTTGTGTTGTGTGCAGGTTCCACATTGCTGCTGGTGCAAAGCTACGCCCCAGATAAGGCGCCATATATAAATTGTCTAGAGCTGTCGCCAAGCCAGCGAGCATCAACCTTCGGAAGTTGGTTCTTTCTCCTACTAGTTCGATAAACCTCGATTTCATACTGAGGGAAGACTTGCTGTTGTGCTCATCATACCTTCCTCTTGGGGTTCCCAACTGGGTGCCTAACACGCACTATCATGCACCAACCTCAGCAAGTGTTCGACACACGTGATAAGGTGTCCGGTGGATGTGGCAACCTTGGTGGAATAGGAGCTTGGTTGCTCGGTCTTGCCTTTTCCACTCAGGTACCTAAGGCTTCCCTTGGGACTCAGGAAGCCGATGGCAGCCCAGCTCCAATTCCTGGTAGATAGTGTGGCCGATCGCCTGCCAGGATGGCGAGCCTCCATGCTCAACCGGGCCAGGCGCTTGGAGCTAGTCAGGACGACACTGGCGATAGTCTCCATATTTCCCATGATGTCTCTCGACATTTTGTTTGAGACGCTCCTCTCCATTGAGAAGATCATCCGTGGTTTCCTTTGGAAAGGCCGGAGAGATGCGCACAGAGATCACACCTTGGTGGCATGGGATAGGGTGTGCATGCCAAAGGAGCTTGGCAGTTTGGGTATGCCAAACCTCTAGTTGATGAACCTAGCACTCCGGACAGGGTTGCTTTGGTTGAGCAGAGTGGAGGCCATGAGGCCATGGAAAGAATTCGACATTCTAGTTCCCCAGTTGGTGCATGAGATCTTTGAGGCTCCTACCTCCTCTGTGGTCGGCGATGGGGCTACCACTTTCTTCTGGACTGACAAGTGGCTTCCATATGGTGCATCAAGGATCTTGCGCCCCATCTTTTTGCAAAGATCCCTAGGAGATCATCTAGGTCTCGGCTGGTGAGGGACAGCGTCACAGGTGGTTAGCTAGATGACGTTCCCCCGGATCTTGATGGCCGAGCTATTGCTAAGCTCCTGGCAGTTGCTAATCTTGTAGACGGCCTCACGGTCACGGAGGGTGTTCTGGATGTTTTCAGCTGGAACTGGGGTGCTAGGGTTTGTACTTAGCGAGATCCTATTACCGTGGCCTGCTTAGAGGGAGCATGTGGATATGGTCGGAGTCATGCAGGTGTGGCTCTCGAGGGTGCTCCCCAAGTGCATAATCTTGCTTTGGCTTGCCTTGCGTGACATGTGTTGGACGACAGATAGGTTGGAGCGTCGTGGACTGCCCCGCCCTGCAGCTTGCCCCTACTGCGATCATGTCCAGGAGTCCATTGCCCACCTACCTCTCGGATGTGTGTTCATGAGGATGGTGTGAGCCACCTGCCTGCGATGGTGGAACAAAGTGGACCATGTGCCGACTACAGATATAGGTTTTGCGGAATGGCTTCAGTCTTGGCGCGGCAGGAGAGTGGACCTTCGCGGCTACTGGACAAGTGTTGCCCTAGTTTGCTGGTACCTATGAAGACACCACAATGACATTGTATTTGAGGGTGCGCCCCCCTCAACGGTGACAGTGATCCGCAAGGTCCTTTCTAGCGGTAGAGGACGGGTGGAGTTTGCCGAGTAGTCACTTCTTTTCCTTTTTTTTTGGTTGTCCTTCCTTAGGCAGCGTGGACTTTGCATTTTAGACGTCTATATCGACCGCGTTGTAAATCGGTTTTTTAGTCCTTCTTTTATAAAATCAATACATCTATCCATGATGTATCTTTGAAATAGTATTTGTACCTCGGGTGCAATTACCTTTAAAAAAACATGAACTTACAAACGCGTAATGGTATGAACTTACAAGCGCATAAAATTTAAAAAAAAAAACTTACAAGCGCATAATAGTTCTTGGCCGGAAATGATGTGGACCAGTCGTGTCCATAAATGCAAATAAAAAGAAACGTGCTTAATTATTTATTACTCCAGAATCATGAGGCCTAGCGGACTCCATTATTGCAGCAGGCGGTGCGAGTCAAAGAACGGAGATGCGCAGGATCATGCCTAGCTGGTGAACATAGCTGGAAACATGAATGTTTGAACAAAAATTAAGGAAACCGATGGGGGAAAAGGGTAGGAGACATGTCAGCTGATTTGCTGTCGCTCGTCGAGATCCACGGTTCCACGCGCGCGTGGCGTGTCGGGTGAGGCCGCGCCGCCCGCGCGTGTGCCCGCAACACTGTCCCGTGCCATGGCAAATGGATTAGACCGGGCCGGTCCCCTGCCATCAACATCGTCGTCAACATCGCCGGGCGATTTAGACAAAAATAACCCAAACTTGAAACGATTTCAAATAATAAACCATCGGCCAAACTATTTCAAAAAAATAACCTCTTTTTGCTTCACCATTCACGGTGGCGAAGCAGGTAAGCGTGCGTCGCCAGGGGGAGTGGCGAGGCGGTGGAGTGCGTCGCCACTCACGGTGGCGAAGCAGGTTAGCATGCGTCGCCACGAACGGTGGCGAAGCACAATGGCCTGCTTCGCCACTCTCAGTGGCGAAGCACTTTAGGGTTAGGGTTTGGAGCCCAGCCCCGAGCTGGCCTCCTCACTCACTTCCTCCCTCATCTCTTCACAGCAAAGGCGGCTGCTCTCTCTTCCCCTCTCAATCCTCCCACCCAAAACCACCCAAATCGAAGCTTTTCTCCGTGGATTTCTCCTTCCCCAAGTCTCCTAAGGTACTCTCCATCATTTCCCATTGATTTGACCCATAGGAATTTGCATATTTGGTTTTGAATCCCCAAATCTAGGAAACCCTAGAAATATTGATTCACCCAAATTGCATTGTTGATTCTTGTTAATTTGGTCAATGTTGGCTTGTATGATGTGTATGAAGTATTTTAGTGTAGATTGGTAGGTTAGGGTAAGGGTTTGTGAGGTTAGGGTTTGTTGTTATGTTAGGGTTAGGGTTAGGATTTTCTTGTTATGTTAGGGTTAGGGTTAGGGTTTTATTGTTATGAAGTATGATGTGTTAGTAAATATTGGCATAGGTACTTATTAATTTTTTTACCTTATTGTTGATATAAAAAATTAGGTATGGCAAGAATTGTTCATGTTCATCATGTTGACAAGGAAGCATATTTGAAAGGCAATATAGAGCCCGACCCGGATGAGCTTGACTTGGTGTTCGAGCGTACTCCTACGTACGCCGAGGTCTTGGAACAAGTTAGAATAGAGTTGAATTGGATGGACCCTAGTGATGTTGTTGAGTTGGAAGGTAGGCACAACGCCGGATTTGGCATGCACTTCCGTTGGAAGATAATGCGTATCAACTCCGAGCAACGTTGGGGTGCATATAAGGAGGTGGTGGCCGAATCTCTCAACAAGGCTCTTGAGTTATTTGCCACCAAAAAGGTTGGTGGTACTTTGTATGTGGACTTGAACCGGAGAGCCTCCCGGGTTGATGCTAGGAATTCTCCACCGAACCACCAAGAAGAAATGACGGATGGAAGTCCAATTTCAAAGGAGGACGAAGCATTGGAAGAGGAGGATGATGAGTGCGGGGATGATGACAATGATATTGAGCTTCATGACCATAATGTTGGAGATTTGGATATGTACTATACGTAAGAAAACATGGACCATGACATCCCGTACTCGCCATGCTATGCATCGGACTCGGATGACGATGGTCCCGAAGAAGAAGTTGATGAGGAAGGGTTCACGGCCAATGAGGCCGAAGTCCACGAGGAGGTATTGGGGCGAGATCATCGGATACCATTGTTCCGTGATCTTAGTCTCGTGGATGAAGCCACGGTTGACGGCGGCGAGGGTATAGTGCTTGGACCAAGGCCTACTTCTTACCGGGATGGCAATCACGAGAGTAATGGTATATCAAAAGGCTTGATGTTCAAAACCTTGCTAGAATTTAAACAATGGATCAAGGACTTCTCGGTTAAGTATCATCGTCCCTATACGGTGCTTCACTCAGACGTGAAGAAGCGCTACACTGTTAAGTGCGAGGAGGATCGATGTCCTTGGATTGTGCGTGCAAGACCATGGAAGGGAGGACCCGAGTGGCGCATAACAAGTTGTGTGCCAACTCACATGTGTCGCCGAAAGAGGGTGGATGGCAAAGCAGTAAAGCACGATCACCGACAACTCACCTCTGAGTTCATCGCATATAGACTTTCCAATCAAATCTCGTCACTTCCAACAATGAGCATCAAAACAGTCATGGAGCTTGTGAAAGCTCTCTTTCACTATGATGTGAAATACGGCAAGGCATGGAAAGCAAAGCAAGCTGCATTCAGGATGTTGTATGGTGATTGGGAAGAAGCATACAACCGAATTCCTCGGTTGTTGTTAGCAATGGCCGATGCAAACCCGGGCATAGTTCATGTGGTAGAGCCTTATGGACAGGAAACAAGGATTTACAATGGAAGAACTGTCCGAGTATTTGGCCGTGCATTTTGGGCTTTCCAGCAATGTGTGAAAGCTTTCGAGCATTGTAGACCGGTAATCTCCGTTGATGGCACATTTTTGACCGGGCAATATAGGGGGACTCTCTTGGTTGCAATAGCAAATGATGCCAACAACCGTTTGGTTCCTTTGGCATTTGCTTTCGTTGAGGCGGAGAACAACAATAACTGGCAGTGGTTTTTTCACCTTTTGAGGACCAAGGTATTACCGCCACAAAGGGAAATTTGTGTCATCTCAGATCGACATCAAGGAATTCTCGCAGCTGTAAATATTGAAATGGCAGGGCATGCTCCTTTGCACCATAGATGGTGCATGAGGCATTTCTGTTCAAACTTCTATAGGGCATGTGGCAGCAAGGAGTTGACTGATGATCTTCAAGATTGTTGTCTCGCTTTCACTGACCGGCGTTTCGCAAACTTGTACATCAAATTGACCTCAAACAGAAAGCTCGATGCTAAGGGTCAAGCATTTCTCACTAGGCACATCCAAGATAGAACAAAGTGGGCAAGAGCCTACGATGAAAATGGTCAGAGGTACGGTCAAATGACAAGCAATATGGCAGAGTGCTTCAACAAGGTGCTCAAGGGTGTCCGTGCATTGCCCGTGACGGCAATTGTGCGATACACATTCGACAAGTTGAATGAGTATTTTTTGAAGTACTCAGATGAAACGGAAAGGCAGATTGCGGGAGACAATACGCAAAACCACAAATACGAGTACCCACCCAAAGTTGACGAGTGGAGGACATTTCAGTCTCGTAAGGCGGATTCTGAAGTTGCCACCGTTTATGATAACGAAGAGCTCATTTATCAAGTGAACGAGCCCGGAGGAACCACGGCTGACGGTGTCCAACACGGAGGCCGAGCTTTCAAGGTCTCGCTAAGGACTTGCGAGTGCACATGTGCGAGGCCATCTTTGGTCCATCTCGCTTGCTCGCATTTGCTAACGGCGGCTCGGGTGCGTCATTTCGACTACAATCACCCTCTCACCGTGAGAGAGTCAGAGTTCTCCATCACGACGACCAAGAAAATATGGGATCCTAGATTTAACCCGTACCTAGACCAATCACAGTGGCCCGAGTATCATGGAATCCAACTCTGGCCCCATCCGTCATGGAAGGTTGTTAAACGTGGAAGACGTCAGACAAAGCGTTTTAGGGGTGATATGGATGGATGGGGTCGTGGTGGTGCGAGAGAATCAGGAAATGACCAATTTCAAGAGCCATGTGATAGAGCTTGTTGTGGAAAGTGTAATGGTCATGGACACAATGCTAGGACATGTACCCAAAGGAAAAGAACAAAGAGAAATGACTCAAACGCAAGCCAACCCATGAGTAGTCAACAAGGTGGTTCAAGCCACCAAGATGTTCCAAGCCAACAAAGGAGTACCCAACAAAGTGGTCCAAGCCACCGAGATGTTCCAAGCCCAAGCCAACATAGGAGTACCCAACAAAGTGGTCCAAGCCAACAACGGAGTACCCAACAAAGTGGTCGAAGCCACCAAGATGGTCCTAGCCTAAGCCAACAAAGGAGTAGCCAACATAGTGTTGCAAGCCAACAGAGTGGTCCTAGTCACCGAGGTGGTCGAAGCCACGGAGGTGGTCCAAGCTATCGTAATCCTAGGCAACAAAGAGGAAGACAACTAGGTCTTAGAGGAGTCCGTGGTGTAAATCGAACTAGTATGATAGGATATCTACAAGGACCATTTCCGTATGTACTTTTATTTTGTGCTCTATAATTTCTAAATTTGAGATAACATTTTACATATTGTGTTTACTAACATTTATCTCCACTCTTATTGTAGATATGGCGGGGAGTCAAGCCAACAAGGAGGGGGATCAGACCTTCAATGAGTCATGGAGGAAGGTGATGGAGATGGATGCGGCCGAGAGGAAGAAGAAAGAGGCAACACAAATGAGGATGGAAGAAGATCAACAATTGAGGGTTCGTGAGGAAAGAATGAGGAAAGAAAGAGAAGAGCAACGTCAGAAGGAGCTTGCGGAGGGGGTAATAAAGAGCATTCGTGAGTACGACGAGATAATGAAGAGAGCCTATGATAAGATAAGCAACATGGAAGTAGAGATGGAGAGAGAGAGAAAGGTGAGGGGGACGGGACATAGCTCAACTCAAGGTCACAAGGAGGATGAAGATGTTCAAAATGAGGCTTGGAGGAGAGTGAAGGAACAAGATGCGGCCAAGAAAATGGAAGAAAGAAAGAGGAAGCTGAAAGAGGAAGCTGAAAAAGAGGAAGCGGAGCGGGAAAGGTGGCAGCAAATGCGGCGGGAACGTATGATGTGGCAGGACAAGCAGCGCGCCAAAGCACTTAAAGAGAAGAGAGAACGAGAAGCGCGTGAGTTGAAGCAGCGCCAGACTGTTTGGGCGGTGCACCTAGCAAGGGAGGACGCAAGGATTAAAAGGGAGAAGAAGGAGAAGAAGGAACTATTTGATAGGTTGGCTGCCGAGGCGCGTGCCATAAGGGATGAGAAGGAAGCAGAAGAGAAGAAGAGGAAGGCCATGGCGAAGGCGAAGGCAAAGGGACCATGTTTGAGCGAGTAGAGCATTCGTGTGAACCTTGTGTGATCCCTCTCATTTCGAACCTTGTGAACCATGTCATTTAGAACTATTTGCTTCCATTTCGAAATATTGTGTGAACCTTGTGTGATCTCTCTCATTTCGATCTATGTGTTATGCTTGTGCACTAGTTGTTGCTGCTGAATTTCTATAGAAATTTGACACAAGTTGCTTCTTTTTTTCATAGTTTTTGAGCATTTTTTCGAGGTCCAGGCTTGCTTCGTCACTCCCAGTGGCGACGCAGCTTTGCTTCGCCACTCCCAGTGGCGACGCAGATGTGCTTCGCCACTCCCAGTGGCGACGCAGCTTTGCTTCGCCACTCCCAGTGGCGACGCAGCCTTTGCCTGCTGCGCTTCAGCCGGCGCAGCTGCCTACTGTGCTTCGCCACTCTCAGTGGCGACGCAAGCCTGCTTCGCCACTCTCAGTGGCGACGCAAGACTGGAGGCTGAAATCAGCTCAAAATCGTATATCAAAATATCATATATCATAATATCAAAGAAGATCATAATATCAGAACACAATGCTCATAGTTCAAAGAAGATCATATCCAAGAATATCATATATCAAAGAAGATCATATATCATATATCAAAGAAGATCATATCAAAGAAGATCAAGCTCACAATATCCAATGCTCACAATATCATATATCATATATCAAAATATCAGAACACAATGCTCATAGTTCAAAGAAGATCATATCCAAGAATATCATATATCATATATCATATATCAAAGAAGATCATATATCATATATCAAAGAAGATCATATATCATATATCAAAGAAGATCATATCAAAGAAGATCAAGCTCACAATATCATATATCATATATCATATATCAAAGAAGATCATATATCATATATATATCAAAGAAGATCATATATGAAATTCGAGCACATGATCATATCCAAACATCAAGCTCATAGTTCAAATATTACATAGCCAAACATAGTGTCCGTCATACACAAGCACAAGTTCAAAGCGAGATTACTAAACATGACAAGTTCATATAGCTAGATAGGATAAAACCTAAACTTCTACTTTCTTCCACGCTTCCCTCCTCCCCTACGCGGAGCGATCTTCTTCCGTGCCTCCAACACGAAATTGTCATCGTCGGAATCGGAGACTTCTTCCGTGACCACCTTCTTCTTTGTCTTCTCCTTGAAATCATGTGGTGTGTACTTGTCCCTATGCACACCTTTGTTCTTTCTCTTCGATGGTAGGGGATCCTCTTGTTCCTCTTCATCCTCTTGTTCCGGCGTGGATTCCTCATCCGCGGAGTCCGATATGGCATGAGACTGGGACGGCGACGGCGTTGATGCAATCTTAGGATCACGGCAACCAAGAAGGTTTCCTAATCTCCGTAACTTCTGGCCCTGACGCTATAAGAAGAAAATAATTGTCAAAAGTATAAAACACCACAAGTAGGGTAAAAAGAAAAAGCACCGCAAGTAGTCACATCCATTGTAATGGTCTCATGGTCTTAGTGTTTGAAAAGAAACTACCAACATGTAGTACTTGGCATTTAGCAATGGCTAGGCAATGGTCTTAAAGTTTCAAAAGAAACTAGCAATGGCTATCACAAATTTATAAGAACTCAAAAGCAAGGCATTTAGCAATGGCTAGGCAATGGTCTTAAAGTTTCAAAAGAAACTAGCAATGGCTATCACAAATTTATAAGAACTCAAAAGCAAGGCATTTAGCAATGGCTAGGCAATGGTCTTAAAGTTTCAAAAGAAACTAGCAATGGCTATCACAAATTTATAAGAACTCAAAAGCAAGGCATTTAGCAATGGCTAGGCAATGGCTAGTGCATTATCCAGCATTTCACCATTCATGAGTAGAATATGTTCTCCGGCAAATTCATACCTTCACAAATTCTCGCAATCTTGAATAGCCATCTTTGTTCTCCGGAATTTCCAAAGCCACCTCGAATTCAGTAGCTTGCTTCTGGATCTCCGAGCGCTAGCATGTATATGAATATGTAAAGACACAAGTGCCAAGTAGAGATAGTAGTGAGATTCCAAAAAGAAGAACAAGCTTACCACAAAGTTAATCGATGAAGCAAAATCGACTTGGCGCCCCTCTCTGACAAGCTTATTGTAAGCAAGATTGCCAAGCTGGTCGAACGGCAAAGGTTCTTCCAAAATATCATCCGTGTAGGCATCCGGAAGAAGCTGCAAACGAGTCCGAGGTTGAAACCAACGGAGATAGTTGTTGAAACCCTCATCAGAATGGTCCGCTGTATTTATTCCTTTTGCCCGCTTAGTCTCCGTCACACGTTGTTGAAACGTCTTGATATGCATCTTGTGAATATTGGGCCAATCTGTCTTCCGATGTTTTATCCTGTCATAGCTGCATAATAAGATAGCACACTGTCAACAAACAAGAATTACATTACACAATGGCGGAACGGCGGAAATAGGATTCATACCGGTGAAGCATACGATCGGTGTCCTCATACATCGGCGGGTACTCTTGATATAGATCAAACTGCCGCATAACCCGCTGCGTCAAGTGATGCTCAACAGCCCACATGCATATCAACGGGCAACGCATATGAAACACAACTCTTTCAGCCATGCAAGCAGGGTTAAGCTCCCAGGCAGCGTCACCGTAAGAAGGCGTCCCGTAAGAATATCCTTTGCCATATGGTTGCCATATCACCTACAACATGCCCAATAATGAAGATCCTAAATACCCGAGACGAGAGAGTGAGGGAATAGAGTTATTTTACCTGCTCAGGGGTTAGGTTGTCAAACTCGTTGGTGTATTGTCGATATGCATGTTCTGGGTCAGAAGTGAACTCAGAATGCTGGTCCCAATAGTAAGCAAACGTGGGATACCGGTGGCGGTCGTCAGCATCGTCCCAGTCTCTACGAGGACCAATTTTCGGCCTTCCAACAGGGAAGCGTTCCCAACTCCACACCGAAAGAAGGAGGAGGGAACCAGCAATACAAGCTTGTGGCTCTGTCCTACAACAAGCATCGTCAAGCTGCAGAAGGAGATATTTAAGTGTCACAGATTGTATACAGGGCTAGTTTGTCAAGTAGCTGAAACTAAAATTCATATATTACTGATAGGAAGGAAACTTACTATGTAAGATTGAGACTAAGCAGTGCAAAAACATAGATGTAATCATTAGAATTTATAGAGCAACCTAATTTCTGAAGTAGCTGAATCTGAGATGCACATATAACAAGAATGTAGCCAATGTATGAAAACAACTCATTACCTGACGATACAACCAAGCCAATGCAGCAGTGCCCCAGCTCCACTTCTTATCCATGACGGTGAGCGCCTTCAGCCAATGCCAGTGTGCGGTCTTCCCACTAGTGTCATTGAACAGAGACCGTGTGATAACATACCACACGTACACGCGGGCGTAGATCTTGACGAGATCCTCATCGGCATCCTCAGGGCACGTACCGAAGTTATCTGAGATCCATTTAAAAGTTGCCCCCGCGGGGACCCTCAACTTTACTCCTTGCCTGTTGAGAGTATCCCCGGGGCACTTCCCAATGAGATCTAACATCTTCCCACGCCAATCATCAGAGGATGTATCGATACAAAGAGGAGCCCCCTCGATGGGGAGCGCAAGTATCATCGCCATGTCCTCTAGCGTGACCGTCATCTCGCCGGTCCGGAGGTGAAAGGTGTGGGTCTCCGGCCTCCACCGGTCCACAAGCGCGGTGATCGCGGCAGGATTGACGTTGAGTGTCGTCCGGGTGACCATATGGATGAACAGTAGAAGCCCTAGATTGCGGATGTAGGGAGTGTACCGCTCATCGTAGTTCATCGCCGTTGACGTCATCTGGTTGTACCTCAGTCGCAATGGTCCAAGAATCTGCACGGTGACAAACATACATGCATGGTGTCACATACCAATTCACGCTTACCAATATTAGATTTGAGTACTTGGTTTTTTAATTACCTTCTTCTTCTCCGACATCATATAGGCACGGTGACGAACATCAATTTCACCCTCGAGAAGGCTTTCATTACTTAAATCCTCCATCCTAAACAATCCGACTATAATGTGAGCATATATGATGAATCACACAAATTGGACATCACAAGTAATCTTAATTTGCTAGTTCAATAACAACAAACATAAATCAATCACACATATCCACCACACAAATCCATCCATATGAATCAAACACACATATCCATCCATTTGAATCTACCATACAAGTCCACCACACAAATCCATCCATATGAATCAAACACACAAATCACTAACTAGGATTTACAAATTCATCCATCTAAAACATCCATTTAGAAGATCCATGCATCACTACCATGCATCCATACAACCATATCACTAACTATGAATCAAACACACAATATCACTAACTATGAATCAAACACACACAATATCACTACCATAATATCCATGAATCAAACACACAATATCAATAACTATGAATCAAACACACAAATCACTACCATACAACCATATCAATCCATGCATCACTAAGTAGGATTCAAAGAAGGGGATTAGAGAAGGGGAAGAGGGAGAAGAGCAAGGGGATTGGAGGGAGAGTACCTTGGTGAAGATCTTGAGCAAGGGGAAGAGGGAGAAGATCTTGTTCTTGGAGATTTAGAGAAGGGGAAGAGCTTCAAGTGTCCCAGCCGCCGCCGCAATGGAGAGGGAGAGAGAGGTGGGGAGGGAGAAGTAAGGGAGAGAGGGGCCGGTCGGGCGCGTGAGGGAGTTTTGCTAACCCTATTCTGCTTCGCCACTCAGAGTGGCGACGCAAGAACGCCTGCCTCGCCACCGTGGGTGGCGACGCACATCACTGCTTCGCCACTGTCTGTGGCGACGCACCGTCAGCTGCTTCGCCACCGTGAATGGCGAAGCAAAAAGAGGTTATTTTTTTGAAATAGTTTCGTCGATGGTTTATTATTTGAAATCGTTTCAAGTTTGGGTTATTTTTGTTCAAATCGCCACATCGCCGTGAACACCCGATCGACAGGGCGTTCGAATAAAATCGGAGGATATCCCCATCTTGCATCCCACGTGCTTATTTTTCTTGTCAAGGGAGTCGGAGTTGGAGTGGACAGAGTCGACGATCGAGCCGTGATATGTAGGTTGAGGAAAACTCAACGGGCCAGCTCCTTCCCAGTTGGTGGTGGAGCCGGAGAGCTGTTCTTGCTGGTGGTGCTGCTGCTGCTGCTGGTATATCATCCAGCTCTAGAAGAAAGAAAGAACCCACTCTCAGGCATCTGCAGTGCTCGGCTGTTGGAGGAGCGGGGATCGGAGGGAGACGGCGTTGAGGGCCGGGAGCAGCAGGGGATCGGGATCTCTCATCCTTTGCATTGATGACTTCCCTCGCCTTCTCCGGAGCCTCCTCCTACCAGGAACTCTGCTGCTATGGGGCAGGAATTGCAGGTACTTGCTACCATTTTCTTTGCTCTGCTCCTTAGGCCCTTTCATCGTCGCCAAGAAAGTTGGCCGGATTTGACAGCTCCGCCGCGCCGTCTTCTCTTGTCTTTGTCTTGCAGGGAACATCTTCGCCTTCGTCCTCTTCGTCTCCCCGCTGTAAGTGTTCCCCTTTCGATTTAATTCAACCCGATTTCTTCTTGGCGCGACCGATCCGATGCTGAGACGCTGCTGGCGGTGATTTCCAGGCCGACATTCAGGAGGATCGTCCGGAATGGGTCGACGGAGCAGTTCTCCGCCATGCCCTACATCTACTCGCTCCTCAACTGCCTCATCTGCGTCTGGTACGCCCTCCCCTTCGTCTCCTACGGCGTCGTCCTCGTCGGCACCGTCAACACCATCGGCGCAGCCTTCCAGCTGGCCTACACCGCGGTGTTCATCGCCTACGCCGACGCCAAGAAGAGGGTTGGTACCCACCGCTTTTCCTCTGCCTTCTGCGTCTCTAACTTGTGGTTTCCTGCTGCTGCAGCTGAAGGTGTCCATGCTGCTCGTGGCCGTGTTCTGCGCCTTCGGCCTCATTGTGTATGTCAGTATGGTACTGTTCGATCACAAACCCCGGCAAATGTTCGTCGGCTATCTCAGCGTCGCGTCCCTCATATGCATGTTCGCCTCTCCTTTGTCGATCATTGTGAGTCCTGCAATACCTCTTCTTTCTAATAAAGCCCCCACTAAATTTGATGTGTTTCGTGTTGATTTGTCCACTTTCCTTCAAACTTGTAGTCCGTAATGATCCCTGGTTTTTTTGTGTTTCGCAGAATTTGGTGATCAAGACGAAGAGCGTGGAGTACATGCCCTTCTATCTGTCACTGTCCATGTCCCTGATGAGCGTCTCATTTTTCGCGTACGGACTGCTACTGGATGATTTCTTCATATATGTAAGATCCAGTTTTCTATTGTTGATTCCTAGCTTTTGCCTTGGAAGGATGTCTAACATCATGTACATTTGCTTCCTTCCTTCTTGTTGGTTTGCGCAATTACAGATTCCGAATGGGATTGGAACTATCTTAGGGGTCATACAATTGTTGCTATATGCCTACTTCAGAAAAGGATCAAGAGACGAAGCCAGACGGCCATTACTAGTCACACATACATGAGCATGCAAGAGAAGAAGGTTCGATTCAGCAAACTATTTACTGTTATGCGGATTCCTTTTTTTCTCTTGATAATGGCTGCGCTATGTCACATAAGCAGTATTTAAATAGTTTGTGTAAATTTTAACTTATCATTTGGAATGTGTGTCACATCCATTAGAAAAATATGGAGTGTTGTCATGGATGGATAAGTCCAGCACTGTTGCCAGCTGCCATAATATTGTCTTAATTAAAAATAGTAGGCCTAAAGTTACAGGTAAACATGACGTGTCATATTGCTTAAGTTGACTGAGTGAAGGAAGATCTCTACTGCCAGGGTTTCTTTTAATCTAACAGTAAGAGAACCTGTTTATTGTAAGAAATGGTGTCTTGTAACAAAAGGAAGGACAACAGCACACAGCTGATTTGGCCAAAGAAGGCTAAGAAGCGTCTACTTCATGTGCCAACACATTTATAAAGTACAAATCTATTTTCCGGTCAATGCTGGAAACTACTATCCTGTTGGTGTCACTTTCTTGTAGAAAACTGTTGTTTGAGTACGGCTTTTACATGTTTTAGGTTCTCTAGAATGTTAAAATCAACAGGTGTGTTCCAGACGTAATACTAAATCATTTCAACCTTTTCTTCTCCCAAATTTCAGATGGATGGTTCTTAGGGCATGTACAGTCATTGCTGTATGCCTGCCTGCAGCAGTTGCCAGAATTCAGGAGAGAAACTTGACCTGTCTCTGGTGATCTTAGTTTGTGAAAGTCTGGGCCAAGGTTCTCTCAGTTTGTCAAAATCTGGGTCGAGGTTCTCTCACTTTGTCAAAGTCCATGTCAAGGTTCTCTGAATGCTTTCTGTCTCGTGGTTCTCCAAATTATTTTGCCCATGTAAAAAGCTAGTGATAGTTTTGCTGTATATTGCTGGTGAGCTTATCCAGTATAAAGCCATTGGGAAATTTGTTCGTATGATGGTCTTTGTAGGTACCGTTTATACATTACTTTTCCTGTGTAGACTTCATCAATGTATGAGATCTATACAAGTGTACAAGTACAATAATACAAAATCATAATGAGGCAACATCTCTACGATTCTCAGGAGGAATATGGACGTGTGACTCACGTTGAAATCTCAGAATAGGAAAAAAATCCATTTATTGAGTTATTCATAGAAGTACATGTAATCCTTTAGCTTGTAAACTTGGTATAGAAACAGAAGCTTACAGAAATGGATGGCACAATCATTTATTTTTCTGGCCCAATGCAGGGTGACCAATTTGTACATGTATGGATGTGTGGCTTTTATCTGTCTACCGTATTGATTACAGAATCTGGGATGGCGGTGGGATAGCTACGCAAGTTTCTCACAAGAGTTAATTGGCTAGTATATTCTCTCTGCTGTGGAAACGGGGCGAAGGAAGACAATGATGACAGTGATGTTGTCTTTGCTGCCCCGCGACGCGGCCTCCGTAGCCAGCCTCTTGGAGCACATTCCAGGCTCTTTCACTGTGTCCCTGATGATGGATAGGACATCCTCGTTGCCTACCACATCCCACAGTCCATCGCTAGCCATAACCTATAAGATCAAATGAAGTTACTATTGGGTGCTGTGCAACCACTGGAACTTGCTCAAGCAGTAATACTAAATATTCCTTGATCATCAAGGTTTGTGGTTTAAAGAGTGCTAAACTGTTAATGCATTGCAGATATGTATCACATTTATGTAAGATGACAAACTGAATAACCGCAATATAAGTAAAGCTAAAAAGGGACAAACCAGGCACTCGTCATCAGCAGATAAATCAGTTTCAATAATCTCAGGCAATGCAGTCACTGCTGGCTTTAGGTCATCATCACCAATTGACCTGGTGACCTATCAAGAAGAGGCACTCCTTCGTGTTAACTATATATATATTTCTGTAAATGTTTCTACAAAAATTCCAACGTGCCATTTATAAGCATAAATTGGATATAGATATGATTTTGCCCCAGTTCATTGAGTTGGCAAATTTAAGGGGAAAGAGGAACAAATAATCTTCAGCAACTTAGTTGTGCCTCTAAGAAGCCTTCTAATAGACCCTGCATGTCGGTTGTAAAGATACTAGGTGATGCATGGGACATCTAATATGAAGCATTTGCAAGCATACCATAGCCAAATCATACCAGTTCTGCTATGGCCATGGACAAAGCTGGTTCCATTCAATGTGTAGAGAAGACGTAGTATATGTTTATTTGTTACTGTATAATATGTATATAATCATCTGACCTTGAAGTAGTTGAACCGTGTAAGAGGCTTTTATAGTATGAAGTATAAACACAAACAGGTGGGGTCATCATACATTGATCGTTTGCCATTGAATGTTGCTTTCAACTTAAATTAACGAACATAAATGCTTAATCCCAATTTATGTCGGAGTCAGGACATAAAATTTTACATAAGTAAATTTGTGGGCACATACAGATGCATTAATTAGGTCACATATACGGAGTATGCAGTTACTAATCTGGCAATATATCCATACATTTTTTATAAACTGGGCTTGGCAACGCATGGGGCTCCCATGACTTCAATTGCGTAATTCAAAGCATACATGAATATTTTTAAAAGTTCATAGTTTCTGGGTGGAAAGAAGTTCATTTTTTCCTATGGACTTCACACCAATTCCTCATCTCCTTCTTAAACTTTATAATAGTCTAAAACGAACCCTGAACTTTCAGAACAGTCCTCTTTAATCCTATGTAGCGCCCACATATCAATGTGTATAAGCTCAGGGCATGATAGCTTAGTCTTGAGGCTCAATACAAAAATAACCTCGTAGCTTCAACGGAAAAGTACCAGATGTCTTGTTAGTTGGAACTCAACATGCATTATATTGAAATTTGCTCATTTGTTTAATCATCTTGTATGCTAGGTCTTGGAAAGCTCTAAGTTGTACCTCCAAAGTGGAAATTGCATACACTTTCAGGTAAGTTTTAATAGGTGTTTCTTCTATGTACACATAACACAGAAATGTGATGTAGAGATATTTGTTGCTAAATGCTAAATGCAAATAGTTAGCAATTCAGTACATTTCAGAAAAAACAAAATAACGTGAGCACCTGAAGGGCAGCTGCACCAACTCGCCATGTATCTATTTGCCATCTGACTTCAATCCCTTCCTTTATAACACGCTCTCTTTCCTTAGCGCAACTAGCAACATGATCCTATTAAAACAAACCAAAAGAATTTGCATCATATGCTAATCTGTACTATAGGAGAAAAAAAAGGGAATTGATGCCAACCCTAGTCATGGGAAATGGTTTGCCAGCACGGCTCAGAATTGCTCGGCAATCACCAGCATTTGCTACAAAAAGCTTGTTTCTCACTATGAGTGCAGTTACTGCCGTGCAACCAGGATGCCAGTCTTTCTGGATTATCCTTTTTGACTTCTGGTGAATAATTAATTCTTCTCTAAACGCTGTGTCACTCTTGATAAATGCTTCTACAAGGGCCTCAGTCGGGCTAAACAGAACAAGAACTGGTGAAAAATTTAGAAGAGAAAAAATGATCCAGATAGTTTGCATTCAATCTGAACCTGGTAGTTTGGCCAATTTGCTTCAGAAATCCAGGAACTGCTCGGACAGAAAACTCAGCAGCTGCCGCACCTGTAAAAATATTGTGTAATGTATGCAAATTCAAAAACAGTACAACCTCTGTCCCAAATTAGTTGTCTCATTCTTGTCTAGATACGCATATGTATCTAGCCACGTTTTAGCGTGTAGATACATGTGTATCTACACAAAGTTGAGAGAACTAGATTGGGACAGAGGGAGTAGAAATCATAACAGAAGAGTTAATGAACACTGAACCTCTGTGTCCATCGAAAATGCCAAAGGAATGCACGTCTTTTTCTTCCGACATGCAAGGAAGTACAAAATGAGTATCTTCCATTGTTTCTCTTCGTCCACATGTTGCAAAAGACCCCCAACTTAAAGTTGGAAGATACATAGAGACAGAGGACTGGTCGAAAGAATCAGACCAAGGATTCACAGTATGGTCTAATTTGTTTGCTTTCTTTGTTAACAGTTCCCCTTGGTTGAACCAGTTTAATGCTTCTTGATAATGGTGTAATTCTGTGTTGCCCTTCTGACTCATGTTCACAGAACGAGATGGTGGAGGGCAAGAAGATGTAACTAAGTGCTTCTGTATTACATGTAACTCTTGAATTATATCTTCAAATGATGGTCTCTGTTCAGGATCAGGGTTCCAGCAGCGCTGAATAAGTGACAAGAGACTCGGTGGAGAGCCAGACTCTGGAAGGGCAAGAGCAGGGCGCAATCCTTGAGAAACAATAGCTGATGTAAGTTGCTGTTCGGTGTAAGTCATTTCAAGAACAGTGTGTGCCTAAAGAAAGATAGAGTGAGCTGTCATTTTCAGAGAACATAAATGCACATCCCAACTAGCTATAGACGACTATAATTATAAGGTAGATCTTAAGACTAGCATGACGTGGTCAAGAAGTCCATGAACATGTGCAATGTATATCCTATCCAAGCCTATCATTGCATGCACTTTGAAAAGCCGTTCGTAGCATTTTACCAGAGAACTTTAATTTGTTCGTCCAGGTCTCAAAGCTAAGCATGCCTAACTTTTTCCCATACGGCATGCTGACCTTGCCCAGTCCTGGACCAAATCTAAGGAAATTGTCAGAAAAGCTAACACAGAGCACTTCTGGACCCTAAAAACTAATACCCCCTCCAATAGGAAAAGGTTGTCGGATGATTTAGTACAACTTAGCTCACCGACATCCTTTTCCGATCGGAGGGAGTAGTATTTTATCAGGTAAACAATGGTGGCTGATGGACACTTAGCTTCACGACTGTTCTCTTTTCAAGATAGAGCAAACTAATCAATCTCCTCTTCACCACACCTGCTATGTAAACGAACTCATGCCATGCTGAGCGGGGTCACCCTACTGTATGAGCAAAAACTAGACCAAATAGACAAGTTGTTGGGTGAAAATGTATAACTTGCACGTTTATGAGCAGAGTTGACCGCATCACAAGTCTAGGGTGTAGTGTATGATCTACTCTACATATTTTAGAGTTCTAAGATTGGCACTTTTCCATGCTAGATTAGCATGGAATCATAAAATCAAAAAATTAAATATCAAATTTGATAGAATGCCAAAGCAATGGTGTAAAAAACACAATTTGTTCATTGTACAATGCTAGCTTAATGTTTGTAAAATGAGAGAACATGATGTAGGCTGTGGAGCTATTAACAAGCGAAAAAATCCACCTGTGCTTCAGCTTGCAGATCTGTGTAAGGTACCACACCAGTAAGAAGTTCACTGTTAATAAATGATAAAATTAGGCGAAATAAGGGGGTAACATTCAAAAACAAAAAATTACAAATATCTTTTATCCAAAAGGTGACAAATAATTTCTTCAGCAAAACTGACCAGGGTTATGGCAAACCAAAGTGGAAAAGGGATAAAGTAGGTAGGGAAGTATGAGAATAGCCTCTTATTGATGGGAGATGGATGAAAATTCGACTCTAATTTTGAGCGAAAAATACAAAAGATACCAGGAGGGATAGAAATGATGATTCCACTTTTCAGCATCCAATTGACAGCAAATTATCCTACTGTTATTTTCCACCATAAAATATTTTGCAACATTATTTTTGAACCAGAGATTTTTGCAACATCTGTATTTTTTTACCGTGATTTTTTTGGATTAATTAACTAATTTACTAAAATTAAAAAAACCATACATACATAATCCAACAAACCTCAGTGCACATGTGCATAACATCAGTTCAACATCCAAATAAAAAATGAAGATGAAATCAATGTTTTCTGTACAACCAAAAAAGAATACGATACTAAAAATACCATATATCAAGTTTCGCTAATAGTTATGCACTTATGCTCCTGGACATTGTGTGAACATAGACCTAATTGACATCTGCCACAGAAGTGTTGTGCAAATGTCAGTACCCAACACATGTTGGACGTGATATGTGACATCTAGTAGAACTGTCTATGCAGCATGTACCTATGTGGGATATGCCACTCCTTCTAATAGAGATGTGGCATCTGCAGCAATCTACCATCTTCCCAGATGTGGAATTGTGGATGAAACAAGCGGTATTAAAGGTGTATAGCGACACCAGTTGAAGCATTCCACCAACAGGATAATAATGCCATACAAATATTTCACATTTCTGTAGTTTGTACTATAAGTGTATGACAGGAAGATGAGATAGGGGCTATTTATATTAATTCCATAAGAGAAATGTCTTACTTTAATGATATTGCAAAGCTATATACATCTGATTTTTCTGTATGTAAATCCTTTCTCAAAATTTCTGGTGCCATGTAAATTAGTGTCCCAACCATATTCTTTTTATAGAAACCACCAGTAGGCTTGCCAGATGATTTCCAGTTTTCAACTGAAACACTTTTAATGTCCTTCTGGTACATAGCCAAGCCAAAATCTGCTAAATGTGGGAGAAGATCTTTATCTAGCTGTACAGAATCATATAAAACAATATATTGAACAAAGATAAGAAAATCATTATGTGTTCAAAGAATGTAGCTCAAGAGTCCGATACATAGATAAAAGAAACGTGCAAGGAACATACCAAAATATTTGCTGGTTTTATATCCCTGTGTATTATCCCAAGGATTTGTAGGTATTGCAGAGCCTTTGCTGTAACAGTAAAGAGCAGTGTCAAATTGGTAATTTGTGTGCTTTGCAAGAGCAGACATCCAACTAGGATTACGATCCAGCAAGACATATCTGGCAAGAATAACTTTCTAAAGTTAAAATCACTGATTAGTCCATTAAGACATTTTTCGAGAAAATGCATAGACTTTGCGTATCTTTTCATTGCATAGGAGAAGTTAAACGTACGTGCCTCCGAGGAGGCAGATTACAGGTTTTGATATAGTAAATTAATGTACATCCCAGGTCGTTGGCAAGATGACCCAGAGGCCAGCTGCACCAGCTGGTCGCCATCAAACACCAAATGTTGCGGTGCTTCCAAATCATCCAGGCTGTGAGGTGCGTCAGTGTGGCAAGGCCCTTGTGCATGATCCTGGTCGTGATCGGTCTGACCACGAGCCACCATTGAGTCATTGACTCTAGCTTATTATCATCATTGCATTTCATATGGCATGAAGATCATTTTCTTTTCAGTCCACTTACCATACAACGAATTGTTTTTCATGCTTAACATTGATGTTGCATGCATGCCATGAATGAATTAGTACATGATAAAATTGCACAGTAGTAAACAGTATTGTGCAAAACCTTCAAAAGTATCAGGGTCAGAAAGGAGTACGGGTTTTTATTACTTGGAGATAAATGCTACATGTGAGGGACACCAATGTCTTTATCATTTATTCAACCCCTGGATAAGACTAACATGTGAAGCTACTAAAACTACTCACCAGTCATATGTATAATAATTGCGATCTTATACAGCATATAAAAAGAAGCCCGATTACCAACAATGTAAACCTTTTAAAACAGTTCCTCATGAAACTTCACTCGCATGTTCTATGATTACAAATCCAATGCTATTTGCAAAACCAATACTCCCTCCGACCCATATTACCTTTCGCAAATACGGATGTATCTAGAACTAAAATGTGTTAGATACATCCGTATTTGTGAAAGGTAATATGGGTCAGAGGGAGTATAAATCACTCTAACATCTGAAAACAAGATACATGCCAAAACACAATCTTGAGAAACAATAGAGTAACAAAGCAGGACCTAAATAGCTGGCAATATTGACCACTTGCTCGATTGAAGGGCTCCACTCCTCGATATGTATCTTGTCTGCTAGGTTTGGAGGCTCAAAGAATTCAAAGAACATCAGGTAATTTGGAGGACGTGCATGTGCTGCAATCAGCTTTGCCAACCCTGGATGATCTAGCTCACTGCATGTATATTGTAATCCCCAAATTAATACAACAAATACGAAAGCTGGTAATAGTAATTATTCAGGACATCAAAATCAAATCTGACCAAAAGTTCAATGTGGCAATAACCACCAAGAAAGCACCCATATCATAAAAGCATTTTCTAACTACAATGGCAGGAGACAACCAGAAAATAACTTGTGTGTCTGGGATATATAATTAGATAGTGCTGGGCAGCTTCCTCATAATAGTTCTGATCCTTTACGAGAATTCAATACCGCGACACCATTCCAGTTGTGATCGCCTAATGAAACAACTTATTCTCATTTTTATGTCCCAAACTGTTGCGCCCAGGGGTGGATCCACACAGGGTCATGGGTGTATAGATTTTATGGTGTATGATTGTTATGTTTATCAATATATGTATCTTTTGTACATATACAGAAGTAATTTCCTATCCTGGCCTCCATAAACCTTAATTGGCCCTAGCAGCCCCATTTATCCCATCGTTTCTCCCCAGCCGACAGCCCATGTGGCCAGTCAATCCATCACTCAACTCAGTGTCTCAAACCCATTCCGCCAATTACATTGCCCTCAAAAGAAAATCCACTAATACAGCAGTTCCTCACGCAGTGCAGCCAACCTTGACCAATGACCCCACACGCGCCCGTCGGCATTACCATGCTCAATGTCCACGGCAGACCATGCATCCCGATGATGTGCCTAAGCTCGCACGGAGCATTCCCTCTTGTAACTCCCCAAAGTTCTAACTGCATATTTTGTTGTGTGAAGAGTAAGTGTTAGTATTCACTTTTTTTCAAGAAACCGGCAGGAGCACTGCCTTTTTATTAAGAAGAAAGAGAGACAGATGTACAAGGAGGCAGAATATTTTTGGGGAACGCACCTAAACCAAAGAAAACAAAAAAACCTCGGACAAAATTAACCAATGCTCACAGTCACCTCATTGAACGCTGCTCATAAATATTTGATTCTTCAACTGCTGTAGAAAAACGGCTAAATATAATATGACGCCGGCCCCCATGGCACCATACATTCGAGGTGGGCCCAATCTGGCGACGACGCCAATGGCGCCATTGGTAAAGGTGTTGTGCTGCTGAGTATGGCGCCCTACCGAGGGCGCCATGACCATAGTTTGTAAATTAATTTGGGAAGTATGTTATTTTGTGTTGAATTTTCAAAAATAGGTTAATTTTGCAAATTTCGTCACAAGCAAGCGGCGGTCGTCGCCATCCATCTCCTGCCTGCCAGAACTGAAAGAGTGCAGCAATAGTGACCGACCGGCAGAGCCCCATGTGCACGTAACGCGCGCGGAGAATTCCCACGGACGCGGGTGTGAGTCACACCGTTCTCGTAAAGGTTTACGAGCCACGAGGGCTCAAGTGGACCCTTGTTCAAGAACGAAATATTTATGAGCTTCACCAAAAGCCAACACACGCTGCTTAATAGGCTAGCACGGCCAACTCAAAGTGTGACAGACACCTCCTGTTGAAGATACGGCTGTTTCTCTCTTTCCAGATGTTTCAAAGACAAAGATCAAAAGGAGATAACCCTGCGCTGGCGTGACCACCCCTCGCAATGTAATTCTGCCACTTAACTACTCAAAAAGAAATGAAAATTCCGGTGGGGATTCTCTCCCCCCGTCAAACGTTTCAGAAAAAAGATGTTCCACAGCCCGTAGTGCGAAACCCGCTGTGCCGCATGTTAGTGACTTTAGAATCCAAACAGACCATCTTGTCTCACGACTCAGAAACTCCCCCGGGCTCTGGCAGGCTGTGGGTGGGGGCCTGGGGAGTGACCTCCACAGCCAAGTTTTCACATGATTCCAAACGGCAACAAGGGGCAGTCTATGCAAAGGTGGGTTATATTTTCAAGGGCCTAAAGACAAAGCTGGCATCTTGGATCACGTGGCCAACCACGCACGGCAAGCAATTCAGCCATGAGGATTCTCCTGCGAAGCACCAGCCAAGAGAAGAACTTGAACTTAGGTTCGGCGTTGGCAGACCAAATCTTGGCAGATATAAACTTGGATGGGAGCCATGGAACTGAGCCACATAAGCCGATGTTGAGGAGTAACTTCCATTCATTTTCAGATTCCACAGAACTTTGTATTCACTTTGATGAATTTTGTGAAAAAATAAGGTAAGAAACAATATGTGAACCCACTACTAAATGATTGTTTCATTTCAATCCTCGAGAGAGAGTTCTTTTTGCGCTTAAATCATGACACATCATACCTCCTTCCAGTCCATAATAACTGTTTTGGTGTATTGAGTTTTTATTATTTACATTTTCCTGGATTATCTGAGATGTTCCCACAATTTTGACTTTGATTCTTGCCACTACCGACTGTAATGTTTACTTTGAGTAGAATTTTCTAAGGTTTGAACACCCAACTGCGAAATCCTGGATCCTTGTTGCTATCAACTGAAGCTAAATAGCGGCACAAGCACACTAGCCCATCCTCCTTATGATTCCCAATCAGACGTCTCTAGCAAGCTACAGAATGCACATCAGTTCTGAGCAATGGCTTCTCTAGCAGTCATCGGGAGTATGGAGCATTTATGGGGCAATGAGGCATGTGCGGTGTAGTGAAAGAGAGAGTACCGACCATAGCAACTGGAGCTGATAGTGGAACTTGTCGAGGTCGTCGGAAGTGGACAGCACGGGCTTCTTGGCCGCGGCGCGCTCGCCCCCCAGCCGCGCCTCGTACACCGTGCTCTCCGACCCTGCACGGCGCACCACGTCATGTCACGTCACATCGTCGTCGCATTTCCCACTCCCCCCCCCCCCCCCCCCCCCCATCACCACAAGTCATTCCTTATAAGTCGGAACAGCAGGGAGGAGAAGTGAGCATGGGGCAGGGTTATCTGCTTACCTCGCGCGATGGGGGAGAGAAGGGAGAAGGACGCGGCGGGGAGGTAGAGCGGGATGGCGGCGCTGCGGCAGCAGCCGCGCACGCACCGGTTGGACTCCTCCGGCGGCACGTCCAAAGCCATGGCCGCCGCGGCGACCTCCTCGTCGGCGTTGTGTCGCGTGGGAAATTGGTTGAATCTCGATAGGCGTGGTCGATTTCCTGGGTGAGGGCGTGGAGGCCACCGGTTGGGCTGTAATAACAGGATTCGTTGACTTTGTTTGGGATCGGGTGGATCGAACGGCGGCGTTAAATTGCTTTTGCTACAGTATTTTATTTTGGGGTAACACTAGAGTATCTTTATTATTGGTTTTGAATTAGTGGTGTAGCCATTTTTGCTATATTTTTTAAATGATGTATTATTGATTTCGAGTTGGTAGTGAAATCACTTTTGTTACAGTATTTTTTTTAAATGATTCTCAAAAGGAAAACGCTGCTTATCCCCCGTGGGATAGCGCGCTTCGTTCCTCCGCCTCGGCATCCGTTGGATCGTTCCCGATCCAACCGCAGAGAAGACGCCACGTGCCCCTGGAAAGGAAACCTTCACCGCCCACGGTTTTGCTGCGTTCCGACCCCACCGCCCCTCCCCCCATTCATTTTGTTCCTCTCCCGGTCGGAGGCGGTTTTCCCCCACGTGCGCTGCCGTTTGCTGCTGGAAGGAAGCGCAGCCGCCGGTGGCTGCTGCAAGGAACAGCGCCGCCCCGCCTTATTCGTCAACGGTGAGCACCGGGTAGTGATTTCACTGACGGGTAGCAGAGGATCTCTGTGTAGCCCCAGTTTTTTGACGTATATGTTCGAACCCTAGGTGTGGTGGAAGTTCTAGGAGGAGTTCTGGCGTGCGACGGAGTCGCTCTTCTCCAGCACGGGGAGCGGAATCATGGTATGAGTCTATAGTCCCATCCCCTCTCCTTTTCTATCAGTAGCGGCTGCTCCGATTTCTTCTTATTTTGGTGCGGACCACTTTTTTTCGATGCTAATTTTCGCTCCCCCGATGCTGCATGTTTGTACATGTGTGAGGCTGGATCGCTGGCTTGGTGATTGTTGGTGGCTTCTACTGGAACTGAGATGGATGTGAGTCAGACTAGTTTTTTTGCTGCAATTAGTGTTTCTATGACATAGGTAGTGTGTTCTATTGCAGTTTATGCTGCAATTGATCTATGTTTTGTCTGTTGTCATGTTTATAAGCTAGGTTTTTACATGTAGCTTATTGTCATGTTTGTCTGTCTGTTACATTTATTTTTTCCCAAATGTAGCACTGTATTTTGCTTCCATGTATTGCTTTGCAAATGTAGCATTGTAGTTGTTTCCCCTGATTTTGCTGCAATAATTTGTGTTTTTAGGCACTTAGCTTTTTTTCATCATCGTAGGTAGCAATGTGGGGTTGTTTAATGTGGTCATTGGGGATTCTAATTATCCTTATTTGTTAGTAGCAAGTTTTTTCACGTTGCTCCACATGTATGTTTTTTCGCAGCATAATGATTTCGTATGCTCATTTAGTTTTTCTTTTATCTGATTGTGTGTGCAGCAAGGTAATGTCAAGTGGTGCTCCAAGGACCGTTTCACTGCCAAGCGGTTGCGTACCCTTGCTGATGGCCTCTCCCCTGTTAAAAGAGCTATAATTGAGCAGCACAGCGCATTCAGAGCGTTGCTGAATGTTTCGCCTTTCAATATACCCAATGATCTTATTGATTATGTTGCGGAGAATACAACCCCTGCACTACGTGAGTTCAAGGTTGGCAAAAAAGGATTGTCTTCAAGCCAGATATGGTCACTAAAGTATTTGGCATTAGGTCTGGACCCAATCCAGTGGTGCTATTAAAAAGGAGTGAGCAGAGTGACCTGCGAGATGTGTACAGACGTGATCACTCCAGACCTGATATCCCTAATGCATGTAAGGTTCTCGATGAATGCGAGGACACATATGAGGACACAATTATCAGCACTTGGCATCTTCTTTGCATGGGTACTATTTTAGATCCTGGTAGCAGTAATCAATTGAGCATGGATTACCTAGGTAGCATGGTTGACCCAAAGATGATGCATGAATTTGCTTGGGATGAGTACATATTGGACCTTGCAATGAAGGAGGTTAGCAAGATACAACAGAAGAAGGCAAAACCACTGGTTCTCGATGAAGGTTCTTCCAAGTATGAATTCTGGATCACTGGCCCGTTCGCCGTACTTGGTGTAAGTTTCCCCCTTATATATTTGTTTGTGACCTTTTTACAATTTTTTGCATTGTGCCATCTTATGATACAACTGTTAGTAACTTTCTTCTTATATTATATAAGATTGTCTACATGGACCATCTTCAGTTTCCTCCTGGTGAGCACATTATCAACTACTATGTCCCCCGTGTATGCAATGTCACAAATGCGGATTTCGCTTTCGCTGTTTCAAATGATTTGGATAGGAAGATTCTTAACACCAACCTGTTGAAGAACCTGAGGTTAATCTGCATCACTAAATGAATGGCTGGTGTTCCCGGATAGCCAAGAAATGGAGGTACATTTTTTATGTGACTCATCTGCTACATTTATTTATATTTTTTGCTTTTTATGTTATTTTTTCTGCTACATTATGTACACTCACTTGCTACACTTGAAAACTTAATATCATCCCTTTTCCCCTCTCATCTTGGTATCATGCTACTTTCATGTCACTTTTTTGCTACTTTATTTACGGCCTTTTGCTTTAATTACATTTTTTGTTGCTACAATTCAAGAATAGTGAACTTTTTCCCTTTTTAGCTGCTACTTTTTTTATACTTTCTGTTACACTATTGCTACTTCCATGCTACTTACATGTGCATTTTTGCTACTTACATGTAAAAAACACTTTCATTTTGGTTCATTCCATTTATGCTACATATGTGACATTTTTTGTTGCTACATATGTGGCAGGTCCCAGCCCGTTTCAAGCATATTCATGAGAAGCACAAGTCTATTTGTTCATGTGATGTTGATGCTACTGTAAAATCCCTTGCTGTTGGGTTGAAAAAGATGCATTCTCTATGGATGTCTGCTTTGCTCAACGATGTTGATGCTGCGTTGAAAGAAGAAGCCAGTGCTAATATCAATTTCCGTAGCGATGATTCTGATGTTGCGAAGGGAGACAAACGTGAGGCAAAGCCACGTGATGCTGAGACGAATGTGCATTCTGTTGTGGATGAAGAGCAAAACACTGATGGTGTTGCAGCTAATGGTGTGGATGTGGACATGGATGATGGGGGTGCAGCTAAAGGTGTTGCTGTGGACACGGAAGAATTATGCAGTGATGATGATGACATTGATAACACAAACTTTGAGTTGCTTGCTCATGAAGCCAGAGAGGACAATCTATCACATAGTACCGTCCCAGATGCACCCCAAGCAGCAGTAATTGTTTATGTGATAAGGGGTGGCCCGATCTTTCACGATGCACCTCTTGATCCAATGGATCTGATAATTCTCCCAATCACGTGAGCGGAACACGTGACCTGAATATTGGGGAACGCCAATCCTGCGAGCAACTCGACGATGAACGACGAACCTCACGCTGAATCAACACGCCAATAGCTCGACAACCCTTGATAGATTCAAGGACCTTCGCGCACACAGGATTACTCTTGACAATTCAAGAACTCTCTTGTCTTTATTGATGGATAACTAGACGAACGTCCGAGACGCCGTCACACACGCCGATCCCCGAGGGACGGTGATAACTTGAACTAAAAGTTCTACATAATTTTCAGCCTCCTTAAACCCTAGCCGTCTAGCCTCCTTATATAGACGGCCAGAAAACTATTGGGCTTGGACAGGCCCAAACCCAAAACATAAAATAAAACCCTAATTGGCCCACAACGTGATCAGGCTAAGAAATAACATGAACAGATACAAATTAATGACACAACCTTAGACTTAATTATCACATATCGTAGGTCGTCCTGGCGTGCCAATCCTCATCATCCTCCCCTTCTTGGAAAGGCGTTGTCCTCAACGCCGGAGGGTCTTCTCTAGCACGTGGCGTCAAATCTGCAATATCACCACTCTCCGTCTTCAAGTCTTACCAGCCTGCCACACCACTTCCTCCCTCTCGGCTAGCTAAACCTGATATTGGCGCCCCTTCGGCCTTTGGCACCAATGATTGAGACACAAACACATCATCTGAATGCAATCTGGAAGCACACCTAGCAGATCACCCAAAACAAACAGGACAAATTCCTGCACACCAAGGGTCCAAATAAGCTGAGTATGCCTGTCGACGCAATCTGAAAATTGGATGCAAACTAAGTACATCACCCGAAACAAACAAGACAAATTCCTGTATGCCAAGAGTCCAAATGACTTCAGTCTGCCACCACATCTTGAAAATCTGAACTACTGTCTCCTTTTTATTTTTTTCCTCCCGTAGAATTGCACCAACATCAAATATTGTCGCGTATATGCAGCACCAATGCAATCTGTTGCAATCTCCTCGTCACTTTTTATTCGATTCAAACCTGTACCGATCAGACTTGAACGAAAATAGATTTGCATGAATCTCTCTTTCCTTTTTCTGGCTCGGAAAAACTCTTGCACGTACCAATGCAATCCTCTCTTTTCTTTCCTTTCTAGGCTTTCCTTTGTTGTAACGATTAGACTGATCCAAAATTCCTCTTACAGCGAGCGCCCAGCGATTGATCCCGGGGATAACTGTTGTCACAAAATGAGAACAGGAACCATAACGAATAGGCATGCGAGCGATCCAAATCGCCAGATGCGCCTGCAGCGTGCGGTCTCCCAGGCGTGGCCGAGCGGACGCTCGAGGGCAGACGTACTCTGTCCTTGGGCGCGCTCAGGCGATCCGCTCTTTATTTTTCTCTTCTTTTGGTCGATCTGCAAACCGTGTGGACGCTGGCTCGATCTGGACACCGGAGATTACGGCCTGGGTCGGACGTCTCCTTCCTGGACTCCGCAAAACGAATCTGGTAGCTATCACGAATCTGGTCGATCTTCAACCTTGACGCTGCTGCCCACCTTCGAACAAACGAAGGCCTTCTCGATCTTCACCAACAGTAAGGCAGCGACGTACCCAATGGCAGCCACTGCAAATCTAGCAGAACAACCGACCATGCCAAGAACTCCACCGACAAATCAACTTGCATCGTGATCAAGTTGGCGCTCTGATACCAAGATGATAAGGGGTGGCCCGATCTTTCACGATGCACCTCTTGATCCAATGGATCTGATAATTCTCCCAATCACGTGAGCGGAACACGCGACCTGAATATTGGGGAACGCCAATCCTGCGAGCAACTCGACGATGAACGACGAACCTCACGCTGAATCAACACGCCAACAACTCGACAACCCTTGACAGATTCAAGGACCTTCGCGCACACAGGATTACTCTT